>CM042330.1:26193512-26821012 GCA_023566125.1 Zingel zingel
TTTCAGTGGAGTTACCGTTATTATTTTTCGAGTCATCAATAATGAATTCAATCTAATTGGATGGGAATATACATTGTTATAATATGCTGCAAATTGTGCCAACCGAAACACCACCAACTGCTGGCTTTCAAGAATTCACCATCAAATTTGAAAAAAAAACATAGGAGGTAAATGCATCTTTTTGTTGTTATCAAAAGCTATTTGTTGTTTGTTTCAGTAACTTTATTAAGTTTACGTTAATGGTCAGTTACATTTGTTCTCCTGCTAGCAATGACGATGCCTTGGTTCGCTAGCATTTAGTTAAGTAACGTTAAGGTTAGCGAGCGTTCAGTTTATTTGAAAATAATCTAAAACTAGCTGATACAATATCTGCATGTATAGCTTTATATTAAAAACAAATTCAGTAACTTGATTTAGTGTAACAGTGCCGTAGTAACGTTAACGTTACTCAAGGCCGCTCATGTGTTCGAGACCACTTAAGTTAACTTTACTTGGTCTTTATTTTGGGCTAATGTTAACGTTAATGTCTCAAACCTCTCAGAAGTAAGTTAGAGGACTCATGTTTGAATTCTCACAGAATCACAATTGAATTCATATCTTGCTACTCAGTCCGAATCTTATTAACCTGGAGTCCCAGTCTCTGTCACAATAATTATATATGTGATGTTTTAGGCCTATTGGCAGACATCCATTTAAAATGTAGGCAATGGCATATAAAAAGCCTTTTTTCCATGTCCACTGAAGTTTCTCAGCTTGCACTACAAATGGTTGTCATTTCGAATGTGACCAGTTTGTTTTAGCGCAAACCGCTAATTAGCTTATAACGCTAGTCACCGGGCATGGGTAAAGTAAAAAGAAATCGCTATTTCTATACCACTAACAAGGCTCAAAATAGCACCACACTTCCACGGTAGCATAATGAGGGTCCCTACATGTAAACTGAAGCATTGAGAACTTTGTAAGTGTACAGAGTTTATTAAAAAGATAGTTTATAAAGACTGTACCAGTGCTCCGACGACTAGCGTTATAAGCTAATTAGCAGTTTGCACTAAAACTGGTCACATTCGATTAGCATGAAAACATATCCCAACGGCAGAACGGCAGACTCGGTATGTGTTATTAACCCCTACGTTCATTTTGCGCCGGAATTGTCCTTTAATTACCGTGCTTTATGCCGCCTTCCCACTGGCAGTTGAAATCAGCTCCGATACGGCTTCGAAACGACCGGAAGTCATTCATTTCCTATGGAGATTCGCAGAATGGGTCCGAACGAGTGCGTGCGAAAAAAATCGTGTCAGTTGGTCATTCGGGTGCATTAAAAAAATTGAACTCTTGCGAAAGGCTACGGACGGTTCCTATCCGACAATTCCAGCGGAAGTTAGCATTGCTACGGTACTGATAAACAAGCTAATGCTAATTAGCTAGCAACATACATCGAACTATTGACATTATACCGCTATATCACATTTAACCGACATGTCATGTCAACGTCCTACGCAACTTTTCTCCACGCAGCAGCCTTTCTATTTATATCTGTATAAGAGAGGTCATAGAGATTCGTACATTCAGACACTTATATGTCGTTTTAGTCTCTCCGCCATTTTTGTGAGTCGCTTCCAAAGCTTTTCAACAGTGTAGTACGGCGTCCGCTGGGGGCGTATTGCGTATTACAGAGCTGATTTCAAGTGCCAGTGGGAAGGCGGCGTTAGAGTTGCTGGTGGGCAGATTTTGTTACCTTCTGACAGAGCCGGACTAGCTGTTAACCCCTGCTTTCAGTGTTTATGCTAAGCTAAGCTAAGTGGCTGCTGGCTGTAGCCGTATATTTCCAGAGAGGTTTGCACAAAATGCATACAACACAAATATAAAGAAAACACCTCCCCTGCAAAGTAGTACATCCACTAATCTGTGAAGTCTATCTAGAAGCTTTCTGGGAAATTAAATCATTTAATGCTGGACATTTAGCCTGACTCACACTGGTTGTCAAGATGGCTGACTGCTCTGCAGCTACAGGGTTCTCCTTTTTGATTGGAGACTACAAATATGCTTGTGCTTTCTGTACTACAGTTCTAGAGTTTATTTCATTTCCTTTGTATTTTATCATCTGACACTGAGCCTGCGGACCTTAGCACTCATTGTCCCAGTGTCTTCCCCTCCCCTATCTTCAGACTGCCACAGGGACGGGAAGAACAGCTGAAGTAATCCAATCCTGGAGCAGAAACAACACGTGATACAGGCCTTGACAATAGAGCTGCAAAGATTAAATCGATTAATTGTCAACTTTCAAATTAGTCGCCAACTATTTTGATAACCGATTAGTCGGTTTGAGTAATTTTTAAGACAAAAGTAAAAAAAAATGTGATTCCAGCTTCTTCAATGTGAATGTTTTCTAGTTTCTTCTCTCCTCTGTGACAGTAAACTGAATATCTTTGAGTTGTGGACAAAACAAGACATTTGAGGATGTGATCTTGGGCTTTTGGGAAACACTGATCCACATTTTTCACCATTTTCGGACATTTTAGAGACCAAACAACTAATCGATTAATCGAGAAAAAAAATCAACAGATTAATCGACTATGAAAATAATCGTTAGTTGCAGCCCTACTTGAAACACATGACCGAGAGAACCACAGAGGGCTGCTCCTTGTCCATTTGTTTGCAAAAGTATGTACATGTAAAAAAATTTAATAAAATAACGGATCCAATGTGTGTAAACATGTTGGGTATTGAATAACTTTATGAGGCTGTTAAGTAAGACACTGTAGTTTTGACTTCTTTTACAGGAACAGAGACATCTCAGTTTCTCTTAACCGTATTGCAAATGGCAGAAGTCTTTGCAATGGGGACATTTTGGATTATTTCCCTTTGTTTCAATTGCTTCTTAAGGGAGGGCACATAACATTCGGATAGATTTGGATGGCTAATATTGTTATAAAGTTGTAACTAAGTGCTAGAATCTAAAAATATCCCGTACTTTTCACAACTAAACTATCTACTATAATATTGGACAATAAATAAGGCATATATCAACTATTTTAAACAGGTACATGTCTACTAATTGAATACTAGAAGAAAGAAATCTTTTTTCGCCTTAAACAAAGTGATGCTTTCAAGCTTTTGGGCCACTAAATACATTTACAAGTACTGAGGTGCAGTATGAAGCCAGTGTTTCTTTCTTTTAGAGGGCTGATTTTTCAGAATTAGTTTTAAATCATCTCTTCACAAACACATTCTGCACATCATCGGCAACAATCATCAGTGTAGCTAAAAGGCAACGTTCACATGTGTTCAAACAGGTTTAACTGGATTATTCAAACAGTACCATTTTAAGGAATGACCCTAGGGTCACTCACACTGGGAGGTAACAAGACTCGCACACAATCATTGACACATTCTTCCAACACTCACACATGCACCACCTTCCTACACACATTCATATTTCGCTCCCTCTCAGATATTTTTATACTCTCACACATTCTCTAACCCTCGCTCACATACACTCCCAAACACACACACACACACGCTCTTTCGTACCCATAACATTTCAAGCAGCCCTTAATAAAAGCACACGCAGACCTTATTGCTCAGTAAACTAAGATAACTGTGCTTTATCTGTATCAGTATAGAGGCCGTGCAGATGGTTTCTGACCTATGAAGGAGCGTCTCTTTGTGTTGAGTTCAGTAGCCGTGCGGACGTCGGTGCACAGGCTCAGCATGATGAGCATGGTTACGATCATGATGATGCTCTGCCACAGCAGCAGTGTCTCGAAGTATCGGCCAAATCTGATGGAGTAAAAATGACCAATTATGTAACATGTAATATGTAGCGGGCATGAAATACAGTGAAAGCTTTGCCAAACATGCTTGATTTTCTAGCAGAATCTGTGCTGCCGCAAAGACAGACTCAATAAAATGATGGTACTTAAGTTGCAGCAGCTTGTAAAATGATTCCTTCAGGAAGATGTAGAGGAAATCAATGTTTACCCCTGCAAAACGTATTCCCAATATTTTCCCACTGTACTTTTTCTCCACATATAGTACCTGCCACATTAGTTTAGCGTAAACTACTCAGTAGTTTGGGGTTTTCAGAACCCTTGATGGTAAGGGACCAATGTGCCTTTGCGTAACTAGTTAGTACTCCAGTTTTTCATTAAATAAAATGCAACCATACATTAAAGACCTTATATGGATAATTAGAAACCATAATTTAATTCAGCATACATCCAATCCACAAGCAGCTGCTAGTCAGTTAACTTGTATAAGTAGCAACTTGTTCATCTGTTGTATCCATCACTTGGATTGAGTGGGTCGCATCAATGCAATGGCAGCTCGTGAGACGACCTCTTTTCAGCCGAAATTCACAGAATAGCCCATTGATTCTTGAAAAATCCTAACTTTTTTTCTATGAAGGTAAATACGTTGGCTTATAGGCAGAAATGTATAGCCTACAATTAGCTGATTTTTTTTAATGCTTTGTACAAAAGTGTATGGTATGCGTGAACAGGCATTGGAGGCAGTGGTGTAGTCTATGTGATACGCAGGTATACGCAGTATACCCACTAAGAAAGCTCCAGGATTTCCATATACCCACTTAAAAATGTCCAGTGACACGCAACAACATACTTTCCATTATATTTTTGATATATTTAGAATTTTCATCTGTGTTTTTCTTCTTCACATAGACTAAATAAAGGTATTTCCACCGTAAATTGGTGAATAAAAGTTATCTGAATGCAGGAAATGAAGTCTTTGACGCTCAAAATAACCCTGGGTGAGGACAGTCAGACCCCCCCCCCCCCCCCCCCCCCCCCCACCATGATATGCCCCCTTCCCCAAAGGCAGATTCTGGCCCATATATATAGGCCAATATATTTATATACAGTACAGTATACCCACTACAATACATTAGACTACAACACTGATTGGAGGATGTGTTACCTAAAGAGAATCCGTAAGATGTTTGCCACCAGGAGGACCAGGCACACATATGTGGAGAAGCCCTCTGCATTCTGAGTCCGGCGGATGTCTCTGTATTGTGGGATGTAGGGCACCACCCCACCGAACACCATGGCCCCGGCAGCGACCCACGACACCAGGTTGTGAAACACGAACACAATCTGGTCAAACACCTCATCTTCCATGTTCAGTCGCTCACCTGTCCCACACCTGGACAACAAGTTGTGAAGTGATGTCCGCTGGCTTTCACTGGCTCAGTGGAGATTATTCTGATGCGTGTATCCTCTGGTTCCTTGTAGCGACTTTGAAAGTGTAAAAAGAGTAACATCCGTGTTTCCTATGCATAACGTTGGTCCCTACACGGATTACACAGACAAAAAGACAGGCTACTGCCACGCCATCACAAGCCGAGCAGTGTATCAGAAACAACGAGCCCGGGGGCTAACGCACAGTAGCTCCAGTAATATCTGAAAACGATAGTCCAAACAGTGAGAACATTAATATATTAGCTACAGTACCGACAGAACAACGCTCGCTAAAGGCAGCGGTAGTGTTTGCAGTGGAGTAGACCTCTGTTATTCTGCTTAATAGGTCCCGACTCCCGTTTCTATAATTCAACACTTCTGTTGATGCTAGCTCGTATGTTGAAAATGCTGCACTAAACTCAGAAGAAGAAACTCCGAAGGTTCCTAAAATTGTCTAAAGCCCTTGATATTGTCAGGAAAACGGGAACTATTTTTTTGTTGTTGCACAGGTTCCCTATTTCAATATTGTTTACGCACTGACTGTCCCATATGTGTGTTTCTGGTTTCTATCAATTGGTTGCTATCATATCGTCTTTGGTCTCGCCCACACTTCCTGAAACGTAACACGTCATGCGTTACGACAAAGATGTTAGACTCGATCAAGATAGTTCTCGTACTACTTTAGTCACGTTAGTGTGGATATGCGCGGCTATCAAGCTTTTCCTTTGAAAGATAATTATTTCACAATTATTGAATATAAATAATGATATGATATAAATTAGCTAATCTATGAGCATCGCCTGAGTGCACCAACTCCACTGTTAGTTGCCCCACACAATCAATTGTGGCCAATAAGTAGCTCTACCCCCTGCCCCTGGGGCCCCCATACTTAATCCTGCAGGCAATACATATTGTATTGAAGAGTAACATCCATTGCAGAATATAAAGTGAAGAATCTCACCATGCCTGTGTTTTGCCCTGTCAGCAGAGCTTCATCATGTACTGTAATGTAACCTGGTTTATTTTAGTAGACTAATTGCTTAGCACATCCCACCAGTAGGCTACACAGTTTAAATGCAACATATTCAGCAGAGTGACAGACACAAAATTATAATTAACAATAATAACAATAATAATTCTAATACCAGTTGAGAATGGGGTCTGTGAGCCAAGATAATCTCTTAGCCTATATTAAAACCAAAGATCTCCCCTTTTGAGCACAATTTAAATTTTGAACATCAAATTCTTCATTTTCTGCATTCTGGGGAATTGTTCTGCACCAATTTGTGCATTTTTCTGCATAAAGTTATGGTGCAAATGTCTTTATTCATGTAAAGGAAATTATAATAGGTTTTTAGAGTGGGATGCACTAGCCAGTTTTGATTATCGTGAATTATGCCTATGTTGAAAGTAACTTCACATGTTGTAGATGTAGACACATTTGCAGCCTTTAGATTCCATATCATAAAAACTAATCAGACACAGACTAAATGTTGAATCTTTACAACCAAAACTGCCTTTTTGGATCGAGATCCCTTTTCATTTTCTATTGGAAATTGTTATAGTGTGACATTGTGACATGCTGCTAGGTTGTCCGGCAGGTTGTTAACATGTTTATGTTAATGGATTTTGTCTGTGTTTGTTTTGAGCCTAAGACAATATTGCATTTAAGTAAATATAATTCCATCCTTCACTGACACTTATCAGCATAGCTGTAACGGTAGCCTCTTTGTATTTGTTACTTCTCTTTGAGACTTGACTTTATTGAAGAAGAAAACAATGTTGTTAATTTTTTTTTTCAGGTGACCTTTATTTTGAAACGAACACTCCAAGAGGAAGACACAATTTTTTCACTCTGTCGACTCAAATTACCTCAAAGTTATGGGAGTCTGCTAACGTTTTTTTTAGGTGAAACTGTGAATGGGGATTTTTACAGTCGGTGTTACAGCCCAGTATGACCGAGATTTACATTTCCATCGAAAGATTAGTGTGCTCTTGAAGGAACAATGTCAAAAACAGACTAAAGCAGCTAAAGATATGACTGAGGCGGAGCGTGAGGTGAGTATCTTGTTAAAGTATACTGGAACGCAAACATTTTCATACATATTTTTTTCTAACGCTTTTCTTTGCCTTTAGATGGAGGAATCGATGCAGCAACTTTGGGAAGCATTCCAATTAGTGTATGAACAGCAGGAGCCCCAATATATCCTTTTCTGTAACCTGTTCCTATACTGTAACTATATTAATTTCAGGGAATCTTCATGTATAGCCTATGTATATTTTGCATATTAGATATAAATTTGTCAAAAAGACATACAATTAGAGTTACACATTTTCTGTTTTTAGCCTTGTAGCCCAGTCCCATTCCTCTTATGAACCTATAATTAGGTGTTGTAAACAGTACACTTGCAAGTGGGACCCTTGTCAGGGGCGATTCCAGGATTTTTTAAGTCTAGGTTAGCCGGGGGGGGGGGGGGGGGGGGGGGGGCTTCTAGCCCTGACCCTTGTTTAAAAAAAATAAAGTACAGTTCCTGGCAGTTTTTTTCCTTCACTTTTCCACTGGCTAAGATGGCAACTCTGAAGGCACTCTCACCAACGTAGGCCGCTTTCTATCGCAGACTGACGAAAAGACTGCAACATTACAACTACAGACGCAGACGAGCAGCACTATACCGAGGCCTGGACAACGGGCCAGAGAAGAGGGACAGTCGGCTTCTGGAGAGCATGAAAGGAATGAAAGAAGAGGTGGAAGAGTACAAGGCCGCTCTGAAGTTCACACAGGAGGTAGTGGCATCGATCACTGCATCGGAAGCGAGCCTTACCCAACAGCTGGAGCAATGGCGGCAACTCGAGAACATGTACCAGAAATTTATGATAGATGAGTAGCCTAAACTGAAGACCAACTCACATTGGTGAGAGGGCAACCACTCAATGACAGGGGCCCTCTACCATGCATAAAATATCTGGGTTACCCACCAACATTAACAAAACAAACCTCCAAAGAAATTAAGGCTGCACAAACAATCGCAATTGTATTGAAATTGTACTATAGACTAGTGCAGTATCCAAATTGCAAAGGGGGGGGGGGGGGAACGCACTATTTATTAAAGGCAAACTATGTGTCAAACCATTCTGGATTAAGTATTAAGGTGCTGCAGAGATGTCCCGGCCCACAAATCTGATCCTACAGAAAAACATTCTTTGTTTGGTACAGATCCTCGCAAAAAATCACATTATAATCATTTTAGTTTTTTTTATTTAATATTTTTCAAAGAAAATGAAAATAATGATACAAAAATGATCATTCCCCCCGATATCGTGAATCATATCGCAATCACAATATCAGTCAAAATAACCGGTACATGGGTAGAATCATTGTGCACCTGTTTTATCAATCACAGTTTGATTTTTTTCCTCATATCGTGCAGCCCTAAAAGAAATCCCTGGACAGCCTGTCTTAATACACTGGACTCAGTAGCAGTGGTGGACTGTAACTAAAGACATTTACCCCAGTGTTGTCCTTAGGTCAAATTTGACCCTTTTTTGAAAAAGAATTTGGGTTTCTTTTAATCAAATTGTCAAAAAAATAATGTGGATGGTTCCATACAACGCTCTTCACAAGTAAAATAAATGATCAGCTACTTTCATTGAATTTGGGTGTTTTATTAAATGTTATAGCATTTAAAATTTTTTTTTTTAAATTAAATTATGATTTTTGCACAAAACACATGTAGTTTAGTTATAAATGAAACTACCCAACAACACTTTGGCCTGAAATGATTAGCCGATGAATCAATGAATTGACTAACAGAACAGTTTGGATTGTTTTCATCGTTTGGCTTCGCAAATGTGAGGATTTTTCTGTATTGAGTACTTTTACTTTTAAAGGTGCAGTAGATAAGCCTTATAAAACTTACTTTCTGTCATATTTGCTGAAACTGACCCTATGTTCCAGTAGAACTACATGAAGCAGGTCATTTAAAAAGAAATCCGGCTCCTCTGGCACCACCTACAGCCTGTAGTGTGATTTGCAAAAATCCACCGCTCCCTGTTCAGATGCACCAATCAGGGCCAGGGGGGCGTCTAACTGCATGTCAATCACTGCTCATGCACACGCATTCATTCTCCCTTGTGGGGGGAGGGGCTTAGGAGACCGTTTGGGCTTTAGCAGAAAGGGGGGAGGGACTGAGAAGTTGTTGATGTTCAAAGTTTTTGGCTAAGTCCTGTATCTTCGCAATCCTACCTTTTTCAATGCAGGACTTTTACTCAGTAACAGTGTAGTATTAGTAGTTTTACTTTAAGTAAAGGATCTTTTGGTTCTTCCACCACTGCTCAATAGTCAAACCACTCACTGGTGGATTAACTGGATCTGAATAATGTTATGTGGTAGATAAATGTTGATAGATGATAGATTATAGTTTTAAAAATATCAAGCAAAGCAAACAACAAAGCAATCCAGCTTCCCTGGCCGAAATAGGCCGAAATAATAACATTAAAAGAAATACAAATAAACCATGATAAGATCTGGTGAATAAATGTTGACTAAAGCAGCGGTTATTGGGCTAAAAATACCAATAATAGCAAAACTATACAGCTTCTCTGCGGCAGCCCGACTGGCAGAAAGAAACATGCTGTGATCAGGGAATCTGTGCGTAGACCCCGTCACGGAATTTTCAGCGAATCCGTGAAACTGTCACAGATTTTGAGTTAAGGGGCCGTGTTAATTTCATGGAATTCTGTGAGACCAGGTTGTCCCACAGCATGGTTGACACCAGACCCTTCTCAGTTGTAACTCAAGAGTGGGTCTGGGGAAGGTTCATTCACAGCTAATTTCCAAAAGGGCATCACCAACAGACGCCGCTCAAATGCCTCTGGGCACAAGTGGATAGTCCTTCAACCAATCAGACCAGCGATCCGGGTGACGTAGCAGCGACAGCGGCATCGACAGGTTCTCTTAATACACCCATGGTTGCTGCGCTTCGGTGGCTGTCATGTTGAATGTAAACAAAAAGCTGCTTGCCGTTGCTGCGCTATCATCATTGCGTAAAGCCCACCTCAACAGTTGTGATTGGTGACTCGATTTGGAAAAATTGGAAATGGGCTTGAATGGGCTCTTGGCCAGATGGACTTGCAGAGCAAATCTCAAATTTGCTGGAAGTTTGTCAGGGTTTTCCCATACTAATTCCAGGTTAAGGAGCCTTGGAACATCATGTAAACACATTTTTAATTACTACAAAAAAAGGAAAATAGTTTTCTGACCAAGAAGCGTAATGTAGAGATGTAAATGTATGTAGAATTTTCAAACCAATTTTTTTTTTTATTTGTACCGTCAACGTGTAAGGAATACATTTGATGCATTCATACTGCTTCATACAATATTTTCAAAGCAGACTAGCATCAGTTTTTGAGCGTTGCATTGGTAATTATACAGAAGGATTTTTTTTCTTCAAACTTTAACCATGATTGTTGTTCATTAAGTCATAACTATTTTATGTTATCGAGAAAACCCACGATTTGGAACCATTTTCAGGGCAATAATAACAATTTGACATTTTGGGAAAACACTTATTCACTTCTGTTGGTTGCTGGTGAAGCTCACAGTGACTTCAAGAAGTTACTGCTCCTGGCCAAGAAGTAGTCCTGCACATAGTCTATATCCTCGATGTTCCACTTCCAGGATTGCTCCTTTGGCCGGATATCCGTTGCCTTGGGCTTCCTTTGTGTTGGCGTTCTAAACTCTGGTGGATTTGTGAGGACTATGGTTAACTGTTCCTCAGATCTCTGCAGGGTAAATCCAGACAGCTAGCTAGACTATCTGTCCAATCTGAGTTTTCTGTTACACCACTAAAACAACTTTTGAACGTACACGTTCCACCAAAACTAGTTCCTTCCCGAGGCTATTTTGGCAGTGTGGCTTTTCCCGGTGCTTAGAGCCGCCCATGAAGATTGTGATTGGTTTAAAGAAATGCCAATAAACCAGAGCACGTTTTTCTCCCATCCTGGAATGTTGTGTGGACTACACAGACCCTCCTCCGCAGCGCTGTGGAGGATGGTCTGGCAAAGCGAGACTATCCTACACACAACCCCTTGGAAAAATAAAACTTGTTGTTTTAACACTTCGATTTTGTATGGAACAAACAAGATATAATGTGTTAATTAGTAAGTTTTAAAGTTGCTGGGGGGCAGATTTTGTTACCTTCTAACAGAGCCATGCAGGCTCGCTGTTTACCCTTACCCCAAATTCAACACTGCTGTTGATTCTATCGCATGGATGTATTATAAGACTAACCCTAATCCTTTGGTCTAGCCCACACTTCCTGAAATGTCACGCGTTACGACAAAGATGTTTGACTCAAATAAAGATAGTTGTGTAGCCCCCCCCCCGGCCCCTACCTGAGTTAATCCTGCAGGCATACATACATATTGTACTGAACCGTACTGAAGAGTAACATCAATTGCAGAAGCGGCCTAATAGAAAGTGAAGAATCTCAACATGTCTGTGTTTTGCCCTGTCAGCAGAGCTTCATCTTCTTCATATTTTTCATGTAACCATGGACTGTAAAAATAAGCGTGTAACATGGTTTGTTGTAGTAGACTGATTGCTTTGCACATCCCACCAGTACACAGTTTAAATGCAACATATTCAGCAGGAGTCACTGTCACTGACACAAAACTCAGATTATACAAATTTATAAAGGTTTAATGAAAGTTATGTAACCCTCGTGGCAGAAAGCCTTTCATCTCTAATCTCATTATATAAAAACCAAAGCTCAGTGTGAGGAGAGGGAATTGTTCCTACTCCTCCACATCCCACAGAACACAAAGTGAACAGGGTACACTAGTTTACAAAGAGTTAATAAAAATGCTCTGTCAAAGTCAAGCTAGTCCAAGTAAGTCCGCAGGAAATGGGAAATTCAGTCAAATATACCTTCATATTAAAAGCGTATAACATGTCAACTGCGGGAAATGAGTCTTGTGGTGTTTCAGAGGTGTGGACGAATCAAATAGGTGCAAACCATTTTATGTAGTTACTGCTATGTTTTGTTAAAAGTAACTTCACATGTTGCAATGTAGACACGTTAAATTCCATAAAAACTTACCACAGTAAACAGATACAAACTTACATTTTAAATCCTACATAAAAACTGCCTTTTATGATCAAGATCCCATTCATTTTCCTTTGGAAATTGTTATGTATGACCACTGGTGGAATGTAACTAAGTACATTCACTCAAGTAGGAGGTATTTGTACTTTAATTGAGTCTTTTCTTTTCATGCCACTTTCTACTTCTACTCCGCTACATTTCAGAGAGAAATATTGTACTTTTTTACTCCACTACATTCATCTGACAACTTTAGTTACTAGTTACTTTACAAATTAAGAATTTTGCGCACAAAACACATGTAGTTTATGAAATACAATGTTTTATAATGAACTAAACTACCCATAACTATAATGGCCTACAAGGACAGCTGAAATAATTAGCAGATTAAACACTTAGTTGATTGACAGAACTGTTTGGATCGTTTCCAGTTTCTAAAATTTGAGGATTTTTCTGCATTGAGTACTTTTACCATTAATACTGTAAGTACATTTTCCTGATGATACTTACATACTTTTACTTAAGTAACATTTCAAATGCAGGACTTCTACTTGTAACAGAGCATTTTTACAGTGTGGTAGGCCTATTAGTACTTTTACTTAAATGATTTGAATACTTCTTCCACCACTGAGTATGACATGCTGCTATGTTGTCTGGCATGTTTGGTAATGGCTTTTGTCTGACAATTTGGCATATTTATTTTAAACTAAACATGGCCTACCACTCATCTCATCCTTGACTGACACTTAACTGCATAACTGTATTTGTATTTCTTTATTATCTTTGAGAGTTCACTGAAGAAGAAAATGTAGCAAATGCTTTTGTCAGGTGACCTTTATTTTGAAACGACGGACACTCCAAGAGGAAGTTACATTGTTTTCACTTCCTTCGACTTATTTTTCCGCAAAGTTATGGGAGTTTGCTAACGTTTTTTGAGGTGAAACTGAGTGGGGATTTTTACATGCGTTGTCACAACCCAGTTTAACCAACCAAACAACTATATTCAGGTTGTACGACCGAATTTCCATCGCAAGATTAGTGTGTTGTTGAAGAAATGATGTCAAAAACAGACTGCAAAGCAGCTAAGGATATGACAGAGGCGGTGAGTTTGTCTTATACGAGCTGTGTCTTGTTAATGCCTTACTGGCACGCAAACATTTTCATACGTATTTTTTTCTGACGTTTTTCTTTGCCTTTAGATGGAGGAATCGATGCAGCGACTTCAGGGAAGATTCCAACTAATGTCTGAACAGCTGGAGTCCAAAAATATCCTTTTTCGTGACCTGTTCCTGCTGTAAACACAGCTGTAAACTTCACTGCATGCTTCTCTTTTTGGCGTTTACCTCAGAAATGACTCAGCAATCATGTTTGGTTTACTGTAGAGACGGTTTAGAGGGTCTTTGTTAAACAGTTAGCTAAAAGAAACACCTGAGAGCGCTTATGTGTGAAACACACTAGCGCGGTGAAGTTGGCTGGACGTTTGATATTCCCTTGATATTCGATTTTAGCTTCCTGTTCTGTCGCTAGGTTCTGTCTAAGGGACCGTCGACAAATTACCGTTTTGGTAGAATGGCAAACAAATCTCTCAGAAAAATATTAACCAAAATCCAATAAAAGGGACTTTTCTCATTCTGATTGCTGTAGTAGTTGCCAATGGTAAACCTCTACTTACTACAGGTTATATTTTTCTCATATGTTACATGATAGTGAAACAGTATGCAATTAAAAGTTTCAAATATTCACCAAAAATCAATGAAATTGCATCACAACTTAAGAAATAATGAATTCAGAGTAATGAGAAACACACGACTTAATGTATTCTACTTTGCTGTTTGTGCGGGGGTTGTTTCATGCATCTTGTCTTGGACTGACTCCTGACAGGGTTCCATACGAAGACGCCACATGGTGTTGTGAAATTTGTTCTATTTGAGCAAAACAAATATAGCTGGATATGTAGATACTGTTAATAGTTTGAAGTATATGTTTTTGTTGCATTGATTTCATCTTAGCATTTGTAGCAGGGTACCACATAATACAACATGACATTTCAGTAATCTCTGCCTTTGCTGTATTGTGTAGCATGCTCCACTAGAAGGTGAAAAAGAAAGCTTGGTAAGGTCAATGGATGAGAGAAGCTGGTTGCCGCCGCCCCCTCCCCTCCCCCCCCCCCCCCCCCTTTATTTTCCAAATTTCACATGTGGGATGTCACTTCATGGTTCCCCACCAATCCTGTTGTAATCCAATTCTATGTATTTTATTTTGTAATTCTACAGAATGGGAAATGCTGTTTCATTGAAAGAAGTAATTTGCTTTATTTTTGGTGAATATTGTTTATAAATAAATGACTTCAGCTCCCATATCTTTGGTGAATGTTTTTCTGGTTTCATATTTGATGGTAATTTCAGGAACACCTGGCATGTAGTAAGTAGCAGTGAGAGTTTAGGGAGGACTACAGCAATCTGAATGAGAAAAACAAATTTCATTGAATTTTGGTGAATATTTTTCTGTGAAAATTGAGTCCTGCTTCCAAGTTGTTGTTTTAGAAAACCATGGCCTGTAGTAAGTAGCAGTGAGGGACTGGGAAGTATTAAGGCAATCAGAATGAAAAAAAATAATGTCATTGATTTTTGGTGAATATTTTAAACATTTCATTGCATACTATTTCACTATCATGTGACATATGAGAAAAATATAACCTGTAGTAAGTAGAGGTTTACCATTGGCAACTACTACAGCGATCAGAATGAGAAAAGTCCCTTTTATTGGATTTTGGTGAATATTTTTCGGAGAAAATTGTTTGCCATTCTACCAAAACGGTAATTTGTCGACGGTCCCTTAGACAGAACCTAGCGACAGAACAGGAAGCTAAAATCGAATATCAAGGGAATATCAAACGTCCAGCCAACTTCACCGCGCTAAACACACTTATGGCGCTTTTCCATTACATGGTACCTGCTCGCCTCGACTCTACTCGCATTTTTTGGTTTTCCATTACGAAAAAAAGTACCTGGTACTTGCTAACAGGTACTTTTTTTAGTACCACCTCAGTCGAGGTTCCAAGCGAGCTGAGGCGAGCCGAAAAGGTGACGTGAAAGCGCTTAACGGCTGTATTTTCAGACTTTGACATTGATGATATATGCACAGTATTAAAGACAGATATTTAGTTATTTACACTGTGTTCTCCCGTTATCTAATGCTAGGGTATTTGATGCTGTATATCAGATATACATTTGTCAAATGCAACTTAAAATGTGAATGAAAATAAAGTGTGCGGCAAAGCTAAAAACATGAATTGTGTTCTCTACTTTAGGCATTTTCCACAGCAGACATTTGTGTAATAGGAAAAAGGAACAGGTGTTACTAGCTAGTTGTCGTTAATATTATGATTTGCACCTGTGCTTTTGCTACTGTTGAAATGTCTTTAGTGAAAAAAGCAGACAGTAGAGGTACACATTTTCAGTCCCAGTCCCATTCCTCTTTAATTAGACCCTCCTTTAATTAGGTGTTGTTTACAGTACACTTGCAAGTGGGACACAAAAAAAATAAAACGATGAGGTATACACAAATAACACTTTTTAATGCTTTTTTTCAACATTTTTGCCGCTTTGTTCCCCACTACCACCGGTATGTACACCACTTTCACCAACTTATTACCACTAGTTTTACAATTATTTTAGAAATTTGTGGTCAATAACCCTCATTCATATACAATCAAAAAAATAAAAAGACAAAATTATAAATTGTTTTGAAAAATAGTTAAAATCAAAGGCAAAGTTTAGTCAGTCTTGAAAGCATTTAAAAAAAATTCAAATGCTATAAATTTGAATAAAATACCCAGAATTCAATTAAAAGTAGTGATCCGATCCTACATTTTACTTGCGAACAGCGTTGTATGGAACTATCCGTATTATTTAGGGGCAGTTTGAAGAAACCCACATTTTTGATATGGAAAGTTTGAAAACGGGTCAAATTTGACCCAAGGACAACAGGAGGATTATTATAAGGTAAATCAGAATTGAATCCTGTGTTGTGTTGTTGCTGTCTAGTTCTAACTGGATAACACAGTACAGTTGCTGGCAGAGTTTTCCTTCACTTTACCACTAGAGGAGATGGGAATCCGCATTGATGGCCTTGAAAAGAACGTGTCTGAGCTCATGACACAGGCTGGTATGGAGGAGCAGGCCATTTCAAAGTGACCGCAGGCCTGCAGTCATCTGCCCGTCAAAAACTGAGCGGTTCCTCTTGCTCTACCAATAGTGATGTCATTTTAGTGGTGACTACAAAGTTCCTCACATTCATCAAACATTTTGAAATGGGACTTATAACTTGACATCAGTTTGCCTCTAAATTTGAGATTGGCCAAATGTATGCGTTTTCCAAGGTGCTACCATGCTGCTAACAAATCCATGTGTATTTCTCAGTACTAACACTAATTCCAGGTTAAAGAGCCTTGGAACAGCATGTCAACAACACATTAGCACTACAAAAAAAAGAAAATATTTTTCGGTCCAACAAGCATAAGGGTGCCATGTAAAGATGTATGCATGTAGAATTTTTGAACCTTTTTTTTTTTTATATATATATTTGTACCCTCACGGTGTAAGGAATAGATGGGAATGCATTCACACTACCTCATACAATATTTTAAAAACCTTTTTTTAATATCTTGAAACTTGCATTGTATACATGCTGTAGTGTTCTGCACTTTTACTGGCATATTGCCACTTTTTACCACCCCAACTGTAAATATGTGTGTGCACATTATGTGGATGTATTTCCCTTATGCAAACAATGCAGGGACCTGCTTGGCAGAACAGTGTTGCTCTACAGTGCACTCAACAGGCTACACTTAAAGGGTAACTACCCTTCAACCTGGACCCTATCTTACTATGTTTTTGTGTCTAAGTGACTGATGGGACTGAGGGAAACAACAATCTTTGACATTGGTCCAGTATTAAGCGAGATCGCTGCAGTTGGCAGTGGTGAAACAAGCTACAATGTAAGTTAACAGGGCGATTGTCCAGCTTGTATTTACCTTCATGAAAGTGCTCGTTTTGCCGCTGACAGGCTCAGATTATTATTCTGACAACATTATGGAAAGGATTTCTAAGGAGGTCGACCTTTCTGTTCAAGAGTAAGATCCTTTTTTTAAACATAAAAACATCCGTGAAATTGCATTTGCTAAACCCACCAGACTCCATGTAAATAAACTAAAAATAAGAAATTTTAGCATCGTAAAATACACTTCATTCAAAATCGACAGAAACAAAATAAAAACTATGAAAAGCCGTTTTGGTTTGTCTTTCCACTTTTTCAACCATCAACACACGGTTTACTGATTTTACATGTGAAAATATGTTGGCTCTATACACGCTAAAAGTATTGCTTTTTTAAATGGAGTCTGGTGGGTTAAGCGCTAGCGACTTCAGAGCTGTTTCTGGTCAAACAGAAAGGTCTCAAATTGATTTTAAAGGCCTATCCTTGAAGGGATCCTTTCCATAAAGTTGTCAGACACAATATTAATCTGAGCCTGTCAGTGGCAAAACAAGCACTTTTGTGAAGTTAAATACAAGCTGGACAATTGCCCTGTTAACTTACATTGTAGCTTGTTTCGCGCAGCGATCTTGCTTAAACTGGACCAATTTCAAAGATTGTTGTTCCTATCAGTCACTTAAACACAAAAACATAGGAAAATAGGGTCCAGGTTGAAAAAAATGGTAGTTACCCTTTAAACATAGAGGAAAGAAAATAATAAAGACTTAACACCAAAGAAAATGTACAGCATGTTATGTGAGCAGGCAGTCAAGCTGAACTGGTACTTTGACTGTACTCTGGCGTCCATACACACACTTAACCATGTCATTTTAACAAGGGTTATCTTCACTTTTATTTTTTTTAATCAAAACCTGAGCTCTATGCACTGTATATGTAGGTTGTCTATATCCTGAATAAGTCACTTAATGTGCACACAGTGGCATCTAAAATTAGACATGACGTTACTGGTAGAAAATCTAGTTTTGAAAGAATTAGTAACCTATATGAAAAAAACACAAGTCATTTGAATGCTTTAAAGAACTGACTAAATGTAGTAATTTATTTGTTCATAGAAATACAGCTCACCATATCGTTTTGTATCATTTGCAGTACACTAATGTTACACCTTCATATCAGGTTAAAAATGTCATGTAAAGTGAGATATTCAGTAGCTTTAAAACTGTATGGTGGAAGTGGTGACTACTACCCATACAGTAGGTTGACATGCTGTTAATAGAGCCAACAGGATTTGCAAACTGAAGGATATTTTTAAAGTGCTCATATTATGCTCATTTTCAGGTTCATAATTAAAAGGTTATATCAGAATAGGTTTACATGGTTTAATTTTCAAAAAACACCATATTTTTGTTGTACTGCACTTTGCTGCAGCTCCTCTTTTCACCCTGTGTGTTGAGCTCTCTGTTTTAGCTACAGAGTGAGACCTCTCACTTCTGTTCCATCTTTGTTGGGAGTCGCACATGTGCAGTACCTAGGTAAGGACTACTAGCCAGTCAGAAGCAGAGTATGAGCGCGTGTCCTGACAGTACCTAAGTAAGGACTACTAGCCAGTCAGAAGCAGAGTATGAGGGCGTGCCCTGACAGTACCTAGGTAAGGACGACTAGCCAGTCAGAAGCAGAATATGAGGGCGTGCCCTGACAGTACCTAGGTAAGGACTACTAGCCAGTCAGAAGCAGAGTATGAGGGCATGCCCTGACAGTACCTAGGTAAGGACGACTAGCCAGTCAGAAGCAGAATATGAGGGCGTGCCCTGACAGTACCTAGGTAAGGACTACTAGCCAGTCAGGAGCAGAGTATGAGGGCGTGTCCTGACAGTACCTAGGAAAGGACTACTAGCCAGTCAGAAGCAGAGTATGAGGCGTCCCCTGACAGTACCTAGGTAAGGACTACTAGCCAGTCAGAAGCAGAGTATGAGGGCGTGCCCTGACAGTAGCTAGGTAAGGACTACTAGCCAGTCAGGAGCAGAGTATGAGGGCGTGCCCTGACAGTACCTAGGTAAGGACTACTAGCCAGTCAGAAGCAGAGTATGAGGGCGTGCCCTGACAGTACCTAGGTAAGGACTACTAGCCAGTCAGAAGCAGAGTATGAGGGCGTGCCCTGACAGTACCTAGGTAAGGACTACTAGCCAGTCAGAAGCAGAGTATGAGGGCGTGCCCTGACAGTACCTAGGTAAGGACTGCTAGCCAGTCAGAAGCAGAGTATGAGGGCGTGCCATGCTAGCAGCTAGGTGAGCATTATAACGTGTGTTCCAAAGTGACCACGTTTGTCTCTGAAGTAAAGGCTGGACTACAATAGAGCTGTTTGGAGCAGTTTGTGAACAGTGTTTTCTGTTGGAGATGGGAAGTCCCTTTGGGGGGACTTTGGGCTTTTTCACTTTGTGAAACATGCTAAAAAAAGATATATAACACAAAGGAAAGGGAAAAAGCATAATATGAGCACTTTAAATTGTTTACATCTATGCAATTTATTCCTGCGCATACTATATCATGTAATGTGCGTATGTCGTGCCATGTGTCTTCCTCTGCTCTACCTGTGTGTAACCATCACTGTTTAATGCACTTACATATAAGCCGTTAGATAAACTTAGTGGTTAGTAGATACTGTAGTTCTGTGACTGTTAATCACTGTGTACACCAAAGTTCACATGCAACAGCCATGTTTTTTTTTAATTTTATTTAAAACTTTCAGTATTTACCTTTTGAAATAAAAATAAAAAGTCTATTCATTTAGTTCATTTATTTGTTATTTGCATGTCACATAGTGACAAAGTCGTATCTACTGTATGTCTCCCACAATGCATGTGTTGATACTTGACCCTACCGGTGCATTATTAGGGCCCGAGCACCGACAGCGGCGAAGGCCCTATTGGAACTGAAGGAATTATTAGGGCACGAGCAGTGCCTTGCACTGAAAGTGCGAGGCACCTATTATTATTCCGCGACGTTGCTCGCATTTTTGAGGGGCTTAGCATGCTGGAAAACTCACCAAAATTTGCACACGTCATACCTATTATAACTACAAAGTTATGTAGTGATTAGGCTCGGTTGTTGCCAGGGGGCTCCATAGCGCCACCTAACGTGCGCCTTAAATTGGACAAAAGTAATAAGTTAATATACCAAATTTGGAGGGAACATGGGTCTCATCTTGAACTCGATGGTACTATTTTTAGAAAAAATTACATAATTCTAAAATTTCCGAAAAATAGATTTTCGTGCGAAAATCGTTTTCCCAACACTTGTTTGAGGACTTTAGCATGCACGAAAACTCTCAAAATTTGGCATCCATGTGCAGAATATTAAACTCTTTCATCTGAATACACATTAAGGCTTGGGAGTGGTATGGTTGCTCTATAGCGCCCACATAAATACGTGGGAGCTTTGCGAGATTATACAGCGATTTCCCCCAAATCTGTAAGGGCTCTGTAGCGCCCCCTAAGGCGTGGAAGGGCTTAACTTGGACATAGTTGCTCCGATCTTCACCAAATTTAATAAACATATTGCTCTAATCATTGCGGACATATTTCCCATATACCTTCATTAGCTCCGCCCAACCGGAAGGTGGCCATTATTAATTATTAATTTCATAACATTTGAGTCTTGTGTGAGGTGTCATTGAACTCAGCAGAGTTCCTTCTTCATTGGTGATGGTTTGGCCCTCCTCCTATGCTTAAGCCACGCCCCCTTTGATAACATTTTAACTGTTTAAGGTAGACCCTTGTGTGAGGCATCATTGAACTCAGCAGATAGTTCCTTATTCATTGGTGATGGTTTGTTCTGCCCCCCTATGCTTAAGCCACGCCCCCTTTCATAACTAGTGACCCACTTAAGGTAGAGTCTTATGTGAGGTATCAATGAACTCAGCAGAGACTTTCTTTTTAATTGGTAAAGGTTTGCCCCGACCCATATGCTTTGGCCACGCCCCCTGTCACAGCTAATGAACTGTAAGACGTAGAGTCTTGTGTGAGGTATTATCATTATATATCATTGAACTTAGCAGGGAGTTCCCTTTTCATTGGTGACGTTTTGTAGTGTCTGAGTGCCGCGCAAAGAAGTTGTTGTAACTTGACTGTACGTTGTCGTATCTGCCCAAAATTTCTCAAGATTGACAAGAGTCCAGGCCTGAGGACATCTACAGGCCAATATTGACTTTTGGTCATAGCGCCGCCCGCTGGCAACAGGAAATGCGCTTTATATGAAAAAATATCATCCGATTTACATGAAACTTATAATGTTTGGTCTACATGTGATACTGAACCACCCCCTATAACCATGGCCACCTACTCAGGCCACGCCCCCTTTCATAACTGGTGACCCGTTTAACCCTTGTGTTGTCTTCCCATCGACCATGCACTTGTTGTCCTCCCGGGTCAAAATTGACTATGCTATGAAAGCTATATTTCACCTCTTTTTTAGGCTGCTAATTAAAGCCATATTGTAACTCTTTTTCAGGCTGCTCTAAAAACAAAACCTCCTGTATAGCCAGACTTATTTCACCTCAGGGTGATAGTATACACATCCCAGACTGTCACTGGGTAAAATCGGATTATTCTGATATAGGATATTAAAATTAAATGCTTACATTTCCACTTAAAGCTATATTTCAACTCTTTTTCAGGCTGCTAATTAAAGCCATATTGTAACTCTTTTTTCATGCTGCTCCAAAAAACGAAACCTCCTGTTTAGCCAGACTCATTTCACCTCAGGGTGATAGTATACACATCCCAGACTGTCACTGGGTAATATCGGACTATTCTGATATAAGATTTTAAAATGAAAGGCTTAAATTTCCACTTAACCCTTGTGTTGTCTTCCCTTCAACTTTGAAAAAAACCCCTTTCCCCCCCCCCCCACATTTTTGATGCCTTTTCATCACAGTTTGTTTTTGCTTATTCCAACGTTTTAAATTTTAAAATTTTTCTTCTACACATTTTCAGCGCTTATTTCTACGTCCCATATTTTCTGATATAAAACAAAAATTTAAAAACGGGCCAATGTGACCCGAAGTCAACACAAGGGTTTTAAAGCTATATTTTAACTCTTTTTCAGGCTGCTAATTAAAGCCATATTGTAACTCTTTTTTTCAGGCTGCTCTAAAAACAAAACCTCCTGTTTAGCCAAACTAATATCACCTCAGAGTGATGGTATACACATCCCAGACTGTCACTGGGTAATATCGGACTATTCTAATACAGGATTTTATTTTACGGGCCTGATGTGATAGCACATTTTGATAAATGATACTCAGTCTCAGTTAGTTGCTTTGTGTAGTAGATCTCCGTTCCCTTGCGCTGCTTAGCGTGTATGTTTAAACTTTAGGCAGCATGCAACATATCATTATTTAGTTTTGATTCTAAACAATTAATCCATCCAGTTAATCTCATGGTACCCACATGCACCAAATTATAATTAATTTAGATTTGAGCAAGAGTTTTGCACAAAATAAATTAAAGGCAAGCCACATATAGATGCGGTGCCCTGCAGTGTCCTGCTGCGTCCTGCAACGTCCTGCTATGCTCTGCTGTGCCACGCTACATCCTGTAACGCCCTGCAGTGCCCTGCTATGACATGAACTACTACGACTACCATTTGTAGTCACTGTTCCATTATCTTTATTGTGACTGTTATTGCCACTGTTCATCACACCCCCAACCGGCACCGTCAGACACCGCCTACCAAGAGCCTGGGTCTGTCCCAGGTTTCTCCCTAAAAGGAAGTTTTTCCTCGCCACTGTCACACTAAATGCTTGCTCTTGGGGGAATTACTAGCATTGTTGGGTCTTTGTAAACTATAGAGTGTGGTCTAGACCTACTCTATCTGTAAAGTGTCTCGAGATAACTCCGGTTATGATTTGATACTATAAATAAAATTGAATTGAATTGAATTGAATTAGATGGCTATCCCAGTTAAGTTCAGTTAAGTGGCTGAACTTATGGATGTTAAATGGACTTGCACTTATATAGCGCTTTTAAAGTCTCTGGGATCACTCAAAGCACTTTTACAATGTTCATCATTACCACCCTTTTACACACACATTCATACAGCACTGTTTGCAGACAGGCTTTGGAGATTGGATTCCCACGCATTCACACACCCAATGACACACTGAGGGGAAAGTGTGGGTTCAGTGTCTTGCCCAAGGACACTTTGACACACTGAGCCACAGCTGCCCATAAATACAAGCCAAGGCTATTACTTGAAGTTTTGAAGTACTAAGAATTAGGTTATTCCAATCAAAACTATGATAAATTGTACATACCAGAGTGAACAGGGCTCCCATTCCACCAACTTCATTTGGATCCCCTGAAAAAACATCAAAGTTGGGGGGTTAAGGGGTTTCCAGTTGGAGTGCTTGCAATTCCACTGAGTACATCTAAGACTTTTAATTATTGTAGTGGATCACCCTCTTCACTGGGTATTAAGGTTCCCCTTCTAGGATCCAATGGTTACATTCTGAAAGAGCAAAAAAAGTACTTGAGTTTGACCTCATACATCTTCATCAATGTATTAAAAAAATATTTTGACAGACAACACATGTTAAGTCACATATTTATGACTTAAGTATATCTGGCTAAGGCAAAAATAATCACTGTATTTGAAGTCTGATTTGAAATGGTTAAATGTAAATCTAGGAAAGCTTAATAACCTTTGGGTGATTTTTTCCCCCTCAGTTTCTTCCTGGTAGACATGTCTGAGGCTGCAGAATCCTTCAGCTTCTTTTTATTGTTTGCAGACATATCTGTTGAGATTAAGGAAATGTATCTGTGAAGAGCTGTTATTACAGTGAATACTGGTCTAAATACCTCTATTCCAATAACAAATATATAATGTCACATTACAATTGGAAAGACATAGATTGTAATCTTTTGCAGGGCACTCATTGAAATACATGGAAATTGTTTAACAATATGCTGTATGGTCACTTCTTCACTCTACTAAGGGTTATAGACTACAAGATGTACAAACAGGTGACAGATTGAAGGAAAAGCCTGGAAGATGAGGGGAAAAACAATGAATATTTCCTCCCACAAGGATTACCTTTACCCTATAATCTCAATATTGATGGGAGTTGTGTCTTCCAGGCTGATAATGCTTCAATTCACAGGGCACATGGTCTCACAGAATGATTTACTAAGTATGAAGATTCTGTAAAATTCTGTGAACATTTTCATAGGTCAATGAAGGCTGCCCTGCGTGCCAGCCTCAAAGGCATCAGGACTGCGCCGGTTCCAGGGGATTTTGTCCCTAGAACCACGGTTCCTTGGTCAGCTGCTCTCCAGAGGTCTGTTCTGCTGGACAATGCAAGGCTTTTCGCTCGTGTCCCCACTTCCCATCACGGCTTCCCTCGGTCGCCGTCCGTGCTGGGCTGCAGACTGCTGACTATGTGTTCATTTGCCACGATGCACACAGGAGACCGCTACGCCCACCATCTGAGGACCCGTTCCGGGTTTTGAAGGCAGACGACAAGCATTTTGTGGTGGACAGAGGCGGCAAGCCAGAGCAGCTCTCCATTGACCGCCTTAAACCGGCTCACTTGGACGTGGCCAGGCCTATTGACCTGGTCCAGCCCCCACGGCGTGGACGGCCTCCAGCTCTGCCCCCACCCCCTGCTCCCCTCCCTCCCAAGCCTCATGCACTCCTTTCCCCACGCCTTGGGCCATATCGGGGCACCTGCTGCTGTTGGGGCTCCTTGACCTCTGGTGCAGCGCAGCCGTTGTGGCAGAGTTAATACGCCCGCCTCCCCGTTGACTGTTTGCCTCCCCGTTGACTGTTTGATTCCTCTTCTGATGTGGTGAATTCTGGGGGGAAATGTGTAGTGAATGTGTCAGACATAATTCACCTTTATTGTTTAATGTACTATGTTTTGCATGTAATACGTTTGTAGGGATTGAGGTCCCTTTAAGTGTGTGATGACGTGGGACCGGGGGGTTGGGTTGCTGGGCAGCACCATTTTCTGAATGAATTGTTTTCCCTATATAAATAAACGAGACACGCATTTGTGTGCTCAATGTGAGAAGTTATCTCTTGCAAGTTACTATAATTTCCACAATGTAATGATTTCTGTTTTCATCTAGGTATTGTATTGTATTTTTTGTATGTGTATGATTTTACCACTTGTCTTGCTGTAGCTCCATCTCATTTTGATTCTGCTGCAGTGACATGTGAATTTGGAATCAATAAAGTTTTCAACTTATGTTATCATTCCGACCTCGGTTAGCACATTGCCGCCAACTGCAGCTAACGTTAAATGCGGTGGCTAATATAATGCTGGATAAACCCCTATGTTATTGGACACATCCCCATAAATTCATGGTGATAAATAACGAATGATGGCTTAGACAGAGCTAACTAACTTTATTATTCAGGTTCCGTTAGCATATGTTGATATCAGTACGTGTGTTCATTACCTACCTTTGCGGATGCACAGTATGAATGGTGGTGGCGGAGAGAGCGGACACCCCACTCACTCACTTGTCAATCTGCTGACCTCTGTGCCTCTGTGATAGGGCAACCCACGTGTCAATTAGCGACCTCTCGCAGCTATGTTGCCCACACGTAAAAACGTGATGCCACTTTGACACTGTTACATTTAAATAGGGGCGCGCTCCTCTGTAAACTGTCTGCCGCGGGCTTCATTCCATTTCAAAGATCAACTGTCTACCACAGGGGTCACCAACCTTTTTGAAACTGAGAGCTACTTCATGGGTACTGAGTCATATGAAGGGCTACCAGTTTGATACACTCTTCTGAAATAACAAATTTGCTCAGTTTGCCTTTAGTTATATATGATTATTAATGATTAATGATACTCATCTATATGAAGACACTGATCACGTTAATGATTTCTCACAATAATTATCAATAATGACTTAAAGGACAATTCCGGCGCAAAACGAACCTAGGGGTTAATAATGGATGTGTAACTACTCTGTGTCCACAGGTACACCACCAGTTTCTCGAAGTATGAGGCTCTATTGCGGCATAGCTCTCTCGTAGCCCTTTCACGGAGCTCCCGCGGCTCGTCGTTCAATAAACTGTCGGTACACTTACAAAGTTCTCAATGCTAGCATTGTAAGCTAACCAGCGGTCTGCGCTAGCTTCGTTCAAGCTAAAAACACAATCAATTAGCATGAAAACATGTCCCAGAGAACGACAGAGTGGGTACACATCCGTTATTAACCCCTAGGTTCGTTTTGCGGCAGAATTGTCCTTTAACAAGGTGCACCCGCGGCGCTGCCATTGGGCCCGGGTGGGCCTGGGCCCACCCATTTTAGGTCCGGGCCCGCCGATTTTTACCCGGGCCTATAGTGAGTAGTGAGTGATTTTCATTCTAGCAGTTCATCCAATAAGCAGCCCGAGAAAAGCTGTGAGTGAAAGCTTCTCAGCCAATCAGCGGCTTCTACCCCACGTGGACTCTTAAGCCTGCCCACAGGCTGCATCGTCACCAGCAAGTGATCTAATGAAATGAATGACGTTGCCGCGCAAGCTTTTCAAGCAAGCTCAATGAGACAGACACAGACGGTAGCTATTAGCTAATATGAAACGCAAAGCAAAGCAGCTTGTTTTCATTTAAATTCAGCAAGAAACTCTCCGAGGAGCAGGAGGAGGAAACTCCTGCCATTTTAAGTGGTTGGTAACGTGGTTACAAGTGACGAGTTACCATCCTGCTCGGCCGCCCTCTCCCCATCAAGTCCTTCCGTAGCCACCCCCTCACAACAGCAAGGCAAGTAGGCAACAGTTAACGTTTAGCCGCTTCACGACCGAGTAGTTACAGGAACGTAGTTATAGGAAAGGTCCACTTCTAAACAGATCTACTAACTACTCTCCCCCAAAACTGTTTTTTCCAATTGCATTCCCACTGGCCAAGTGGCCATAGGGACTGGTAGGAGGGGTAAGGGAAAAATAAAAGCCTCTTATTTACGAGAGCGGTCTGAGAGAACTCGAGCTCACAGCGGGGTCTCTGAGCATAACTGGCCGAGCTACGAGCTAGCGGCCGGGGCAGGCACCTGCTGGCTGTCGCCTCACTTCATGGAGCTCCGAAAACTTTGAAGCAAATTGTCAATTCGGCATCAATTTTCGCAAGACTGCCTATATTCGAAATCTAAACAGTTAATTTCCCACCTAAAACGTTGTCATAAGTGCAATTAGTGATGAATAAGATGGCGAAAATTGTTAAAATTGTCTCGTTGTTGGTCTGTCTGTACCGGAAACCCGACCCTCGTTCACCTAGGTTCATATGCTGAAAAGAGAAAAGACCCTGCCCTGAAGTAGGAGCTGAAAGAGTTACAGGAGCTGCGACCAGAGGGACTTAAAAACCCTCAAATTGGTCCAGTCGGAACACTGCAAAAATCCCTCCGGACGGAAAGCGGCTGTTAACGTTAGTGTCTGGCTGTAATAATTCCGTTTCAGTCTTTTTGTAGGCTTACTGCCAAGGTGTATGTCTTTGTCCACTTCAGCACTGAGCTGAGGACAGCGACACAAGAGCCACACAGGTAGGCTACTGAGTTGCTGTCCTCAGTTTTTTTTTTTTTGGCTTATTTTAACTGGCCATAACCCATGGGCACCGTGTTGGTACAGTAGGTACAGTATATACAAACTATACACAACTACAGTGAAGCTATGTAGGGATGCGCAATACATTTCGACCAAAAATGTAATGCCAAAAAAAAGAAGAAAAAAAGACCAAGGTAATTTGTCATGTTTGACAGTTGTGAATAACCAGTGGTTGGGTTGGGGCAGAGGGTAGGGAATAATGGGCTAACATAATGGGCTTTTACATTTTCAGAGGAATTTGCAGTACATGCTCTAAACACAAAGAAATCTTACAACAGCAGTAAAATAGCCTCAGGTCTCACATACAAGTTATTATAGCACTGACGTTTGGGTTCAACACACTGTGAAGACATCTTCTTAGAGTCATACACATCATCTCCCTAATAACTACTCTCCCAGTTCCTCATCAGTTGAGGAAGTATTCTCCAAGTCTTCCTCTTCAGAGAAGTCATCTAAGGACAATGTTTGCAGTCCAAGAATACTTTTGTATGTTTTGCGTGCTGTGGCCAGTTGTGCTTCAACTTCACACAATCTTCTCTTCAGCACACAGAGTAGTCCCTCACGTCCTTTCTCCATTAATCAGTCTGTACTGCCTGAGAATGTGACATTAAAATAAAAAAAAATGAGCCAAGTCAGGGTTCGAATTACGTGGGAGCCAGTGGGAGCTGAGCTCCCATAGAGGATGAGCTCCCATGAAAGCAGTAAAATCATACACCTGTGGGGGTCTCTAAAAATCATCAGCACCATTATTTAAATCACAAATAAAGCACTTTTCCCAAACACACAGAGCTCTGAAGCAGACCTGTGCGTCGCTTAGTGTCCACTGTCGCTGTAAAAATAGAGCAGCGCGCCTTCAGCTTCAGGTTTATAATGGACGCGCTCTGCTGTCGACATGCTGCATAGTTTCGGGTTCCCATCTCCGATGTAGAGCAGCGTACAGCCACTTCCCTAAACTTTTGCTCATTCAGAGACCAGAGTCTCAAATGGAGCTCTGTGTCTGTCAGACGGTCTGAGATCTACCGTATCAGCAGAGCAATCACGTAATGCACAGCAGACTATGGTGCAGGTAGATTATTTAATGAAATATAGTGACTTTATTCTTGTAATAGCCTATTATAACTTTATTTTTCTCAAAATATCACAACTCCTCAAAATCACAGAGAGCACAGATGGGATACATTTTGTATGTGCACAAAGTTGTGAACATGACCAGTAATCTTGCTCAAACACATCTGAAATATTACAGTCCAGGGCTTTATTAATCCATTAAAATGAATTCATGTATCATTGAGGTGAATAATTGTCATATGCACATTTAAGGAGGTTATTTCCTCAACAAAAGACGCAAAAGAGGAGGGAGGAGTAAATGATGCCTCTAGGCTACATGTGTGCTGACTCAGATATAATTAGAAAAGTTGATCTACAGGAGAATAAATAGCAATAAATTCTGTATTGCCGGAGAGCCTTATTGTAATATATTCCATTATGTTTTTATATTTGGATTGTAATCTATGTTTCCCTTTACATAAAGATATTTGCAGCATACATTGATTTTATAAATAGGTGCATAAAAATTCACCAGAATGCAGGAAATGAAATGTTTAATGCTAAATATTTGCTGCTCATAGACTACTTTTTTTTCTTTTATAAAAGAGACCCCCACAAAGATGAAATCATAATTCGAACCCTGAGCCCAGTGGTTACCAGAGAAGCAAATTGAAGTAACTATTTATTAGCCTTACATTTCCGATTGGTGTCTTCAGTGAGCTGAAAGGTAAACTCTTCAATCAGTCCAGCAACACTCCTCATGTACTCCATGTGCTGCTTGACTTCGCAAACCACAATAAGTTCTTCTTTCAGTCTAGCCAGCAGCATTAGCTTGTCAAAAACATTTTTGTTCCGCTCCATATCACCATGACCTGCAAAACATTACATCAAAGTGTTATCTTACAACCTCCTATAAAAATATTGGGACAGAAGATATTTTGCATGTTGTACTACTACTATAGAGAAATAAACCCTGACAGGATGAGATAGAACCCCAGATTCCATAAGTACATTAAGATGTGTGCATCAAACTATTTGTATTCAGTGCATTTCAGAGGAAGTACTTGCATTCCCATGGCCAGGAGTAGTTGTTCACAGCCAGGAGTTCATTGGGAGGAGGCAGTTTTTCAACTTCCCCCCACAGTAGCATTGTGGTCATTGATTGTAACTTCCAATGCTTTCTTCTCAACAGTAATCTTTCTTCTCAGTTGATGCCTTCGCTTATTCCCACCTACAATGAGAAACACAAAATGAGTGTGCACTCACACAATGACCACACAAAAAGCACCATACAAAATAAGGCTTCACAATATGCATGTATGTGTTATGATTATTGTGACAGATGCTGTGTGATCATTTTTGCATCACAAGTTTCATTATCATTTGAAAAATTGACTTTTTTAAACAATCATGTTTGTTTTTTTTTTTAAATAGAGGACATACTTGGTAGGTCAGGACATCGCTACACTTATTGCAGAAATATTGGAAATATTTGGATATTGCACTCAACCTTATTATGATTTTGACAGTTTTTCAGTATGCTGCCCTGCCTTGTAGTAAACCTACTTCAAAAGATGTTTTTTTTTTTTTTAATAAATGGCTTTGCTATTTTTACTATGTATAAATCAGTAGTGAATTCATTTTTTCACAAATCTGCATTACTAGTGGCCTTTTCTGCTCTCACCAGACTGACTGTTTGATGCCCAAATATAGCCCCTCGACGGTCCTCTGCAGGTCATTTTGGATTGTTGCTCCTTTGGACGACAACAAACAAATTAATTAATGCCCATCACAGTTTACAATCAGCCTCTTTTCAGATCCCCTGTACAAGCGCAGAGCCAAATGATTCTTTAAAATATGCCATCAAATAATTTTTTCAAAGTACCTGAGGTCCACTGCTGAACATCAGACACCCACTGCTGGACTGTGTCTTGCTGTAGAGATAACTCAGCAGTGAGTTTCTCCAGGTCCTTCGTTGCCTCTGTAATCCTTTGTACAGTCTGTCCGAAAGAAATATCTGTGTTAACAAATGCTGAGACACAATTTAAAAACAAAAATGTTATTATACATATTTGCCTAGTTAGTACCTTGATGTATCTTTTGGCCAGTGTCCGGTCAAGGTTTTCTGCCTTTTGCTTGTTCCAGCCACTTGCCTGGATATGCCTGTCTGTGTCTGTACGAACTTAACACACAATGTATGTGCAGTAATTTAGGTTCACAGTGAGGACCAAAGGTCAGATACTACATTGATCATTCTCTAATATTGTCACATAAACCTGGAAAGAATCATACACTTAATTAACGTGTCAGAAGTTAAATTATTATAAAGAGAATCCTGATCAGTGTAAAAGTGCTGACTAGACAATTGTTTTCAAAGAGAGCACCTATGCATGGAACTCTAAAATGCAAAGGCTGAGTATCAGTGTTCAAACCCCTTCTCAGAAGGGGGGATATGGGAAATATTAATATTAATAAAGTCTGGTGCTGTTAGTCTTCTCTGGAGTTGAACACCTGCAGAGATTTGACTCCACCTGATCACGAGGAAGCACTCTATTGTAGAGAGGTGCTACACCTTCTGGTTTGGTCTATGTGGAGAAGGATTCATACTGCAGCATGATAACGACCCCAATCACACCTCAAAGCTCTGACAGAACCACTTGAAGACCAAAGACTATAATGAAAAATAGCGCTACACTCAAAACAAACAAAAAATATGTCGGCTTGTGGTCTCAATTTGGACACAACTATACATGAAAAATGCTTACCGGCTTTTGACATGTACTTGGAACATATGGCTGCCCGAGAGAGGAAGCTGTTAACCTGTTCAACCTCCTCCCCGATTGTTGTTCCAGCTCCTTCTTGATTGCGTCCCCCCCATTTTAACTGTAACACATTTACATTAATGTTATCAGTTGGAAAACAAAAAGTAGGGGCAGAGGACAGACAATCATAATGTGTGGTACAAATGGTAAGAAATACATCTAATTGTCATTATTACCTCACACATCCATGAATGCGCTTTTGCATGCATGATGGAGAGAAATGGGCGCATGTTCAGCAAGTCCTCCAACTCTGGACAGTGGTCCACAACTCTCTGCGGATGTGGCCAATATTTGCAGACCACATCGGAGCAAAAAAACTGGATGGTCTGTGAAGCTAGCTGTTTCTGGAGATATAATGGGTATGCAAATATTTCTCCACGGAACATATTCAGTCCCTTCAGCAAAACCCCATGACAGCAGACAGCAACTTCAACACCTTCCTCGTCTAGTTTGCTTGCAGACTTGTTGGCGGACTCTCGTGCTGCCGCCCACTGACCAGCACCACATCTCCCTTTCCTTGGATTCTTAAACAGATGAGGGCAAATACAGACATTTACACAGTTACATTTTACAAAATAAGCTGTAAATCATGGTATTATGGCATTTGATGCAGTAATGCCACTCTTTTACTTCAATAAACCAAATGTTCAAATTTTGAAAAAAACAGGCAAGCATTCATAAAAATTGTGAATTTGTGTGAAAAAGTGTGAAATTGTGGTGTTACACATGAAGAAATATAAATTTTAGCTTACATGTCCAGTTGTTCCATGGACGTAATCAACAAAGGAGGACACCTCAGTATCACTGGCCAAAAAGACTCCATCAAAAAAAACCATCAGGTCTTGAAAGAAATATATAGATGTGGGTTACATTTACTGTATAAAAGTAATTTGTGGCTCACTGGCATTTCATTGTACATGAATGTTACACACCCCGGTTGGCTTTTGAAACAATATAATTTGCGGTTCCCATCCACTGCAACTGCCAACATGGAGGGTGTGCATGCAGGGCACTGAAAATGCTGGACCTGAGATAGCTTGTCAACCTCAAATTTGGCATAGGCCCATTCGAGGAAGGCCCTCTGCATTGTGTCCCCACATATCTTGTGAAAAAACAAAACAAAACAGTAAGTAACTGTTTCGAAGGTTGGCTTCAGACCATGGTCATGACGAAAAAAAGGGCTCTGTCAAGAAATGTGTGCTGAAACTTTGGGGATTGTAAAAACAAGTCCTAACAATGAATCAGTTATTTAAAAGGTGATCCAAACAAGATAACTTAAATGATGAATCCACTCACTCGCCCGAAGAGTTTTGTTCGACAAAAGCTTGTCTTGACATCCCCGGGGCAGTGATTTTTAGATCCTCATACGTGGTGAACAAGTCCACCATGTACAAGGTCTCAAAATTGACAGTGGCTGTCCAGTAACCACTTTCAACCAGATCACTTATGGTCACTGGCAAGGTTTTTCCACAGGAGCAGTTTACTGATGGAAGGAAGAGGTTGTATCTTCCTGAAATTTCAGAGAAAAACAATTCTCTTTTGTTCACAAGAAACAAAAAACACAATATGAAGAAATAATAATAAAAAAAAATGTTACCATTCATTCCAATTAAAATAACTGGCTCCCTTGGAAAAGCTTGTTTGCCAGGTGGAGCAGTCGCAGCTGGGAGGAACGATTGGTAACATGCAATCTAAAAAGCAGAATTAGTTTACATATTAGAGTAAATGAAACCAAAAACTCAACAGTGAGGGTGTTGTTTCTATCAAACAAAACTTCATCCAGCATGTTTGTTGGAGTAAACCAGGGTTTGTGTAAAATGTCAACAGCCTGTATAACCTGAGACTTAAAAACTACCTTTTTCATGATAGGAGAATTTCCCTCCCTCATGCTGCTGAACAAAAGTGGATGGCGGCAGGTGTCTGAAGAACCCCTCCACCATGGATGCTCTGTTATGAAGCACCAGGGCCTCATGTGTGGAAAGTTCCCAGGCTGTGCAGTAGAGTGATCACGGTAAACAGTCCCTACACATCACTACTGCAGCCTTGTGTCCACAATGATGGCAAACCCCCTCCTTGGGCTTCTCAGATGACAACATATTGTTCACCATGAAGGGCCTCATCACTGTCCAATTCTCCAGAGAGGAAGTTTGCCTGTTTCTCCAGTGTGAGGGGAGAGGTTGTTCAGCACCACGTCCCAAGAGGTCTCGGACATCTTGAATGAGGGAGTCTGAAAATGAAAAAGGAAGAAGGCAATGGTAAATCGGGGCAATTACCACATAACAAATGAGGAAACAAGTATTAAGGGAAAAATAACCTACATTTTCGATGGTCACAGTGTCTTCAGTTGTGTTGGTAGACGGAGCACAGGAGGGTGTTACGCTTGCTGAAGAAACTGCAAAAATATGAATATCCATTTAGAACTTGCTCAATGAATAATGAATGAAACTACTGATGAAAAAAACAACAAAAAACCAACCAGTGGCGGAATCTCGTTTTCGTTTCTCCCCAGCTCTACATCTTTTTGGCAGAGGTTGACCATCTTTGTCCTCATCAAGCCAAACACACAGCTTTGTTGATTTGTTTGACCCTCCTTTTGTGTGTCCATGCTGATCCACCTAAATAAACAATTGAGCCACAGAATAAACCACCACCCACCAAGGTTATCGCCACCTACAAACATCTTATTATAAAACCAATGTTATAATATTACATTGTAAAAATTCAGTCTAATGGTTGTGTCTAATGGTTGTCTATTGGTCCTGTATTGTACTGACAGATCTAGAAAACCCTATCTACATTAAAATGAAAAGAAAGTGAAAAGTTTTGACAGAATATTGAATGAAACTCTCACTGGCTCTAACATGTGAACTCAGCTCAGCACTATAGCTTGCATTTAAATAAAGACATTGAACCAGGTACTGTATAGTTGCACTTTGTTTGGAGTGTTTTCAGTTTTGCACCTTGATCTTCTTCCCTGCTATACCGTTGGAGTCTATTACGGTCTTAGATCTTGTAATTAGCATGTAATTAGTATGCTTTTTCCACCACTGAGATAGTTATTTACCTTGCACTCATCCAGGAACGCATCAACCAGGAATATGGCATCTTCGGGGTCAAGGTGATTCATTTGTTCAGCTTGGTCAAGTTATTTTTCCACATTTCCTTTTCCTCCTTGTTTACCTTACCTGCTTCATTTCCCTCGTTTCTTTCTTCTTCTTCTTCTTCTTCTGCTTCTTAGCTCCAGGGGAGCTGCTCAGTGGCCAGCAGATCAGACTGTGGTTGTACCGGGCAGCTTCCAGGTATGAATGTGTAACTGTGTGAATGTGATCAGGGCGTTCCTGCAAAAGAGAGGTTGCCTCTCAGTGAACCTTCCCCTGAATAAATAAAAAATAATAAAAATAACATCTGAAAAAAACGGAGCCTGTGCAGACATGGTCACCTACGTTCCATGCCTTCTGTGTAGACATAGTGTTAACACTACTCATTCCTGAAAGAAATCAAATTCCTTTAATGCATTACTCATTTACTGCCAAAAGCTGTGTATTTTTAAGTCAACAGAGAAAGAAAATATACCATGAACCAATGCATACCTCCTTTATTTCATGTTCTGTATGTCATGCCATTACAACACCACCATGATAGTCAGTGCTAACATTTTCATCCTCAACTGTGAGTTAGTCTATCACACACTGTCTGTGCACGGAAAACTGTGATATGGTACAGTATAATTGAGTTGAACAGCTCTTTACATCAGAATGTAGTTTTTTGGTTCTAACTTGCAAAATAAACCTAAATTGACAAATCCACTCAACAGTGAGAACCCTAAACTAAGAGGGGCTTATGTTTTCAGAACTAAGACCAGAGGTGGAGAAAGAAGACATATTAAAAATAAAAAAATAAATGGTGAGAGAAGTATTCAGGCACTTAGAAATACTCTCGGGTCCTTGGCTACACTCTGCTTCATTATATTGGAAATGCATTTCATAGCCTATGCTGATCCTGTCATGAGGAGTGTGATGTTGCCTCTACATGACAGGCAACATCAACCCTAACCCCTAACCCTAAGGGATTTAACACATTCAAGAACAACTAATTAAAGGGATTTCAAGTATTTCACACAACATCAACGTTCCTATTTACATGTGATCCTAGTGTTTTCTACCAACATATAATCATTGCATATCCCCTAAGACGTCATTTTAACAACCATTATTGTACAAATTCTGTGACAAACAATTAAAACATGAATGGAGAAGAACATTTCACAAGATATTAGCAACACCCAATATCCAACGTCACTAATCATGTGCAGGATTCATTTACGTTATTATTTAAAGTAGTTAGTATTTATAAAATTTGTTTTTTGGGGTGAAAGTTTGTTCCCTGTACATTTACATATCAATCTGGTCTTTCATGTGGTTTTCATTGGATTTCTCTGGTCGTATGTTCCAGTGGCTGTGATGGAAAATAAGCCATTTGGGAAATGACAGCATCAATTTTCTCTTCATCCACTGCTGGAACATTACTGTACACATTTTATTAAAGGGAAACGATGCATGCACTGGCAGCTTGGCTTAATTTGTCATGACTGAGATGATCGTATAGTCTACCATCCCAAACTTTGAGAACTCTATCCTCCCCTTGAAAGGGCCTGGTACGAATGAAATCAAGTGAAGGCAAACGGTAACAATTAACAGTAAACAACATTGACTCTGAAGGACTGGAGTAACCACAAATCACCAACAAGAAGAGTCCACCGAAACTGACATTTAGTCTTGTGCTTACTTCTGATCAGTGCAGATATACAAAGACTGACTCTGATTGACAACAGCTGACTAAACACAACAGGAACAAACATAGATTTTACAAACTGAAGGAAGAAATGTACAGTACAACACAGCAAGAACCTGTGCACAGATGTTATACAATTCCCAAAAACCTTAGATTCCAAAACATCAAATAAGACATTCTAAGTTCTTTGACAAAATAACTCACTTATTAGCTTTTTTTAAAAGGCGTTCAGACATTTCTTGTGGTCTTTATCTGCAGAGGGAGTTTTCTCAATTGTCGGAGAGAGAGTTCAGTTTCCAAGGAACTTTGGCCACGTGATAACCTCATACATGGGGGCAATTCTGCCAAACCTCAAAATACATTCAGGGATGTTTCAACGTCTTGTGCCAATGTTCTTGTTTTCAACAAACTCTGTACATGCCTACAGTGTGGTTAAAGTTGTGTTTATGGCAAAAAAACTATAGCTAAGGTATGATTAAGGTTAAGTGAATTAAACACTTGGTTAAGGGTTAGGTTAGGGGGAAATTGTGGTTACAGTTAATAAAAAGGTGTACGTCACCTCCACACCTTTACTTTCCGCCTCACTACCTAAGGCAGACTACTTCCTCCATTGGCACTGAACGTTGACAATGGACGTAATTCCTGATGTGCCGGAGCCCCCAATGTCAGCCTAATTACTAGGGTACTGGGCTGGTTCAAAAATGGTTCCTGGTGTTAGATGTGAATGTATTCCTTGCTCTTTCTTGGTCAATGACTTTGACCCCTTCCCAGTCAATGCTGTAACCACTTTCGGATGTTGTCTTTTGTCCAGAGTCCTTGTTGTTTCGCTGTAGTAGTGTTCCTTACAACTGTTGCTTGGGATGTCATACACGAGGGTCCTGGCTTTGGGGTGTACCAACCGAGATATCAAGGTACTGAATGATTTCTGGTAAGGGCTGACTCCCATTGAGTTAAATCCTCTGTCTAGATGTTACTGCAGTCTAGGTCCCACTGGGATGCTTCTGGCAGTCCCCATTAATTTAGCAGTGTCCATCCTGGTCCTATGTTGGGTATCTCACCTGTTGTCACATGATCCAAGTTCCAGTTCATGTTAGCCAACTCAATGTCAATTGAACACACTCCATCTGCCGATGACAGCTAGAGATTAGGTCAAATTCTCTGGAAAAAGCTACTAGTTGAACTGTGAGTTAAGATTATTTTGTGAAACTACTATTCCCAAGGTCAAGAATGAACCATCTTGCTCAATCTAAGTTCACATTTAGGGCCACTTTTTTCAAAATACTTTTGAATATCTACTGTTCCATATCCGTTAAAGGTGCACTATGAGTTACTGCATGGTCACTTCTGTTGACGTTCCAAGTAAATAAAAAAAAAAAAATACAGAGCAAGCTCGCCCCTCCCCCCATGTTTTCGTAACTGTCATGACTAACTGACTGTCACTAACCCCCACCCCCTCCACCAACCATCTTGTCGGTGGTTGGCTGGAGTGGTTTGTTGTATTTTGGTGCACAGCCTGTGCCTCTAGCGTTTGTTTGACGTTTACGACCCGTAAGAACGAGCTTTTGCACAGTGTATTCAGGGGGCAGGCAGCTAGCGGATCAAGGAGAGACACATACGATTTGAGACAAAAATGAAATCGTGCTGAAACCATGCAGGAACTCATAGTGCACCTTTAACATTCAGGGTATTTATCAATTATAATCCTTTACCAGGCATACACTGTAGTTTCCTGCCATAGTAATTCAGGTAACCAGAATACATATTCAAAACCAATGGATTTATTGGATACCATTCGTTTTTTTGTTAAGTGTACCAAGTTTGTTAATGTGTTTTAAGGCATAAATATACTAGAAATAAAATGTAAATGCACATGTCCAAGCAGAATGGCCAGTTTGCAGCCAAAATAATGCTTGTACATTTTGAATAGCCAAAACTGTAATGTAAGACTGTAATGGGTGGGATTCTGTAGAAGGCAAAGGATACTCTGGTCTTCCACCAAATTCTGGAAAAAAAACTGTAATGGCCAAGAAAGCTCCTGGCTAAATCTGGAGGAACCTTTGGAATAGGACATGCTTTGTTGACCAGCAATGATTTGGTCTCAAATTGAAGACTTAAGGAGACGGATGCTATCCTATTTTTCATCATGGAGTGTTTTCCACTGCACTATCTGGTTGAAAGTGTCAAGCCTGTTTCACCTCTGACCACACTGTTGGGTCTGGTCAGAAGTGTGCTTTGTTGCACCTGTAACCCAACAGTGATATCATGTTGTGCTGACATACCCGGGTGTACACTTGTACATCACTGCAGCAAGGTGAGAAGTTAAACCACTGGAGGTCAGCAAAGGACCAACTTGAGTTTGTGATTTGGAATGATTTTAGATTGTGCCACAGTGAATGCGGACTATCAAGTTTTCTGTGTAACTGTAAAAAAGAAAGAAGAAAAGGAGCAATCTGAAATGCTGTAATGACAATAAACTGATTGTAAATTGCTACACATAGCACCATAAACTAAGGTCATAAGACATGTACTGTTTTGGTTCCAACACAGGTGCAATCCCCAACGGATGCTTTTGGTAGGTATAGGTCTATGGGTATATTTTAAATAATTACATAGTGTAATATATTGTATAATTGATTAATTTAACATGAATTTCAATAACATTTATGGGGTCAGTTAAAATGGTATAATTACAAGGCAGATTAATAAATCTAAATCTAAATAAAATTATATAACCACTAAAATATTTCTGGCTTGCAAATGTCCAATTTTGCTTGATTGTTAATTGATGTGTTGAAGCTTTGAAGCTTGTTTGAAGCTTTCAAATGTGCAAGTGATAGAGACGACGCAATATATGGGAGGTTATCGTTTCTCAAGATATCGAAAAAAAACCTTGTTATAACAAGATATCATGTTATAATGACATATTCTTGTTTCACTCCCAAATTATCAAGTTTTAACAGGAGACTTTTTTGTTACCACAACATTACTTTCACAAGAAATGTTCTCGTTATTACACACAAGGGTGTGGGTTTGGTTTGATATTATTATGTTTTTTTCCTTTATGACCACAATGTCATGGTCGGTCGTGTAGCTATACATTATTTTAATATGTTGCAAGGAAGCGATCTAGGCTAGTGTCTCAAGGAAGCGATCTAGGCTAGTGTCTCAAGGAAGCGATCCAGGCTAGTGTCTCATTTTCAGGCTTTGATTGTGTCTTTTTCTCATAACATAATATAGCTAAATTAGTATGTTGTTATAACAACAAAGGTTTGTTGCAATTAAATATACTGATATTGTGTAATGAAATATGACCGGATATAGTGATATGTTGTTAGAACAGAAAAGATTTCTTGGTAAAACTGAATAATTTTGTATGTAGTAATAACAAAAACCATTTTCATTTTCTCGTCATAAGAGCAGAATGTTTTTGTGATGACGGCAGCAATAGGCTGCTGTAGTTTTGAAAGCAAATTGCACCATCAATAAATTCTACTTATAAACCCTCTGCTGATAGCAGGGTCATCTGTGATGAAGCCCAATGCTATGCAGGAGCTATGAACGTTCCATGTCATTTCAGCTAAAAAGCCTTATTCTCAAATTTAAGCACAAATCATAATTGGGATAAGCATTACAATTAATACAATTTCTGTATATAGAGCATAAGCCACAGTGCCATTATTGAAAAATAATGCATGCTATTGGCACTCACATTTACATCCACGAAGTGCATTATCGTTCAATAGCTGCATGAATTGGAGTAAATTATCCTGCTTAGACCATGGGTTCCCACTACAATTAAAATAAGTATTGTTTCTTCAAATTTTGGGGCAGTACATTCTTTAAATGGAAACTTTGTATTGGCATCTTTGTCAAGCTTATAACAAACGTTACATTCCTACTCAATCAAGGACAAGCTGTAGCCTCGTAAGAACTGAAATCAGCAGCGTTCCAGCTATGAGAAATAATTAATAGTGCCAGTGAGAACATTGCATCAGAGAAGTGTGGTTATCTGAAAATAATTAACACCCTCTGACCAATCAGGACACGTATGAATACCCATTCCTACCCGGAAAAGAAAAAGCACATATGTTACATAAGGAATGACAAAAATATATGGTCAAATTATGAGATAGTAAGTCATCATTCTGAGATACTAAGTCATTTAGACTATTTAAAGAGTAGCTCCCCCAACTTTTGCTTGTATAGTACATTTATATTTACCAGATGTACATACAGTAAAACATACAAGTAATTTTGTTAACTGTTGAGCACATAATGTGCCCTTCAACATCTGTCTTAATGACAAGACACATCAGAAAAAAAAGTTTATGCTCAGTGTAGAAGCAGATTAATGATGGTGTGGCCAAAGAGCAATATAATGATTCACTCTCATTTTTTAATTTCACAATGAGCAGGGTTAATCTGTGAGTTATAGCTTGCAGTTGTAATACCCGCTTATTACCATTCTTTATACGTTTTGGGTGATGTTTGTGCCATTACCTTGCCAGAACTGTGATCCTGAATTTCTAGATTAGAACCAGCGGTCTCCCAACCACAGAGACTACTGGCTCTAAGCTAACGTTACCTGCTAGGTAATGGTGACCTAGCAGATAACGTTAACAAGCTAGTAAAAGCTAGCTCCATCTAGCTCTATCTTTTGAAGTCATTTTATATATGATAATTTGTGTTAATATCTCATAATTCTCATCTAGAAACTCCTAATATCTCCTTAAATTTTATAATTTTGAGTGGATATTTTTATTTTGAATCATTCCTGACCCTTCATTTGTTTCTTTTCTTGACAGAAATGGGCTTCCATAGCATCTAGTATTCTCCGTAGTTATGACATGGTTTACTAAATGCTTCAGTGAGTGCCTATTTGTCTTTGTCTATTTAAAAACAGGCCATCACAGCTCAAGGCAAGCAGGGAGATAAGACCTCATATCTGCATACCCCATATCCATTAATAATCGAAAATATTACATAAAGTACAGATCAAATAGTTTCCATAAGCAGGCCATGGCTTCAGAAATGCTGACATTTCTGTGCAGAACTTTCAATGTAAACGTTATAATTTACATTAATTTTAAGGGGTATGAAAGATGCAGTTGGTTTAGCAAGTGTTTGCAAAACTCAATGTACATTCTATCGTGGGCTTTGAAATACCAAAATGAGGGCTCTAGGAAATTACGTTTTGGGTGTCACAACTTATAAATATATTTCTTTTTATCAGATATTCCAAATTTTCATCTAAAAAAGCCATTATCATGTCAATGTTTAAACCTGAGATAAAAAATTTCAAAGCTCCATATGCAACTTTTGTAGAAAAAACGGTATTAGACTATTAGACTCCGTGGCCCCGCTTCTCATCTTATCTCAGATCAGTCATGAACAAACCCTGGTAAGGACATACAACACAACTTCCAAAATACAAAGATTTCTCAGTAGATTGGGAGCTCACATCACCTAAAAGATTGAAATAGTATACACTATAAATGTGGGTCCTGTTACAATAAACATTGTGGTGTTCGTGATGTTTGTGTGGGACACAGTCACTATGACACTGCCGTCAGACAACAGTGCTTATGTCGTCAGCCTCGTCAGGTTTCTTGGGCTTGCTCGGGAGCGACTTGAGGTACTCCAGGTGGCGTCGGGCATCCTCCTGGTTCTGACGGACATAATACACTACATATGAAATGACCATGGCGAACCAACCAAACATGGTCACCAGCATAGCGTAGTCTGTGGTCCTTTTGGCCAGGGTACAGAGGTCGGTGTCAACCGCCAAGAAAGGTCGACCCTCTTGGTCACGAAGTTCCGAGCTCCTGCAGAGGACCCTGGCGGCAGCCTCGTGGTTGTGGGCCATTCCACCAATGGCTTGCTGGAGAGCGCAGTCACAATGCCAGGGGTTATCGTCCACAATGACGCGGGCCTTGAGCCGAGCGAAGGCATCCTTGTGTACGCTAGTGATGCGGTTGTGGGAGAGGTCCAGCACCTGTAACGTTGCCTCTATGCCGCTGAAGGCACCTTCCCCTAAGGTCTCCACCGCATTGTATGAAAGGTTGAGCTCCCTCAAAAGCCGGAGTCCGTGGAAGGCTTGATCGGGCACTGCGCCTATTTGATTGTGGTCCAGCCTCAGCAGGACGGTGTCAACCGGAAGGCTGGGGGGGATCTCTTTGAGGCGGGACTGACTGCAGGTAACGTTGAGGCCGTGGAGGTGGGGGTCACGTTGGCAGATGCAGCCCTTTGGACACATGCTGGCCGAGGGGAAGCACAGGGCCATGAGGACAAGGCTCTGAAGGAGCAGGCACATGGGGATAGAGCGCGACAGCCACAAGTCCAGCAAAGTCATACTGACCAGCCGTCAGCAGCAGCATCCCGCCTGGGTCCACAACACCGCCACTGGTCCCTTACACACATTGCATAGTGGCGACTAGTCCGCACTGTCTGCCGACTGGAGATACTGGAGTGGGATCAGATGTTTTCATGCTGCGTTGAGGCCTGAAATAAGATCAAACAGAAAGACAGGGTGAACAAATAACTTTAATCGATGGTGGCTTTTTACTTGTTGTTCCGTTTGTCACAGGTCCTTTAAATTTGCATGCTAGCTTGATATGATTGCTGACCATTTAACAGGAGCCCATATTTTTAAGTAAGTATGTCCCAATCAATTGTGTCTGGCCCGATCCTGAGCCGAGCCCTTTAATAGTGAGTATTTAATGATAGCAAATCCAATCCGATACTTGTGTGTTGATATCTGAAACATAGTGAAAAGGTATAACAGCTGTAGCCCACTAAATCTGACATACGTTATTTTTCATAAGCTACTTGGCTCAGGACATCTCCAACTTTCTGATTTTTAAAAAGGTGGCAAAACATTGGAACAAGTCCTCAAGCTCAAACCTAAAAAAAACAGGCTGTTTTGGCCAAGAATCTTTCAAGTTAGTTATGAACTGACATGGTAAATATGACACCCAAAGATCAGTATTGTTAGAATTAGAGTGTCTTGTTTTCAAAGGGTAATATGTGCATTGTATTCTTTATTCACCCAAAAAATTGTGTATGAAAAATAGAAATTTAATTAAATGACTTTTACTATGAAGGGCTCTACACTTAGTCTCAGAATTATTTTGCCAAATTGGGAGACAAATCCATTGCCCCATGGAAATGTATAGTCATTTTTAACCACACTAGCTGCATGGCTCCATGGATGATGGATGGAGGACAATGATGCTACTTTGATCGGTCCACATCTTTGGTCCAGACTGAAATATCTCAGCAAATATGGTATGGATTCAATTTTGTAGAGGCATTCATGGTGCCCAGAGGATTCATCTGAATGATTTTGACAGCAAGTAAAATTTCAATTCTTTTTTTTATTTAATTATCAATTATCCAGTGGACACGTACCATGTCCGATCATCTACAAGGATGTTGGATGGATTAGCACAAAGTTTTTTTCCCCAGACAATGATCCTTATGACCTCTGAGTTTTCATGTAGCATTATCAGCAGGTTGACATCTTTTGGTTCAGAATGAAGTGTCGTAATGGATTGCAGTGAGACAGACATGTTTCATTGTGAAAAGGCTGCCTTTCTCCCTTTTCACTAGCCTCTGTTCCCAAAATTAACAATGTTTTGTGTCTGCTTAATCCTTAATTTCAGTGTTATGTTTTAGTTTATTTGCTACTTTATCATTTGACATAGGCCTGTTTAGTGGGTTTATGGGTTCATAGTGTTTTTGCTATGGTTCTGCCTGTGATGTGGGGGGTAGATCAGCTGCTCACCAGCTTAATCAAGGAGAGTACATACATGTGTGCCTGATTAAAGGTGCTCTAAGCGATGTTAGGTGACGTTACTTGTTGTTGACGTTCAAAGTATTTTCAAACAAAGCGAGACTAGCTCGCCCCTCCCTCCTCCTCATCCCGTCCCGTCCCCCTCCCTTCCGTGCTTCCGCCCACTAACCCCCCAACCCCCACCCCAAAATCCTTCTTTTCGGTTATTGGCTGGAACGCTGGAACACTGTTTGTGTATGTTTTGTGGTGCAGGTTGGCACAGATTGTTTTTGTTGCAGTTTGTGGAACCTGGGCTGTCTACAGAGCCGCGTTTTTTTACAGTGTGTTCAGGGGACATGCAGCTCGCGGATAGTGAGGTGATGTTTGCTGTATGTGACAAAAATTTTGTAGCCTAAAAAAACATGTGACATCGCTTAGAGCACCTTTAAGTTCTGAGAAGCTGGGAACTCTTAAGGTGTAGAACAATAGGGAAGATAGTTCTGCAGTGAATGACATTTTAAAAATATTTGGGGTGCCTATTGTTGTGAGTGTACATATATGTATAAATGGTAATGTCAGCAGTAACTGTTCTATTGTGTTAATGTTGCTTTCTCAGGTCAGCTCCCCCTTTAATCACCGGTGTAGGCGGTAGGGTCCAATTAGCTGAGGCTGAGAATTGAAAAGTGCCTTCAGAAGAAGGGGAAGAGAGAAAGGACTTGGCAGCTTGCTGTGAGGTTGCTGTTTTGTTTAATGTCATTTTGCCTCAGTTTAGCTTTTGCATTTCTGGGTGGCGGTTCATTTTGTGCCCTTTGTTTGACAATGTTTTTTGTTGTTTTGTTACTAAACACCACCGTTTTTGCACGTATCCAGCTTCCTGTCAGCTTCTTAAAAATGTTCCCCACAGGATGACTTTTAATAACTTTGGTGATCCCATGACTTATGTGCAACAATGGCAAACATAACCGCTAAGTATAACTCTTGCAATGTAACCATTTTGATTGTGCATGCTAATGTTAGCAATTACTTATTTAGCCTCTTAGTTTAGTTAGGTTTAGGTACAGGACCAACAGACATACAATAGGTGTGACATGTACAGAGTAGATAGAACAGTAACGATGGTAGAATTACAGTATATAATCACAATATTAAGAAATGGGACCATGTATAACTATGCTGTAACTGATTAACCTTTGAAACAGACCAAAATATGTGTTGTGTAGATTATAAATGCAAATAGCATAGTATGTTACAAACAAGCAAAAACTATCGTCGTTTGCAATAAATCTTGGAATTTGGCAAAATTATTCTAACCTTAGCTGCTGGCAAATACAAACCAGCCCTCTCTCTGCTGCCATTTTTAGAAAGAAGGCTCAATTTGGTCAGGGCCAGCAGACTTTTTACAATCAAGACTTGATAGAGTTTTATAAACTTGAGTGAGAAATGGGAAAGAATTTAAAACTATTTCCTACATGAGTTTCTACACTGTTTTTAACATCTAGGAACATCAAGGTGATTTTAAAGAGTGGCTAAGCCTATATTGATAAAAAAAATAAAAACATCTGCTATGTTACGTTTACTCTTTATTTTACTTTGATTTATCTTTAAAAGATCAGGACTTGAAGGTACAATATGTAACATTTTGCATTAAAATGTCTAAAAACGACCATACCTATGTTAAATATTTTTTTGAGTTGTGACACTATCCCAAATGTTTCCACCAAATGTGAAACCCAGAGAAATCTGTAATTTTATTTCTGACACGGGATGTTTCCTTTAGTTGCCTGTCAGTAGTGTCATATAACCTTTCACCCTCTAGTTACTCGTAACTTCCGTCAAAACACTGGCATCCAGATGATACGTTCGAGAGTAATTGTAAATCATACAATGTCACAAAAAAAAAATACTTGTAACCGTAATACTGCTTTTTCTGCCACAAGGCAGTCAATCATTTTGTGATTAATTACATGCCACTTTGCAACACAGTAATACAGCAGAGAGTGTATTTATTGATACATATCAATATCGATCCAGCTTAATGTTACTACAATGTGCTGGTTGACAAGTAGCTAACGTTAATGCTAATGCTTGGTGGATAACATTATAGAGCTACTGGTGTTCGTGCCGAAAATCTCCTCCCTGCCAAATTTCTCCCCCCTTCGCGTTTAGCTGTCTTTACAGTTAGCTAAATCAACCCGACAAAATTTGGGTTAAGCACTAAAACGAATAGTTAAGATTACAGAAAAATTAAGGGGGAGACCATTCCGGGCAGCTTGGAGATGTTCTGTTGCTGAACAACGGCCATCGAACCTCCTCGCTGTCCCGGAGATTCCCCTGGCAATGCCCACCCACACCCGTCTCTCAGTCTCATTGAGTAGCTAGCTAGCGTTACAACAAACCCCTTCCGCCCGGTGTTGAAACCATCCAAAAGGTGAAATTGACATGTGGAATATATTGTGATAGTGTGGTTTTAGCTGCTGGCTAATGTTAGCTTGCTGGCTCACTAGCTAACTGGTCAGCTACCAATACAGATCAAATCAAGAAAAACGTAATTATGTTGGGGAAAATGCAGCTATTTTATTAGAATGCAGGGCTGCCAACTCTCACGCATTGGCCGTGAGACACACTCATTCGATTGGTTTTCACACGCTCACACGCCACACCCCCGATTTCTCACGCTGAAGTGTCAACCCGGTCGGTCAAATGCCTGAAAGATGAGTTTATCTATAGATTTACCCTTCCGTCGGTTTGTGTCCACTCGCTCTGTAAAAATAGAGGTGAGCAGCGCGGCTGGTAAGTGTAGCAACTTCAGTTAATTCTAGGACTCGCTCTTCTGTGGGCAGTGACGCATAGCAGCATACAGCCACTTCTCTAAACTTTGTCAGAGACCCAAATGGGCCTCTGTGTCTGTCAGACGGTATGAATGAGATACTACCATATCAGCAGAGCAATAACATGCACAGCAGACTATATTACAACTCTCCAAATCTCGGAGAACACAGATGGGAGGAGTTATATTTTGAATGTGCACAAAGTTGTAAACATGAGCAGAAATCTTGCTGAAACACATCTGAGCTATTGAAGTCCAGGGGTTTATAAATGAATAAATGATGTATGATTCACATGAATAAGTGCCACATGCACATTTAAAGAGATTTACTTCCCCAACAAAGGATGCAAAAGAGGGAAGAGTAAATGATGCCTACATGCATGTTGACTCAGCAGAGATAACGTTAAATTCGAAAAAGTTGATCTGCAAGAGAATAGTTGAAAATAATACAGAATGCCTGAGGGCCTTATTTTTCTATATTTTCAATTGTTTCCAGCTTAAATTGATGTAGAAAAGCATCTCCAATGCATGCAGACATCATGTAGCACCTAAATGTAATAGTTTTTTTATTATGATTTATTTATTGAGTTTTCAACGAAAAGAACAGACACAGACCCTTATATACATCTGAGCGAGTAAGATACAACAGACCATTGAATGAGGTGAGGTAAGCACTAATAACAGAAAGTGGTGTTACTTAAAACAGTTTGTCAATACCTACACAAAATCACAAACCTGGTAACACATAATACCAATGGGAAACAAAAAACAAAAGAATATATATTTTTTTTAAATAAATTTAAAAAAATTAAAATTAAAACAGAACGCATGACACTTAAAAAGACACTCACAGACGAGACATACTGTGTGCTGCAAGTACAGGCAGAGAACGTGAGCCAGCCCGGAGCCACAAGAAGGTGCAGTTCAGGGGGCTGTTGATAGCCGGTGGGGGGAGCATCCAGCTGGAGGGACTGGACATGCTCTTGAAAAGGGTTGCCAAATCTTTAAAAATGTGTCATTGGAGCCACGGAGGGAGTGTTTGATTTTCTCTAATTTCATAAAGGACAAGGCATCCCTTATCCAATGGGTGTGGGAGGGGGGAGACAGGCTCTTCCAGTGAATCAGAATGACACGCCTCGCTAATAATGTGAGAAAAGCCACCAGTTCAGTGAAGTAGGATGGCAGTGGGTTGGTAGCGGGCAGGACACCGAACAGGCCTACTAAGGGTGATTGGAGGACTTTGGTAGATGTGATGGCCGAGAGTGAGTCAAATACAGAATTCCAGAACCGAGAGAGAGGTCCAAAACATGTGACTGAGTTTAGCTGGTCCTAAGTGAAACTTATCACAATTTGGACCGGTGCCCAGATAAATGCGAGATAGTTTGCTTTTAGACCATTGAACTCTATGAATTACTTTGCACTGAAAAACCCCATGCCGGGCGCAAACAGATGATGCATGGACCCATTTCAGAGCGCACTGCCAGACCTCAGGCTCTATCTCTATATTAAGGTCCTCGGACCAAATAGTGCGCAGTTTATCAGAGGACGAGGATTGGTGTGTAAGGAGAGTGTAGTATAGCTCGGAGATAGTACCTTTGAGGTAGGAGTTAATATTTAAAATAGTGTCAATCAAAGTAGAAGGAGGAATAGCAGGGAAACCAGGGAAGCGATTGTGAGCAAAGTCTCTGACTTGTAAATACCTGAAGAAGTGGGATCTCTGTAATTTGAATACACCCACTAGTTGTTCAAATGATGCAAATATTCCCTCAATGTAAAGATGTTTGACAGATGCAATCCCATGATCCTCCCAGGTTGCGAAAGCCCGATCATTGATAGAGGGAGTAAACAGAGGGTTAGAATGCACAGGGGTTAAAAGAGAGATTGACTGTAACCCCAAATGGCGTTTCAATTGAGTCCAGATCTTGAGACAGTTCTTCACTATAATATTACTGGAATAAGATAATGGTGATAATGTCAGGGGGAGGCACAAAAGGGACATTAGAGAGGAGGAGCCACATGAGGCAACCTCAATCTGCAGCCACGGTGGAGGCTGATTGTTAATGTGATACCAGTGCAGTATAGATTGAATATTAGCAGCCCAGTAATAACATAAAAAGTTTGGTAGTGCTAGTCCACCCATTTCTTTGGGTTTTTGTAGAGTGTCTTTTCGAATTCTGGGAGTTTTTTTTGTTCCATATGAACTGAGCGATCAAGCCGTCGAGTGAGTGGAAAAAATGTTTTGTAATAAAGAGGGGTATAGATTGAAAGAGATAGAGGAATTTGGTAAGCACATTCATTTTAATACAGTTTATCCTGCCAGCAAGAGATAAAGGTATGAGAGACCAACGGTGGAAGTCTTGAGTCAGTCAAGCAAGCAGAGGGGAGAAACTACATTTGAACAAATCAGAGTAGTTTTTGGTTACACAGATGCCTAAGTATTGAAAATTACTTAAAGACGTCTTAAATGGCAAGTCCGAAAGGGGATAGGCTGTGGCTGCAGCATTAATGGGCATAAGCTCACTTTTCTGAAGATTTAGTTTGTAACCAGAAATTTGCCCAAATTCCTTCAGCATGGCCAACACAACGGGGATACAGCTGTCTGGGTCAGAGATGAACAGTAAGAGGTCATCCGTGTACAACAAAAGTTTGTGCTCAGCACCTCCCTTCCAGATGCCCCAGCACCGACTGGACCTGAGGGCCACCGCCAGTGGTTCAATGTAACGAACAGTAACGGGGAAAGTGGACAGCCCTGCAGAGTTCCACGATTGAGGGGAAAATAATCAAAGTAATCATTGTTTGTGTGGACACAGACTAGGGGGGGGGGATGTATATAAGAGCTTTATCCAAGAAATAAATGTGTTGCCAAATCCAAAGCGTCTTAATGCGTGGAACAGATCGGGCCATTCAACACGGCCTTCTCAGCATCCATTGAGATGACTAATTCCGGAGAATCCAAGGACGAGGGCGAGTACATTATATCAAACCGTCTGACGTTGTGAAAGGAGTGTCTATCCTTAATAAACCCTGTTTGGTCTGTGGAAATAATAGTAGCCAGAACAGACTAAGGATTTTGCCAGCATCTTAGCCAATAACTTGACATCTGCGCAGAACAGAGAGATAGGGCGAAAGTTGCTACAGAAAAGAGGATCTTTGTCCTTTTTTATTATAAGACAAATAGTGGCCTTGCGTAGTGTGGGGCGGGGGGGAGGGGGGGGGAGGATGCCAGACTGTAGCGATTCATTGAACATGTTTAGCAGAAGTGGAGACAGCTTATCAGCAAATGTTTTTAAAAAGTCGGCTGGAAAGCCATCGGGGCCTGGGCATTTCCCACTCTGCATGGACAGTAAAGCTCCTTTAAGTTCGCCCACTGTAAAGGGTTCGTCCAGGACAGACGATGTTTCAGGGACCCATTTAAGGACCCAAAAAAGTTTTCAAATTGTGCCTCATCAGACAAGCTCTCAGAAGTATATAACTATAAAAGTCCCTGAATAGTTCATTAATGGTTTGAGGATTAATAGTTGTTCCAGTGGTTTTAATTTGGTTAATATGCGTTGACGAAGAAGATTGTCGGATTTGGTGAGCGAGTAGTCTACTTGGTTTATCATAATTTTTCATAATAATTATGCCATGTTTTTAATAGAGATTTTGTTGCCTCATTAGATGCCAGGATGTCAAATTCTGCTTTTTTCATGAGCAGTTCCTTAAAAAGATCTTCGTCAGGTGAGTCTATACATTTTGTTTGTAGTTCTGATATAGCACTGGAGAGACAATTACCCTTTTCAGCAGCAATCCTACGGTAAGCAGAGTAGGATATTACTTCTCCCCTTAAATAGGCTTTGCATGTCTCCCAGATTGTTGCCGCAGACACAGCCGGATCAACATTAGTGGAAATAAAGAGGTCAATGCGACTGTTGATCGTATTAACAAAATTGGAATCACGAAGACGTAGCGAGTTAAAGCGCCAGGGGGATCGCGACAGGGATCTACCAGGAGGGCAAATGTCAACTATGACCGCTGCATGGTCTGAGATTACTATGGCTATAGGAGCATGAGCTGACAGAGGAGAGTAATTTGCTGTTAAGTAGAAAAAAATCAATCCGGGAGAAAGTACCATGGACAGGGGAGAAGAAAGAGAACTGCTCGCCACACATCTGAGACTGCATATTGCTCCATGAACAGCTAAATGACTTTGGAGGATTTACAGTGCCTTGCGAAAGTTTTTGGCCCCCTTGAACTTTTCGACCTTTTGCCACATTTCAGGCTTCAAAACATAAAGATATAAAACTGTAATTTTTTGAGAAGAATCAACAACAAGTGGAACGAAATTTATTGGATATTTCAAATTTTAACAGATAAAAAACTGAAAAATTGGGCGTACAAAATTATTCAGCCCCTTTACTTTCAGTGCAGCAAACTCTCTCCAGAAGTTCAGTGAGGATCTCTGAATGATCCAATGTTGACCTGAATGACTAATGATGAAAAATAGAATCCACCTGTGTGTAATCAAGTCTCCGTATAAATGCACCTGCTCTGTGATAGTCTCAGAGGTCCGTTTAAAGAGCAGAGAGCATCATGAAGAACAAGGAACACACCAGGTAGGTCAGAGATACTGTTGTGGAGAAGTTTAAAGCCTGATTTGGATACAAAAAGATTTCCCAAGCTTTAAACATCCCAAGGAGCACTGTGTAAGCGATAATATTGAAATGGAAGGAGTATCAGACCACTGCAAATCTACGAAGACCCGGCCGTCCCTCTAAACTTTCAGCTCATACAAGGAGAAGACTGATCAGAGATGCAGCCAAGAGGCCCATGATCACTCTGGATGAACTGCAGAGATCTACGTGGAAGAAGGTGCTCTGGTCAGATGAAACCAAAATCTAACTTTTTGGCAACAATGCAAAACGTTATGTTTGGCGTAAAAGCAACACAGCTCATCACCCTGAACACACCATCCCCACTGTCAAACATGGTGGTGGCAGCATCATGGTTTGGGCCTGCTTTTCTTCAGCAGGGACAGGGAAGATGGTTAAAATTGATGGGTAGATGGATGGAGCCAAATACAGGACCATTCTGGAAGAAAACCTGATGGAGTCTGCAAAAGACCTGAGACTGGGACGGAGATTTGTCTTCCAACAAGACAATGATCCAAAACATAAAGCAAAATCTACAATGGAATGGTTCACAAATAAACACATCCAGGTGTTAGAATGGCCAAGTCAAAGTCCAGACCTGAATCCAATCGAGAATCTGTGGAAAGAACTGAAAACTGCTGTTCACAAACGCTCTCCATCCAACCTCACTGAGCTCCAGCTGTTTTGCAAGGAGGAACGGGCAAAAATTTCAGTCTCTCGATGTACAAAACTGATAGAGACATACCCCAAGAGACTTACAGCTGTAATCGCAGCAAAAGGTGGCGCTACAAAGTATTAACTTAAGGGGGCTGAATAATTTTGCACGCCCAATTTTTCAGTTTTTTATCTGTTAAAAGTTTGAAATATCCAATAAATAAAATAAATTTCGTTCCACTTCATGATTGTGTCCCACTTGTTGTTGATTCTTCACAAAAAATTACAGTTTTATATCTTTATGTTTGAAGCCTGAAATGTGGCAAAAGGTCGAAAAGTTCAAGGGGGCCGAATACTTTCGCAAGGCACTGTGTGTGTATGTATGTGTGTGTATATATATATATATATATATATATATATATATATATATATATATATATATATATATATATACACACACACACATTTCTCTCATCTCCATGGTCAAACCAGCTCATTTCATTTAAATATTAAGACAATGTTTCATGAGCGACGTTACTACGTCTGCTCTGCTCACCGACAATTCACTCTGCTGTGCCAGCATCTGTCTCCAACTCTAGCGGTTGCTGGTTTGACCACAGAAATGCGAGTGACGGCAAGCTTGACTGCAGTCCATTTCTGTCAGAGAAACACTGCAAGTTGCTACGGTTTGCATGTTCTGTCACATTGCAGATTGCAAAGCACACCTGACTACAGGAGACATTTAGCTCAGACTTTTGGAGTACACATACAGTAGTTAGGTTGGATCACGTTCTCACCACAACCAAACTGCTCCAGAGTTTGTTTGAAAGTTAGTTTGGTCCGATTTTGGTGCACATCCGAGTGCGATTGCTGCTTCAGACCTTTCCAGACGAACCACACCAAGGGGGAAAACCAACGCTTTCAGCCCTTGCGATTAGTAAGCATTTTTTAACCATCTAGGCTTGCTGTAAACGGATGCTTGAACCAAGACTAGTAGACGAGGAGTAGTTTGGTCCGAGGAAGAAACTACGCACTCAGGGTTTTCCCTGCTTATGGGAATCTATTGATGTGGATGGTATCTATGGATAAAATGTACACATCCTCCAAAAGCATCTACCATTTATTAGAATGCCGGTCTGAATTGGTTGTTGACTAATGCGCAATGATAAGCATTCATAAACAATGTTCACACTTATCGAGTGCCACACACACACACACACACACACACACACACACACACACACACACACACACACACACACACACACACACACACACACACACACACACACACACACACACACACACACACACACACACACACCTCCATGGGAAGGTGCAGCAATGCCGGATTTTGAGTGAATGCAGAGCTTCATCCTGTCTGTTTCTGTGTCAGTTAAATGTGTGCGTCGATATGAGACGCTGAGCGGCAAAAGGTGCAGTGGAGAATGAGAATGCTGTTATTGGCTGGGGGCCAAAAGACACCCCACACAGAGAAAAATAATGGCGTACTCACGTTTCTCAGTTAAACCGTGCCTGGGCACGTTTGACCCCAAAGTCTGGTTTGTTTGACTAGTGTGATCGCTTCGTGTCGTGCCTGTACACAGTACGCTAAACCGTGCCCTGGCCCGCTTGGAAGAAGTGGGCCAGGGCACGGTTTGGGCTCGGGCGCAGTACGCATCAGTGTGATAGCTAAACGTGCCTGAGGACAAAACTGACGTGCTCTTCATAAGCAATAAACCAGTTAAGCTGCGTTTAGACAGGGAAACAGCGACCTGGCGATTTTCTGCAGGGTTGTGCAGCGGTGGGAGTGTCAATAAAACTGCCCATTGTTTGAGAAAACGACAGTCAGCCGTTTCTATTATTTATATTTCATCGAGTGTCAGAGTCAGCCTGCAGAATCCCCTCAAAATCAGGTGTATATTGCAGTGCGACCATTGGCTTTAATTAACAATGCAATGCACACAGAGGCATCAGTGGGACAGAGCTTTAAATATAGATTAGGCATCTGAAATCAATTACAAAAAAAATCCCCTCCAACTGGTGGTGCAGAGGATGAGTTTCCTGCGCCGGCTCAGGAAGTTCAACCTGCCTCAGGAGCTACTGAAACAAACGTATTCCGCAATCATCCAGTCTTTTTTTGCACATCCATCACTGTGTGGTTCGGATCGGCTACCAAACAGGACAGGAACAGACTGCAACGGGCAGTCAGGACGGCAGAGAAAATCACTGGGGCCAACCTGCCCTCCAGCCAGGAGTTATACCAGAGATGGTTTAGAACCGAGACGCCCCAACTCAGAGTAGTTTCCTGTATCTGTGTCACGTAGGCTCCCCAACTGCCACGCCTCTTTAGGAGACTAGCGGCAGGTCTAGCGGAGTGTATTGATTACAATGGGAGAAGTGAATGTGAACACAGATTATGACTGATTCTTTCACCCCATAGTCATTCAAGTAAATATTGGAGCCATTTTTCACAAGCCACATATCTCGAGAGCATTCTGACACTAAAATGGCATTTTTCAGACGGACACATCACGAGAAAATTTACTTTGTTTGAGACCTGTTTCTGTCTCAGGACCAAACTCTCACGAGATCTGGTAACACTGACAAGCTAACATCAACTAACGTTCGTAATCGTCCTGACAAAACTAATCTGTGATGCTAAATATGTCTTTTAGCTGTGTAAATATTTTAACGTTAGCAAAAGAAAATACATTTAATTCAATAAACTTTTCATCTATCCACACAACGCTCACTACACTTTCAAAACAAGGCCACGCCCATTTAAGAGACAGGAAGTGTGTACAGTTTCACAACATTGCCGTTGCTTGAAATGTTCTATCTTTAGTTTAGAGGATCTTTGGTTAACTCCTCCATAGTCAGGAAATGGGAAGTCAGGAAGCAGCACTGCAGACCCATCACACCCTGGACAAACCATAACACCCTGGACACACCATCACTCCCTGGACACAACATAACACCCTGGACACAACCTGGACACATCATACCCCGGGAACAACCTGGACACATCATACCCCGGGAATAACCTGGACACATCATACCCCAGGAACAACCTGGACACATCATACCCCGGGAATAACCTGGACACATCATACCCCTGGAACAACCTGGACACATCATACCCCGGGAACAACCTGGACACAACATCACACCTTGGAGGCGACAACCTGGACACATCATGATCGCACGATTGTCTATAGTTACGTTTTTTTAATCTGTTCTAAATGTACTTTAAAAAGGGATATTTTTAAGTTTTTAAGGCTTAAGTGGTATTTCAGAGTCAACATACTCTGGTAACTCATGTCACATCGACAGTACATTCAAATAACTTCAGTCTTGTGGAGAGACCCATGTGACAGGGCTTTGATACGGAACAGACCATTTTCTTTATCCATTTCGTTTGTTGCTTAAGCTGCTTTTTAATGATCATTGATTTAATTAAAAATATAAGTGATAAGGGCTGTTACTCAGAATGGGAACCAGTCTCTTTTAAGATTAAGTGTGTGGCTCTTAAAAGAGCCTTTTATTTGTGATTCATTGTTAATCGCGCATCAAAAAATGTGTGGCGTTAAAAGGAATGTTTAAGAGCAAAAAAAGAGCCGTCAAATTCCCTGTATGTGTTTACACTTATTTGGCCATTAAAGCTGATTCACATTCTGAATATGTATCCAGTACTACTACATATAGACCGCTCCTCTCTTTCTTTACCACACAAATAGACAGACTCTAATAGGCAAGGCTGTCTACCATGCATACAGGCATTTTCCATTTCATTGTCCTGGCTCAGGACATTACAATATTGTCCAATAACAGCCCATGAGAAGGTGGAGAGGCGGGGATCATCTGTTTCTGCCACACAGAGAGGACCAGTGGCAGCTCCCAGGCCCACATTGAGCTGTTTATCCAGCTGCTACTCCGCCACGGGAGGCAAAACCTGTTGCTGTATAGCAGCAGGCTTTGTGCTGGATCTATTAAACCTGCACTGTGCTTATGAGAGGCATGCTCATCTGGCATGTGTCTTCATTATTACTGTTAACTAAAACTATCTCAAGAAGAGTCACAATGAGAGTAACAAAAGCTGTAAGTGGATCCACAGGGAATGAACAAAATAGGAGTTCTGCTCTAGGAATATTACAACATAGTGAAATTTAACCCAGAATGTAATGCTTAGATAGCCAGTCAGCTATTAGTCAAAATCGCATGAATCTCATTTTCAAAAGTTACTGATACTGCATTTAGGAAATGTCTGCTTTTCTATAGATGGATACCCGATTTCATTTGTTACCTTTGCGTTTGTAGAAATGGACTTGTGGCTCAGTATTAAAGGAAGTTTTTTCAGAATTATTGGTGTCTTTCTAGTTACATAATTCAGTGTTTCCCATACCATGATGGACCAAAATTATGTTAAAATGCACAGTTAGCACAGCAAAATAAAAAATGGCATTCAAATGGCACCCCTAAATCTCTGATCCTAGAATCGCCCCTGCTCATTATGCTTGGTTATTGTTAAGAACTTTTCTGGTTATATGCAAACGATGCAGCGCATCTTTCACAGGTTTTTACTAATCTAAACCAGACATCATGATTCATCATGATTCTTATTCATGGCAGCATAGATGAGTACAAAATTGTCAGGGAAATCCATGGTATTCTTGTTGAGATATTTCAGTCTGGACATTTCCCCACAGAGAGCCACACAGCCAGCATGACAAAGAATTGAGCTGCCAAAAGGAATTTGGAGCCATTCGCTTCAGGGGCCTTTCAGAAGACATGAATATGCTACTGTGTGATGTTTTATTTCTGTATGTTTCACCAACAGCGCCGTTCTAGAATATGGTCCTAATCGTACATGGGCCTTGTGCCAACATCCTTTTATTATCTTAGTTTTTATTTATCATGTGTTGCATATTACAAAAATAGAAATATTTATATTCTGTATATTTAGGACTGTCAACAAATCTCATGAAAAGACCCAAACCAACAATGAATATATCCTTCTTACAAATATTGTGTGTGAGCCTTAAACTCTATTATTGATGACCCTACGCTGTAGCCTACGTAAATGGCCTACGCCGTTGTGAGGATTAATACTTGAGCACTAGTGTGTCCGCGATGATCTAGCGTATCTCTTTAAGATAACAGAAGATGTCCGCTATGTGTGTGGGGAGTGTGTGGTAGAGCGAGTGAGAGAGTGACGGGATTAGCTTCAGAGCGAGTACGGACTCTGGAGGTGTAGAAGGAGAGAGAAAGTGTCTCCCCTGTGCTTTCTGACCGCTGCAGGAAAGTTAACCCTCTCCTTGATTTCATGTTGTTCACGGAGAAGGAGAACCAGGAAATTAGTAGGGGGAGATGCAACGCTACCAAACCACGGAACGTGTCTACGAACTTACCTACAACTGTACCTACGAATGTACCTACAAAACGTACCTACAAAAGTACCTACGAACATACCTACAAACGTACCTGCGAAAAGTACCTACGAATGTACGTACGACCGTACTTACAAACGTACCTACGAAAAGTACCTACGAATGTACGTACGACCGTACTTACGAACGTACCTTCGTAAACTTTTGATCAGGGCAATTTTGGTTGATTTCAGTCATCATTGTTATTCAAAAAGGGCAAACACAATTATGTGATAATAAATGGCTTCACCTGACCGCTATCCCTTAAATAAAAGAGGTTTTCTGCATATTTTCAAAAAACTGGCCAGTATTTAACAAATTATGCCAGGGTATGTAAACTTATGAGCACAACTGTATTAGAGTCAAAGTTTTTTTTTTTTTAAGATTATTTTTTGGGGCTTTTGCCTTTATTAGATAGTGACAGTGGATAGACAGGAAAGGGGGAGAGAGATGTGGGATGACACGCAGCAAAGGGCAGCAGGTCGGATTTGAACCTGCGCTGCTGCAAAGGACTCAGCCTGGGTGAGTTAGAGGCCGCCCCGAGTCAAAGGTTTTTACAGAGGGGATTTTGGATATCTCTTTTTATCACTCCATTAATCAGAAAAAACTGTCAACAGCCATAAAAAAAAAAAAATAAAATCAATTTTCGCCCCGTTTTTAGGTATAAAATGTTGTATAAATCAGACTGAGTGATATATGAACAAGTCCCTCTGTAAAAACCTTAAGAATATACATAAGAATACAACTGGAAAGTTTGGTATATGTAAGTGCTGCTAAAGTGGAGATTTATAGCTCAGAGTATGAGAAAAAACTAGGGCTGTCAGCATTAACGCGTTAATTGCGATGCGATTAAGGGCCGAGCATAACGCGTTACATTTTTTTTTCATTGCATGCCGGTATTTATTAATTTATTTTACACTTCAAATCGGCTTTGCGTCGTGCCTAACAGGCTACTATTTTGACCCTTTGCCGCACCTTTACTTATCAAGCTGCGATACTTCCTTCTGCTGCAGGCTGCAGGCATGATGGAGAAAGACAGCAGCAACACTCTGAATGGCGCTTTTTATTTTCCAAAACTCCCGGACGGCTCGTAGAAAATTTGAAAGCCATATGCACATTGTGTAAAGCCGAATTATAATATTTTGGAGAGTGCTACTTGCCGACCTGTGGATGAAACCAAATCCAAAAAAAAAAATCACTACAGCTCTTGCGAAACGGGAACTAACTGCAGACCTGTCAGCATCGTAGAATACTCGGGTCTTAAAGAAGTGCTACCTACGGTTGGCATGTTCTGACCCGTCTCATTGCCGTCGAGGGGGACAGTAGTTCCACCATACACAGCCTGTATGACACGGAGAAAGCAGCCACACTGGAACAGCTGCAAGGTGCTGCAAACGCTGTCTCATTAACCGGGGATCACTGGACGTCAGTGAGTAATCAACATTATTTAGGACTTACTAAACACTAGATTGACTCTAGTAAGGATAGGGCTTTTTAGTTTTTTAGTTAGGTACTTGGAGGAATTGTGCAATAATGACAGATTCACACATTTTTCTTTTGTTTACAGTAAATAAATAATAACAAATCTTATCTTAATGCTCATAAAGTAACTTTCTTTGCATTCATTTGATTCCCAGTCATGATACGCTGGTAAGAATTGCTTTCCCTTGTTATTATGTACTTAAAAACTGTTCTGAAATGCAAAATAATTGAATTTTAATCATGTGATAAAATATGCGATTAATTGCGATTAACTATAGAAGTTCAGCGATTAATCGCGATTAAAAAAAATAATCATTTGACAGCCCTAGAAAAAACCCATTTTGAGAAAACGGCCTTTACAAATTTGCATTGTAAAAATTCAAAATTTTTTGTGGAAACAACTATTTACAGACACAATATCTTATCAAATCATTAGTAACAACAATACAAACCACCTAAATCACATCAAAACACAGCATTTATGGCCTTCAACTGAACTCCAGTAAAAAAAACAGTTTACATGCACAAACGGTCCCATGTAGAACTGACACCCTGGCCTAGATACTGTCTACAGCCTACATTTCCATGCCTGCTTCATATGTAGGCCCCTCATGCAGTTCCTGTTGATGCCTTTTCACCTTTTTAGCTGTGCTCAGCCTCTTGCGTTTATATTTTGCACTGGCAGTTGTCAGCTTTCAAGATCCTGAGCATATAGAATAGAATATGTTTTATTGTCATTGGACAGCAGCTGTCTAACGAAATTTTTCCGCAACTCACCCTCAGTGGTACACAAATAAAATGACAGTACCCTTATAAGCAAAAGACAGAATAAAAACAATATATACCATCAGCATATCAGTTTCTCTCATTGCATTGGCTGTCACAACTGTGCTCTGAAGCCACAACTTCTCCATAACAGCAAGCATGGTAGAAGCAACTTCAATGAAGGTGGAGATGGGCATACTTGCTGCTGCCTCAAGCTTACTTTTCTCCACAAAGACCGTTTTTGGTCACCGCGCCCATATAACAGAATTGAGGCACACATTTGCATTTTGAGTGCCTCCATGCTGCATTCGCTGCAGCAGGCTTTGGCTAGACATGCGGTGGTACACTGGGATTCTCTCGTGCTAGAAAGTTTCCAGCATGGTGTTTATGGCTACCAGGTGTTTTGCCATTTTCCTCTGCTTTCCTATACCAACACCAGGAGGGATTGCACCTGGTGTGCAAGGGGTTGTCATCAGTGGACATATAGTGGAGGAGACCTGCCCAGAATGCTGCCTTCATCTGATCTAGTGAACCCTGGTTATTAAGAATTGCCCTCCTGTAATAATTTTTTACAGTTTGTCAGTTTTTTATTGGTCAGTTTCCCCACATCCTTCCCTCCTAATTTACCCTGTGCACTCAACTTTCTTAGTGATGTACCCATCGGTTTGTGGGCATGATTGATACAGTCCAATTTCACAATGTCATGCCCAGGGTATGGGTTCAGTGCAACCACCTCCCTAAATGCTGCACTATCCCCATCTGAGAGCATCTCAATGTGTCACACCTGGTGGCGATTCACAGACCTGGCCCACATCCTCTTTGCTGACTCCTGCTCCATTGCCTTACTTGATCCTGCAAAGTTTTTGCATAGTCACTGTGTGTCTCTTTCCAGCTGTCAAACGTCTGCTCTGTTATCTTGTTCTGTTGCTTAACATTTTCCTTCAGGGCACAAACATGACAATTTGAGGATAAGACCTCATAGTCTATCACCAGTCCCGTAAGGATGTTAATGCACACACCAATCCCATAATGAGAGGTGAAGCCTCTCTTTTGCCAGGTGCCATCGAAAAACACTTATATTAATGACAACATCTGCATCCTCCCTCAGCAACTCTGCCACATCTGGGTCAACATCTGCATAAGCCTGCCTGATCTTCTCCTTGGTCTTGTGCAGTGACTCCAAGCCACTCTCAATTTTGGCGACTGCAATTAAATTTATAGTGTATTACTAACTGTTCATCCATATTATAAAACACAAATAGATGGAGGCTATAATCTATAATGCCACAAATGTTACACAGAGAGAGAGAGAGAGAGAGAGAGAGAGAGAGAGAGAGAGAGAGAGAGAGAGAGAGGCTAGAGATGGGACGTTTCCCATTACTGCTAAACATACAGAAACAAGCTGTAACATTTTGGACACTTCTAAATGTAACTCAAACAAAGTAGACTAAACTGTTATTTGACAGGGTATGTGTACACTGTCAGAGATACGAAGAAGAGACGGATCCTGACTAAATACAGGCTCAGTGACCACCAACTGGGTCAGACAGAGGTGCACTTCCTCTTCCATTGTGAAAAAGTATCTTCACTAAGAGATTTACACCTTGGAAAAATAGCCACAAAATTAAAACTTCCCAATGTTAACACCAGAAAAGAAACTGGAAGTTATCCTAGGAGAGGGGACAGCAGCTCCACTGACAGCTAAATATGTATCTGCCTGCCACCACCTGAGGGACTCACAACCACTTTAGGATCCCAAAATTATAGATTTGTTTAGTATTGCATAGTAATTATATTATACAAAAACTGTAACTGTTGTGTAATGTAATTGTTTTGTAATATAGTGTGTTGTATCACGATCAGTATAGTATATATGGGACACCTATATTTTTAATATATGACACGTAGGCTATGAATTTCTGTAAACTGCTTTAAGAGCGAGAGAGAGCGTGCGCGCGAGCATACCTGTTACTCTCCTTTGTTGTCTCCGATACGTTTTAACATGAAGACCAGGAATCCCCAACACTTTGCTGATTTTTTTGAGAGCTGCATATCCCAAGCCTAACAGCACCATACGCAGATTCACATCAAACACTACATTGTCCCTGGATACGTCTAGAAGACTGGTAGATGTGTAGACACTTTGCCTGTACATATCTTTGCAGAGACTGCACTCTAGTAGTAAACTGCTATAGAACCCATGATTCTGCGGCTCAATGCTAACTTTAAGCCCTGTCCCTGTGTAATTAGGACAAATTAAACTACCGATCAGTTCATTCAAAACGCGCTACATGAATTATCAGCCACTGCTGTGTGACGCACTTCTTTCAACATTTTGAACTCCCGCGGAAATGTCAGAGCACGTCATGTGACGAATCTGAACAAATCACTGTCCCCCATTAATACCCCATTGTACTTTCAGGATTGGTTGCTGATAAAAACGAAATGACCATATTTGGATCCGACAACATTGCACAGGAGAGAGAGAGAGAGAGAGAGAGAGAGAGAGAGAGAGAGAGAGAGAGAGAGAGAGAGAGAGAGAGCTTTCCAATGGTATATGTGATAATAGACAGCGATCACAGAGCAGCATGTAGATTTAGAACACGAACTTTTGTTGAATTTAGGAGAAATCTACAGATGCAAATAGACAAAGTGTAGTAAAATAAAGACCTAAATGTGTATTTTGGAGTCTGAAAAGAAGACATGTTATTGAAGACAAATAGTCCAAAATCTCAAAATTGATCAGTCTCCCCTTAAAACTGACCCATGTTTCAGTATCTGAAATCCACCATCTAGTATCTTGGTTAAGCCCCACATTGAAAACAGCAGGGTTACCAGTGCATTCCTTACACATAGGGATTTGTATAATACTCTGAAATTTAATATATTTTTTGGAGGTAAATTGTTGTACCAACACAGACTAGTGTGTCCAACCCAAATCTCTCTATTATCCATTGATTATTTACCAGTAAATTAAGGTGACTAATGATTCAAGGCTGGCATGGGAAAACAAATGAAATGTCCCATTCTCAGAGACAAACAATGCTGCTGAGAGTAATTAAAAATTCCTGGTAGATTTTAATTGTTTTACTGGATTCTATGAATGCTAGGTAGACCCTGACTTAAAGATGATACAGACTTTTGGAGGGAGTTAATCGTACAATATGTAACTTTCTGCCGCTAGGGGTCTCTCAACCAAAACAATGGATTGTAAACACAGACTTTTGATGACGTTAGGAAGATGCGTGGAATTATGGGAGTTGTAGTTTTTAATTGTTTAACACCATTGCTGGTTAGAATGCATTAAAGTTTATTCAAGTTACATTTAGTAACGTTTATTCATGTCATTCTAATAAAATAGCTGCATTTTCCCCAACATAATTACGTTTTTCTTGATTCGATCTGTATTGGTAGCTGACCAGTTAGCTAGTGAGCCAGCAAGCTAACATTAGCCAGCAGCTAAAACCACACTATCACAATATATTTCACATGTCAATTTCACCTTTTGGATAGTTTCAACACCGGGCGGAAGGGGTTTGTTGTAAGGCTAGCTAGCTGCTCAACGAGACTGAGAGACGGGTGTGGGTGGGCATTGCCCGCTCGCTGCCGCTTCGGGACAGCGAGGACGTTCGATGGCCGTTGTGCAGCGGCAGAACATCTCCAATTTGTTTTGGTACTTAACCCACCTTTTGTCAGGTTGATTTACCTAACTGTAAAGACAGCTAAATGTGAAGGTTGGAGAAATTCGGCAGGTAGTACATATTGTACCTTTAACAGCCATTGGGACTCCTTTACACACTCTGTGTGAACATCCTTTAATCTGTGAGTTTTTGGCAGCATATACATGGTCAAAATAAAGAGATTTCATTCATATATGCATAGTTGTCAGTTCATAGTAACCACGGGTTTGCTGATTTGCAGACCAAAAGACGCCTTAATAATTTGGTTAAATTGGGGCTAAATTTGGTTGAAAGGTTACATTTTTTGTAACATCTAGGTTAAATCTTAAGGTATCAGTTTGCTTAGAACAAACTACTCGGTACGAAATATTGTCCGACTGTGTCTTAAGCCAAAGGTGTTCTGTTCTGTATGGGCACACGCAAAGGCAGGGTGAAAACCCTGCTGCTGTAGCTTTCTCTGACTGCATCACAATGTTTCTCCATTTCCCTCTGTCTTCTGTGTGTCTTTGTGCTATTGGCGTGATTAACCAACCCTGTCTTAGAGGTCTTACATCTTGTTTACTAAATGATTATTTAAATGACTGTAACAAAATAATACTACACATACAGCATATTCAATATCGTATTTCATTTGTATTCCCTACAATATCCACTCATATCAAATATACAGCATGATTAACACTTTGGTTATCAGGGGTGGTTCTAGGGGGCTTTTCGTTTATCAGTGTTTTAAGCCCCCAACGACTAGGATTAGGCAATGGTTATGGTTTGGGTTAGGTTTGGGTTAGGTGCCTTGAAGCAGAGATGGGGACTCAAGTCTGAGACTCGGACTCGAGTCGCACAACAGTTGACTTGTGACTCGACCCAAAAGACTTCAGACTTGATTCGCACTCAAACTTCGAGACTCGTCGACAACCTGTTTTCATGCAATTATTGCTTTTTAAATCAAAATTCATTCATAAATTTCTATTTTCTTTTATTGGCGCATATACGCCCTGCCCTTTGCCATAATGTGCAACATAACGCATGCGCTATGCCTATGTGCGCGCACTCACATATCAAAAATGCATTGACAATGGCGAGACCAAGTCCTCCCGGAGTTGTGCCTTTTGTCATTAGTTTTGCTTTCAATATCTTTGTAAACAGTGGCAGTAAGCTAACAGCTACATGCCAGGTGTGTGGCACCAAGATAAATGATGCCGGATCAACAACGTCGAACTTCATCAGGCATCACAAAACGCACCCAGATAGGTCAGTCACTTGCTAATGTGAAAGAGACGTTACATTTAGGATACATCATCACAGGTAACAAGCTAACCATTGCAAGTGTTGTGCTACAGGAACAGGCACATTGTATATTTATAGTTGTATCCATATGATGTGACAGACTTAGGTTAATATCTCACCAGGTCCGAGGGCTAGAGGGATTTGTGAAGTAGAGAGAGTTTTGATACTGTACTGGTGGTAGCTACAGGACATGCTTTAAAATTCATAAGATTTAACAATACAGTGTTAGGGACAGATCAGATGGCCAGAGACTTTAGACTTGACTTGGACTCGTTGCAAAAGACTTGAGACTTGACTTGAACTTGCCCCTCAAAGACTTGAGACTCGACTTGGACTTCCAAAAAATGACTTGTAAACATCTCTGCCTTGAAATCAATGGTTGCAGCACTGCCTTGAATTCGATTAGGCAATGGTTAGGGTTAGGTGCCTTGAAGTCAACGGTCGCAGCGCTGCCTAGAAGGAGATGTTGGGGGCTTAAAACACCATCGAGCGGGTTTTTCATTTGAATTTAAGTTTTCACTGTTGATTTGTTTAACTGTTTTACGGAGTTCAATAATTGCAACATCTTTCCAAAAGACAGTTAGTAACCATGTTAAATAATCACGATTGACCAAAATAATCGTGATTATGATTTAATTTGTTTCCTTAAATCGAGCAGTCCTAAACTGTAGTGGAGTTTACCTTGTGTGCCAGTCTGTGATTGCCGCCTTGACAATGTGACAGGCTGTGTATGGAATAATCAAATAGGAATCAACCAGTGGTGGCTTGTCAATAGGGCGCTGGGGCACCGCCCCCATCAAAATTCCATAAATATAAATGTATACAAAAATTATAAAAAAAAAATTATTTTTTGAGTAAAAGTTGGCAAATGGACCATTCCAGGGGTATTTTTTATGCTGAATCCATTTTTGCTGTTTGCCAAGCTGTATCTCTTACGTGAAACTCAGTAGAGTGTAAAATCCAAAATGACCGCCTCATACGCCAAAATGTGCAAATTTCTGTTTTTATTGTGATATAGCATTTATTGAGTAAGCAGAGCAACACAGATGAGACTTTTTACATTTACATCGTGCACTCATACATCTTGAGGCGCAGCTGAAGCTGATACATTCAAAACAGTAGTCTGGGACTGGAGGAAGTGACATCGAGATGGGCTGCAGCTTAGAAGCTTCCAGTCTCCACCCCATTGTCTCTGGCGGAGAAAGGACAGGATACCGCTTGCTTGCTTGCTTGGCGCCACAAAGCAGTGTGGTAATGTGCTCGATGGATGTGAAACAACAGTGCATCACTGGTTGGCGGTAGACATTCTGGAGCTCGGGACTGTACAAACAGGAGTTCCCTTGCCTTGTTCACGCTGGTTACATTCTTTTTTGTAGCTGTACCTGCCTTCATCCAGATATTTGAACAGGGCATCTTAGGAAAATGGGGCAGAAGCAGTACAAGGACATCTGTATCTCTTGCAGCAACCACAATGCTTGATGATTGGTTTTCCATAGAATGAAGAAGAATTCATGTGTCTGCTTCTTCATGGAGAGCTCTAAGGTTTTCTGCAATCACCTTCGGGTCAGAGGACTCCACCCTCTCTTCATCTGTAAAACCACCAGACACAACTATGCGCTTTCAAAATCAGTTGCTGTGACAGAAAATTTTCCACTTGGGTGGAAGTGGATCATCCCGGTTCTCAATCAGCCGACGGATGGCCACTATTCCTTCGCCACGCCTTGTCCTTGTGCCAGATTTGATTGATGTTTGATAATACCTATCAAATACAACATCTATTCTCTACAGTACAATGGACATAAATGTATCAGCAAGGTAATAGCCTTCTGTGGTTTTCCAATTGAAAAGACTTGTGCTTGGCCATTAATGATCAGTGTGGCTGTTGGACCAAGGTCCTCAACAGCAACACTTAGAACACATGCTACTTGTGCAGTAAGGACATCGCACAGATTTGCTTTGCTTCCCAAGCGTAGTTTTCCATTGCTCTCTGCCAAAGCTTGTGGAACAGTTAACAGTTCGTGGGTAAGTATATCTGAAAGATTAACCTGGCGGCCACTTTCAAATGCAGTGATTAGTCTCTGCATAATTGTTTGGTCTGCTTTGATGGTTTTTTCAGGCACCTTTCTGCTTGGAATCCTTGTGTGTTATTTCATAAACTGAAGCAAATCAACGCGGTTTTTGCTTTGGCAGAGGATCTCGAAATTGGACCTTTTTTGGCTCTGGACCAAGGAGCCTTTCTTCAATGAACTTGTCCAGTTGTTGCTTGCTCAATTTTCTTGGTGGCAACATATTTAGTTGCAAGAACAAGACCGTAAACATTTCTTGTTTCATTGGCATGTGAGAACACAGATTGTAAGAGAGTGCCCACCTACTCAAAGCAGACCAGGTCTTGGTAATACCTATAATTCCACCTCTCTTTTTCCTGATGCCGTTCAGCCATTCTTGATTCTGGTCAGGGTCCATTTCATTGAATGGTTGGCCAGTGCGTTTAACAACAAACTTCCTGTACTTCTGGGGGGAGTTGATGTAGATTGTTCCCCAACGAGCATAGTTGGTGTGTTTTTGTTGTTGTGGTGGCGCGCGTAGGCTGCTCCTGATTTTGTCATCTCATCTCTTATATACTGTGTCTTCATGATCTTATCCTGTCCTATTCATGGTAGCTTACTCGTGGACATTGCCTCATCACGTGCTGTAGCAGGGGGGCCCACCTTGATAATCCTACATAAGGGCCTGGTGTTGGCTCGTTACACAACTTATTACTTGTCCTGAAGTAGCCATACTACAAAGTGCTCGACAACATGCGTTTCCAATTCCAATCCAATGGGGTGGTGATGGCGCAATGGATATGACGCATGCCTTTGGTGTGGGAGACGAGGCAACCAATGTGTTCCTGAGCAAGACACTTAACCCCTAGTTGCTCCAGAGGCGTGTTACCTCTGACATATATAGCAATTGTAAGTCGCTTTAGATAAAAGCGTCAGCTAAATGACATGTAATGTAATGTAATGCCCGCATGTCATGAAGAAAGGAATCATTCGCTGGAAGGAATGCAAGTGCAATTTCCAATTGCCTTCTCGTTGAGCATGAGTGAACATCAACAAGATCTTATTATCTGACCAACTTCATGGGTACAATTCCTGATGAAAAATATGATATGTGGAAATAACTGCAGAAAGTAATAGAAATAGAAAGTCGAATAAAAAACCTCTTGGATAACTCTGAATTCAATTCACACGCTTTGATCCAAAGACAATAGTATGCATGTGACTCCAAACATATGACTCTCACATTTTAGACAGACATTCTGTTTGTCCATTTGAAATAGAAGGATAAAAACAGATATTTTCATGACTACAATGAGAAACAATGCAATTATCATTGTCACATACAAGTATCTTAATTTTACATTTTAGAGGTCATCTTGGAGTTTGCGCTCTACTGAGTTTTACATAAGAGATACAGCTTGGCAAACAGCAAAAATGGATTCAGCAGAAAAAAATACCTCTAGAAAAGTCTGTTTGCCAACTTTTACTAAAAAATGCCCAAGGGTGTCACATTATCTGAAAATCGACCTAGTCTATAGCTACTAACCTGATGAAGCTACAAAGGGTATGGAAAATGTTAACTTAGCTGTTGGTTAATTCAGCTACAGATGCGTGTATATCCTTTGTTGTGACTGCTATGTTTTCTGTAAGCTAGTCAATTAAGATGGACAAATAACATTGAGTTTAAGCTGAAATGTTTAAGTGAAATGTGGTTAAAATGTGATGTAAGAATATTTTGTATCTTGAGGAGAAACACAAGTGAACTGTTACTATGGACAACTGAGTGATTATTCTGCACATTTTGTGCAGGCTGTTTTTTTGTTGAGACGCTACTAGAGACAGAACTGTACTGCTCAAGTCACCGTCGTCATACTGCCTCCTGGGTTTCATCTTCATCATCACAATCTTCTTACCGCTCACTGGATCTTCGCCATCATCATCATCTCCACTACTCACAGGATTTTCCCGTCATCTACTCCATTCTCTGAGGAGCCAAGATGGATAGTTTTACCTGATAGTTTTAGGGTGGTGGTAGGAACTTGAGTGCACTCAAACCAATGAAACAGGGTTGAACAAACAAAGACGCCATGTCCACACATACCAAAATGATCTTTTTTTCCCCCGTCTTCCCTGGAACCGTGTCAAAAAAAAAAAAGTGCGTCCAAACGGATCCATTTGTAAAAGACTCAACACGCTACTTCATATTCCAGGCCTATAGGTGGTCCACTTCCATTCATAACATGACTAGACTTTAATAACTTTCACAACTGCTTATTTTATAAAGGCCGCTGCAAGAAAACGTGTCTTTGTTTACATTGTATAATGTGTTGTTGGATTGCTATTTATTTTGCAATTCTGTCTGCCATCGGACATGATTGCAGCGCGCTCTGCTAGCTAACATCGGCAGTCAAACAAACATCAATGATCCAATGTCTTGTACATGTTTTTCTTGCAGTAGCCTTTCTACAATAAGCCATGCTAAAAGTTAATATAATTCGTTCAAGGAGTTGATAAGCAGACAGATTAGCTAGCTAGTTGATCAATTGTCTATTTATAAACCAGTCCCTCCAGGATTTTGCGATGTCGCGATAGAGCTTAACTGTCCCGCCCCTCCTCTGAGAGACCTTGGGTTCCGGAAGTAAATTTCCCATTCATTTCTCCCATTGACGTCTGGGAAAATCCGTATATAAAGAGTTTTAGAACATGCCTTAGGCTAACCAGGTGGGACGTGACTCATAAGCATACAACGTATCATTTCGAGTAAAAAAACAGAAACAGAAAATCCCCAAAAAGTCAAAAAGGTACAAGACTGTGTACACATCGTCAACTCAGAGCGAAGGAACTACTCATCCCATAAACCACCGCGCACCACTGAACAAAGGAAGCTAACGTTAGTTTAGCTAACAGCTAATTTGGCTAACCGCTAGCTGATACAGCATGTATTAACTTTAAAAAGACCCTCAAAATAAAACCTGAAAATAACAGTTAATAACATACTTAACGGCTGTTACGTCAGCTGTAGACGGCTTTACCTAGTGTTAAGTTTGAGTTAACGTTATTTTACACTGAATCAAGCTGTCAGCTAGCGGTTAGCCAAATTAGCTGTTAGCTAAACTAACGTTAGCTTCCCGGCAGAGGCTAACGTCAGAAGCGTGGGAACAGATCGTGATTCGTGCAGCGTCGTAAATCCTCGTGAGCGATTGTGCAGGCAGAAGAGATCGGGTACTGACACCCCCCCTCCTCACCAGCATTAGTTCCACCAATCAGAGGCATCACTGTGGGATTGTTCAGGATTGTGGGTAATGAAGTACTTATCCAAGACATCGCGAATAAAAGACATTTATCTCTAAACAAGGTTAGTGCCCCATGATTTTTGGAATCTATATGAGCATATACAATGACCTAAAGTGAGGACAGCTACCCTCGTTACTGTAAATGCAATGATAAGTTAAAGTCAAATAAGTAGCTACTTCATCAAACCGTATCAATGTGTGTCCCAGGCCAGGTTAGGAAATTAGCTAACAATGTAAAGATCAACAAGCCACTGACACATAACTTCAAATTTGATTAATTCAATAAATTATTTTTTGTCTTAAATCCACCAGCCATTTTCATATTATACCAACATTTGCAGCATCCTAAGTCTTTTTGGTAAGGTTACTAGGAAAACTCAGCCCAGAGTAGTTTTATTCTCCCTGAAATGAGTTTCCTTTTTTATTTTTAAAGAACTATACAAAAAAAAAAAAAAAAGCCGGTTTTTGGCTTTTTTTTTTTTTTTTTTTTTTACATAATCGGCATCAGCCAATATCCCAGTATATCAAGCCGATTAATAGGTAGGCGCATCTGCGGGCAGCCTAGTGTTAAAAACATGAATAGGCGACATTTTTTACAGCGCACCCAGACCAGCTGCCTCCAGCCCCTCCCCTCGTGAAGTATTGCGCCGTGTGTGTCACTTCAGGCTCAGACGCTACCGTTAGTAGTAGCATATTGCTGGTGTTCCTGCCTTGGGATTAACTGTACTAATAAAACCATAAAAAAACACCACGGCCACACTGCTGTGGAAGCTCCCCGAATGTCATTTATCAGAGTCTGGTTGTTACCCCTGTCCGTGGCAGTCTCATCCACTCCTATAAGGGAGCTACTGGAATTAACCGCTAACGGAGCTATCAGTTCTCCGTGCCTGTATCCATTAACTGCATCTATGAACTCGAGCACGAATAAAACCCTTAATTTTATTAAATTGGCTGGACGAGTTTTAAATTACAACTAAGAGTTGTTTAAATGACAGAAATCTGCTCAGATAAGATCCTAATGAGTGCAACAGGACATGTAACGGTAGGATCCCCAAAACACAGATAAAACACTTCAACGAATGAACAATGATCTAACAAGGTGAACAAGAATTTACTTTAGACAGCCCTAGTCTTATGTGATTCAACAGGAGTTAGGAGGAAATAGTGTTGAGATTAATACTAACATGTCACTTTCTGTGAAGCTTGCAGATTTGTATTCTCAGAAGTTTAATAAATGCTGCTAAGTGCATTCAACTTTATTTTTTTCATTGAAAAGTTTATTTGACAAAGTTTATTTTCTTCTTACCCGTTTCATTTATTTAATATATTTTTCATACTTTATACAATATACAGTATGTTTTTACATTATACATGTTTAATTGAAGTATACAAGTGTAGATTGGTGAAGTGTTCAATAAATGTTTTTGTTGAGAAATTCTGTGTATATTAGTGTTACATTTTATCTTTCAAATAGAGGTTTAAAAACAAGCACATATCGGCCACAATAAATCGGCAGCATTTATCGGCCATCGGCTGACCCCGATTTCTAAAGATCGGCATCTGCAAGAGAAAACCCATATCGGTCGACCTCTACTTTTTTTGCAACTTTCACTGTCTCCTGCAACTTCATGGCAATAAACATACAAAAGACATAGCAACTTTTAACGCAATTCTTTACAAAAGCTCCCGCAAAATCAGGCATTTTGGGCCGCAACAATCCTGGAGGGACTGATAAACAGCTAACCATAGCAGCTAACGTTAACGTTATGTCCCTGCTGGAGCAGCTAAAAGTCAGCTACTTTAGCGATGTTTAACGTTAGCTACATAACGTTAGCAATATATGTTGTGTAGAATCCAGGACCAGCAGAGCAGAGGAAAGTGTCAGGGAGCAGAGAAAGTATTTAGATTAAGTGAGCTGGTTTGACCACGGAGATGGGATACGGTTAGCTTGACCGCAGTCATGTCAGTGGCCTTGCACTAGCTAGTGCGGAGTAAGAGGTCGAAGGCTATGAGGTCAAGGGGTGTGGCGATGATATCATCGATACGCACGTATGTGGCTTCGCCGTCCAAACGAAGCCAAAAGGGAGCCGTTTTCGAATTTTTGGGACCTGGGACCAGGTTTCAAAAAAGTGAGTTTTCAGGCAGTGCGTTTACACGATTCGTTTGGATCGGCCCAAACGATGCAAAACATGTGCGTTTGCATCAAAAAGCGGCTCCGTGTGGATGGCCCCCTAGTATTCCCCTGGTTATCTCTACGAAAACCTGTTTCATTCTGAGATCTCCATTTTAGGTTTTATATATATATATATATATATATATATATATATATATATATATATATATATATATATATATATATATATATATATAGCCATGCTAGACTTCTGGTAAAAGATTATTTTGCATAATCTCAAATTGAAAGTAGTACTGGTTGTGGGTGCAATTTGTTTCATGCCTAAAGTACGAGTTAAATTAATTCTGTGAGCAAAATGGAAAACGTAGTGCTGTAAATGAATACATATGCAAGGTTGTTGTTCTAACTCAGAGGAAAGACAGGAAAAAGAACCAATAATACACTACAGTTAAACGCAACGTTACTCTGTTGTTGTGAGTTAAAAAAAAAACAAAAAAACTCAGTCAGAGTCATTATCTTCTTATGTTTGTAACTTGAATCTTGTATCGTATTGTCTTGCTCTTCTTAAATACATAGTTGTTTAAATAAAATAGTGCTGGTTGTTTTGCCCAGTTTCAAAGTACTGCTTTGTATTTATTTGCCCCCTCCCCCAAAAAATAATTACCACCAGCAGCCACTGGAATCAACACCATGCACCCTCTGACCGGGATGCACCTGGGGTCTGCATGGACAGCGGGGATACACCGAGAATCGTTGCCTCACATGTGGAAAAACTCCGTGCCTTTTTAACACAACTATTGAATTGCCGCATGCATTTGAATTAAAGCTCTGCTATCATATGACAGATATAGCTACATTTGCAAATACAGCTTGTCGTTTCTATGACCTGGACAAACAGCAGCAGATTACAGAACAATTAGCTTTCCAAACAGACGTCATGTTATCAGCATTTCCAGTCCAATAAAACCTAGCGTTGCCTGAACTGTGGCCCCGATACGCCTCATAAATGGAAAGAACGTCACGCAAAAGTCCACTTAATAATTAGGTATTTTTAAATATATTCATCTTTACTGACAAGCAACACTGAGATGTCTTGTCAAAAAAATCTGATTCTGAATTTATAGGGGAGACATTACATTTCGGCAAACACCGAACACACCCAGTAACAATTGTTTCACTAGCATTTTAACTTTTAGAAATGGTTCGCATTGGTCGCTACCGGCCTCCACGGTGCATTATATTGGGAAAAGATGGCAAGAAACTGCTGGCGAAACCGGAATAAAGTTGGAATTTAGCAAGAAATAAAGTACTGATTGTAGCTTCTTAAAATGCCGAATGAATGGGTGGCATTTATACACTTGAAAACCGTATTTTGTTTTTTGTATGTGTTGCGCTATTTCGGTTACTACCAAATAAACATTAAATCGCTTTCTTTTCAAATGGCGTCTGGCAGGACGTTGCCTGTGAAAACATCACGCATCAGCCTACCTGAACTGCCGACACCGTATCAAAGCTTAATGGTGTCTAATTGTGACAACAACAAAAACACAGAATGCAAAATACCAAGCACAGGCCTACACATTTATAATAATCCAATATCTACATTACAGATCAAATCTATTTTAAAAAGCAATTCCTCCATGCAAAAAAAAAAAAAAAAGGTATAAAGGCAGCGACCATTGCAGAGGACAGACCGTGCAGACAGGCATAAAAGCAACAGGCGACACAAGTCTCCTCACCTGCAGATACAGCCATAGCTGCTGGAGTGAAAGCTGCGTTTATATGATCCGAGGCAGCTCGGACAGGCTGAGGGCAGCCTGCATGCTGAAGTATCCGCTCACTGATACGCACAAGTCGCAGTGTGATTTCGCATCTTTACTTATCAGTATAAAACACAGCACAGGAGTGAATAGGGAGAAAGGGAGGGGGGTTCTCCGTGTGAAGTGACCGCGTAACAAAGACACCACGTCCGGTCTCCACTTTCAGTGTAAAACCTTATACAGAAGTCGGTGTTAGAGTAGTCACGCATTGCACACCTAAAGAATATGCCATCGTATTTGATGCTATTCATGCAAGTCCTCTTCAATTTTTAAGAAATCGTTTTTAAATATATTTTTTATGGAAGGAATTGATATTGTGATATGGTGTCTTGTAGTAACAAACATTTAAGAAATGTTTTGGATTATACCATACTTTGTACAGCAAAATTATTTTGGTCTTCTATTGTGAGCGATTTAAAGTGGAAAAACGCATGAACTATTCTTGACAAATATTGTCTTACTAACAAGAATTTTCGTCTAAGATTTTGCATAGAATTTACCCCACAAAAAAGTGTTGGAAAGATTTCAAATGAACATTGATTATAATTATGATTTTTGTAATTTGGAAAAATAAACTATATTTCATTTATGTTATCACTGTAAACATACAATTGCATTCTGGAAAGATTTGGAACATTTTATTAATAGAAAACCCGGTAATTTGATGTCATGTTATATTTTGTACTTCATGGTCCGGACAATGTGTGCAGCTCTTTATCATACTCGGAAAATTCCACATCCACAAATCAAAATGGACTGAATCGAAACCCTGCTTCCATCGCTTCACTGTTGAACTGAAACACTACTGCACCTCAATAGAACACTTAACAAATAAAAAAGCAATTAAAACTCCAATATTCTAGAAGAAATACATTTAATTTAAGCTTCTGGAAATGTAAGACATATTTGATTGTTTGATGATTTGATGTATTGTGTTTTTTGTATTTTTGATGTTTGAACTTTGTATCATTGCCAGACCTTTCTCCACAGCGCTGCGGAGGAAAGTTTGGCTAGTTCACACAGCATTCTGGGATGGGAGAAAAACCTGCTCTGGTTTATTGGCATTTCTCAATCACTATCGTCTTGGGCCGGACGGAGCCACGGTGCCTCTGCAAAATAGTCTCGGGAAGGAACTTGTTTTGGTGGAACATGTGTACGTTGAAAAGTTGTTTTAGTCATGCAACAGAATACTCCGATTGGACAGATAGTCTAGCTAGCTGTCTGGATTTACCCTGCAGAGATCTGAGGAGCAGTTAACCATAGTCCTCACAAATCCACCAGAGTTTAGAACGCCAACACAAAGAAAGAGGAAGAGGACGGACATCCGACTGAAAAGAGTGAAATCTGGTGGAATTTCCGGCGGAAACGGAGAAATCCCGGAAGTTAATTGTCCTGGATATAGACTATTCTGGATCAGGCCCCCTGCTGTTGTGCCGTCCGTGTACTTAATGATGGGATTTGTACCTGACTTTGCACAACAGTCACAGGTCATCAGGGTGAACAGTTTAGGGCTCAGTACACACTCCTGCGGAGATCCGGTGCTCAGTGAGATGGTGGATGATGTGTTGCCAGCCGCCTACCTGCACAAATTGAGCAGTGGCGGTGCCAGAGATTTTCTTTTGCTGGTGCTATGGGGTTGCTCGACGTTTCAGTGAGGGTGCTATGAAATTTAGAGTTGTCCTTCACACACGTACAAACGTGTGCGCAGGTATCAGGGCTGGACTGGCCATCTGGCATACCCGGCATTTTCCCGGTGGGCCGACGCACTTTTGGGCCGAATCGCCGATATAATTTATAGGCCTTTTTTTTTTTTTTGGGCCACGCTGGCCCATAAAGAACTGACAGCGGCCCATTGATTAATTTTCTTTATTGGCACTGGCCTGACCCAGTCAAATCCAGGAACACCCACTCCCGGCCCTGAGACACAAGCTGTAATATGCTTATGCTGGAAGAATAGCATCCATGTTAAAATGGACAAACGACCACCAAAGCACAAGGGAGGTACAGAGAAATTACGGAAGAAAAAGATTAAGAATCTATGTTCGGGGTTGGAGAAGCTGTCATAACGACAACAAGCAGTTTGGCTGTAACATTAAAGTTAGTGGAATTATATTAAGTGTATTAATATTTAAGTGTAAGATCAACAGACAAGTCTTGAGACCCCTCTTGAAGGATCCAAAACTATCACATGAACACAGAACACTAGGCAACTCATATATAAGAATGCACGTCTGCAGGGAATGTGTCTGCAGGGAATGTCTGCAGGGAATGTGTCTGCAGGGAATGTGTCTGACCAATCACGGTGAGTGTGGATCGCCTAGGCCAAAAAGCCAGGGCCGATTTTTTTGTCCCAATCCAGCCCTGGCAGGTATGCACCCACCTTCATCTCATCCCTCTAAAACATATTTGCTTGTTTCCTCTCTCCTCCCATGATTTCCTCGCGTCTCTCCCGTGCTTCCTCAGTGGAACAGACTAAGGAGGGGAGGCAAGTGGAGGAGCCGGGTAGCCAGACCCACATCAAGATGTTGGGTCTGGGAACTCACCATTGACAGGGCTCAATCTGTGGGGTGGGATTAGGGGTTGTCTTTCAAATTCTCTTTGCACGCAATAGGATAGCGCTACAACCAAGCAGAGCAACAAAGAAGGTAGCAGAGCTAGTTGATAGATTAAACTTTTGCCGTATCCGGTCGGCCAAACTCCGAACACATCTTCCCTACTCGAAGAAATCAAAGATGACATTGAATCTCCGACTCAGCATTCACATTCCATTCCAACAGTTGTTAAACTCCTCGCTACATTACAAATATTGGCATCAGAATCATTTCAAACAGTCATAGCATCAGCAGTGGGAATATCGCAGTCTGCACCCAGCCGTATCACAGCACAAGTACTTAATGCTTTGCTACAGCGCAATTTACGTTATAGTGGGCGGAGAAAGGCACTGATTACCCGATGAACTGCAGGTTTGGTAAAAAAAAATCTGTAATATCCAGATTAAATCCAGTAGAAGCTCAATATCATTATTTGCAGATGATATTTAGTTGTACATTGCTGATCTTGAGGACTTTATTCCAAAAAATCTTAAGATCTTCAACGAATTTGGCTCAATCTCCAGCTATAAAATTAACTGGAATAAATCTAATATTCTATTGAACAACAGGCATGTGGCATCAGCCATTAGTGTCACAATACCAACCCAAAGCAAAATTACATATTTGGGCATTACCATTCACGCATCGCTACAGCGAGTTGTCCAGGACAACTATGAAACTGTATTAAGTAGTGTTCAAAGAGATCTGGCCAATTGGTCTGCGCTGCTGGCATCACTACGCTCCAGGATTGCTGTTGTTAAAATGAACATAGTTCCTCTTGTGAATTTCTTAAGTACAATGATCCCCTTACCTCCACCGATAAATTTCTGGAAGAAACTTGATACCTTAATTCGGCAATATATTTGGAATAATAAACAACCTAGACTAAAATACTCTACCCTGCAACATACCACAAACACGGTAGGCCTGGCCCTCCTCAACCTTAAAATGTGTCACAGAGCCTTTCAGCTACGGGCCTTCAGAGTGTGGATGGACCCCTCATCTACGTCCCATGGAGAGAAATAGAGCAAAACCTCACTGCAAAAAAACATCCATAATATCTGATGTGATAGGATGTCGAATTCCTACGGACCTGATTGTTTTGTTACTTAATGACGACTCTAAATTACATCTGCTTGGGAGACAGAAGAAAATTTGGTTAGCCGGCTCAACCGCGACCACGAAAATGATAGCTCAGCGCTGGCTCAATTCAATTGTATTTGTCAGTTCTATATGTTCAAAAATATAAAAAACAATAAAAAGTTGATCTAAAAAATTTTGTTTTATTAAAAGTATTTACTCATTTTTCAAATATAAATTATAGTATTTACACATTAACAAAAATATTTTTATATATAAACCACAGCAATTTCTTGGGGGTGCTATGAGAATCCTAGGGGTAGTTACAGCACCCCCAAGCCCCTCCCTGGTGCCACCTATGAAATTGAGCCCTCTCTGTGAGAAAACCTAAAATCCAAGTCCAAGTGCGCCAAGTTTATTGACCAGATGCTGGGGGGTTATGGTTTTCAATACTGAGCTAAAGTCAACAAAGACCATCCGTACATGCGTGTTCTTTTATTAACTCAATTAACTCAAATCTAATGTAAAAGATGGACTCAGTTCTGTTTTGTAAATCCTAATCAATGTTGAGCTAGGCGCACCCACACAAAGCCTCACTTTCACTCCCGCAGTTAGGCATAAATAGATGTAGAAATGCCCTTAAACTATATTTGCATATCGATACTTGTGCCGCTCCAACACTTATTAGACCCATCATTGAAAACAATTTGTACAGATATTTGTAAATTCTAAATATTTGTCATACTTTGGAGACATTATATACGTTCCAAGCACTGTTTTGGTGTGGGTTGTAGTGATAGTGATAGTGAAAAAAACCCACTGTGCCCCAAAGTGACACATGCACCGCTTTTATTTTGAAAGCAGAATCACCTGATTTCCTGGTATTGTTGTGGCTAACTGCAGCAGCTTGACGTAGAGAGCACATGAAATGAATGGATCCATTATTTGGCATGGCAATAGATACTGCATATGTTTGTGTGCGTGTGCGTGTGTATGTGCATGTGAGCGTGTGTGTGTGTGTGTGTGTGTGTGTGTGTGTGTGTGTGTGTGTGTGTGTGTGTGTGTTTGGTCTACTGTATGCCAATGGCACATGATTTTGTGTATGTATTTAACTGCATCTACAATATTTATGTCCCTGTAAATAATTATTCACTTCAAGTTGAAATAAATTGGTAAAGTGTGTGTGTGTGTGTGTGTGTGTGTGTGTGTGTGTGTGTGTGTGTGTGTGTGTGTGTGTGTTGACAATTTCTGTAGTATTATTGCTGATGGTGGTGTGTTGTGGTTGCTGTTGTGGCTGGGGGGATTATTTGAAAGACCCACAGCTGCTGGTGCCCGTAACATACCAGGGATTACAAGCACATTGTCTATATATATATATATACACACACACACATTATCTTAATGCTCTTTCTATGGCAGAGCTCTTTTTGGATTAATAGAATCCAAAATCTCAGCTTTATTCTTGCGGCTGAATGTGAAGCCATGTTGTGGAATATTACAGTTATTATGAGGGGTGTTTGCTCATGAGTCTGTCCTGTTTTTTCAGCAGGTCACACCGACCCAAAGGGAACCAGGTCAAAGCACCGCACATTCCTACCAGTCCAGGCCAAGGCTGTCTGCCTGGCAGCCAATCATTCTTCACCCTCAGTCCAACCTAGGAGGACAAGACATGTACATTATATGCAGTCATTTAGCTATCAGCCAAGTGTTTCCCATCTCTGACAAAAGAACATTGGCAATCTTACAGTACAGTTTGTTGTCATAGCTATGAAAGTGTCCAGGATATTGCATCTTTATTTCCCAGTTACAGTCTTATTAATGGAAAATTAGCGACATATTAAACCAGAACAGTACTGTAATCTAAAGTGGGATCCATCAGTTGTTTCCCTCTGTTAGATCTTGTTAGATAGTATTTGACTTTTTTGAAAAGTAATTGTGACACATCACAACAACAATGGCTAATTTATACACAGATTTGCATAGTATACAGGTAAAATAAACACACGTGGTAATTCAACAAAAGTATTTCTTGATTGATTGACTGATTGTGTATTGCAGTTGGCTGTCTGGACTTTCACAGCGGGACGCTGGGCTGTTCCATCGTTTGCCTGCGAAGAGGGCACAGAGTGTTCTTAGCCTTTTACGTGAAGATTGGAAGTGTTAACATTACCAACAGTAACATTAATATTACACATGGTACAGCATAGTGGTGAATATTGTTATAGTTTCTAAAATAAAACACACATAATACCAATACATGAATATCTGTGAGATGTCACAGCATTACAGCATTAAAGCTGACCTATTATATAGCATTTTCAGGATCATACTTGTATTTTGTGTTTGTACTAGAACATATTTACATGCTTTAATGTTAAATTTTTTTGTCATACTGCCCATGGCTGCTGCACCTGTATTCACCGCTTAGTCTGAGTTGCTCGGTTGGAGCGCTCGGTTGGAGCCCAGTCTGCTCTGAAGGGGTCAGCAGTCCGCATCTCTGAGTCTCCTGGAATCGCGGCTGTTGTTGCACCCATTGTCGCTGGAGACTGACTGCAACCGAGTATACAGCAGGACTTTGTAATGTAAAAAATCACCAATAAATGCTTCTAAACCAAATACTACACAACTGGACATGTCCCAGCAGAAATGTGACCCGAAATTGGGGAGAAATGTACAGCATTGGCCACCAAGTCATACAGGTATCTGGCGTAAGCATGAAGCTACTTAATAGTTAGCAGTATGCTAACGTTAGATTGTAATGGAATGAAGCAGCACTTTCTATCATCAAAGATCGCAGATAAAGGCTTCTGAACCAAACACTACCCAACTGGAAATGTTTCAGCAGTAATGCGACCTGAAATTGGGGCGAAATTAACAACATTGGCAGCCAACGGTACAGGTTTCCATAGCGCTAGCACGCAGCTACTGTGGTTAGCAGTGGAGATTAATAGAATATAGCAGCACTTTTTAGTCAAAAATCGCAGATTTAGACTTTTAAACCAAATACTACATAACCGGAAATGTTTCAGTAGTAATGTGACACGCAATTGGGGAGAATTTAACAGTAGCAGCCAAGATTACATCTTTTACTGCCGTTAGCATGCAACTACATGCGACAACGTTAACACTGCAGTAGCTTAAAAAGAAAAAACACTCCAGTAGTTCCTGCCTGGAGCAGATGACAAATCATAGAAGGCCGGCGTAACATGACAAGGAGCCGACAGTAGAAAAAACTGTTGAAACTGGAGCGTTCAGAACAGTTGGAAATCTTAACGTTTTTGCTCAAGGGGATTTCTTTGAAATACGTTTACCTAATTATTTTGAGTTTTGGCCACGTTTAACATGAAAATCTGACATTATAGATATGACAGAAAATACGGAAAAGCATAATAGGTCACCTTTAATAAAAGCATTAAATGACTGTAAATGAGATTTGCGTTAAATCATTCATAAACATTCACTGCAAAAATAAATTACAGAGCAAGCTAGCTAGGCCAGCCAGCTAACGTTAGCATTACACTTCATTACATACGGTTTCCAATTGCAGCATAATTTATATGGTGTCTATTTAGGGTATAACTGTGTTTGTTTACTGTTTAATAAAGACCACATTATATTTAGTATGGTCTAATTTGATACAAAGTACGGCTCGTTAGGTCTTATTAGTGTACTGTAAAATAAAGTGTGACCTCATTGTTAATATTATTATTTAGATAACTAAGAGGCAATTTACAAAATGGTAAAATCACAGCTGACACTGACTGTTAACAGGACAGGATTTGTCTGATGCAGCCTTGAAAACACAGTATAAAACGAGAGGAGAAAAGGCAGTATGATACATCTCGCCTTATTTTGTTCTAAAAAAAATCCACTTACAAAATCTACAGACAAACGCAGTTTGATCTATGGACAATAGTCTCAAACATTGGCATTGACAGACGTCTTAGTTTGGGGACTCTTGCTGTCTGGTTGCTATGGAAACCGAGTGCTCATTGAATCACTTTATAAGTTAAACACACAAATAGGAGAATGCTGTTTTTATCTATGTAACAATATTCGCTAGCGGTCTACACTACAGCAGAGATGACTCAGATTTCCCCACACGTTTTGTACTTTGATGTGTTTTTTAATGTGACATCATGACTACTACAGTATTTAATTCATGGATAATCTCGGAGGGGGGGGGGATTATGTTACATAACATATTCATGTACACTATGTGCACTTAAAAAAACACTGCATTTATCATGAAATGATAGGTAAATGTTACTAATGTCATTATACTACATCATTCCAACCTTCCTGTGCCAGTGACAGCATCCCAGGCAGGTGCACATGACTGGGACATATATTTTGACAATATATATTGGAAGGCTTGTTCTTACATTGCACTTGGTCATGTATAATGCTTACTATATTCTGGCGTAGCTTTAGTGACATTATGACAAGGCTCACTGGATTTACCTTCCCACTAGATCCACAAAATCTGCTTGTTGTCTGCTGTTGCATTCCAAAGACTCATATACAGTATATATATATATATATATATATATATATATATATATATATATATATATATATATATATATATATATATATATATATATTTTCCCCTCCTCAAACTTCTGCTCTTGGTGTGTACCGTGTATGCTAATATACACATAAACAAACATATACATGTCCCCCGTATACAAACATTTGTTCAGTTGTACATATCCACATATTTACATAGACTACTACATTTGCATGTAAAGACATCCACAATTTCTTACGTACACATGTATCCATATTGTTCCTAATTATGTGTTGTCATGTCAAGGCTCTACTGTATTGAAATGGGCTATCCATTTCCTCCTTCCAATTAAATTTGTCCATTTGTACGTTCAGGGAGAAAGTTAGTTTTTCCATATTATGTATTTCTTTTATAATTCCAATCCATTCTCCTTTGGTTGGGAGCTCTTTAATTAGCCATTTTCTAGTTACAGCTTTTTTACTAGCTGCCAACATGTTTAGCAAGTACCTATCATTAAAATCGATTATGTGTGGTAGGTTGCCAAGATATATTGTACATAAATCATGTTTAATGTCAAAGCCCATTATTAAGTTAATCTTTTCCATTGTTTCAGTCCAATAAGGTCGGATGGTTGGACAGTCCCAGAAGATGTGGAAGTAGTCCGCTTGAGTGTTACCACAGTCCCTCCAACATCGTCCCAAATTTTGGCAAATCCTTCTGTTTTTGTTTTATTTTTGGTGTAATAAAAAAATCTATTCATATTCTTCCATGTATATTCCCTCCAATTACCTGAACATGAAGTGCTCAGCTGGGTTTTGTAAATGTTTAGCCAATCCTCTATTGAAATAGTTATATTAGCTTCTTTCTCCCATTTCGTTTTAATATAGAGTGTAGAGTTCCCATTATGTAGCTGTAAGCATGAACAGATTATAACAATCTGTTTTTTGTTGATATTAGATTTATATGCATCGATCAATATGTGAATTAGGTCCATGTGACAGTCTTCTGTTTTCTTAATAGTACTGTTAAAGTGGGCTCTAACTTGCAGGTACCTAAAGAAGATTTTCTAAGTAATATTTATCTTTAAGTTGAAATGAGACAGTATGCTGTAATACCTCTAAATGATCATTGTTTATATAGTCCATCCATCTGGGCTGGTTTGAAGTCTTTATCATATGCCAACCATCTTAATGAATTAATTTGATTTCCCGATTTTAACTTACGGCATTCATCAAACCAAATGTTCAAGGGTGTTCTTGTCCAACAGTTCAGTTTTTCTTTTTGTGAAGAGTATAGATTTCTGTCTCCAAGTAGTTATTGGAGGGGAATATCCAGTTGAGTCAGAGCTAACATTTTCCATTTAGCACTATAATTCACTAATTATAAAGTCACACCAGTATAGTAAGTATATCAGTTGTGCTGATTTGTAATAACTTTCCCATTTTGTTTGGGTAATTGCAATGTTGTCATGAATTCTGCTTCCTAAGTTCATTTTCTGCCTCAGTTTCTGTTTTTCACCTGTGAGTCTGTTTTCTGGGAGTTCCTGAACGCATCCTGTCTGGTTGCCTGGCAACGAAGCAAGGCGGGAGAATCTGCTATCACACTCACCTGTTTCTCATCTGCAATCTGCACACCTGGTCCTGGTCATCACCTCTCCACCATTTAAGCCGTGAACTGACATCCATTCCCTGCTGGATTGTTAGCCTCACCAGTATGTTTGCTAGGGCATCAATTAGAAAGTTTGAGAAGTTTGTTCTGCTGTTGCCAATCTGCAGTTTTGTGATCTGGAAGATTCGCTCCATCTCCGTCTGGCCGTCTGCTTCACCATTATTACTGGATCTGCATTAATCCGTCATCCGGAACTATATTCTCAGACAGGCTTGCTGCAAAGAAAATCATTCCGCACAAGTACTATATTCTTCCACCTGAGAATATAGTTCCCGGTTTGTTTACGGTTAGAAGATGGCTGTGTCTCATGTTACGTTGTTTTTTGTACACGCTGTGACTCTACAAATCACAACATGGAAATAGGAACATGTTGGTGTTATTTTGTCACTTATTGGGAGCAGTAGGCTAGTTGGAACCAGTTACCTGCATGTTCTGTGCTAGGCTAAGCTACCGGTGGAACCATCAGACACCGCTACAACACGCACGGACACGAGAAGGGTATGTATCGACTTGTCTAACTCTGGGGGTTACGGTGAATAAGAGTCCCAATAAGTCGGCGTGTTCCTTTAAGAGGAACAGGGTTAGTTAGACTGCCATTTAGTTTTATTCTGGCTGTGGGGTAGCAATTCATTTTTAAAAAAAAAAAAAAAAAAAAAACTTACTGATCTGTTAAAGCCAAAACGTTGCAGTGTTAAATATAAATATTCCCACTGGACAGAATCAAATGCCTTTTTGGCATCGAGGCTGAGAGCAATGGATTATCCTTACTTTTGCTCATATGCTCCGTTAAGTGTAAAGCCCGTCTTACATTATCTTGTGTTTGTCTGTTCTTAAGGAACCCCGTTTGGTCGTCATCTTTGCCTATATTCGAAATCTAAACGGTTAATTTCTCGCCTAAAACGTTGTCAGAAGTGAATTTAATGATGAATAAGATGGTGAAAATTGTTAAATGTCCTGCTGTTGGTTGTTGCTCTGTCTGCAAGTTCGGAGTTGGCAGTGGGCGTGACTTTAGTCCCTTTAGTGTGGGGTGGGGGCGGCGCAGCGCGATTTGAAGACACGGCAGTGGGCGTGGTTTCCTTGGGATTTGAATATTTTCTAAATATTTAGCTTTACACTTGGTTTACACTAGATTTAATAGATAGATAGAGAGAGATATAGATGGAGAGAGATATAGATAGAGAGAGATATAGATAGAGAGAGATATAGATAGAGAGAGATATAGATAGAGAGAGAGATATAGATAGAGAGAGAGATATAGATAGAGATATATCTATAGAGAGATATTTCTATATTTAACATATAATTTCCATCTCAAATGTGAGGAAAGTGAGCTAAATGTATCAGCTAAAAAAAAATTGTAGCCAAACTTTTACATTCGGCACCCCATACTTGTACATTTTTTTCAAGTCCTGTTTAGTCAGTTTTATCTGATCTAATGGGTGGGGGGGGGGGGGTCTTCAAATTCTATATGTTTGAGATCTAGGTTTTTAAGTTTATGTAAAGTCTTTTAGTTGGTTCTGGGTATTTTTTTTTTTGGGATTGAGCACCAGATAATAAGTTTCCCCTGAGTACTGCTTTAGCTGCATCCCATACGTTACTTGGCAATACCATGTCGTTGTGGTCTAGATAATCATTAAATTCCTTTTCTATATAGTCTTTACATGATGGGTCATTTAATAAGCTGGTGTTAAGCGTGTGCGTGTGCGTGCGTGTAAACAAGAATTGTTACTGATCCAAAACCGTGTAGCGTCGTTGTTAATGTTTTTACTTTTAAGGGATACTTGACCGATTTAGCATTAAGCTTTGTATCAGCAGAAACACGGTAGTATTTTTGAATGACTGTGCTTCCCTCCCTCATGTCCCCCTGAGACCAGAGATCTCTGTATTGAGGGTCTGGAAAATGTATACTGATGATGCAAAAATTGTCATTTTACGTCATCTGTATACATTTTTCCAGAGGCAAAGGACTACAGCCAGTACTTCCACATAGCTCATAGGGGGTTGGACGTCTGTTTGTTACGGAGATTGTTGAGGCCGGCCATCTTGAATCATCGCTTAGCTTCTCAGCAGAAATGGATTAATTCATCCCGAATGACATTTTAGAACCACAATTGTGTGCATACAAACTACCGCACACATGTACCACCGGGATACATTGCTAGCCGGTAAGGGGACATCCTCAGCGGTGTGCGGAAAGCGGGACGATTGTAGGTGTTGGCGCTAGGTGGAAGCCAAAGATAGCCAGCCACCTGTGCCAGGCTTCGCCTGCTACAGAGACAGCACATCAGTCTGCGGTGTTGCTTGATGCTGGTAGCCGGTAGGGGAACATCCTCAGCGGTGTGCCGAAAGCGGGACGAGGGTTGGAGTTTGAGCTAAGTGTAAGCTAACGATAGCTAGCCACCTGTGCCAGGCTTTGCCTGCTACGGAGACCAGCACACCCTCAGTAGCGGCTGCCACTGGGTAAGACTAGCTAGCTAGTGGAGGTAGGCTTTTTTTTAATTTTTTCTTCTTTTTAACATGGACTGTTGCAGAAATGGGGTGCTTGTATCAAACTAACTGCTGGTGGAGTTTGTGACTGTTAGACGCCGACCAGTCTACATTCCATGCAAATTTACGGATCTGTTTACAGCCTACCAAGTGCTAATGCTAGTATGTGTTAGCTGACCTTTACGGAGCATATAGCTAATGTTTGTGCACTAAATGTAGCCTGTTTCGTATGTCGTTTTTTATATTTTTTTTAATTGTGTAACCACTTGAGCCACGGTGAAACGTTGTTTCGTGTATATGGTTGAAATGACAATAAAATACAGTTGAGTAGTTGATCGTCTCACTGTCTGTAAACGGTAGGCATGGCTTGGGAGTGGACTTCTGGAATTTGGTGTCTTTCATCCACATGAGCCAAAAACACATTTCCTGGCTTTTCTCAGCCTACAAGGCACCAATTTAAAAAGGAATTTCACATTTATACTACATAAGTGACCCAATTTAAAGATTTATATATTCAGCTGTCCAGCAGTGAAATATCCCTTTAATACTTAGTCTCGACTAAACCATAGACTGTATATTATTATTGCGATGAAGTGTAAACTTGCATAAGTGTCCTTTCGAAGACGGGATGACAGCTCTTCCAGCTACCACTGCTGTATACCACTATAGTAGCTACATGCCAACGGCAGTAAACATGTCATCTTAGCTGGCAATGTTAAATTCTCCCCAATTCAGGATCAAATTCCTGCTGAAACATGTCCGATTGTGTAGTGTTTGGTTCAGAACCCTTAATCTGCCATTTTTGACATTAGAAAGTGCTGCTTCGTTCCACTACAATCTAACGTTGGCATACTCATAGCTAACTATTGTAGCTGCATGCTAACGCGACATAGCGAAGCATATATAGCTACCCAGACAGCAAGCCAACATTGAATAAATATTTATTTTCCATCTGAATCATCTTTATGGTTATTGAAATTTCAATGCAAAATGTTGCATTACCATATCTATGAAACCTGACGTTATTAATGTTGATGGCAACAACATTGGAACAAGATTGATCTATTGTTATCCTTATGATTTAAGCATTGATGTTTGGTTTACCGGGTGATATTGCCAATGTGTTAAAGTCATTGATTTAGATGTTGACCGGGAAACAACCTGTTAAAGCCATCGACATAGTTGACTGGGAAACATGATTGAAAATCCATTGATTTTTGGTTGACTGGGAGATCATCTGGTGGTAGACCAACATACTGCGCGGACACAGAATTTCTGGACCTGGGACCCATATGATCAGGTAAGGTTGCTTATGTAATGTTCAATATGAATGAATTGTAATGTTAGGCTACAACTGTTACTCGTTAACATGTTAGTGTAGTAATACCCACGTAGTGCTGCAGTCATAGATTTTGTTAAATGTCAAAATCTGCCAACGTTAATGTAACTTCGGCTATCGTGGTTCGCTTCCAACAGGTTACAATAAGCTAGCAAAACCTCGGAGTCCAGTCTATTTTTGTGATGGCTAGCTCGAAAATGCATGTCTGTACCATTTATACATTAGGGGAGAATGTCGTGAAATCTATTAACACAGCACCGCTATTTTACGATTTCTGATATTGATACAAATGCCAACGTTTGTGCCAGCCAAACTAAATAAAATTTCAATGAGATCCAAAATGAACCCAGATGGACTGCATCAAATGCATACTGTAGTAAGTGGCTGACATCTGCACACACTCTTATTTTCTCCATAAATCTCTCTTAATCCATAAAATAAACTACAAGTTCGTAGTTTAGCCTAGCCTACTTAGTTAGACAGCCGAAGGCAGCAGGCAGTTAGCCTGGTTGTGTCTGGGGAACGTTCATTCATCGTGGATGTATTTAGTCATTCATTCATTCCCAGCTCCTTTCCAAATGGGCGTCCCCAACGGACGCCGTTCCTCTGGGCGCAATTGGATAGTGCTTCAACCAATCAGACTAACGATCCGGGTGACGTAGCAGCCGGAAGTTCGTCAGGGTTTTCCTTTCTTTAACAGTATGGGGTTTCCCAGGCTAGCAGGCAGCCCGTGTGTGTTGCATGGATTTATTAGAACGGTGTGTTGCTGTTAAAAGTGTCAGGAAGTTGCATTGGTATTCTAAAAACAAAGTTGGCTAATTTAATATTCAGAGTTTACAACGTTGTTATTGGTGATTAATGTTAATAAACTAGAGAGATACTTGACATATGATTTATTTAAATGTATATTTCCAACAATATTATTGTTATAGGTTAATGCGCCCATATGACTCCACCACACACGGATTATAGTGGAACATGGCATGCTTTTATCTTAAAGCTGTACAAACAAATTGGCATATGCAATATACAAACAACAAGCAGCAGAGTTTACACATAGCCTACAGTAGGCAATATTAGTCCAAAGTTTGGACATGAGTTTTCATTATTTTGACTACTAACATACCCGCCTTTCCCTACTCAAATCTAACACATAATCTAAAATGACTAAGACAAGAGAAAAATACACAATCCTGTGTTATTTCAGGACCATCAGTTTTTCTTTCACAATGGAAAAACAGTCAAGTGTCCAAACTTAACTGGTACTGTAAATTAAATAATGTAACACATACAACTGTATAGATATCTTAATACATACATAATGTGAATTAAAAAAAGTACTACTGGTTCTGTTCAGACAGTACAGCACAGACACCCGGAGGTGCCATGTGACAGAAAATTAGTGACATGATAGGCCTATAGGGTACCTTGTACTTAAATGTAGTAAACGGAGTCAATTATTCATGGATGAAAATTGTTCGGTCTTTTGAAAAACCTTTGCAAAAGAACATGTTATCTGCTTTGTGGGGAAATAATCAGGGCAATAGTTGATTCTGAATTAAATTGCTGTTTACTGATTTACTCCTTTTTTTCCAGATCATTAATCCACATTTATCAAGTAAGCAAGTCTTTAGTATAATAAGCCTAATCTGAGAATCTTTTTAATATCTGTTTCTGAATCTGCACACCACTGCACTCACAATGGCATCACGCTGGTCAAAGAGGCGCAAATGTGTCAATGCTGGAGGCCAGAGTCGGAGATACTACAGCAGTTTGAGGAGACCTTTAATGATACAAATATGCAAGGCAACACTGACACAGCATTGGAACACATAGAGTGCCCAAGGGAAGTAGTAGATCCAACTGTTTCAACCTCTAGCCACTCAGTTGTAGAGGAGCTACCAGTTATAGGGAACTGAGCCTAGTTCAGAATTCAGTGAGACCCATGAGTCAATAGACACAGCTAATTATGTTGATTCAGATGATACTGAAACTCCAACTACAGAGTTTTTGATGAAGAGTCTGAGATTTTGGGCCTCTACATTTTCAGTCTCAAGTGGCACTAACTGCACTTTTGAGTATTTTGCACGTGTTTCATCCAGAATTGCCTAAAGATGCTCGGACAGTTTTGAGGACGCAAGGTAAAATAATAACTAGGAAGATGGAGGGTGGGGAATACTATCACTTTGGCCTAGCCAATGGGTTGATGTCTAGGCTTAAATCTTTGACGCTACCTGCCAACTTGAACAGTTCAATATAGATGGATTACCCCTTTTCAGAAGCAGTAGACTTCAGTTCTGGCCAATTATTGCTATGGTAAATGTGGATTACACCAGATCTCCCTTCCTTGTTGGCCTGTTCTGTGGCCTTGGCAAGCCTAAAAGTGCATCTGAATTCTTGGGCCCATTTATTAAAGACCTTAATGACATTTTGAAGAGGTATAATTTATAAAGGGCAGCAAGCTAATGGCAAAAGTGTGCTCATTCATTTGCGATGCCCCTGCACGAGCCTTTATTAAAAACACAAAGGGTCACAGTGGTTACTCTTTTTGTGATAAATGCTTTCAAGTGGGTGAATGGCAGGGCAAAATGACCTTTCCTGATGTCAACGCTAAATTAAGAACTGACAGACTTCGCCTCCATGATTGATGAGGACCACCACTTGAGTCGAACGCCGTCTCCCCTAGTTGGTGTTGTGAAAATGGTGACCGTGTTCCCATTAGATTACATGCATTTATGTTGTCTTGGGGTAACCAGGAAGCTTCTGTATATTTGGATGAGGGGCAAATGTCTTGCAACTAGGTTGGGCAGTAAAACAATTGGAGATTTCTGTGAAGTTGAAGGCACTGACACCTTACACTGCAACGGAGTTCAGTCGCAAACCCAGAGAACTCTCAGCAATTGATAGGTGGAAAGCAACTGGTATTTTATGCTATACGCTGGCCCTGTAGTGCTGAGAGATAAGATTCTTCTGGAGATGTTTAACAACTTTGTTTTCTTTTGCTATGCATCTCCGTTTATTTCCTGGGACAGAGAAAATGGTGGACTGTGATCACGAATTGCTAATTTCATTTGGGAGTCACTTTGGGCAACTATATGGCAGACCTGAAATAACATACAATGTCCACCAGCTGACACACCTGGCAGCAGAATATCATCTCTATGGTCCCTTAGATAACATTGCTGCCTTTCCTTATGAGAACTAGTTGGCCCAACTAAAACATTTACTGCGCAAATCTCATTTGCCTTTACAGCAAATGGTTAAAAGGCTTTCTGAAAGAGACCCTCGGACATCCCAAATCAACAAAGGCCACAAATCCATGCACCTCCATCATGATGGCCCATTGGTGTCTCATATAGAACATGGGGAGCAGTATAGAAAGGTTGTAACTAAACATTTCACCTTATTATGTAGGTTTGGGGATAATTGCATCCAGATAGTTGATGACATCACTCTTGTTGACAACATAGTCAGTGTAGCTCAGGAAACATGTGATTTTCCAGAAATTTACAAGTAAGGAGTCATATGTGCAATACCCCTTTGAATCAGCCAACATTGACGGTTACAAAGTGTGGGACTTAAGCAGCAGTGTTGGTGTTGTAAAGCTCCAAATAATAAAAAGAATATATACTTTCCCCGATAAGAGTTCATTGCCATTCCCCTCATACATACAAAGTAAATCATTTTTCATAAAATTAATTCATTCAAATATTATGAAGCAGTGGCGCCTTGTTCAGTTCAACAGTGGTGGAACAGAAGTTGTGCCACACATAATGCTTCAGGGGGAGAAGGTTTTCTGGCCTCCATACCCTCCAAAAGAGACGGGCAAGGTTCGTGCTGCCATCAGGAGGAGGGATGAACCAACAGGAGACTGGCAGACTTATGAGCCTGTCAGGGTTCCCATAAGCCGAGGTGGATATTTTTAAATCTGGTTACTACAAACATCCAATCAGAGGAGTGCCAACAGCCTCTGAAAAGGAGAAAGAAGTAATAATGAATTCACAAACAAATTCATAGTGCGAAGTTGCTGAATTGTATGTGCACATGGCCATCATCAGAAATATATTTGTACACTAACTACAGATGAACAAATGTAAATAATGCAGTGTATTTATAGTTTGTTCACTTCTAGACCAAATCCAATCTACAACAACTTGGATTACTCCGCTGAAGATGTCCAACCTCGGAGTAAATATCCCCAAGCTCCCAAAATGTTGTTCCCATGTATGTGTTACAGTTGTATGTGTTCTCTGTGCTGTTTGTCCGTTCTCCTCCCGATCTCTACCTTTTGTTTGCCCCTAAAGGGCTGCCTAAGGGTGGGGTGTGTAACAAAGTAAGCACAGAAGCTAATTCAGCTTAATAACCTGTAACGTCTTTTATACCCCCCCACTCTTTTTGTCATACACACCAACAGCCTCCAGCCCTCTGCAGTCTCCCTCTCCATCCTCCCAACTCCAACCTCTAGCCCCTGCAAATTGCCAGACGCTTTCCACTCTGCAGTTTCCCTCTCCAAAACTGAGATTATTATAAGATTCCATTTACAGTATATATGAACAGAATGGCCCTCTGATTGAAATACCTAAAGATTACAGTAGTTTGCGTTCTCTATGGAACAGTTAAAAACTATCTGCATTAAATATTGTGATTGGTTGTTGTTTGGTCGCTAGGTTAAATCCCCTACCTATAGCATTTAACATCCCTCATATATATTTGAAATTGTGTTGACCATTTCTTTATTTTACACTTTTTTTTTTTTTTTTTTTTTTTTTTTTTTCCCCCCCCCTACAAAATAAAGGAATGCTAAGTTTTGCACTCAACCCAAAACTATTTCTTATTCCTGTCAATAGATGTAACCTTACAGAAGCTGCTCACCACTGTCACAGAGTTGACGAAGGAGGTGAGGGACCTGCGGCAGGACTTCTGGGAGTTCCGCCAGTCCTGTAGGTGTGGCCAAAGTGCTGGAGTGGTGGGCTTGACTGTAGAGCAACTGCCTCTGCACAGCATGGAGGAGCTGGAGAACGCAGAGGTGATACTCCAGTCCCAGGATGCGAGGAAGGCAATGGTAATTATTTAATGGTTAAAAAGTGGTTACATCATTACACTCTGCAATGCCCGCCGTCGACTTGCTATGTCCGGCCAACGCCCTGTTACGCCCTGCTGTGCTCTACGACACCATGAACTATTACAACTACTCTAGTCATTATCTTAATTGTGACTTTTTTTATTGCCATTGTTCATCAAACCCCCAACCGGCATCGTCAGACACCGCCTACCAAGAGCCTGGGTCTGTCCCAGGTTTCTTCCTAAAAGAGAGTTCTTCCTCGCCACTGTCACACTTACACATTCATGCATACTCTTGGGGGAATCACTGGAATTGTTGGGTCCTTGGAAATTACAGAGTGTGGTCTAGACCTACTCTATCTGTAAAGTGTCCTGAGTTAATTCCTGTTATGATTTGACACTAGAAATAAAATTGAATTCTTCTGACTGAACTTCACTGCTCTGTAGGGCTGTGCAATTAATTGAAATATAATCATAGATTATGATTTTGGCTCCCAATGATCATAAAACAGAAGTGAGAAACCATTATTTAGCTAATTACATCTTGCAAGTAAACTCTTATTTCCTCTTGTGTTCTGAATGGAAAAAATAGTTTAAATAAGAGAAGTATTAAGGCAAATTTCAGTTGTGTGTGTTTTTTTTTTTTAACTGTTAACTTTTTCCATTGTTGTAGAAGTTCAATAATTGCAAGATCTTTCCAGAAGTCAATGAGTAAACGTGTTAAATTACCGTGATTTCAATATTGACAGAAATAATCGTGATTATATTCTTTTCCATAATCGAGCAGCCCTACTGCTCAGTGTTTAATCTCATCCCACACAAGGATGCAAACAAATATCACACTTTAATACTTTAATCTCAGTTAAAATCAGACTTGAAAATTGACAAACAGAGCAACATTACATCATCTTTTTAAAAAAGACCTTTTTAAAATTTACAGTTTAAACTGAAATAGTTAACACTTTTTTTATTTTGATAGGTGGCCCGCTTCACAATTATTGGGGGTACCACCCTGGAGATCAGGGTTCGGCGCATGCTGGCATACAGCATGACCTACGAGCTGGCCTAAACTGGGCCGGCAAGAAAAATAAGGATGTGACCAAACGGAAGCGGCCCTTTAAAGAAATGGCCCTCTGCAAATGCATGTTTGCTAAGTCATTCTGCTTAAGTATGAATGCTTTCACAAAATATTTACATTAGATTTTTGATAAATAATCATCAGTAATGTGGATATAATGACTAAGTAGTTAAAGGCAAATAATAGAACAGTTACAACAGTCTGGTAAGTTCAGAGAACATCACTTTACTGTCTATATGCGACTGGGTGTTGACATGTCAAGGTGCGACTAATGGTAGCACAACTCGACGACAAGTAGCCCAGTTTGACAGAACACCGGTGTGCGTTGGCCTTAAACGAAAAAGGGAATGAGTGAAGCCTACTCCTAGGCCAATTCGCTTTTCCGTAGTTCACCTGTGGAGGCTAAGAAAGGGCTAACCTGAGGCCGAATCACATCTGGCAGGCGGAAGTCTATCAGCTAGGCTATTTCTCTAAATTGTGTAACACTGGATAGACACAAACATTTAAAATATGCTTATTTCTCTGGTGAGAAGGGAGAAGCATTCCACTCAAATTGGAGCCTTATGTCATAAAACTGGTAGCCTAGCCTACGTGTTTGTCAAATAATTCCAGGCTAAGCTAGGCTATTTGACAGACTTTTCCAAACTGATGTTAAAAAAATGGCTACATTAGGCTATTAGATGTTGCATTTATTCTGATAGGCTTACCAGTTAATGTTTCCAGATGTGAAGTTTGTTGTGGTGTCCCTTCTGCCACAAATTACCTCAGTGACGCTTCAGACTAAAGTGGAAAAATATCGGAGCAGCATCCAGCACACATATTTGACAGTCAAGCTAGCACCAATCAAAGAGTGATCACACCTGAAACATGTGATTCAGAGACGAGAGTGGCGTGGTCATGGGCGTGGTCCTATGGTGACGTCGTTCTTCTAACTGAAAGGCATGCGGGGAAAACATGGGCAACGGTAGCGCTCAAATTAAATTAACAGTGTAGGACTTGAGTGTGAGGCGTTTGAGGGAAGGATACTAGCTATTGCCACACACACACCTTTTTCTACCTGGCCTTATCAAGTTTATATCCTTCACAGGCAGAATACTTAGTCCACTGCTATGTTAAACTAAAATGCACTTTTGCTTGTTTTCTATTTTAGATGCCCTGACTCAACAGGACTCAATTGCTTTTTTCGTCTGCTATTTCACAACTAAATTAATTTGAGACTGTTTGAAACAAAAATGGATGGCCAATTGCACATTTGCTCTGATGTTGTTGGACTTGGAAGCTCCAGTGTTAGGTGACAGCCAGCTGGCGGTGGCCGGGATCGCTTGTTTACCAGCGGCCAGTAATACTCACAGCAGCCGCTGTCAGCTGGAAGTGGTTTCAGATCCTCCCACCAGCCGTTGGGCCACGCCTCCTCATTTAAATTGACACCTGTCACTTCTAAATGAAAAGCTTAATGTTTAAATCGAAATGTAAAAGGTGAATCTTAAAATGGCAATGTCAAATGTAAAACATAAAATTAAAAAGATAAAATGTCAAATTGAAAATTATAAAGGGGAAAGTCTAAAATAAAATTATTTTTTTTTTCTATTTGAGATTTTAATTTAAGTATCTCCATATAAGCTTTTACATTTCACATTTAATTTAAGTATTTCCATTTGTGACACGATGAGAAATGGTGGACCCAAACGCAGAGAGAGAGAGGGCAGGCAGGAGATGGTGTGAACTCAGTTTAATGAAACTCAAGACAGCAGAACAGAGGCAGGAAAAACCAACGGGCAGGACGCAGAGAGATAAATACAGGCGGCACGAGGAAACAAAAATGATCTAACACGGGGGTTAAATACAAGAGGTAATGAACAAATGAGGGACAGGTGGTACAACAGGTGAAACGCATTAGGGCGGGGCAGGACAATCAACAAAAGCGGGAAAACAAAGTAAAGCTAGACATGACAGGACAGAAAACAGACTATCAAAATAAAACAGGAAGCAGAACATAAACGGGGAAATACACAACTAAATACACAGACCACAGTACACCGGACAGATCAACACAACAGGGAACAGAAAAATCCAGAATAAATATGCAAACACAGGAAACATACAGAAATAACTAAACCAGGCAACATAAATGAACAAAAATACAAGACAAAATACCAAAACCATAACACCATTTAAGCTTTTACATTTCCATTTAAGCTTTTACATTTTTCCTAGTAGTGTAGTAAAATAATACTATTTTTAATTTTATCTTTGTTTTCTCTTTGGACTTTCAATTTGAATTATGAAAAAATATTCCCTCCATAGACTTTAGCATTCCATTGACTGCCATTCATTTTGACGTCACTTTGACAGCGAATATCTTTACATCTGAAGCGTTTAAAGACTTTATTTGTCCATTGTTTATTTCTAAAGAAACACAACAATGTATAAAGGCTCCATTACCTTGTACCTCACGTTATGGCTTCGTAGCAGACGCTTTTATAAAATAGGCTAACGATTGTGTCATAACCACGCGACTTGCATAGTAGAGGAATTACCGTATAGTACAGGAGTACCGCGCAGGCAGTTTCGACTTACATTAGCTGTTTAAGTTTAATTACTAATGTTAACTAGCATTTTAGTTAGCAATATTTAGCCTGTGTCCATGTTATCTCCTAACATATAGCTACGCTCTCCTCCTCTGCAAGATTGGGAGTACAGATACAGCAAGACAGCTACCAGAAGACTTACAGCTTTCAGACAGGTTGCTCATGTCACATTTATGTCGTCTCTCTCAGTTGGAGGCTGCTCAGTAACGCTCAGCTATCACCGGAAAAGTGCTTCTAATATCCTTCAATGTTCTCCGTCCAGAGCAACGGGATCTGTTGGTCCATTCTTATATACTGTCTATGGTACTAACAGCAATGGACTACAGCCAGTAGTAGGAGCTACTTCCGCATGTTTTTAACCCGCCCATAGGGGGTTGGACTGTCGTCTTTCTCCGAAAATTCCCGAGCCAAAACGAGTGTCAGCCATCTTGAATCCTCGCTTGCTTCCTTCTCAGCATAAGATAGATTTATTCATCCCGAAGGAAATTTTAGAACAATTATGTGCCTTCAAACTTCCGCACACGTGTACCACCGGGATACATTGGTACAGATCGGAGAATATGCAGGACACTTTATTACAGACGGAATACGCGACACAGCTTCGCCCGCATGCTATGGAGACCAGCGGTGCTGCTCGATGCCTCTGGCCGGTAAAGGGACATCATCAGCGGGGAACGTTGAACGAGTGCTAGTGGAAAGCTAACGCTAGCCAGCCACCTGTTCCATCAATCCTGCTTGCAAGTGTCCGCTCATTAGACAACAAACTGGACTACATCCAACTTCAACGAAACTGCTGTGTTTTTGTTGTTGTGGAAACATTGCTGTATCGGACTACGCAGCTACCAGGATGGCTGCTCTGTCGCCGGGTAAGACTAGCTAGTGGAGGTGGGCTGTGTTAACACGGACTGCCTGGTGCAGAAATGGGGTGCTTGTATCCAACTAACTGCTAACTGCTGGTGGAGTTTGTGACTGTTAGATGCCGACCTTTCTACATTCCACACAAATTTACGGCTGTGTTTATACTCGGTACACCAAGCGCTAATGCTAGTAGCTATGTGTTAGCTGAACTTTACGGAGCATATGTGTGTGCACTAAATGTAGCCGGTTTCGTATGTCGTTTTTATATAATGTCGTTTTTATTTATTTTTAATTGTGTAACCACTTGAGCCACGGTGAAACGTTGTTTCATGTATATGGTTGAAATGACAATAAAACACAGTTAAGTTGAGTTGACTGTCTCACTGTCTGTAAACGGTAGGCATGGCTTGGGAGTAGAGAAGGATACTTTCAAAACGTATTCTGTTATAGAATACAGACTACATGCCCAAAAATGTACATTACTCAACCTGAGTAACATATTCTGAATACTTGGATTACTTCCACAGTAATGCGGCCATCAAATCCTGCTTACTAAACAGGCCTATTCTGGTGTGTTCTTCTGTTTCAACTGTCTGAATGTATACCTAAACAAACGGATAGATTTTTGTATTTGTAGTCCCGAACTGCATACTACAAAAATCTAATCGCAGTCTAAGCTACCACGAGCTAATTTTAGCTAACGTTAGCTAGTATGTCAAATGGGGCTAGTCAGTCTTTCAATGGCTCTGGGGCTATAAATCAGCACATAGGAGAATGTAAAGTCGCACGTCAACTAAGCAGGTAGCTACCTGATACAACTGTAAAATTGCAAGGTGACCAGTAAAACTACAGCAGACGACTACCATTGGCTAATTAAAATAATATACTTTAAGTTAACTTACTTTAAGATGCTTCTTCAGGTTGGAGGTGGAGTAATTTGGACGCTGAAAGGAGGTTGGTTGCTGGCAAGCAGAAGTTGCACTGCACAGTTATATTTCGTTCTTCCTGTTCTTTCTTTAATGTGAAATACTGTTTGAATTTCCAAGATAGAAACGCATTCCTGCCCTGGCTCTGTTGTGCCAGTTCCGACTCCATTGTGACTGATCACGCAAATAGCAAATCTATTCGTTTTCATATGGGGCTTCTGGGAAATGCATGGAGTTGCCTGAATTTATTTAGAGTGAATAAACTCGTGAAACAGAAGTATCGTCATGTAATCCATTGATTTCAACTATGTAACTGTATTCTAAATACCAACTATTTAAATTGTAACTGTAACGAAATACAGTTACTCATAATTTGTATTCTGAATACGTAACGCCAGTACATGTATTCAGTTACTCCCCAACACTGCCTAGAAGCCACCAATTTCTAAATTTTTTTCACATTTCTACTACATACGTGACCCAATTTAAAGATATATTCATCTTTCCAAATATCCCTTTAATATTGTCACTGGTTTATGCTCGATGTGTCCCTTCACTAAGACATATTGTCCCTCCGTATTGGTTATCTGTTTTGATAGGTGGAATGTTACATTATTTGAGATTAATATTGCCACACCTCTTGCTTGTCAATGTTTGTAAGATGAATAATAAGTATTTTTAAAACCCAAGCGTTTTAGCTACTCGTGTTCCTTATCACATAGATGAGTCTCCTGCCGTAAAATATGTTGTTTTTCTCTTTTCATTTTAGTTATTAATTTGCTTCTTTTGATGGGGTTTTGCAGTCATTAACATTTACAGTAATTACTTTGTACTCCTGATTTAACATCCTATTCCTTAAGTCTAACATACACCCTATGTTCCTCCATTGACCTGAACATGTAAACAAAAATGCCTGTACAACACAATAAAACAAACAAATGACCTCCAAAAATGAAGTATAAATGCAACTTCTGAACGGGGAGGGGAGGTCTCCAGGTGAAGAGCCCCTCCTGGTGCGCACTGACATCCTCATACGAGTCATATCAAAACTCAGTTAGTGGGTTCAGTAATGTTATAGTTTCCATCTCCCAGATTATGTGGCCCTGAACATGTTTTAATATTGATTAGCTAAGAACACTTAGCTCCCCCAGATTCTTATGGGGTGTCGCGGCTGTGTCTGCCCGTTGTGTGTGGGCAGGTGATGTTTCCTCATAGGTTTCGGTCGTCAGAACACCCCACTTCAGCAGGTCCTTTGTCGCCTCCTTTGCATTATTGTATATTGTGGGTCCTTCTTCATAGAAGACTCAGAGTTTTGTGGCTGCTGGAGTCTGGAACCAGAGTCCCTTTTGTTTTAGTACCTTCCTCAGTGGGGCGTATTCTTTTCTTTTCTTCATAATTTCAGCAGGGTAGTCATGGTCGAAGTAAACTGTTTTCCCATTGAGATTTACCTCTTTCTTTCTTTCTCCATGCAGTGTTCAGTACCAGTTCTTTAGTTCTGTAGGCGAGGAAGGCTGCGTACGTGGATCTCGGGGGAGCTTGTCGTGGGGGTGATCGGTGGCAGCGTTGTATTTTGAAATCAATGTCCGAGAGCAATAGTTCGGACTTGATAAAATTCTCCAGAAATTCATATGCGTTGTCCCCCCTCCTTCCCCTCAGTGAATCCAAAAATGCGGAGATTGTTTATACGAGAACGTGCTTCCAAATCTGTTAACTTATTCTGAATGCGTTCTAGTTCTTGCAAAGTTTGGAGAAGCACGTCCTTAGTGCTAGCATTCCACTCCGCATTCCACGACCTCCGCCACTCTTTTTTCCACTTCTTCCGTCCTGGCCTTTGTGTTTTTCAGGTCCACCCTGATCTCATTCAGTTATTGGTTCACTGCTTCTTTAAAAGATCCAATCTCTTCCTTCGTGTCTCGTTTAATTGTTTCGCACAAGGCATTTAGTTCCTTCTTCATGTCCGTGTGTCCTGCCTTTATTTTGGCATGGATGGCACTTGTGCTAGCTTGAAGGGCATCCATGCCTGTGTGCTGCGCACCTGTGCAGACAGCTTTATCAGCTTCTCCCGTCGCCATTTTCGTTTTTTTCTTGCTATTTTGACTTACTGTGGTCCTAGCTTTCGTTATATTTCCCCATAAGATTCTTGATTAAATGTCTGCATAAAGTCTTCTAAAATGGGGGTGTCGGACCTTTCTGGGAGCTCACCAATTATGCTACTGCTCGCTTCGCCGCCATACCTGGAAGTCTCCCTAACCTTCCTCTTTCTTTGTGTTGGTGTTCTAAACTCCGGTGGATTTATGAGGACTACGGTTAACTGCTCCTCAGATCTTTAATTTTAATTTATTTAATTAAATTGTTTAATTTCTCAGTAAATCCAGACAGCTAGCTAGACTATCTGTCCAATGATTAGTTACTGTTAAATAGACTGGTAGTTACTGTTTTTTGAATGAGTAACGAATGGTTAGTTAATGATTAGTTACTGATTGACTGTGATTCAAACACTAATGATTAGTTACTGTTAAACAGACTGGTAGTTACTGTTAAATGAATGAGTAACGAATGAGGAACTACTGGTTAGTTAATGATTAGTTACTGACTAACCACCACTCAGTACCAATGGTAGTGAATGCTTAACTAATCATTCGTTAATTATTAACCACCACTCTGTACCAATGGTAGTGAATGCTTGTCTAATAATTCCTTAATGATTAACCACTCAGTATGATATCTCACTTTATCTCCAGGTACGCAAAATGCTTAACTAATGGTAGTGAATGCTTAACTAATCATTCATTAATGATAAACCACTCAGAATGATGCATCAGTGCTTCAGTAAAAGTAAATAATGGTTAGGTAGTCATTTGTTAATAAGTAGCAGCTAACTAAGGATCAATCCTTATTTGTCTTTAACTACCGCTCAACAGCGCACGAAACCCAGGGTGGCAGGATTAAAGCATGCCCTGCAGCAACATACAATTGCTTTTAAGCCTTCAACAATGTCAATGCTACAGAATATACCTTGTTTGTCAATGTAAATGTTTTGTGAATATCATTATTAAAATATATTATGAGAATCATCCTGTATCATGTCTATTCTTTTTATTACTATAAATCCCATTAACAGATTTCCTAATCATTCATTAATACAGTAACACACAGTCTGTTTATCAGTAACTAATCATTAACTAACCAGTAGTTCCTCATTCGTTACTCATTCATTTAACAGTAACTACCAGTCTGTTTAACAGTAACTAATCATTAGTGCTTGAATCACAGTCAATCAGTAACTAATCATTAACTAACCATTCGTTACTCATTCATTCCTCATTCGTTATTCATTAACTACCTACATTTTTGTGTACCTTATTGTAAAGTGTTACCAAAAAAACAATGCAACTGATCTTAGCTGGTATTCTGTCTATGTGGAATGGAAATTTAGTAATAGTAACAATAAAGATAATGGAACTATGACTAGAAACAATAGTTGTAGCAGTTCAGGGCACAGCAGAACATAGCAGGGTGCAGAGCAGGACCATGGCAGCAGCTGCAACCACGATCCAGGTGCCACCCTAATCCAAGGAAATCTGCAAGGCGAGAAAAAAAGGACTTCGGGGAATAAGCTCCCTGCAGCTAACTAAGTAACAAGCATTACTGGAACATGAATGCACACATATGGAAAGATAGAGGAGCTCAGTGTGTCAAAGGAAGTCCCCCGACAGTCTACAACTATAACGGCATAACTGAGAGCTGGTCCAGGCAAACCTGAGCCAGCTCTATAAGGGTTGGTAGATGAATCTGTCTGTGAAAAGAAGCAGAGAAGAGAAGGGGTGCCGCCGTTGTTCTTACCGTTGTGAATCTAGCTGAATAATATTTATATTATCACATGTCAGTAATTGGAATAATGAGACATCAGACTTGTTATGAATGTGCTCTGTATTGTATTTTAAATCCCCTTGCAACTACGTTGTCACAAGAAACTGATATTGCTCAGTTGAACTTCTTATTTATTGCATCTCCAAGAGGCTCATTAGCACAAGATGAGTCATTATCTCGCAGTGTGAGGACCAACACCCGTTTCCACTGCGATCCCAAGACCCCATCAGTGTTTCCACTGACATTTAGAGTAATTCCATGCAACTTACAGGAAACAAGTTCATGATTTCTTTCCGTCTTTACTAAGTGGTCAGCCTTTGTGTAGCCTGGAGATAATAATATGCTGTATGTGGAGCCAAAGGAAAGAAACATAATACATGCTTAGGAGGCTTTTTATCAGCTTGGTACTCTTGCTCATTATGCCATTCACCTGGTGAGAAGCATAAACAATGCTTCCTGTTCAAGTGTCACGGGATGACTCGTGTTTGGATTCACAATTTCCGGCCATGCAATATTGGCAATATTTACACACACAGAGGCCTGACAGAAGAAAACACTTTGGCTGTGATATACAGAGTCCAATAATTTAACAAAAAAAATTTACTTTTTATCTTCACAAAATGTCTCATAAATCATTCATGAATTATTATTGTATTGACTTTTGGATACAGTGGTTGTTTCTTTGACCATCAACATGACCATCAAATAGCTTTTTTATCGATCTGTGATGTTTTCATGGAAAGGTCAGCTGCTCAGATGCAGTGGGTTAGTAGAGTGTTTGACAGCGGAGCACAGAAGGAGGGATTTCTTTAACTGGCACTGATCAGAGACCGTATGTCCTCGCTTTTATATCTGTTCAAAGAGGATTAAAACGATAGAAATAAATGTATGATTCCGTGTACATTTATACACGCATTTTATTTGATGTCTTTCAACAGAAAACTCAGATTGGACAGATAGTCTAGCTAGCTGTCTGGATTTACCCTGCAGAGATCTGAGGAGCAGTTAACCATAGTCCTCAGAAATCCACCGGTGTTCAGAACGCCAACACAAAGAAAGAGGAAGGGGACGGACATCTATGGACTGAAATATGTGCCACCAGAAACTGAATTTGAATCATTTATATTTGAATTTGAATTGCTACACTTGAATAATTGCATTGAAAAACTGAGTTTGAATCACGTAATTTGAAATTGTATTGTTTAATTTGAATCATTGCATTGAAAAACTGAATCTGAATAGTATAATTTGAAATTGAATTTATTCGTTTGGAACTGAAGTCCAATCAAATTTGATCCTCACTGAAAATTCAACTCTATATATCTTCACATTCAGTTCTCACAATTCAGATTCAACTCTATCGATCTGCGCTCGATTGCTCTTCCTTCATCCTTCAACTACCCGGATGTCTGTCACAGTAACTTGAAATTGAATTTGGTGAACTGAATCTGAATTGTGAGAACTGAATGTGAAGATATATAGAGTTGAATTTTCAGTGAGGATCAAATTTGATTGGACTTCAGTTCCAAACGAATAAATTCAATTTCAAATTATACTATTCAGATTCACTTTTCCAATGCAATGATTCAAATTAAACAATACAATTTCAAATTATGTGATTCAAACTCAGTTTTTCAATGCAATTATTCAAGTTTAGCAATTCAAATTAAAATATAAATGATTCAAATTCAGTTTCTGGTGGCACATATTTCAGCCCATAGTCATCCGGCCAAATAAAAATTTATCCGACGGAATTTCCGGCGGCACTGGAGCAATCCCGGAAGTGGAACTTCGTGGATATAGACTAGAATAAGCCTAATCCCCAATTACATCACTTTTGATATATTGATTCATTCTGTCCATCCATCTGTCTGTTGGATGCTTTGGTCCAGATATTTTTACAATCACTTGCCATATATCCTAACATATACTATGGATATTCAACGCATTCTCATGAAAGGGTTAGTATGATATTGTATGCACAAAAAATCGTATGATATCCTATGAAATCACGCCAACTGCCGGCCGGTAAGTAAGTAAAGTTTATTTATTTACGTAGCTCGTTTTAAATCTAACCTGAAAACATATTTATTTATAATGGTTTTTAATACATAGTAGCATTGGGACATTCTCTGTTCTTCCTGCTTTTATGTATTCCTTTTCATCAGCAAATCAAGCAAAACAAAGATTAGATTTTTTTACAACAATCTTTTTCACATCCTAAATATGAAAACTCTCCTTCTGGGGGAATTTCTGAGTCTCAAAGTTGGGAAATCTGCCCAATTCTGCTTGAGTCTCGCGTAATTGCAGTTTGAAAACATTTTCCCGTCTTTTTGGTTTGGCGCACAACTAGGCAGGGCCAAACTTTATTGTGAACCTAAATTAATAGGCGGGCCGGTTCAAAATCTGCTAGGGACCGGGTTTGGCCTGAGGGCCTTGCATTTGACATGTAGTACTCCTGGGACATGAACACCTGTTTCCTGGGTGAAAGTCTTGTGTTTTCCCCTAACTTCTCTCTGAACATGACCTCTGCTCCCCCGCTCGAAAGCCCTGTGTTTTGGGACCCACACATCCACCCCAATCTTGTCCCTGCCAGGATACTCATGGTCTTATACAGCTGCAGTCATTGTGGTGCTGACAGTAATAGATACGTGGAATACATAGGAATTGCAGTGCTTTAAAGATTTATCCTTTGAAGACCCCATTGGTCTAGTTTAGCGTCACCATTAGGACAAATTTGACATTTTTAAAACCAACTACTAAGGCTGTGTAAAAGAAACAAAACCATCAGTACATTGTACATTCTGTTCCACACTTTTAAATAGGGTGGAATGAACATTGCAGCAGCTAAGGGGTTGCCAGTTGGGCTTTAGACATTTAGAATTATTTATACTTTTTTGGCAAAATTGACGCTGGTATATAGATATATAATTCTCATGTAAACAATAAACTGAAGATATAAAGTTTAAATATGGTATATTCATCTTGGCATTTGACTACATGATGTAGTGGTTAGAAAGGCAAGGCCTTTTGTTAAATAAAAGCCACACAACTACACTGAAGCAAACAAAATGTCTGTATTTGCTGTAAGGAAGCTTCTTATTAACAGATATACAGTATATTAAAGACAAGAATTAATGGTAGATACTACCATGCAACACTAACACCTGACACTGAAGGTACACATATATACACACACATGCCCTGCAGCTAAACTTGCCCTGCTGATGAAGGTGCTAAAAATGGCCTGCCTTCATACAGCAATTAAATATGAAGAGGACATGATTATCCAACCATTTCACCCTCTGATCTTCTCATATTGCCTATCTGGGAAGACTCACATTCATCCTCTGCCTAACCACTGAAATACCTGAAAATACAGTTGAATCTCTGGGTCACGTTTCGATCTGCAAGAAAACCAAAATAGACTTCTGGGTTGAACCTTTCAGTCTATATTTAGAAGCAAGCCTTAACACATATGTTTGCAGACTGAATGCACATTATGGATGGTAACTGCATTGCACTGTGCAGAAGGGAGAAGACAAAGGTTGCACTGAATCAGTCAAATCCCTTAACTGTAAATCAGTTAAATCCCTTTATTGAACATTTTTCCTGCTTTATTTGCAAAAAAATTAATTTGTTTTAGGTGTTTAACCCAAAGCTTCAACAATGAAATCCAAACTGTATTCACTTCAATAAGCACATGGCAATACAACTGTGCCTTTAGCTGATATTAAATGAAAAGGTGAAAAGAGTTCAACACTTTTGGGAAATGGGGATGCTGGGGATATGTCCCCACCAATATTTAGAAGAGGTAGATTTGTCTCCCTCAAAAATTATGGAAGACAACCCACTCTCTAAAGGAGGTAAACATAACTGTTCAGGGGGCTCAAAACATGTCTGGAAAACATGAATTGTGTCTACTTGTGCTACATTGGGGGGGTTAAAGAACACAACAGGGCCGTGAAAAATAAAGATGTGATTTATGTAGATTTAAACTTTAGAGCTTATGGCTTTAACACGGTCTCATTCTCTAATATATTTGTTGTTGAGATGTACATGATACCTAAAAAAAAAAAACTTTATTGAAAAAATGATCTTGAAACACGTGATGTTTTGAATATGCAGAAAAATACAGGAGCATAATTGTGTGAATGCTGATTCAGCAGCATTCACAGTAATGCTATGTGTTCAGCTACAAAAACCATAGCAATAACTAAATGTTCAGCTCTTTAAGCACATGATGGGACTTCTTCAACATTTGTTCTGCTATTTATACTTTTTAAAATATTAAGCTTTTTTATTTTTTATTTGGTTACAATTAAAGTCAATGAGAGTAGGCTTCAAATCCTTCAAATCCTCTTCTAAATCAAAATCTATCTCCTTCATACTTTCACCTACAGACGCAATTCAAACTTTAAACCATTCATGAAAAATTCAGCTATTAGGCTCTATCTCAGCAGTTTGATATCTTTTACAGTTTTTGTGAAATCACTGTTTAGAATTTACTAAAATCACAAGTTTAGTGTTCATTTCAGGATTTTTCTGCGTTTTTATTGGGTGTATATTGGGTGACAGCATTGCTAGAGCACGGAGCCTTAAAAAAATCATCTTAGTCCCTTCTCTATAAATTTCTCTCACGCCCACAATTTTGTCTTGTCATACATGATTTATATGTTAACACGTAGGTATTCTTGTCTAGTGCTCATGTAAGCTATAGGACTTATAGTTTTTGAATTATCTGCTTCAGAGCGACAAAACGGTTGGCGGATCTTTTATTGATGATAATGTTATTTATCCTCATTCACTTTTGAGCCAAAACGCAAACGCACAGCATTTTGAAACTTCGATTTCAGAGTAATTTTTTTATTTTATCTACACAAATTATATACCAATACATTCTCAAAGGCCTTCTGGTGCTCACGATGAGGTCATTTCACTGCTGCCACCTATAGTTTATGCTGCCTGCTTCTTTTCACAGGTCTCTGTGTCCCTTAACGGCAGCGGTCTAACACCAGGTCATACGGACGTTAGCTGATTACGGAGATCAAAGGGATCTCCGCTGTGTTTACAAACATGGTCACTGATTAGTAAACATGACGCAGCCTTTTCACCAGACAGTCAAGTCACAACTACATTCAGTAATATGAACATTAACAGAACATCACACACACGCGCACGGTTCTTCATTGGTCATGTGCCCCTGGGTGGCCTAGTGGTAGAGGCTCTGTCTGCTCCACAGCAAATGTGTTGTTTTATGTATTATTGTGCACAGGTGTGTCCCACACAGAGCGCATCGCACAGTGTGGCACAAACGTTGTCTGACGCAAAGGACGAATGTTGCTGAACAAATAGTTTTATTCCACCAAAATGCCAAAACAAAAGTGAAACCACAAGCCACAGTTAAACCACCACTGCAAACCCTTACGTTTTACACAGCACCGGCTTGTTTTAATACAGCCAGTACTTGTCAAAAAACTGTAGCTCACACTGCGAGCTGTGTAAAATGTGGTGTTGTGGCAATAGGTCTGACAATGTGATACACAAATGGCCTACCCGTTATACATATAGTTACCACTTTCACACAAATGACCAAGGTTTCACCAGGGTTGTCTGATCTGGGTTCAACCCTCCTTTTGGAAATTCAAACCAAGCCAGTCAACATGGGTACCGGTATATCCCTGAGGCCTGTACTACGAAGCAAGATTTGGCATTAACGAGGTAACTTCAGGTTCAACAGGTTTGTTATGCACAAATTGTTACATAACAATTCACCAGAATGCAGGAAATGAAGTGTTTGATTGTAAAAATGTTGTGGGGGACAACCGACAAAATCCAGATCCCTTAAGAAGATCAATGTCAATCTCACGTCTGTCAATCATGATGTGTCACCCCTATTTTTTAGCCTTGAATAACTAATACAAACCAAACTTATCAGAATAATTAACTATTGAACAAACATCAGCGTGATCAGAACTACCTAAACAGACAAAAACCATCTTTTGGGAAAAATGATTTGAAATGAACTTTGACAAAGTTTTTAGTTGACCCATGTCCTGTCCGTTAACATAGAAGGGGCGGGATTAGACCTGTACTGCAGCCAGCCACCAGGGGCTGATCCAGATGTTTTGGCTTCACTTATACAGTCTATGCAGCAAGTCCTGGTTATTATTATCTAATATCTTTTCAACAATGTAAATATACATTGAATGTACTAGAAATATGTGTCATATACTATAACAATATAGTATATGACTGTATATCATAGTATTATTATTATATTAAACAAAATCCACACCCTTAAGAAGATCAATGTCAATCTCACGTCTGCATTTTAAATACCTAGCTGAATTCTCTAGGCTAACTAGCTAAGCTTGTGCTATCAACAATGTATCCATTCACAGCACTTCTGTGCAGCATCCACAGCTATAGCGTGATCAGCCAGATATGGTCAGTGAACACAGATTTTGTCTCGATGCACCAAACCGGGGGCACGTTCAATCTCAAAACGGTGTGCACCATTTTGCTACGGTTTCCGTGTTGAACAACATGTTTCCTCTGAACGGTGTGAAACGGCTTTGACATATGTTTTGTGTCTTTCGTTTATTGGCTGTGTTACAGGCGATACCCAATCAGCAGAGACGTGTCTGTAATCTCGTGGTAATAAAATGGCAGAGCCCTTGCGCACACAGCAGGGTGTTTTAAAAATGTGTTGCTATATTTTGTTGGGGCTGAACATGGCAAACAGAAGGAGGTGATCATATATGCTCTGCTCCTTGACAGAGGACTTAATACACCCATTAGTTAAGATTATGTTGATCACAACAGACAGGAGCTGTAACAATTCCAAATGTTGCTGTACAATTAGTTGTCTCAGAAATAATTGCGACTAACAATATAATTGTCTCTTCCAGGCAAATTTAAAAAAGATGTATTCATGTATTACTTTTTTAAACAAATTAAAGTTTTGAATGATTTTTCCAGGATAGATGTTTAGGTTAAATATCACTGTTATCTGACCCAGATAATGTAATACACAGCCTATGAAGTAAACCATGCCTCTTTATTATCAATTAAAAAAAAAATTCTAACTGTATCCCCCTTGTTATTTTTGTTGCTATGACCATGTGTGGGGTCAAGTGCCAACAACTAACAATTGAAATAATAACAAATATATAGTCCGACCCTTTGGCACATCTAAACAAAATCAACAATTACCAGTCATATGCCTTAAGACCTTAGCTAATGTTAGCAATTCATTGCGGTTAAACAAAGAAACCACGATTATGTAAAAAAAAAAATTAAAAAAATGGACAATTAGACAATTATGTAATGATTGTTAAAAGCCTACAACAGACCGTATTAATTGGACAGTACCCAGAATCATTTAGCATACCGGGCTGTTAATGATGGTGTGGATCCTCTCAGCTGGGTCAGGACTGACATATTCTCAGTGTGAGCAGGGCAGGCTGTTTCCCTTGATATTTGGTGTGATAACCTCTACAGTGCATTGCCTGCGCTGTGGTCTTACTTCTCCTTTCCCCAGTCCGACATTAATAGCACTTGACATGCCCACACACCGTGAGCAACACACTGAGGATTTGCCTGAAAACCCCCACAGAGAGGTTGGTTTACCCCTCAAATGGCAAGTAGCCTAATGCAAGAATTTAACTCAACAAAAATATTGAGCTCAGTGTTGTTACTTATGGTCTTAAAATCTTAAAGTGAAAACCTACTTTATAATAATTCTGATTCAGACTTAACTTAACTAAAGGTAAAGCAAATAACCAGCCCTATCAAGTAATGCATAGGTAATGGGTAAAGTCATGTAGTCTATATCCACACCGTTCCTTTACCTCCCGCTTTCGTTGTGTTGGCATTTTAAACTCCGGTGGATTTGTGAGGACTATGGTTAACTGCTCCTCAGATCTCTGCAGGGTAAATCCAGACAGCTAGCTAGACTATCTGTCCAATCGGAGTTTCTGTTGCACGACTAAAACTACTTTTAAACGTACACATGTTCCACCAAAACAAGTTCCTTCCCGAGGCTATTTTGCAGAGGCACAGTGGCCCAAGACGATTGTGATTGGTTTAAAGAAATGCCAATAAACCAATGGGGAATCCACCTCCGCAACCGGTTCCAAGCCCTAGCAGGAGATAACATAAACAACAAATGGGAGAGATGCAAGGTGGCTTTCACTAACACTTGCAAATCTGTCCTGGGCTACAGAGACCCAAGAAGAAAAGATTGGGTCACAGATGCAACTTGGAGTGAGATCGAAGCTAGACGAGACATCAAGCAAAACTCAACAGACAACAGACAACAACAAGAAGAAACGCCTCCGACAAGACTACCAAGAAAAGAACAGGGTGGTCCGTAAAAGCTGCAAGAGGGACAAGAAAGCACAAATAGAGTAGCTGGCCAAGGAAGCAGAAGCAGCAGCCAGAGACAGGAACGCCAAGGAACTGTACAGAATAACCAACCAGCTGTCTGGGAAAAAACGGACCACAAACTGGCCTATCAGGGACAAGTAGGGAAACCTTCTCACCAAAGAGTCCCAGCAATTAAAGCACTATTCACACATCCAGCCGTTACAGAGCAACATTATCATTTATTTGGAGTCAGGTTTCTGACCACCGGATGAATGTAAGTCCAATATTCACTGTCTTTTAGCTCTGTTTTCGGTCTCTGGACCATCATCAGGTCAACATAGACACCACTCTAAATGATTGCTAATGTTGCTGACTGTCTACTTGATGTGTAATAAAGGTATATACTAGTGTGTATATCAACGTTACATACTATCATTGTTGCATACTTTCAAATTCATTAATCATGCTGCCCATGGAATATTACAATTATATACCGTTCTGGGTATTTTTTTTTTACAAGGGAAAGTTTTTATGGCTAACATGTGTTTGTCCAATATTCACTCTTCTTTTAGCTTGTTCTACTTTATTTACCAGCTGGTTTCTAATTTTGTCCTACTGTTGTTTGTCTTTGTAGAGATTTCTTTGCTGAAAATAGCTGCCTGCTGATTCTTCTGCTGGAAATGCTATTGATGAGAGCAAAGTTTGTGGGGAATTGCTAATTTGGGTGATTATTCTCTGTGGGTTCATTAGGTAACTTTTTTTTATTAGCTGCCAATTACCAGTAATTTGGGATGGTACAATTATTATCTTCATCTACAAATACTCCATCACATGTTGGCATACTGCAAAAGCTTCTGAAACAACAGTTAGACAACTTAATGAAAACGTTTCCACAGAGACCCAGCATTATAGTGGTTGGAAATGAACTGTCAAAATATCTCATCAGGATCAATAATGATGAAGTGCATTATATCAGTTAAGGGGCGTAGCGAGGAAAAAAGGACCTAATTGTTCCACTTTCCGCTGCTACAATTGTTACATCTACGGTATGAATGTCTTTCATCCACCTCCTCATGCATTTACTATCAATCTCTGGACACAAATTGGAAGTATGGGCATTTGCTTGCACTAATCAGCTGTCATAACCACATTTCACGTCTCGGGAGGACAGTTTTGTCCAAGATTTCAACTGAAGGGCACAATTGCACATAAGCACAGTATGAAATACTTAAGGGACAAATGAAGACATGTGTTATCAGACAGTATAGGGACCCTCCCTCAACATGTTGCCCATTATATCTCTTACTCTTATTACAATGAACTGGCAGCAATGCAAACACTCATGTAACACTGATATTCATGCTGAGAATGTTGTAAGGACTGCTTTTTTGTTAAGGAACGAATGTAGCATGCAGTGGTGGAAGAAGTATTTAGTTTTTTCTGCAGTAAAAGTACTAATACCACACTGTAAAACACCATTTTTTAGAGCTTCCAACTGGATCTCATCATCTTCAATGATATGGTGCGATTATAAATTTTTTTAATCACAGCGCCCAATATTAGACAGGCTTGGTTGGGACTCTTAGCATCACTTTAGGACACCCTAGGTCGGGATGTACGTTTAGCTGACATGCGACATGAGAATGGGACAGTTAGGTTTAGGAAAAGATGGTGGGTGGGGTTACAAAATGTACGTTTCAGTGACACGTGGGACAAGAACGGGACATGAACCCCGGTCTTCTGAGTTAAAGTCCTGTGTTGTTTGACCCATCTACCACCCCAACCAACCTCCTTACGCAGATTTGTTGGTCTTTCATACTACTCTACCGTTGTGGCTCTTAATACTACTTCATCTTACAGCGCTGTGGTCGAGCTGCTGCTCTGCCCGGTGCGTTCCATACAGATGCTAAAGTGACATTTTTGCGTCGGTATCCAATGCTGAGATCCACTGACCAGGCGTCAGTATTTTACGAGTCGGGAGTGAGAGAGTTGGTTGTCGGGACAGAAGGGGCAATAACTGAAGGACAAGGCCTCTAGTTTTTGGACAAGGCCAGAAGCTTCTACTCACATTGGTATTAGAAGTTTTTTACACATTTTTGGACACAAGGATGCAGTATTTTGTGACACCATTTTGGTGAGAGAGGCTTCATGGATATAGAAATTGGAAACACGTGAACATGCCTTGTTATAAACATGACAGCAGCAAAACCCATCAGATAGCTGTGGAGACTCACAATAACTACAGAGAATGTGACAGATCCGACCGTGGCCAATCATCCATCAGCTTGTCAACACAGAGGGCCGACAAGGTGAGATAATAGAACGAAATCGGGAACATATAAAAGTTATACTTGACATTGTGCTCAAATGTGCAAAGCAAGAGAGACCTTTACGTGGAAAATGAAGAATTTCCTTGAGTTGTTTAAACGCACTACAAGCATAATCCAGATACAAAAACGATCATGATAACCCATGTAGTGCAAAAATGCTCAGCCATGACTTCCAAAATGACTTACTAAATGCTGCATCCACTCTGCTGCTACGATGCATAAAAAAACAAGAAGAAGGAACTTTCTATGAAATACTAGCTGGACGATGTAAGGGCATCAACATGGGATCTGTGAAGGAAAGAGCAATGAGCCTTGCAAGGGAGATGACAGCTGAGGCCATTGCCAAAAAGATAATCAAAGTTGTGGCACCGTTTGATTTAGAAAACAGCAACAGAAAAATGTCTAAAAGCTGCTGTGTTGTGGGATACACTAACGACATGATAAAGAACCCATAACTGAGTTTTTATTCAATTCCGAACCGAAAAACTTTAGTGTTGAAGTAAGTGAGGAGTCCTTACTTTAAATCCAAGCCGGTTATGTTTATTTCATAAACTTCCAGAAACCATATTGAACTTACTGAGTCAGAGTAACAGGCTACAACTTGGCAGGAGGTGTGCGCCTGCACCAGAAACGCATGTGCATTTCCTCAAGTACGATGTCTAGTACCGTCCTTACAGTACAGAGCGCGAACATAATCATTCACCAGAATGATCTACATCCCCTTTGTTTAGTTTGTGCCTTCTATAGAAAAAAAAAGGCTAGGCATTAACTAGCAAAATAATAGCATGGCTGTTGTTTTAACCTGGCAACATTGTTATAGAGAATGAAAATTAGTAGCAGTTTCAAACAACCATCTTTAAATATACTTGAACAGTAATCAACCAAATTATACTCTCATATTGCAAGACATTCCAACATGCATTGGTGAACTCAGTGCCTGAAATGGTAGCTGTAAGAATTCTCAATAATGAGAGCTATACATTAAGCACTTCAACTAGAAATACAAAATCCCATAGAGTCCAGTGGGAATTTTTTTTTTTTTTTTAGTCCTCAGCTTATAATAAGTGAATGTTCATTGTTCATTCTTTGGATTTGGCCTGCAAATGCGACCTGAGCGTGTCACATACAGTGAGGTACCTTGTGTTACCTTTGTAGGAGAGTGAGCTGCAGGTCTCTGCTGCTCACTGGTAGATCGTTGAGGTGTTACCAGAGTCGGTCGAGGTGTCTGCGGTGTGGGAGGGAGACTGTCTGGTGCAGCTGGGTCGGCATATTGATGATTGAGGTCTGCAGGGTCGACCTGTCGTGGTGGTGGCTCAGCGACGGGAAGGATGTAATGTAGGTCCCTCCATCAGACTTGATGATGTAAGAGCGTGGTTCCTTACACCTTCCCTTCACAGTGCCCAGACGGTCATGTCCCTTGATGGTCTGTGTGACGCCCAGCAATGTGTGGTCACATTATGTGGTTTAATAATGTATATTTTGAATAGTTGGCATATGTATATTGTTTTCTAAGGGTCTCATTTCTTTCATTTGGTGTAAATTCATTTTGTAAGCTGTATTCCAAATTTCCACCACAAGGGGGCCTCGCCTCCCAGTGAGACGGCATGTAGTGGCTGGAACCGACTCTCGTCTTTAGTCTGGCAGAAGCGAGAGAAGGAAACACAATACCTGTTGCCGGTCTCATCATTTTCCTGTTCTTTTCAGGTTAGTCGCTAGCAAAAACACACATATGTGGTTAACATAATCTCAGGACAATGTATGAATGCTTTTCCGTGTTTTATACTGGATGAAGATTGTAGTTAGAAGGTATTTAGATGGACACAGAGTAACGTGGTCGGAATGCTACAGCTAAAGCTGAGCAAGCTAGCTTCACTTACAGAACGTGTGTGTCACGTCGGGTATATTGTTCTATTTTGAGGCTCCTATGTGATTTTATTTGGTAACGCCCTGTCATGTTAAATGCTGTTTAAGCAAGTGTGTGTTTGAAATACTGTTAAGATGTATAGTGTTAACTTTTGCTTGTGTAATGTCTCACGCCAGCCGTACTATTTTTTTAATAGGATTAACAGCATTCTGCTAATATGTTAACATTCAGCCTGTGCGTCTGGAATCTTATTTGTAGGGAGTAACGTTGCAGTTATTAGTTATTAGTACAGTTATTAAAGCTGTAAGTAGCAGACCAAAGAAAATTGGGTAAAAGTGTATTTTACTGTAATTTGGGTATGAAGACAAACAGCACCCATGGATTTGGTAAAATTATGTTTATTAGGGAAACTGAATTCAAGTTATGTAGTGATTATGGTAATTTGATGATGTTCTTATGAGACGTAATGTGAAAGTGAGAACAAATTTAAAGTACATGTTTATGTGTAAAATAAAGTCTGGCAGAAGCGAGAGAAGGAAACACAATACCTGTTGCCGGTCTCATCATTTTCCTGTTCTTTTCAGAACGACATTTGTAATCTGACCACAGGCCTCACGCCAGGGGCCTGTTACAGATTCTTGGGGGCTCGTCCGGGATTGGCTCTTCATGGTGGGAGACGCTGATCCTAAAATCGTGACTGAGACGCTGAGCTGGTGGTGCATTGCCTAGTGCTGGAGGTCAGCAGCTGCTGTCCATGAGAGCTGCGACCCACTGGGAGAAGGTGTAGCTGAAATCGGTGCTGAAGTACCTGCTGTAAAGGACTGGAGAGGACGTTACGATGGCCGACAAGGAGAGGAAGAGCCTGGTGTGGGACATCAGGAAGAGCCTGCTTCTACTGTCGCCTAATGAACTTTTCCAGATTGCAACTAATGTGAGCCCAGGTCCAGACAAGGATCCGTCAGAGCTCTCTAGTGAGGACGCAGAAGGGTGCTTTGAATACATCCATGCTCGAATGTACAGTAAGAACCTTTTAGACACTGAGGACAGTGGGATGGGGGAATTGTTAGCACTAAAATATGTTGTTGACGAGATGGTACAGTCTCGTGGTGTTACCTCCCCTCCTGTCGAGTTAGCCCATCCAGCCACAGCTAATGAACCAGTGACTGAAGCGGTAAGTGTAACCACTACTGCCACGGTGAACACACAACCAGTCATTGACACAACCAATGCTACATTTAGCAATGCTAATGTTTTACCAGAAAATGTACAGCAAATGCTTTTGAACTATGATGATTTGAGTAAGAAGCTCCTCCAGTTTGTGAACATGCCCATATTACAGGCCACAGCACAACCTTCTACTCCAGTTACCAGTGCCCCACTACACAGTAGCACACAGCCTGATGCTGCCACATACCAGGCACCGGAAAAGGTGTTTTCTCTAAAAGATCTCCCCTACATCCAGCGCCGCGAATTTAAGGTGCAGGGAGGCCAAATCGGGGATCACTCATCTGATATTAGTTACAACAGTGTGTGTAGGCAGATGGAAGAAGGAATTAAAGATAATTTCACTGAGTCAGAGGTAGTAAGAGGTGTGCTTAGGATCATAAAACCAGGAGATTTCAAGGACATGCTTGTTAATAAGGAAGACATGACCATAGCTGAGCTCAGGGGATTTTTGCAGTCACACTTAGGGGAAAGAAATAGCACAGAACTATTTCAAGAGCTAATGTGCGCAAAACAAGGTGAGCATGAGACCCCTCAGCAATTTCTCTATCGGGTTATCGGACTGAAGCAAAGAATCCTGTTCTCATCGAAACAATCGGAAGCTGGGATTAAGTACAGCCCAGACACAGTCCAAGGTGTCTTCCTGCACACCGTATATCAAGGGATAGGGCACAAACATAATGACATCCGCAGGGAGTTGAAGCCTTTACTTTCAGACCACACAGTGACAGATGAGATAATCTTGAAGCATGTCATGGAAATCACAAGTGATGAGAGTGAGCGACAGCGTAGGTTGGGCTCAACACAGCGCCTGAAGCACGCCACTGCACACAGTGCTCAAATTGAGGCTGGAAACTTGGAACAGCCACACACAAAGAAAGGAACTGTTGAGCAGAAAGCCAAACCAGATACTGTACAACAGCTCACAGAGAAGCTAGATGTGCTCACCAAGTTAGTTGACTCCCTTGCAGAAAAAGTACAAAAAGCCCAAACGTGTCACTGTGCTCCTACAAAAGTTCAAATGACCAAAACAGAGAGACCCTATGGTTGTCCAAAGTGTGTAGAGCAGGGCTTGCGGGACTGTAGACACTGCTTTATTTGCGGTGAAGAGGGCCACAGAGCTAGAGGCTGTCTAAAACACCCTAAGCATCAGGGAAACGCCAACCGGTTGCTGAGGGGGGACAGACAGTAACCGGAGCCCTTCCTATGTCCCACCTTACAGGCGCAGAAGCTGTGTTAAACGTCAACCAGTGTATCAGCACTAATAAGCGAGACACAACCACTGAGACAGTTAATGTAAAAAAAAAACGTCATAGGAAGAAAACCACTGTTACGCTTGTGCAAGACCCCGCAGCTTCCAGCAATATACAAATCGCCAAACTAATTGGCAGAAAAGCGTTAACTAGGTGTATCCTTAATGGCCTAGCAGTTAATGTGCTAGTAGACACTGGAGCTCAAGTCAGCATAATAGATAGGTCCTGGAAGGACAAATACTTACCTGACCTTGACATGCGCCCGCTTTCCGAGCTCATCGACCTATTGAAAGACAAGAAGAAGTTGGAAGTGCATGCAGTGAATGGAGAACTCGTTCCCTTTGATGGTTGGGTCATTATCACTGTGAACTTGCCTGGTAATGAAGACCCTGACTTATCAATTAATGTACCCTTCCTTGTGAGTTCATTACCCCTTGAGAGGCCATTGATAGGGTTCAATGTGGTGGAAGTGGTAATCCAGGGAAAGCCTGAGAAACTAGGCCCCACCTTAGCCCGACTGCTAGGCGGAGCCATGTCCATTCCTGATGAGACGGCACAGACTATTGTACACTTTGTACAAACCAGGAAAACAGTTGCGCAACAGGGACGCTTGAGAATAGGACAGAGAGAGAGAGTAATCCCTGCGGGTAGTGTAACCTGGGTGAAGTGTAGAGTGCCCTCTCAGCTTGACCCCTCTGACTCATTAGTATTGTTTGAACCAGAGGAAAGTTGTGTGCAGCTACAGCAGCTAGACATAGGTGAGGGCTTGCTAGAGGTTCGGAATGAGAGGAACCCCTATGTAGCTGTGCCTCTAGGGAACCCTACGAAACATGACATCATGCTGCCTAGAAAATCCCCACTTGGCAGTATTCAGCCAATCAAAAAAATAGTTGAAACAGACTCACCTGATGAAGACAGAGTGATGGTTCAGGGTATCACAACTCCCCCATCTGACTCAGCCAGGATACCCACACGGTGGCAGCCACCAGTTGATGTAAGTCACCTTAACGAGGAGCAACAACAGACTGTAAGAAAAATGCTGTATGAGGAATCACCTGCTTTCGCCAGAGACACTGATGATATCGGCTGCATTCCAAGTTTGCACATGTCAATAACGCTCAGAGACGACATTCCTGTACAGAAAGCCTACTCCTCTATTCCAAAACCACTGTTTGCGGAAGTAAAGGAGTACATACAAGATCTCTTAGCAAAAGGATGGATCATCAAGTCGAAGTCCCCTTATGCAGCCCCTGTCGTGTGTGTCCGCAAAAAGGATGGCTCACTACGCCTTTGTATTGATTATCGGTTACTGAACCAGAAAACCATCCCTGACAGGCACCCACTACCTCGGATCCAAGATCTGACCGACACTCTTGGGGGACACTCTTGGTTCAGTATCCTTGATCAAGGTAAGGCGTATCACCAAGGGTTCATGGCAGAAGGCTCAAGACACGTCACAGCATTCGTAACTCCCTGGGGGTTATATGAGTGGGTCCGGATACCCTTTGGTCTCTCCAATGCCCCTGCAGCTTTCCAAAGGAGTATGGAAGAGATGCTGGACTCACTCAGAGACGAATGCTGTATCCCCTATTTGGATGACATCCTGTGTTATTCAAAAACCTTCGAGGAGCATGTTGAGGGAGTTTGCAAAGTCCTGAGAGCACTTCAAAACCATGGTGTAAAGTTAAGACCTGAAAAATGTGAACTGTTTCGCAGACAAGTGAGATATGTTGGTCGCCTTGTATCTGCAGAAGGGGTGCACATTGACCCAAGGGACTTGGAAGCGGTGCAGTCGCTCAAGGTAAAAAAACCAGAGACAGTTGGTGATGTGAGACGACTTTTGGGCTTTCTCAGCTACTATCGCAGTTACATCCAGGATTTCTCACGCATTGCACAACCTGTGTATGAGCTGCTCAAAGTTCAAAATAGTGCATCAATAAGGCAGCCCCACCAAGTAAAGACCAAGGGCCCTCAGCTGTCTTCCAAGGCCCCTGTGGAGTGGACTAGTGAACACCAGGGAGTACTGGAGCACCTCATTGACAGGCTCACCAATCCTCCAGTTTTGGCTTACCCAGACTTCAGTCTACCATTCCTGCTCCACACAGATGCGTCTGAAAAGGGTCTTGGTGCTGTACTCTATCAACACCAAGATGGTAAACTCAAAGTCATAGGTTATGGTTCCAGAACGCTTACCCCGGCTGAAAAGAATTATCGTCTGCACAGTGGGAAACTGGAATTTTTGGCACTTAAATGGGCAGTGTGTGATAAGTTTAGAGACTATCTGTTCTACGCCCCTCACTTTACCATTTACACCGACAATAATCCACTAACCTATGTCATGAGTACTGCCAAGCTCAATGCAGTCGGACATCGGTGGGTTGGAGAGTTATCTGACTTCAGGTTCGAGATAAAGTACAGACCCGGAAAGACGAATACTGATGCTGACACGTTGTCTCGTGTGCCCCTCGACATCAACAAGTATGTGGTAGAATGTACTGAGGAGTTGTCACAAGAAGTAGTGGAAGCCACCTGGAATGGAACTAGAGCAGCTCAGGAACAGGATGTAGCGTGGGTTGCTGTACTTTCTCTCACCGCGAACGTCAATCAAGAACCTCCTGCACCTCTTCCAGCTATCAGTAGTGAGGATTTGGCCAAAGCTCAAAGGGAAGATCAAGCAGTCGGAGAGATCATTAGACTAAAGGAGACAAACGCAGTACTAACAAGTGATACACGACTAACCGTGAACAGAGCAGCAAGGAAACTCCTTCATGAATGGAGCAAATTGCACTTAAGAGAGGGACTTCTTTACAGACAGACCAGTGAAAGACAACAAGTAGTCCTCCCGGCCAAATACAAACCCATGGTGTTAAAGTGTCTTCACGATGATATGGGACACATCGGTACAGAGAGAGTACTGTCCCTAGCTAGAGAAAGGTTTTACTGGCCGTATATGAAGAAGGAAGTGGAGGAATACGTTACGAGAAGATGTCCGTGCATAAAACAAAAGAAACCAACGGTACATGTTCGCGCTCCAATGGGCACAATCACTTCAAACTCACCATTGGACCTTGTATGCATAGACTACCTGCACCTGGAACCCAGTCGAGGTGGATATGAGTATATCCTGGTTGTAGTGGATCATTTTACAAGGTTTGCGCAAGCGTATCCAACGAAAAACAAATCTGGACGGACAGCAGCTGACCGCATCTTTGAAGAATTCATCCCACGCTTTGGATATCCCGGAAAGTTACATCACGACCAGGGTCGCGAGTTTGAAAATGAACTTTTCAGGACTCTGCGGGAGAAATCCGGGGTTGGACACTCACGAACAACGCCATATCACCCGCAAGGGAATCCGGCAGAAAGGTTCAATAGGACCCTCTTGCAGATGCTGAGGACACTTGCTGACAAAGAAAAAGAGCGGTGGAAAGATCATCTTCAAGGAATTGTGCATGCTTATAACTGTACGCGGCACGAGTCGACAGGATACTCCCCCTATTTTCTGCTGTACGGACACAATCCCCGTCTCCCTGTAGACTTATTGTTTGGTCTAATGGCTGAGAAAACCACAATATCACACAAAAGTTATGCAGAAAAATGGGCTGAGAGGATGACTGAGGCGTACAGGATAGCCAGTGAAAACAGTCAACTTTCAAGTGCGCGAAGCAAATCCTATTATGACAAGAAATTAAAGGGTGTGGTTTTGCATCCCGGAGACAGAGTACTTGTTAGGAATCTCAGTGAGCGAGGGGGGCCGGGGAAACTCAGGTCATACTGGGAAAGGAACATATATGTAGTCAAAGAGCAGCTAGCAGACAACCCTGTGTATGTAGTCTACCCTGAGACAGGAGAAAACCGTAAGACCAGAGTCCTTCACCGTAACTTACTGCTACTAGTTAATGACCTACCTGTTGAAGCCCCGCCACAAAGATTTGAAAATGTACCAAAGAGACAAACAATGCGGAAGAATAATCAGTTGAGTAACAAAACCTTGAGAAAACACTCAGACGTCACAAGTGATTCAGAGTCAGGCGAGAGCACTACAAGGTATTGGTTCAGGGTTCCTGTGGAAGAACGAGAACATGAGAGACAGAACACTTACCATTATTTACCTACCGTGGTCCAGAGGGATCCAGCACCCGTGGAAACGAACAGACCTCTACAAGCAGCTGTTAGGGAAGGAAGAAAAGTTACCGTACCTGTGTGGAGAGAGAGACTTGGTAGCCCTCCAGTCAATGAGAATCAAAACCAGAGAAGTAGTCAGTCTGTGACACAGTCATTACCTGATTCAGTACCACCCGAGGTAGACAATGAAGGGGATGATGAGTCTGTAGTTGTTGGGGATGCAGAGAGATTTTTGAACGCTCCTGTAGCAGACACATCCTCTCAGGTTAGAAGGTCAGCAAGAGAGAGGAGGCCAAAGCAGATGTTCACATATCAGACATTAGGCGAACCCTCACTACAACCGCGCCCCACTGTCAATACAGTCGCCACACTCACCTCACCCTACATACCTGCATGGCCAACACCTTATCATTTATCACAGCTAATGGGTGTTGCACCTTACATTACATCTCTTTATATGCCCCACGCATACACACCATTGTGGTATTGAACGGTTAAATTCTATGTTGAGTTTTTTTTTTTAGAATATAGTGGTTTCAAATGCCAGGAGCCATTTCTATTTTTGTAAGGGAGCGTGTGACGCCCAGCAATGTGTGGTCACATTATGTGGTTTAATAATGTATATTTTGAATAGTTGGCATATGCATATTGTTTTCTAAGGGTCTCATTTCTTTCATTTGGTGTAAATTCATTTTGTAAGCTGTATTCCAAATTTCCACCACAAGGGGGCCTCGCCTCCCAGTGAGACGGCATGTAGTGGCTGGAACCGACTCTCGTCTTTAGTCTGGCAGAAGCGAGAGAAGGAAACACAATACCTGTTGCCGGTCTCATCATTTTCCTGTTCTTTTCAGGTTAGTCGCTAGCAAAAACACACATATGTGGTTAACATAATCTCAGGACAATGTATGAATGCTTTTCCGTGTTTTATACTGGATGAAGATTGTAGTTAGAAGGTATTTAGATGGGCACAGAGTAACGTGGTCGGAATGCTACAGCTAAAGCTGAGCAAGCTAGCTTCACTTACAGAACGTGTGTGTCACGTCGGGTATATTGTTCTATTTTGAGGCTCCTATGTGATTTTATTTGGTAACGCCATCATGTTAAATGCTGTTTAAGCAAGTGTGTGTTTGAAATACTGTTAAGATGTATAGTGTTAACTTTTGCTTGTGTAATGTCTCACGCCAGCCGTACTATTTTTTTAATAGGATTAACAGCATTCTGCTAATATGTTAACATTCAGCCTGTGCATCTGGAATCTTATTTGTAGGGAGTAACGTTGCAGTTATTAGTTATTAGTACAGTTATTAAAGCTGTAAGTAGCAGACCAAAGAAAATTGGGTAAAAGTGTATTTTACTGTAATTTGGGTATGAAGACAAACAGCACCCATGGATTTGGTAAAATTATGTTTATTAGGGAAACTGAATTCAAGTTATGTAGTGATTATGGTAATTTGATGATGTTCTTATGAGAAGTAATGTGAAAGTGAGAACAAATTTAAAGTACATGTTTATGTGTAAAATAAAGTCTGGCAGAAGCGAGAGAAGGAAACACAATACCTGTTGCCGGTCTCATCATTTTCCTGTTCTTTTCAGAACGACATTTGTAATCTGACCACAGGCCTCACGCCAGGGGCCTGTTACATCTGCATCCTGACGACTTGTCCTTCCATGAGCGGCTGTAGTAGGCGGCTTGACGCGTCGTAGTACTGTTTTTGGGAGAGTCTTTTATTCTGGAGTTGGGCAGTGACCTGCTTTGGGTTTTTCGGGGCTGGCTCTAACAATCTGGTGCTGACAGGAAGAGCTGAGCGTGTCTGTCGTGACATCAGACGTTCTGCAGGTGAGCCCAATGCTTGGTCATGGGAAATATTTCTGATGTTCAGCAGATTGAGGAAGATGTCTGTCCCATCTCTGTGAGATTTCTCCATAAGTTGTTTGGCACTGCAGATCGCCCTTTCTGCCAATCTGTTCGACTGTGGATACTCCGGGCTGCTGGTAACATGGATAAAGTCCCACTGCTTGGCGAAATCTTTGAAGCGTTGGCTTGTGTATTGCCTCGCATTGTCTCTGATGAGGGTGTGAGGCATACCGTGAACAGAGAAGTGTCTTTTCAGCTTTGTGACCACAGCTGCTGAAGTTGCGTCATAGAGGAGGTCAATTTCATACCATCCTGAGAACGAGTCTACCACCACCTGGTATTGTTGTCCGTGCTACTCAAACATATCAGTAGCCACTGTGGACCATGGCAAGACTGGAACTGGATGTGGTTGTACAGGTTCCTTCTGCTGATGTGGTCTGGTGCTATTGCAGACGGAGCACGACAGCAGCTCCTCTGCAATATCGTTGTTCATCGTCGGCCCAAAAACTGTACTCCTGGCTCTGCGCCTGGTTGACTCTAAGCCTGGGTGACCTCTGTGGATGATGTTGATGTATTCCTGGTGTAGAGAGTGGGGAATTACTGTTCTGTGGCTCTTGATAACTATCCCATCCTCCACTACCAACTTGTCTCTGTAAGGGAAGAACGGACGAATGGAAGGGTGGACGCTGCGTTCTTTGCCAGGCCATCCGTGCGGGATGACTGTGCTGAGAGTCTGTAGCACTTGATCCTGTGCTGTGTGGGTCCGGAGCTCCTCTAGTCTGTTAGTTAAGATGAAGCTAACAGACATCACTTCAAACGTGTCGTCTGCAGCTGGACTTTGTGAGATAGTTTTGTTTGGAGCTTGTCATAGGGTATCGGCTAGGTACATGTTACCCTTCTTGTAGACCAGTGTGATGTCATAGGCCTGTAACTGTAGTAACATCCTTTGTAGTCGGGCAGGAGCAGTGTGGATGGGCTTCTTCAGGATTGTGACGAGGGGTTGGTGGTCAGTTTCAACGACCGTAGGCTTCCCATACACGTAATCCTTGAATTTGATACATGCAAACACCACTGCCAACAGCTCCTTTTCGATTTGAGCATATTGAATTGAATTAAATTTATTTCAGGATAACCCCTTGAGATGTAGCATCTCATTTTCAAGGGGGTCCTGCACATATATACAAACACAAAGGTTAGTCATACAATACATATACAAAAAAGACACAAATACAAACATATATACAAAACAATGCCTCGCTCACCTGCCCTTGATCCCACAATTCACATTGCACACATATTAAAGTATATTGACAAAATAATCAGCCAAATGCATTAGACAACTAATACGTCAAATATCAATATCTCTATATGCCTTATGACAAAATATAACATAACATACCAGATGACATCACATATTGGGTTTCTGTGTCTGTGAGTGTGCGAGACGTGTAGGCAACTGGTCTCCCATCCTGTAGACATGCAGCACCAAGTCTGTAACATGACGCATCACAGGTCAGTGTGAATCAATGAGCTGGATAAGCATGACTATATATATATATATATATATATATATATATATATATATATATATATATGAGAAGGGAACTCATCTTTGAGGATCACGTTGATTTATTTGCAGAGACTGACTAGTACTTGATCGGACAGTTTAGGCTTCCAAGACACGTTTTAATGGAGCCGTGTGATACTTTGGAGCCAGCGCTGCGAAGCCATACCCAACTTCCAATCCCGTACCATCCCATGTGCAGTTACTCTCCACCTTGGGATTTTTAGCCACTGGGACATTTCAGCGGGAGTTAGCAGACCGGGTGGGCATATCACAGCCATCCATCAGCCGCGCTCTCCCACAAGTTGTGGATGGAATAAATCAACTCGCCACACAATATATTTCCTTCCCCTACACAGCGCAACAACAGCTGCTTGTCTATTGCAGGTCTGCACAACGTAATCGGTGCAATAGACTGCATTCACATGTGCATTAAGGCACCCTCACCATACCCATTCCCATACCTCAACCACAAGCAATATCACTCAATCAATGTACAAGTCATCTGCGACTCCGACAACCATCTCTTGAACGTGGTCTCCCGCTTTCCAGGAGGTGCACATTTTGCAGAACAGTTCTGTGGTAATGCACCTGGAACAAGGAGCTGCTGGAGACGCATGGCTCATTGATAAGCATTGTTGAGTAATTTCAAATTCCAATTTTTGGTTTCAAAAAGTGGGTTTCTTCATTAATGACTTGTTTCATTAGGAGATCGGGGGTATGCCTCTTGCACCCTGGCTAATGACGGCACTAACAAACCCTCAGACGCACCAAGAGACCTCTTATAACCAGAGGCATGCACTCACCCGCTCCACCATTGAGCTAACCATCGGTATTCTGAAGGGACGCTGGATGTGTTAGGACCATAGACTGTATAATATCAATGGACAATGCCATTCGTTCAGCGAAATGCTGCAAATGCGGAAGTCCCTTAAACCTGCATTCTATCTGAATTCCAGCAGGGGGCGACACGTGCAGTTGCAAAAGGAGGTCAGTTTCTGTAGAAGTCTATGAGAAAGTGACTCACCTCTCACTTGATTTATTACCTCAGTAAACATTTTCATAATGAGTTTATGGTCTCAATCGCTAGTTTGAAGGCTTCTGTAATACAGAATGATGTTCATTTTTTGATTTATGGTCTCGTTGATTTTAAAATCAGCGATAAAGCAAGGGGTGTTTTAGGGCGTGGCTATGATGTGATTGCCAGTGACAGAGTGTAACGTAACATAAAGTGTAAGGGCTCCTCCCTCACTCCTCCCTCTCGTCTAAAATCGTCACACCTGCAACCAGGATGGCTGCGCCCATAACGGCAACCTCAACAACTCATAGCAGATCTGCACAAACCAATGGGTGATCAAACATGCTCTGTCCATTAATATTATACAGTCTGTGGTTTGGACACAGCAGGTGGTAAGCTGCTTTACAAGCCAGAGATGTTGAGTAGGACTACTTGTTTTATTCAGGTTTGAAAACTGGAGAGCATGTTTAGAATAATCTAATTCCAACAATTTATTTAGTTTTTCTAGCTTTTGATAATCTTTTCACCGTTTTTAGGTTTGCAGAATAATCATGGCCTGTTGTGTGTTACACAACATTGCTATGAAGCGTGGTGTTCCACTTCCACTTCAGCCACCACACCAGGATATACGTTCTGACCCATTGCTGGGATCAGACAACCGACTTGGCGTGGAAGTCAGACAACAAATAATTTCTTGTTTATGATTTGTTTTGTCCTTTAAATACCACAAATTAAACACATTAAATGATGAATGATGGTGACACATGTTTCAGTGCACCTTCTTTATTTTTATTAAATGTGAGTTTATGTTTCAGATATTCTGGCCAGAGTAGAAGTGATTTCACAGAGACTTTGCACAATCCGCTCCTGGTTATCCAAGACCACATCGGAGATGACACGTGCAGTTGGACGGGACCTTGGGGCACGTACAGAGGCAGGCCTACTGCTGATTTTTTTTTTAGATGTTTCAGTTTGTTCAATATAGGCCTACTGCAAAAGCAATAGGATTTCAAACTGAACTAGAACTGCAATCAGTTATGACAGGGTCCAAGCCTCCCTGGCGCGAGTCCCCCCTGGCGCAAGTTGCCCCTGACGACGCTAAGAGCCCACGAAAGCGGAGGCCGCGAAAGGAGAACCCAAAGCACGACGGCGGTGAGACAAAAGTCAGGAAATTTCACTAAGTGCGATGTCAGGGACCAAGAAGTTAGGCAAGAGGAGTCACAAGAGGATTTCAAAAAAGGGGGGGGCGGGTTTACCCACAAAATCATTCATCAATCAATCATTCAAACCAAACTTAAGCTCTGAACATAAACTCAAAAATACAACTGACCTCCTATAAGAGAAACAAAGGGGACTTATATACTGGCTGATCAGACCAGGTTTGACACCCAGGGAAAGACTAACAATAACACTAATACATGAACTACAAATAACAAAAAAAACCCAACTAAACACTTATTCCAAAAGAAATGTAATCTTAATTACCATTAACCGAATAAATGTACTAAATACAACACAAATCAAAACTCAAATATATATAAATATATATACATATATATAAAGTATATATATGTAAACCAAATCCAGTATCTTGTACATTATTTAAAACTAAATAAATGTTTACAACAAAATGTATAATGTGTCTGAAAAGATATAGAAACCAATCTTAAGGAAAACAGCATGAACTAAGATAAATGTGAGTGTATGAGGTTACCGCCTTTAGGATGGCTGTGTGGCCACGGCTGTGGCCATCACATGCGAGCTCCAAAGTCTGTAGTGAAATGCAATAGAAAATTTCCCATTCATTGAGTAAAAGGTCAAATGCTTCTACCTTAATTATAGTGCCTCCTAAAGGCAGATCATCACCAAATCAGAGATATTGCTATTGCAAATTTCCCATTGAAATGCATTGACTTATTTGCCAAAACGCTACGTTCATTATAGCGATGGCTATATTCTATTCATTTGGCCAAGATATGTTAAAGTTGGTGTTTTGTGGCTAGCTACGAAAATTAGTTTGGTTGTAAATTGCGCATACTTTAACGTAGCAAAATTCTTTTGATAACTTTTTGTCATGTCCATCTGGAGATGTTATGTGCCAGGTTTGGTGGAGATCGGTCACACGGCCTAGGAGGAGTTAGAAAAAGTTGGTTTTGCACATTGCGATATTGCAAAAATACCTGTTAGCGGAAATGGACGTGGCTTATATCCTGTGATTCAGCATGATTCCATGAACACGTGGATGTAAGGTGTTATAATGTGCGATGTGTAATGTGGGAGTTATAGGCAAAAACACATTTGATGTTATTATAGCGCCACCTAGTGGTCCATAGGTGTAATGTGAAATTGCTCACATTAGTGTAAGTGGTGAATCCAAACCTGGGTACCATAGGCCACGCCGACTTTGACGAATCAGTACCCCACTGTAGGCATGGCCTCAGGAGTGGACCTAGATGGTAGCCTCAAAATTTCGTAAAAATCGGATGAACTGTTCATAAGATATAAACGTTTTGTACTTGTAGCGCCCACTAGTGGCCAAAAATGGTTGGGGCGCCTCAGAGTGTCATGGCAAACAAGAATATAAAGTTTTGCGTTTATAGAATTTTGTTTGGCCGAGGAATGGCAAAGTTCGTGTTTTCGTAGCTAGCTACACAAATTTGTTGTGTAATTTGCGCAATTTTTATCTGATAAAAATTCTTTTGACAACTTTTTGTCAGGTCAGTCTGGAAATGCTACCTACCAAGTTTCGTGCAAGAAAAAGTAGGTTTACGATAAATCGCGATTCAGCTGAATTCAGGAATGCGTGGATATGTGTATCTTTTATGTGCGATGTACGGTTTGGAAGTTATAAGGCACACACAGCCCTGCTTTGCAAACGGCGTAGCTTTGCTACCGCCGGTTCTTCCAGACTTGGACCCCTAATAATCCTTAGGAAAGCAATAGGGTTCCACAGCCCTGCTGTGCGAATGGCGTAGCTTCGCTACCGCCGGTTCTTCCAGACTTGGGCTTGGACCCCTAATAAACTAGGTATACGGGTGAGGACTCATTCACAGTCACATAGGCCAACCTTTGGTTTGACAAACTGGTATAAAATTCCTTTCCAATGGTTTCACCATTGCTTTCACTTAAATTTTTGGCATAAAATTGTAAAAATTCAGAAATACTTGCTTACTGTCTGATTCACTGGTGGGAGATAGCCTTGGAGGATATGAAGCTGTTGATATAGAGCCCTGGTCAGTGTCCAGTTGCTCTGCTGATGGCACACCTGAGAGTGGCGTCTCACCAATAATGGCCCCGATGCGCTGGTCAATCTCAGATAACTCAGGCCCTGCATGCCCCCCTCCAGTGGTCAGCATACGTCTCTTATGTTTGGATATGGATTTTTTGGTCTCTGATTTTAAGTCAAACCATTTCTTTTTTACATCGTCAATTGAGCGACGTTGTCCAGAAACAGAGTTCACAGAATCCGTGATCTCCTTCCATGCCTCCATTTTGTTGGTGGCTTTAAAACCACTGGAAACACCACTAAATATTATGCCTCGTTTGGCATTTATCTTTTTTATTTCTATTTCAGAATTACTGAAGTTCTTTTTTCGTTTGGTGTTCGGTGGACCACCACCGTCTGTGCATCTTTTGGACATTCTCCAACTTTTCTTGCACACGGCCCTGAAGTGTCATGTCCTTATATGGGAATTTGCGGGGTGTTGTCTTATGCTAATTAGGAACAACTGGCACGCGCTTTCAATTACGAAGACGTGGGATTCATCAATCAGCTGCGAACAATTCTGTTGTTTAAGAACATGTCCTGAATTCGACGTAGACTTTTCTTAGGAAGTTTATTAAGAACAAAGTTAAGAAAATTCTTAGGGGGGGGGGGCTTCCGGTTGCAGCGCCATGTGAGGTGGACGTGTTTTATGGTGCTCCTCGCTAGAGTTGAGAAATATATATTAAAGTTCACAGAATAGAGTAACATATGCTGGGACTAATCGTGGATCGACTAATGTCATTTTAACTACTGCTGCTATATTGTCATTCATAGTAGCCTATAGATAATTCAATAATGCCTGGCAATCGTGGACCTGCTAAACACACTTCAGGCTAGCAGTAAGGACGCAGCTTCGGCTGCGGCTTTGGAACAGTAAGAACTGATACTTCAAGCAATTGCTTCCCTGAAGGAGGAGTTCCTGGCAAAAATGTATGAGAAATTGGAGGGTCAAACAGCAACAGACATCAGAAGACAGGTAGACCAACTTCGGGAAGAGCTGGAAGCTTACAGGGGCAATGCTAATAGCAGAATTAAAGTGTTGGAGCAACAGTATGAGCGGCTTGAGAACGCCGCTAACCAGCAGTCTGCAACAGTCAGCACACTTGAGCTTGAAGTGGCTACTATGAGAAAAGACATAGCTACACTTAAAGCACGTCACGGCGACCTTGAAAATAGATCACGTCGCTGTAATTTGTGAATAATTGGTGTGGTGGAAGGGAGAGAGAATGGCGAGGGACCGTTCAGCTACATGTCTCGCATCCTGGGTGACACATTGGAAATGGATAAAGCACCACTACTCGACCGGGCGCATCACGCTTTGCGAGCCTCCCCTGACCAGGAAAGTCCACCTAGATCATTTGTTGTCCGATGTCACTACTATCAAGACAAGGTGGATATTCTTTGAAAGGCTGCAGGTAAACTCCTTAAAACGGATGATGGCAACGGAATTCACATCTTTCCTGACTACACACTGGAAGTTAGCAGGCAACGGGCTAAGTTCAACGACGTGAAAAAAATGCTACGTGAATGCAAGACGAAGGACCTTCGCTATGGTGTTGTCTATCCTGCTGAGCTGAAGATTACACTTCCAGACGGAACTGTGGAGAAATTCAAGGATCCCAGCCAGGCAAAGGACTATGTCGTGGCAAACGTAATTACCAGGCCAACTGAGTAGGAGTAATCCATTATTATTTTTTCTAAGGTATGCAGTAGATCCATTCGAAGCGGTCACGTTGTCTTGTTAGTCTGAATAATATGGACGCTTAAATGTATTAAGAGGTATGCCCCTGTTTTGTCAAACATCACAAACTTCATCAATGTGATAGGGCATTTGTAATTGTGGACAATTTTAATTGTAGTTTTGTCAGTTCTAGTGAGACACATGGTAAGCTTTATAGTTGGATGGGTGTTCGTATTAGACGGACTGTGGTGGAAGTTTTCTTTTTAGCAGCAGGACTGTGAATCAAAAACACAAGAATGAAGCTAATAAAGACTTACTTGTGAATTAAACCAAAGTTTGGTCTTTGAGTATTTATTTACATTTGCAAATGCAGAGAAAACAGTTTCACAAGTACTCATGGCACATCTGAAAGGGTCTTCTGCCCAAGCTAAAAATCCATACAATCAAGTTCAAATGTTATGGCCCTCTTCACCCTTATCTGCTAAAATGGAGAGAACTAAACAAAGAATAGCTTCAACTAGGCTCAAGGTTTACGATGTCAGCTGTTTCTCCTTGGAGTCTTAGAGTCTACACACATATAAAGAATATAAGGAAATTTAAGGCCTTGAAAGCAAACAATAAAATCTTAAAATCGATTCTAAAATGCACAGGGAGCCAATGTAGGGTGTAGAGAACGGAAGTGATGTGTGCACGTCTAGATGTATTTGTTAAAAAGCGTGCAGCAGCATTTTGCACAAGTTGAAAACGTGAGATGGAGGTCTGATTCAGACCAACATAGAGAGCATTGCAATAATCCAATCTTGAACTAATAAAGGCATGAATCGCCTTTTCTAGGTCGTGCCTGCTCAGGAAAGGCTTAACTTTAGCCAGGAGACGAAACTGGAAAAAGCTCATTCTAACAACATTATTGATCTGCTTGTCAAATTTCATGCTGCAATCAAAAGTAACCCCCAAGTTTTTGACAGCTGACCTAGTGTAAGATGCCAGAGCTCCCAAACTCAAAGCTGGACAATTTTGCGTGTCTGAAGTACTGAAAATAATACATTCCGTTTTATCTTCATTCAAATTAAGAAAGTTTTCTGAAAGCCACAACTTAATATCAGTGATATAACTAAGCAGGGAGTTTAGTGCGACCTTGTCATTTGCTTTCATAGGCAAATAGATTTGCAAATCATCTGCGTAACAATGAAATGACAGTTTAAGCTTTCCTATAATAGCCCCTAAAGGCAGCATATATAAAGAAAACAGAATGGGGCCAAGAATTGAGCCCTGGGGAACCCCACAAGAGAGAGGAGCAGCTGACGAGAAGAGGTCACCAATCATGACAGAAAAGCTCCTATTAGCCAAATAGGAGCTAAACCATTCAAGTGCCGAGCCTCTGATGCTTACACAATGCTCAAGGTGAAAGAGGAGGACTGCATGGTCCACTGTGTCAAAAGCCGCTGTGAGGTCCAAGAGCACTAAAACTGTAGGATTCCGGCATCTACAGACAGGGCAATATCATTATGAACTCTCAACAGTGCAGACTCAGTACTGTGACGTGATCTAAAGCCAGATTGAAATTTTTCAAACACAGAGTTCTGCTGTAAAAAGGCTTGTAACTGTATGAAAACAACTTTTTCTAAAACCTTAGAAAGAAAAGGCAGATGAGAGACGGGTCTGAAATTTGACAACCCTGTTGGGTCAAGATTAGGATTCTTAAGTAAGGGCCTGACCATAGCATGTTTAAAAGCAGCTGGGACCAGAGCATGTGAGCGGAGTGGAGCGGAGTGGATAAGGGAGCGAGCGGTGAGCGGGAGCGCGAGCGGGCGGGTCTTAGACAGAGCGCAGAGCGGCATTTTTAAAAGGACGAAGCGTCGCTCTATTTCCCGCTCCAATTTCGCTCCGCTCACACCACGAGTCTGAAGCATGCTCAGTCAAGCCTGACCCAGAATCCATCTGTCTTGCACTGTCATCAACGGACTATTTTCATTCAAAACTCGGCTCAATAATGGAGTTCAAAAAGTACTTCAAAAAAGAAAACGAGAAATCATACAGGTATGCTATTAAAAAACTAACTAACAGTGATAATGTGGTACAAGAAAACGTGATATACATGTAGATTTTTTCCTTTTTTGGAGGGAGCAGGGGGGCGATTTGAGTGGAGCGCGAAGCAAACTGCGTTGAGCGCTGAGCAATAATGAGCGGAGCGGCGTGATGTAGCTTTGAGTGGGGGAGCGGAGGGGTGAACAGTTCCGTGAGTCCAGTTCATATGCTCTGGCTGGGACAGAACCTAAACTAAGACAAGAATATAAAAAAGTAAGAAGACTCGACCCAATGGTGCTATTAAAAATCTCCTTCACCATTCTGGCGGGAACAATGTCTAGGGGACCGTTGGTGGATTTCATGTGTTGTACAACCTCACTAAGTAATGTCAGAGAAACTGGGTGTGCAGGAAAAGCAGGTACAAACACTTTAAAATTAGCACTGGCGTTTTCCCTGACAGATGCTACTTTGTTGATAAAATAGCAGAGAAATTTCTCACATGTGTTGATTGAAACATCTGTCGGAGCAGAGGTGCATGGATTTACGACAGAGTTAATAGTATTAAATAGCACTCTTGTTTCATGGCAACTGCTAGCTATGACAGAAGAGAGATGGTGCATCTTCGCCACCTTCACAGCCTTCTGGTATGTGGTTAGACTGTCCCTTAGTAAACCCAGTGATACATGTAAATTGTCCTTCTTCCATCTTCGCTCAGCTTGTCTGCAGTGTTGCCTAAGGGCCCTTGTGGTGTCATTTAGCCAGGGGTCCGATTTAGGTTTAATAGATTTAATCCGATGAGGGGCAATAGAGTCTAGGATTTCAGTGCATGTGGAGTGGAACACAGAGATAATGTTATCTGGGGAAGAGGGAGATACCAGACCATTCTTTACATAAAACTATGAGCCCACAAATGCAGAAGCAAACTCTCCAGCTGAAGAGGAGGTGATGCAGCGGCGCCTAGAAGCTGAGGAGACAGGCTTACTAGCAGGTGGTGGAACACTGATCTCGAACCTGATGGGGAAGTGATCTGAGATACCAGTTTCTGTTATTTCTCCCAGTGAAACTGAAAGCCCATAGGCGATGATGAGATCCAAGGTGTGGCCAAGATGATGTGTCGGCCCTTCCACACATTGATTAAGGCCAAAAGAGTTCAAAAGTGTTTTAAAATCCTGAGCAAGTGGGTTTGAGGGACAATACACATGGATATTGAAATCCCCACGTAAAAAAGTAATTCAATATAAAAGTCTTATTTGTGAGTGATCTAGTGTTGATCAGTGACATGCGAATCGGGCGTCTTTCAGTCTGTTGGGAAGCACGACTGAGCGGGCGGAGATTCCCATGCACGCAGCCTCGCTTGGAGCGCTTCCTGTTCCAGCAGCGGGAAGACGGGCACTCGGAGTCCGGTACAGTCGGCCGGAGCCAGCCGATGAACTCCGCAGGAAACCCAACACATGGATGGCCCAGATCGCAGGTGGAGGATGATGCCATGAACCTGACACGTACTCCTCCTCTCTTGCCGCGTCTCCTGCGGCGATTGTTGCGGAGCGGCAGACAGGGCTGACGCCGTAGAAAGGCAGGAATGAACGCAAGGAAGGGCGGACTTATATAAAGTTAGAGAGTCAGGCGGTCATACACCAGCAGCGGTGACACATTTCGAGTGACAAGCAATAAAAACAGGCAAATCAACAATAATCCCAGCAGAGGTAAATGGCGAGACACACACAGCGGTGCCATCTTATCAGCATCAGCAATGCTGATTGACTGTGAAAAGTATATAGTATAAAAGTATATGCTAGTAATATAAAATGTCTCAATATTCTATGACATCAAATACTATGACTAAGCCGCGGACGAAGCTGATCACCTGGAACGTCCGTGGTCTTAATCATCCAATTAAAAGCAGCAAAGTGTTCACACATTTAAGGAAAATGTCTGCAGATATAGTATATCTGCAAGAAACACATTTACGTCTGACGGACCATGTTAGACTTCAGAGAAAAGGGTGTTCAGTTTGTAGAGAGTGAAGTCACTGCTGATAAAAAATGGCAGGTTTATAATAGTTAGAGGAAAGTTATTTGGCATTCCAGTGGTAATGGCTAATATATATGCACCTAACTGGGACGATGCACATTTTTTTGAACACTTTTTTCCCTACCTTCCAGCTCTAGAGACACACAGATTGATTCTGGGTGGTGACTTTAACTGTGTTTTGAACCCAGATTTAGATCACTCCAGGCTGACTACTAGGTCTGCGAGCAAGGCGGCCCAGGTAGTTAACTCTTTCACACAGGCCTATGGAGTCACTGATCCATGGAGACATAAAAACCCACTCTCTAAAGCATTTTCTTTTTTTTTCTCCTGTACATCAATCATATTCCAGGATAGACTACTTTCTATTGGATAATGCACTACTATCCTTGCTCAGATCAGTTAGCTATGAAGCTATTGTTATATCAGACCATAGCCCAGTTAGTATGGCACTTTGCTTCCCGGAGCAAGTCTCTCTGCAGCAAGTGTGGCGTTTAAACCCATGTCTACTCTCAAATGAACATTTTGTGAAATATCTAGCAAATTGACTTTTTTCTACAAACTAATGACTCTCCAGAGGTAAGCAGATGCACATTATGGGAGACAATGAAGGCATATATCAGAGGTATGATTATTTCGTATACAGCTGGTGAACACAAGGCACTATCTGCACGCCAAACAAAATTGCATGATAAGATTCAGCAGGTAGATCGACAGCCTGCATCTGCACCTACGCCTGAGCTCTTTAAGGAGAGGCTCCTTTTGCAAACAGAATACGACATCATGTCAACCAGCCAGACTCAAGACCTACACTTACGATCCCATTTTGAACACTACGAGCATGGTGAGCGTGCAGGTAAGCTATTGAGTCATCAGCTTAGGAAATCTGAATCTGTCAATCAAATTCGAGAAATAACACTGTCTGATGGAAAAGTCACCGGTGATCAGAGGACAATGAACAGCCAATTTATGCAATTCTATAAAGACTTGTACACTTCTGATTCAGCCACCGACAGCACAATAACCCAGTGGTTAGATGGATTGGAGTTGAAGGGTGTTGAGGAAATGGATAAAGTAGCTCTCGATCAACCCATCACTGTAGTGGAAATTCTTAATGCAATCACACATCTGAAATCCGGTAAAGCCCCAGGACCAGACGGTTTTCCAGTTGTATTTTATAAGAAGTTTGCATCAAAGATGGCACTCTTATTAATAGAAGTGTATGGTGAATGTTTTAAGAATAAAACCTTGCCCACAACGATGGCCCAAGCTACAATATCGGTACTTCTTAAGAAAGACAAAGACCCTTCTCAATGTGAATCTTATAGGCCATTAGGGTGTGACTATAAAATAAAATTCTTACAAAGATATTGGCTGCCAGACTGGAGTCAGTCTTGCCTAAATTTATACACACTGATCAGACAGGGTTTGTGGTTGATAGACATTTATTCAGTAACGTGCGAAGAATGTTCAATCTGCTCTACCCATCTGAATTATCACCTTCTCCAGAAGTACTTGTCTCACTGGATGCACAGAAGGCTTTTGACCGCATAGAACACAATTATCTGTATAAGGTGCTTGACAAGTTTGGTTTTGGCCCGACTTTTCAGACTTTGATTAAAGTGTTATATGCTGCTCCTCCTACTTCCCCATCTGTAGAGGCACCAGACAAGGCTGTCCCTTGTCCCCTTTTCTTTTCTACATTTTGCTATAGAGCCACTTGCAACTACTCTTAGGAGTTCATCTGAAGTCATCGGTATAGTAAGAGGGGATACCACACATAAGGTTTCGTTATATGCTGATGACTCAATGCTTTTTCTGTCAAACCCAAGCGCCTCTATTCCAGCGGTGCTGCAAATTATTGCAGACTTTGGCAAGATTTCTGGCTACAGAGTTAACCTGACAAAAAGTTAGATTTTTCCCATGAACAATCAGTCTCGGCAGATGTCTCTTAGTTCATAGCCGTTCCGTGTAGTGCATGACAGTTTTACTTATTTGGGTATCATAGTGACAAGTAACTATAAGGATCTATATAACAAAAAATGTAAACCCTTGTGGATAAGACTAAAAGTGACCTGTCCCGTTGGTCAACTTTACCCTCATCACTAGCTGGGCGGATTCATTTTGTCAAAATGACTATCTTGCCCAAGTTTCTGTTTATGTTCCAAACACTACCTGTATTCATTCCTAAATTATATTTTAAAGATCTAAATTAGGCTGTATCCTCCTTTATCTGGAATAAGGCCGTCCCACGGATTAGGAAAGGGTTTCTGCAAAAACACAAGAATGATGGAGGCCTTAGTCTTCCAAATTTTATTAATTACTACTGGGCCGCCAATGTGCACAAGATTCAATTTTGGATGTCCCCTGCAGAATACCAGCCTCTGTGGGCGCTGATGGAACAAGATGCAAATTCCCCAATAAATTTAGCTGCTTTGGTGTGTGCTTCACTGCCTCTCAGCAAAAAGCATCTCACCAACAATACAATAGTGTGTGCCACACTCAAAATATGGTTCCAGTTTAGGCTGCATTTTAAGCACAGAACTAGTCTGCCAGCCTGCCCAGTTACAGCAAACCCTTCCTTCCCACCATCTATGTTTGATCCAGTGTTTCAGACATGGTCTAAAAGGGGTTTGGCTTGTGTTAAGGATTTTTTTGCTAATGGAACATTTATTACCTTCCAGCAAATGGTACAGCATTACTCAATTCCACAGTCACATTTCTTTAGGTATTAGGTTAGGGACTATGTTAAAAAAAAAATGTCTTCGTTCCCAGCACCGCCAGTTCATGATTGGATTGACGAGTGCCTTGATTATGACCCGTCTGGGAGAGGGTTAGTTTCTATATTATATCATACAATACAAGCAATTGACACACCCTCCCTCAATCATTTTAAGAAGCAGTGGCAAGAAGAATTAGGAAGGGTAATCCTGGATGTGGATTGGCAATATGCCATACGGAGGATACACTCCTCCATATACACGTTTCCTGGATGATACTTTTCACCCAGGAAACGCGTGTTTTAATCCAAACCATGGTCTTTTTCCTAAACTTAAGGGTGGATCATGCATTATTATAGTATGGGTCATTTTAGCTTGGACATTATTTTTTATTTATTTGACGGGGACAATGCACAGCTCCTTAGCAGTACCAGAGTTAGCTATAAAGTAATTTCCATCTGTAGTCCCTGGGCAGGAAACCGAGAATAGCATCTCTGTCAGAAGGAAAACGCAAAGTCAGAATTCTGACTTTTAACTCCTAAACCTTTATATGATTGGATGAGATATGATTGATTGATTGATTGATTGATTGATTGAATGATTCATTGATTCAGTCATTTATTCGTTCATTGCTCGTCCTGCAAAAATGTCCCTACCAATGTTAAAACCAAACCTGTATGTTTGCAGTAATATTTCCCAAAACTATTCCTGTAGGTTCAGCTAGTTATTGGTTTTTGTATTGGTTATATTTATGAAAGAAAAATAACCATTTAATAACATTTTATTTCAAAATGTTAGTATAACCCACCCCTAGCAGTAGATCAGATTTGCTGGGAAGCCTGTTGTGATGGTTCATGTCACAAAACAGCAGCAACAGAGCGGACATTTTCAGAGTTGCTGGCAGTAGCAGATGATGAAAGGAGTGAATAACCCTAAATAAGATTAAAGCAGTAAAGAAAATGTATAAATGAATGAGTAGCTTTCATTTCTTGTTATATCAAGCTGTCACACACGCTGCACAATGAACCTTTATTACTGTGATGTGCTGTGTATTAAACATGTCATTTCTGTGATAATACATGTGGAGAGCAACTCTCAGTGCTTCTCTGATGACTTTTTTTTCCAATCAGGCTGGAGAGACTCATCGGGTATGCACAGAGATTCTTGCAGTCCTTGACTGCAGTTGTGCACAGTAAATATTCTCTTTCAGAAGATAATTACGAACGACATCAGAATGCAGTACAGTGCTAAACACATTTCAATAGGCTTAATATAGTACATACAGTATAGCGCTTTATAATAACTGACAATCACCAAATATGATTATAGTTTGTAAAAAGCTCATGTGAATGTCATGTAATTGCCACTGTGATGTTATACAACAGGTTAAGAGACTGTTTTGCAAGCATACACCTTTCAAAGAAAGAATAAACAAGAATCAATGATTTGACTCCTGAAAGCCTAAATGCTTTTTAGTTTTGGGCATTCATGCTTTAAAGAATGCGGTTTGCCCAGTTTATTGGGTGCGGAATCTCTCAAAACATCTTTTATGCCCATTTCAATAGCAAAGCTCTGCTTTCAGAGGGAGAGGGTCAGACAAGTCATGTAGTTATTGATTCAGTAATTTTGGTGATGAAAGGTGGTTCAGTTTTAAAATTGTGAACAAAAACTTACATCAGTTACCAAAGACTTACATGTCAATAAAAGAGCAGTATTTAACCCTATGTCATGAACACATCACTGGAACTTGTGTGTCCTTCTTCTAAATTAAAGCTATTTTAGTTTTGTTTATATTATTTGCTGTATTTTTGCCAAGATGAGGAACATACGACCATGAGACACTAATGCGGATAGGAAAATCACAGAAGGCTTGTATCATGTGTTGTTGTCATTACTTAGAATTCCTCATGGGGGAGACAGAAACTACGCACTATAGCTTTAAATTCATTTTTATTTTCTACTCTTTTTTCAATGCTGGCAGCATGGACACAGGGATGGCAGTGAGGTAAGGTCTCAACAAATATTAAATGGATAAGCATTCAATTTGGTACAGCCATTTATGGTCCCAAAGCAGAAGCGAGGATGCCGGTCGGGCCTGCTAGCCCAGCTAAGGAAACTACCACACAGACCTCCACTGCCAAGCCTCCTACTCACCAACGCCAGATCCATCGCACACAACATGGATGAGCTGGAACTCAGCATAGCAACGAACAACTACACACGGAACTGCTGCGTGATGATTATCACCGAAACCTGGCTGAACCCTCTCATCCCGGACGCCTCTGCGCAGCCACCAGGCCAAGCTAGCTACCGGCAGCATCGAGACACGGTAGGTGACAGTACAAACTTTGAATTTAAACAGGTTCTTCACAATGTCTGAGTTGAAAACACATCTTGTTGTCACGTAAGGGCCCTGTTCATGTTGCACAGACATTTTAATTGCATTTTGTGTCTGTTAAGAGGCACAAAGGCACTCTTTATTAGATGCCCCCACAACTGGCATTTTAGCTAACTGGGAGCTCTGGCCATTAGCTGCAGCAACTCCAGTTTGCTAGCACCGATTTTGGTCGTTTTTTTCCCTATCGACAGTACTCGGAGATAGGGTGACCAGATGAGAATGTGTTATATTTATTATTATATTTAATATTTTTATTCAGGAATTCAACTGTCTGTCATGTAAACCCAAAAATACCAATAAAATACAAATAAAAAAATCATTAAAATCATAAACTCAAGTGTCACTATGAAACAAATAAAACAAACACAATGACTGTGCTTTAACATCAGCAACATCCAATACAATCACTCCTGCCTGCACTTAACATGAATTTCAAAACTCTGCACCAAAATTATTTATTATTATATTTATTTATTATTAACTACTCGAGAGTCTGCTCTTGAGAATTTGCTCTAATTTTCAGGACAATTAGGGCAGGATTCGGGATTCGGGACAACTGCTTGGATTTCGGGACTGTCCCAAATTTTTCGGGATGTCTGGTCACCCTACTCGGAGACATCTAGCAATCAAGATTCAGGTAAAAATCGGCCGGAGTTGTCCTTTAACAATGTAATAATAAAAAACATATTTATAAGTAATGGACATTATTGGGGACAGAGGTGGAAAAAGTACTAAAATATTGTACTCAAGTAAAAGTACCAATACTTACTCAAGTACAAGTGAAAGTACCTATCTGAAAAATTACTCAAGTAAAAGTAATAAGTAGTTAATTTAAAATGTACTTTAAGTAAAAGTTACTAAAATACAATACTTCACTCAAAACGTAATCAAGTACATTTTAAATTACCAATTTTAAGAACCACTTGAAAAATACAAAATACACAACAAAACTACTCAATACAGTAACGTGAGTAAATGTATTTCGTTACTTTCCACCTCTGATTGGGGTTGCCCTTCCTGTTTTTATCTGTGACTTAATATGCAAGAATAAAATTAAAGTCTAATCAGTTTTATTTGGTGTAATTAGGCAAACTCAAAACCAAAGTAAAAGTCGTTGAGATAAGGTTAAATGTAGAGCTGTAACATTTCACAAATCTTTAATCACAGAACTATGGCTTTGTAACCAACTAATAATTTAAATAGGAAAGAAGTTCCAGCGTAGTTGTAATGAACTGAAAAGACCTTTGATTTTAGCAGCCATCAGTTATCAGTCACTGGGTGTGGGCAGCTAATTGAACCCTCTCTTGCACCATATTGTGAATGCTTCGACGGCTTCGACGGCATCATTTACAGTATGTCAAGTCCGACTTTGTGTTTCCCCCTGAGTAGTTTTCACACATACAGTATTCAAAGCCTGAGAGCTGCAGGAAAGGCAGCCAATGTCCCCTTTCATATTCTAAAGAGCTTATTCAGAATTTGAATTTATGTAAAATTAATATTAATACCTTTGATGAAGTTAGTGTTCCTGTCTGTTGACTCTTCGCCGGTGTGGAAAAAAGAATTCACCAGAGAAAGTTTGGAAATGGGTTTGAATAACAAAAAAAAAAAAGAGATGATTACAGAGTCAGTTATTATTCAGATCAAAAGCATTTCCCTTTGTTAAATAAGCTGGTTAATTATACGTGTCAGTCAGCAATCATCTCCCACTCCTACTAACATTTTATTCAAAACATGCACTAAAGAGCAGACATACTGTACAGTACTACTGACAGCAGCGCTGGAAAAGGAAGTATTCACCTTTAAGGAGAATCTGATGCAACAACTGTGGCATGTGTGGCACCATCCTTGACCTCTCCTGTCTGCACCCACTGTTTATTGTTATAGCTCTTGACTTTAAGACCATTCCTCACATATCATTGTAACTGAAGCTTCATTAAAGGATAACTACCATTTTTTTCAACCTGTAAACCTCTAAATGACTGATGGGAACAACAATTGGTCCAGTAATAAGAGAGATTGCTGCAGTTGGCTGTCAGCGAAACAAGCTACAATGTAAGTTAATAGGACAATTGTCCAGCTTGTATTGACCTTCACAAAAGTGCCGGTTTTGCCACTGACAGGCTCAGATTAATATTCTAAGCCGTTTTGTGTTGTCTTTCCTCTTCTCCAACCATCAGAACTCTGAAATAAACACATAGTTTACCGATTTACACGCTAAAAAAATTGCTTTTTAAATGGAGTCTGGTGGGCTTAGCACTAGCGATCTCACAGCTTTTTCTGGTTAAACAGAAAGGTCTTAAAGAGGTTTTAAAAGTCTCTCTCTGAAGGGATCCTTTCCATAATGTTGTCAGACATTTAGAATAATAATCTGTGCCTGTCAGTGGCAAAACGAGCACTTTAAGTGGACGCTAACTGACACTGAACATTTGTCCTATAGGGTTACATTGCAGCCTGGTCTGTGGCTGCCGCTTACAGTGTTCACACTTAAAGGACAATTCTGGCGCAAAATGAACCTAGAGGTTAATAACATATGTGTACCGAGTTGACCGTTCTCTAGGATATGTTTTCATGCTAATCGAATGTGTCTCTAGCTTGAAACAAGATAGCGCAAACCGCTAATTAGCTTATAAACAAACGTTCGATTGGTCATGAGTGTTTTCCCAAGATGGCGCCTGCTTGTATACATGAACGCTAACGTCTTAATAATCTATCTTTTTAATAAACTGTCTGTACACTTACAAAGTTCTCAATGCTTCGGTTTACACGTAGGGACTCTCATTATGCTACCGTTGAAGTGTGGTGCTATTTTGAGCCTTGTTAGTGGTAGAAATAGCGATTTCTTTACCCTCTGCCCCGATGACTAGCTTTATAAGCTAATCAGCAGTTTGCGCTATCTTGTTTCAAGCTAGAGACACATTTGATTAGCATGAAAACAGATCCCAGAGAACGGTCGACTCGGTACACATGTGTTATTAACCCCTAGGTTCATTTTGCGCCGGAATTGTCCTTTAATACTGGGCCATTTTCAAAGATTGTTGTTGCTATCAGTCACTTACACACAAAAACATAGGAAAATAGGGTCCAGGTTAAAAGAAAGTTACCCATTAATGTATTGGTGGTCAACTTGTTATAATGTCTGCTCTCTGGAGAATGTTGTGGTATTAGTACTTTTACTTAAGTAAAGGATCTGAATATTTATTTCACCACTGGCCATGAGTTTAGGAATTGCTTCTATAATAGAAAGATAGGATTCTTCTTTTCTTCGAAACTTAACTTAAGATTGGACATGCAGTAAGGCATTTTCTGTAATGAGGTAACCCTAACCCTAAGTTGAGTTGAATGGAGTCAAGCCTAACCATGCTTTGGAAATGAGGCACAGCCTTTTTGGTGAGTGACCCTCAACTCGTGACTCTTTGTCAATGGTTACACTCGTGAGTAGGGTTGGGTAGCCTATCGTTTGGGTTTTTACATAATATACTTAAAAAAAAAAAAAAGAAGAGATAAAAAACGACAGTGACATTAATTCATTTTAATTCAATTCAATTACATTTTATTTATAGTGTCAAATCACAATGGAAGTTATTTCAGGACACTTTACAGATAGAGTAGGTCTAGACCACACTATAATTTCCAGAGACCAAACAAAAAAACAGCTTGTTTATTGCTAAGGCTAAATGATCAGCTGTTTAGTTGTTAGCATTTTAATCGCGTTTAAGCCAGCTACTAGCTAACGGTAAGCTAACGTTGCGTGCCTGCCAAGTGTAGTGTTAACTAGCATCACCCGCAGTGATGCTTCTGTAGCCTGTAACGTCCGTTTCGGAGCACCAGAGGGCAACGCAGAGAACATTTAAGTGGAACCGAAATGAGGTCCGGTAGATACCACTCGCTTAGGGCCCCGAGTTTCGGTACCCAAACCTACTTGTGAGTACTTCAAACAAAGAGTAATATTAGAGCCCTGAAGAAAAAATTACAGAAATGTCCCCAAAAAACACACAAAAAAAGAGCATAATTTCATGTAACATGTATTTTTTTTTTCTTGATAATCATCTCATGAACCACTGCTTTAATTAATGATATGTGTATAAATTAAATTGCATTATAATGTGTTTAAGAAAAAGGGTATAACTGTAACATCCTGAGTCATTTTGACAAATCCAATGAGAGGCTAAAATTCCAAAATGCCATAATTGAACAAAAGGGTAACAATGGAACTGAATAATGGTGGTATCAGAGGAATGAAGGCCATCCAGTATGTGCCACAGAGAGAGAAAGAGAGAGAGAGAGAGAGAGAGAGAGAGAGAGAGAGAGAGAGAGAGAGGAGGTCTAATTTTAGAACCTGGTGATGAGATGTGCTCCATGTGGGACAGGGAGATATCAAAGGGAAAGCATGCTGACTCTGTTGCCATGGTGATTATAATTCAGCTTGTATATATCTTAATTAGGAGGGAAAAAAGAGAAGAAGGAATAACATGAGCCAAAGTCATCATTACAGCAATAGGAATCAATAGTTCCGGCCCAGCGAAGTCACTCCTGATATGGAGTAGTGGAATGGATAGACATTCTCAGCTCTCATGGTGCACAGGTAATTATCATGCATGTGCTGCTGCAAAGTCATCATCCTGCAGTCTGTGTATTTAATGCTAGAACAGATGTGAGATATTACTGATTAAAGGCTTTTTAAGGCCTATTCCGGATTTGCACCTGAGTATATTAGGGCCCGTATTTATCAAGCCTCTGAGAATTACTCACAAGAACCCTGCTAAGAATTGACTTAAAGCTATATAGTGCGTAGTTTCTGTCGCCCCCATGAGGAATTCTAAGTAACAAAACTGTCGGATCATCCACATGATACAAGCCTTCCGTGACCGTGCACCACCTCCACCCCTCCCCCACACAGTTGCTAGTAGCCAAGGAGGACACGGAGGATTAAAAAAAACATAATGGACTCTTCAGAAGAGGTCATTATTTTCACTCTAGTTTCTGCCAGGAAAGTCACCGGACGCCGCAATCTTCTGAACATAGTCATACTGAGAGATACAGAGAGAGTTGTGTGGAGCTGATAGTCTTAATTAGCTTTGTAGCAACTCATTAAGAGTAAAAAGAAATCTTGGCTCAAAGCTGCGCTTAAAAGTTAGTTATCAAGCATTTCAGTCGTAATTTAAGTGAATTGTAGGACTATATCGTAAGTGTCAGTCGTAGAGATGAGTCACGACACTTTGCTGTGCCACAAACGGGATTTTGGATGAAGACATATGCATGGACCAATCACTAGATTTAGAATAGATTTCCTTATTTAAGAATATTCACATTGAAGGTGAAATTCCTGAACACAGATTTGACAATAAAGAATTTTCAAGAGAATACATTATGATATACACATTGGAAATGAAAGATAAACACATTTCCACCATGTCTTAAAAAGCGTAAAAATTGGACACAGACGTTTTTAAAAAGCGTCAAAGTTTTTAATTTTGACCCGGGAGAACAAGAAGTTTATAGTCACTGTGGATTTGTTTAAATAAATCCACAGTGAAAACACATTGAACTGTGAAATTTCCCTTAATACTTTTGCCGTTGAACTTTTTGAATTCCCCTTTAGGACACAAGACAAAATAAGAGTTTACTTGCAAAATGTAATGTGCAAAATAGCCATTTTTCTCGATAAGATTGTTTTTGTGAACGTTAGCAAACAGAATTTGATTAATTGCGCATAATACGACATAATAGGTCTGCAATTAATCAAATGTCACAAACTACTAAGGTAGGTAACATGTAGATATGCTTGATATGCATCAAAACAATGGCAAAACTGAGAGTAAGAAACTACTGATTAACACCAACGCACATACCTTGCATCAGCGTAAGAAACCAGAGTTGGACAGAGAGTGATGTATAAATCGTGAGGCCAAAATAATTCACATGAAGATGCCGGGCTTTCCTTTCTTACTCTTGCCTGTTGCAACTCATTTATCTATGTCAGATTATTTCAAATTTTAAAAAAATGGATGAATAATTGATTTACTCATTAGCTGGATGTGACATCCAGAAGAGTTAATATAAAGTAATCTCTAAAAATGGGTCTGGAACGACATTCCCCAGTACAGTAATTCATCATCTGGGTACGGCTTTACATCATGCTATTAAATTCAGTAAGGGACAGAGCTATTATTCATCAAGTGAATTACAGAGCAAAAGGTCCAAACTTGCCATATACAGAACACGAGACAAAGGTGTCAGTGTCAGTGTCAGGGTTCAGTTAAAAATTTGGCTTCATGCACTACTTATACGGCATCAAAACAGAAATGTTTTTGGGCAAATTTAAATATTTTGAGAGCATGAATAGAATGCGTACATGAAATATTGACTTGTGTTCCGTGACGGTTTCCTCCTTGTCGATTTTGTCTGCTAGCAACAACAGAACATTTTTAAATGCTGCTGTGTGGTGATATTCACTACCAACAAGGTAAATAACCCATGACTTAAGTTTTTATAAGCTGATGACCCAAAAAACTGAGCTTTTATGGGAGGCTGGTGCCACCCCGGCCCCCCTTCTGGACCCGCCCCTGCTCTGACTGGCCCCAGGTTTTCTTTGACCGCACTTTGCCGCTAAAAGTTAAACTATCTCTAGCTTTGGCTGCATTTCACTGCAGAATCAAACACTCGCAGTTCGAAGAGGCCATCACAGCTTTCCATAGACATTGCATGGCAGTTCGTCACAGGAAGATACTTGGTGTGTTTTCGGTATTAAAGGTGCCCTATGGAGTTTGCTCAACTAATTGGCTCCGGCTCCATAACATACAGACATTGGTATCGACCTTCTTATTGAACTCTCAGAAGGAAAGCAAATACTTGTATTTCTGAAAATGTCAAGCTATTCCTTCAACACTCCACGAACAACAAAATAGTCCATGCAGTATGTTGTTCATTCCATCCGCTTTTGTGCTTTTGTGGGGTATAACGGACACCGCAGTCTGTCAAACCACTAGTGAGGATTTAGACTTGTTTAATGTCCGCTCACTTATAATACTGTAAAACCAGTTTCTCTCCTCCTCTTAGTGGAATATTGTCGTCATGGGGAAATTTAAACACATATGTATTCTCAACCATCACGTAAAGAGGCTCCAAATGGCCACTCAATGTCCCTTTATAGACATTGTATGTCTCCCCCAGGATGCCAGACAAGAACGGTGTGTTTTTTCGCCCAATGGAATTCCATTGCTAGGCAACAGCCTGGCCCCTTGTTAACTTCCTGTCAGTTGATGCCATTCACATACACTGCAACAGGAAATCAACTTGGGTCCATTTAAAATGTTTATGTTTATATCTGTGAAAAGGTCTATAAACCAGCAGAATAATTGTCGCTCAAACTTTGAGGACAGGTAACAATTTGGAAAAAAAACTGTCTATTTACCCTATTACTTTCATTTCAACCCTGACATAATGGCACTTTGCCCCCAATTAACCTCCCTTACTCATACCCTTCTGCTCCGGTGATCCCTTGTTGATTTCTTTTGCAACACTAAAGTAAAAGGCCAAACCAAACCAGGCTGAATTCAAAGGACAATCAAATCATAGTCAGTCCCATGCTATTTCTCTCTCCAACACTTTTACATTTTACGATTGCTCTAAGGTCAGGTAAGGATACCTCAGAGGAAGACCTCAGTCCGTCTGGTTGATTGTAAATGAGGTGATGTGTCTACTGAATGCCTAAGACATAAGTCAAAACTCAAGGGCCGCCTCGCATATTTTGATCCGGCCCGCGTATCAATTTAGGTTCACAATAAATGTTGGCCCCCCTAGTTGTTCACCAAACCAAAAACGCAGGAAACTGTTTTTCAAACTGCAATTACGAGACACACAAAGCAGAATTTGGCTCAGACTCTGAAATTCCTACAGAACCAGAGAGTTTTCATATTCAGACATTCTATGATGGCTAAGGAACTTTTTCAACATTTCTGTGTTTTTTTTCCAACATTTTTGTTCCTTTTGATGCCTTTTTTTGACATCTTTGTTGCTTTTTGTCTTTCTACATTCATGTTGTTTCTTTTGGCCTTGTTGTTGCTTTTTTTACATCCTCTTTTATATCTTATTGTTCTCCAACTGATTTGCCGACTCGGAGACTTCCCACGGAAGCAGAGAGTTTTCATATTCAGGCTGTGAAACAGGATGCTGTGAGTCAACTGTGTGGTAGCCTGCTTTTAAAAATGTAATCATTGTTTTGCTTTACTTTTTTAGGGTTTTTTATGTCGACAGAACTGTAAGTGAGAAAACTATATGAGACATGCAGTAATACAGTCAAAGCTTTTTCTAAATGAAAGCATGTCAATAAACCACACGTCTGGCCCTTGATGTGATTCTCATTTTCCAGTCTGGCCCCTGGTGAAGTTGAATTTGACACCCCGGGCCTAAAATGTAAACTGTACTGGACATTAACGCAACATGCATGACTTGCTGTGGGACAACGCCACCTGCTGGAATGAAGAGAATGTCTACTTCAGAGTGATGGTGTTGAGCCCAGTCATTATTCTACATTCATTTTAGAACAATTTAATAGAGGTATAGGGACTGGATCTTACTTGTAAGTAGTGATGGAAAGTAACTGAATACATTTACAAATGTACAGTACCTAATAGGGCTGGATGATTAATCGAAAAATAACCAAAACCGAAATTCAGAGCCTATAACCGACGTAATTTTACCAAGTCGGTTATTTTGGTCTTTTAATCCTATTAATATTTCCGCGGCCGCCCACTGTCTGTTAATGTACTTTCCCCTTAAAACATATTACGGCCGCCGCGTAAAAATAACCGTGAACATATTTACAGTATAAGAATTTTTTTTTTTAAATAATCGTTCAATAATCGTAATCGAGCTAACTTGTTCGATTAATCGTGATTATGATTTTAGCCAAAATCGTCCAGCCCTAGTACCTAAGTATTTTGAGGGGCTTTTGTATGGTACTTTATACTTTTACTCCACTGCATTTCACAGGAATATATTGTACTTATTACTCCACAACATTTATTTGACATTACTTTTTACTATTCCGATTAAGATTTAAAATAAAAAAAATAAAAACATATGGGAACCTTTTTGGCTTGTAAAGGGGACCCCTTGAAAATTCCCACAAGGACCCCTGAGGGTCCCTGGCCCCCACTTTGGGAACCACTGCTCTATGGCACCTCAATAGTGGTAATGAGTGAGAGTCAAGTATGCGTTGGTTACTTTCCACACCCAGATTTATCCTTCCAGTCACAACCCTGCAGATATGAGTTTGGGTGGCAATCACAATTTCTGCCCTTTAACCCAGGGAGGGGCGCATTTGTGGCAGTAACTCAGTCGTAGGGAGTTGAGTTGGGTTGGTCGCTGGTTCAAGTCCCCGTATGGACAGAAGTACAGAGGGTGGACTGGTAGCTGGAGAGATGCCAATTCACCCCCTGGGCACTGCCAAGGGGCTCTTAAGCAAGGCACCGAGCCTCCCCCCACCTGCTCAGGGCACCTGTCCAGTAGTCTCAGCCCCCCTCACTCTAACATCTCTCTATTTGTGCATGCATAGGACTTAAGCATGTGTGTGTATTCCAGGCCTGTGTGGAGTGTGTTAACAACAGAGAGAAAAAAATTGTAATTTCCCCCCTGGGGATCAATAAAAATTATAAATAATTAGTATTACTACAGGGGGAGCAGAGCAACACACAGGCCAGATCCTCCAAAAAGGACTTGACTGCTCTTCCACAGTGAGACCATAATACAGTTAATAGGTGTAGATATCAGGGGGGATGCACGGGATATGTCGCCCCCAACATTTAGAAGAGCTAGATTCATCCCCCTCAAAAAATATGAATATCTCGGCTCAAAACATGTGTATATACATCTTAGGGCTGCTTTTTAGGGTTGCCTTTCTCCAAAAGTTGAATCTGTCTCAACTTAATTACAGCATTGAAGGAAAAAACAAAGCAAAAAACGATTACTGAAATCACGAAATTCAAATTGAAATTCAAACACCTACCCAACGAACAAATCTGTATAGTGGAATATTCAGATCCAGTCCTACTTCTTTATTTCTATAAGTATATATATATATATATATATACATACATACATACATACATACATGTTTCCCAACGATTTCAGACAGGAAATTAAGTGTTTGATGCTCAAAAGGTTTTGAGGGAGGACCCCCAGACCCCCAGGTAATAATGTGTCCCATCCCAAAGTTGAAACTAAAACTACGCCCTTGATACAGTTACATTCACCATTGTTAAATTTGACCATTGACCAACAACAACAAAAAAACAACATTTTCCTAGGATTTAGTGCTTTTAATATTTGCAGTTCTTTAGAACTATATCTACATTCATGTTCATTGAAATTGTCCCTTAAAATCAGATCCTAAGAACACACATTCAACCAATATTCAGTCAGTGAAACTCTGTCCTACCAGAGGTAAAGAATACAAACTGGATAAGATCTGATCTTGTTATATAAAGTCAAGAATTAGTCCCAGTGTGTCATCAGATGCTGGTGAGACACAGTGAGGCGTTAGTGCCACCAAATCCAAAAGAGTTTGTGAGGGCGACCCGTCGGCCCTGAGTGTGCCACGGCTGCGCTGTGCAGGGAACATAATTCAGGCTGAACTCTGGCTCTGTGCGGTCCAGGTTGAGCGTCTGGGGCAGGACCCCGTGGTAGCAGGCCAAAGCGGTGAACGCTGCCTCGAGGGCCCCGGCGGCCCCAAGCAAATGTCCCGTGGCTCCTTTGGTGGAGGAGACAGCCAGGATGTCAACACTTTGCTGGAAGAGCCTCTTGATGGCGGCATTTTCCGCCGCATCACCCAGAGGCGTGGATGTGGCGTGAGCGTTCACATATGTCACATCTGCCGGTGAGACGCCGGCATCTCTGAGGGCTGCAGACATGCATCTGTAAAGACAGTGGTCACAGTTGAACTCAGAGGTGGGTCTCTACTGTGTCCCCTCAGCTCTACAGAATGTTTTCGCTTGTTTCCGAAAGGCCTGCGAACTTCAACTGAAAATTGATTCTTTTCTCCTGAATCGATATTTAAAAAAAAAAAAATTTACCAATAATTGACCTAAATATTTTGTACAATATACGGTCCTGCTGACAGCGACTACATCATATCTGTTTCAAGCAAAACAGAGCGAAAGCAGAAAAAGCAGAAAATCCATGTTATGTTCTTCTTTACAAAGTAATTAAATGTCAGACTGACTGACATGTGATGTCATTCTTCTTAGAAAACTATTAGTTTTTAGAAATGTCTCATGATGTATTGTCTCTAGAAGTGGATTATTCAACTTTGGTTTTTGTTAAAGAAAAAGGAAATCACAATACTCAATACTATTGTTCCCAATTTATACATTTGTACATTCTTTCCTTTGTATTTTTTATCTTTATTTTTGGAATATTTGTTCTTGTATTCTATTAATTATTTCTTGTATATTCTGTATGTGTGCTGTGTGTGTGATATTTTGCTGCTGTAGTGCTGACATTTCTGAAATCAGTGAAATCTACTACCGAATCGCAATGAATGAAAATCGCAGTACAAATCGAATCGGCACCCATGTATCGTGAAAGAATCAAATGTCCCAGCCCTACTGTACCTCTACCATAATCTACACACATGTGTGGGGTGTTAAGGGATACTAAAGCAGAGTTTAGACCGGCAGAACCAGGTTTTTATTGTCGCAGCCAAGCTTACGTTATGCAATTGGAAGAGCCCACATAGACCAGAGTGTACAGAATGGCTTAAACTCATGATGGAGACTTAGAAGACTGGAGACTTGGCTTCTTTTCTTAATGCCCAAAGCAAAACTAGCTGAATCTGCTTTATGAGATAGATTGAGGGTGCAACATAGAGAGGCTTTGGGGTACTAGTTAACAAAATATAAAGGAATATTGGGGTGCTGTTCTTAGTGTTTATATAGCCGTATAGTGTTTTTTTCTTCTCTCTTTCCCTCCCCTTTTTGAAATGTTACTGTGCCAATAAAATACATATTTGTATCTGTATTTCTGTGTAATGCTAAAATGAACAAAAACTTAGCTGACAAAAGAAAAGCAAATATTGGAGGACAGTGCAAAAAATGAACAAAATATTGTGTGGCAGAGATGTGTGTTTTTGTCTGCTGTTCTATTCTGCTAATCATCTTGTGACCCTTCGGAATTATCAGCCCTGATCCGTAGGTTGGAAACTACTTGCCTTAATAAGTGACGGTAGTTTTGTGGCATTATATACAGTATATTATTTGAAAATATTACATGTAAGCAAAAAATGTTGTCTCGTGCATGCCTAAAAAAAAAAAAAAGAACCTAAACTGAGTCACCTGAATGCTCCATCTCCATCAGCGGTGGGTGCGGTGATGTGGCTGGCATCCCCTGAGAGGCCATAACCCAGGATCTCTGCGTAGATCCTGGCTCCTCTTTCCACTGCGTGGTCCAGCTCCTCCAAAAGGAGCACCGCCGCTCCTTCGCCCATCACAAAGCCCTCTCTCTCTGGGTGAAAGGGTCTGGATGCCTGCATGGGGTTGTCATTCCATTTGGTGGCGAGGGCGCGTGCCCTGGCAAAGCCGGCCATTGACAGAGCCCCCACACAGGATTCTGTTCCCCCTGCAACCATAGCAACTGCATCCCCGTGGGCAATAAACCTGGCTGCATCACCTATGGCGTGTGCGCCTGTGGTGCATGCTGTGGATACTGCATGGTTGGGACCCTTCAGTTTGTGTTTGATGCTTATGTGTCCAGCAGCCATGTTGACAAGGATGCGAGGCACAAAGAAGGGACTGACTTTTTTGTAGCCCTTTTCTTGGAAGGCAGTGGCGGTGCGAGCAATTTCATCCAGTGATACCATGCCCATGCCAACAGCCACCCCAGTATTGTACTGTTCCTCAGGGGTTTTGGGGTACCAACCTGAGTCCTCCAGAGCCAGCTGAGCAGCTCCGAGGGCCATTACAGTGGCTGGTGACATGCTGTTGATCTCCCCACCAGAGGCGAACTTCTCCTCCTTAAACTGACCCAGTTTGTTTCCTCTGGGCACCAGTGCTGCCACTTTACAGGGAACAGTGTTGTACTCCTCTGAGTGAAGAGCAACAATTCCACTCTGGCCTTTAATCAGGTTGTCCCAGGGTAGTGCAGTCCCTGTGCCCAGAGGACACACTAACCCTATGCCAGTAATAACAACCCTCCTTTTGTGCTTTCCAGAGCTGTGGTGCCTGGAGTCTTGGTTTGGACAAACACAGACTGTCTTTTGAAGAAATGTCCTTATGTTTTGTGGTCTCAGCTGGAGTTTAGGCCAACAAGATAGTGATAGAGCAGACATGCTGTTATCGCTGTCAAGTTTGACACAGCTTACTGTAGCTCGTAGCTTTGGTGAATCCCCTCTTAAAATCAGAGGAATAAATGTTCAAAACCAAAGTTGAAATGTCCCCCAGACGCAACGGAAGTTTGTAACCTACTCGGCCGAGTACTACTTGAAAGTTATCTGTCAATTGTTAATACATTTATAAAACGAGAAAACAAGTACATCCTTGAAACCAGGGCAGATGCTAGATGGGATCCGCTAGGCGTGTCAACGTCAAAGGACGTGCCTCGTTGCCCGCCTCATTCTGCCTCTGATTGGCTTAACCAGGTATTCTTACCCTAACCCTAACCAATCCCCGCTCCTCAGGCCTAACCACGTCGATCATTCTAGCAGATCCGATTTAGGATTTACCACTGTTCTATTCTTAGGTATCATGTTTGAACGCCAAATTTGTTTAACATGTAAATAATAAATTAAAAAAATATAATTCAACCGACAGAGCAAGAAAACATATCCCCTAACATATATATATTTACATACATACATACATAAACACAAACATATATATATATATATTTTTTTTTTAAAGCTGCAAACTCATTTTCAGGCGTTGATAGGTCAGCTAAACCCAGGACCCAAATCGTCTATTAGCCAATATTGCACCATTAGCATTAAAGCTAGCTAGCTGACATACTCAGACGCAAAACTGTAAGGACTTTTGGGTTGTTCAAGAAAAAAACCGGTATGGCTGTGTCACCAGCAGTGACAACATTGTGTGAAAATCCAAATGAAGTCTTTCTAGACGTTGCGAAGTTGTTACTTACATACGCGGATAACATTTTAAGGTAAGAATGTGAACGTGCTGAGATGTGATGTGCTTGCTAAACTGAGATTTTCTTTAAATAAAGTAGCAGACGTTAATGTCGTGTCATCGGCAGTTTAACCGCCGCCCGGTAAAGCTAACATAGCTGTATGTTATGCCACGATATACAGTATGCAATAGTCAAGCCAAAGTCAGTTTTTTTTGCCCTTGCAATGCATGGAAAATCCTCACCTAACTTAAGTATCAGTCGCTAGGGTGTTCTGGGTTTTTATCATTCGACTGACTATCCAGGAAGCTGTTTTAAATTGTATCTTTATTCTCCTCTACCTCTTTCCTTTACCTTCACCTCGAACATTGTCTCTGGAATTCGCTGTAGAGTGAGAGAAAAGTCTCCAGTTAAAGTTTTCATGTTTCTTTGAGTAGAGTTAATGTTTATACATGAGCAGAATCGCATGAAATATGACCCACTTTTTGTGTAATGGTAAAGCTGGTATCAGTAAAGTATGGTATCACTGCCACATGTACAATAAACAACACTAACTATAATCTAATGACACCAGTTTATTATTAGATGGTATATTTTTTTCATTTATGAACAAAAAAAACATTGGTTTGTACATAGTCATTTGTCTGCTCCGCCCCAGAGGAAAAAAGTCTGAAGAGCCTGGAGAACAGATCTACTTCCTCATACATTATGATGTCACCTCCCAACAGGTATCCCAATGAGGAAAAGTACAGATCGATCCGCATAGGCAATCCTACATTCTCCACCAAGCTGTTGCCCATCAAAGGTGCTGTGGAATGCCTTTTTGAGATGGGATTTGAGGAGGTAATAAATAAGCAACTGTCAGGTGGCTACTGTACTAAGTTAAAGAGCCCCTATTTATGTTTTTTTTGGGATTTATCCTGTCTGTTGACCAATTAGAGCATAATGGGCTTTTCAGGAAGGCGGGCCAAGAGCTCAGACTGAGGCCGTTTTCGAAATCGCCTACAACATACTGCAGACGGCTGCAGTATGCATTACCTACTGCATACTGCGTTCATCAGTAGTATGCAGTATTAAACCGTTAAATCATTTTATTCTGCAGTATGCTAGGCCAGGTTGACCCTATGAACAAGCTCTTTAAGTGCTGGGCAAAAAAAGAACTCTCACCACTATTGCAAATGACAAATATAACTTATTGAGCGTTGCATTTTTTGTTTACTTTATAAGATTCTACAAATTTAAGAAACTGAAACTTAATTTCTTACATCTTTATTTATGTGAAATTAGCTAATAGAACAAACACTAATTGTGAACTGAAATATAATATCTAATGTATATACATGTTATTTATTTACAAGACTGTAGGGCTGTGCATTTAATCAAATTGTAATCGCGATTTTGATTTTGGCTTCTAATGATCACAATAAAAATGTAAAAATATTTTGCACATTACATTTTGCAAGTAAACTCTTTAAACTCTTGTGTTCTGAATGAACAGAAAAAAAGTTCAACGGGAGAAGTCTTAAGGGTAGTTTCACAGTTCAGTGTTTTCACTGTTGATTTGTTTTTAAAATAAAAAAATGCAGCATCTTTTCAAAAGTCAATTTCGAGTCTCCTAAATAGAGCTCCAGCCAACTGAGAGTGGGGTCTGTGAGGGAGGACAGGCCGGCCGGCAAGCCAGCGACCCCAGCAAGCACACGTCAGGTCAGACAGTGGAGCTTCTGAACTCTGACACCGTTGCTGAAAATTTGCAGTTGGCCATCAATTTCTGTAAAACGGCCCATATTCAAGCTCTACATAGTTGATTTCTCGCATAAAAAAGTCTCAGAAGTGAATTCAATTCAATTTTATTTATAGTATCAAATCATAACAAGAGTTATCTCGAGACACTTTACAGATAGAGTAGGTCTAGACCACACTCTATAATTTCTAAAGTCCCAACAATTCTAGTAATTCCCCCAGAGCAAGCATAGTGCGACAGTGGCGAGGAAAAACTTAGTGATGAAATGGCAGACGAATATTGTAAAAAGTTTCCAGTTGTTGCCAGAACGGCAATCCGCGGTTGTTGTGATTGTTGCGGCACTTTGCATTGTGGGATACTGTAGGTGAGATAGACTGGTCTGAGGCATGCTGGAGATTTTCTCTGAATCAGACATCCGGGTATTTTTGGCATACTGCAGATTTTGCTTTTGATTGCATACTACATGCTACATTTTGGACAAATCAGTACCCACTGCTAGTATAGTATGCGGTTTTGAAAATGGAGTGTTTTAGGCAGAGGATCTGCAGCAATGGGCAGTATGAGAAACCTAATATGTTCTTTAAACATCAAAGCATGTAAACCTATTCTAGGAGACCCCAAGAGTACAAACATGATGCTGAAAAGGAGTATAATAGGGGCTCTTTAAAGCCAGTATTCGTATTGTACCACTTGCTTCATTGCCTAGAGTCTGCTTGTTATCTGTCATTGGCCTAACTAAAGTAAGTAATGCATAGAGTAAATAATATCATCTCTTGCATCTTTTTTCAGGCTGAGACCCATCTGGTGTTCTCCAAGTCTGCATCAGTGGAACAGCTGAAGCTCATCAGGGAATGCATAGCAGCCGAGAGGGATCAGAGGCTCTGTGGAGGACAGCCGGTCCAACCGACTGGTCAGGCTGCTAAAGCTTCAACCTCCGCCTCAGCACCAGAGAGCTCTGCTGCTGCCTCCAGCCAGCCAGTTTCACCACTTCCATTACAGCCTTCATCCTTGGTAAAGGATACTTTTATTGTTCTCCAGGGGGGAAATTACAATATTTTCACTCTGTTGTTTTAGAACACACTACACTGCTGTACAGGTGCCCCGAGCAGTTGGGGGTTTGGTGCCTTGCTCGAGAGCACTTGGCAGTGCCCAGGAGGTGAACTGGCACATCTACAGCTACCAGTTCACACTCTGTACTTAGGTCCATACTGGGACGTGAACTGGCGACCCACCGCTTCCCAACCCACCTCCCTATGGACTGAGCTACTGCTGCAAATGCGCTGTTCAAGGGCAGCCTTTGTGATTGAACATATCTTTAATGTTAGCTGTGATATTGTAGCAGAGGCACAGTGTCTTCCTTTTTTTTTCTTACTAAGATCATATTTATATGAAATTTAAGAATTTACATTAGATGAACATCTAATCTTTATAATTTGAACAATTAATGCCAGATAAGGAGTGTAACCTCTACGTGTCTTCGGAGCATGTCGAAGCCCTGATTTGTGTTTATACAAATAACACACTCCGTACTGTGGTCCGTGCAGGGACTCGAACTGCGACCCTCAGGTTCCAACCCAACTCCCCACGTACTGAGCTACTGCCACCCCTATGACTAATCAGTTGATCGACTAATCGTTTTAGGTCTACAGTGAACTGGTAGACAGTAGGACCAGTGTGGCTCTCAGGCTCTAGCATCATCTCCTCTAATTCATATTTATACTGCTGTCAGCCTGGTTTACTCATCCAGTGGCACTAATAACCATTTATTTAGCAGCTCAGAATAGACGGTGGTTGAAATATTCCGCATTTTTACGTTTGCTATATTTTCGGAAATTGGTCATTCCACTTCAAATGTGCTCATTGGTGGCTATAGTGATGAATTATTATTCCATAAACAAATTGGGATTTAGGGTTATGGATTAGGGTACTACATCTTAAATTTGTCTTCGCTATTAATACCGTTTTTATTATTTAAAGATGTTGGGGAAGGTGTTGCAGTTTTTCTTTCCAAGTCAAGCGGAGGGATCAAAGAAAATATAAGGGCTACAGCTTTTTAAAAAGTGGAATATAACATCCCACCCGTTATACACTTCGTACCCCACCCCTGAATGAACATCTACGCATACCTCCTTCAGTCATAATACATTGTCATTCTCTCTCTGCTTTTCATTATTGGTCTGTGTGTAATCTGGCTGTTTTCTTGTCTTTCTGCCAGGAGAACAGTATGAGCTTTTTTGTGACCCTCCAGTCAAACTTCCAGCACGTGATGCTGTATGAAAACCCCGAGCTGCAGCAGAAAGCCAGGAGCCACATCCCTCACCAGCAGCTGTCCTCTGCTGCCGAACACAAGCTGAAGGAGGGTAAAGAGGCGGATCCAGGTGAAGTCCCCTCACTCATTCAAAGAATCGGTTGATTCAAGATTCCAAACGTTTACAAATCCCACAATGGGGAAATTCCCAAAGTTGTGGATCTAGGATCACACTGTATGCATGTTCCTTTAAACCAGTGGTTCTCAACCTTTTTTGGGCCAGCGCCCCCCTATCCATTATCCAGGTCTCTAACCGCCCCCCATCAAATAAGATGTAGGCTAATTGCCCCGAATATTAATGATTACGCCCTTATATTAGGCCTATTATTGTTATTACTATTGTTATCAAAAATAAACAAAAAATCATGTCATTGACTGACAAACAACAGATGTATTAGTTTCCCAGAGATTAAAAAACCCATGTGAATAGAAATTATATTTACATGTTTTTTTTTTTTTAAATGCGACCATTTGACATTCATTTTAAATGAGGTAACAACAGCCAATCAGAACGACTAGATATGTAACGTTCAAACTTTAATAAGGTATTACAAACACTAACAGTAGCCACTCAGAAACAGCTAGCAATTTAACATTCAAGTCTATTTTTCATTTTTCATTGCAGTACTTTCAAATGTTACTTCCAGCGCTCCCCGTCATCTTCTGAACGCCCCCTGGGGGGCGGTACCGGCCCCGTTGAGAAACATTGCTTTAAACAGTGATTCAGAGCGACCAACTGACTTCCTTTCCTGTTTGTAGAATGTAAACTTGGAATAGAAGACTTCCTGGTGCTGGAGTTGCTCAGATGGTTCAAACAGGACTTCTTCTCCTGGGTGGACTGTCTGCCCTGCAGCGGCTGCAAAGGTCCGACCCAGAACGCCAGCTCCCTCAGTCCCAGCACCGATGACATCCGCTGGGGAGCCCAGCGAGTGGAGAACCACTACTGTCAGAGCTGCCGGCTCTCCACCAGATTCCCCAGGTGTGTGTGTGTGTGTGTGTGTGTGTGTTTTCCATTTTTATTTAGTTTTTACATTCAAGTGACCTCACTGCAGCACAAATATTCTAATAGCCCAGTTTGTCCTGAAAAAAACAGACTGCCATGTGTGCGTGCGTGCGTCTGTCTGACATTTTGGCTACTTCTTACTAGGGCTGGGTACTGAATTCAATACTTTTAAGGCACCGACTGTAACTGGCATTTATTGCAATCCAGCTGTTTTGTAATTGTATTAGCATGCTGCGGGGGGATTAACTGTACTAATAAAACCATAGAAAACCGCAGCCACACCGCTGTGGAAGCACCCCGAACGTCATTCATCAGAGTCTGGTTGTTACCCCTCTCCGCTGCAGTCTCCTCCACTCCATATCTTTGTAACGGAGCTAACCGGAGCTGACTGGAGCTAACCGCTAATCGTTGCTAACAGAGCCTTCGGTTCTCCGTGCCTGTATCCATTAACTGTATTTATGGACTCGAGCCCGAATAAAACCCGTAATTTTATTAAATGTGCTGTAAAAGTTTTAAACTACAGCTCGGAGTTGTTTGAATGTTTCTCATCTGTTCAGATGAGATCTTAATGAGTGCAACAGGACATGTAACTTTAGCTATTGTACAAAAAAGCATGTAGGATCCTCAAAACGCGGATTAAAACACTTCAAAATCAATCCAATAAACAAAATGAAGAAAAATTTACTTTAGATAGCCCTAGTCTTATATGATTTAACAGGAGTTAGGAGGAGACAGTGTTGAGATTAATAATATCATGTAACTTTCTGCATAGATCATAGTATAGGCTAGTATTACAATTAAGTTGTTAATAATATACATATAACCTTTGGGCTCCGGGTAATCAGATATTTTATCTGCTGAATGTTAACATTAGCAACAAAACTGATTTAATTGACAAAGTACATCATTGCTACACGTCATGTCTTTTGTTTTAAATTCAACGAGCAATTTGTTGTATTTTAGCAGAATACTGAAAGCAGCAGAAAGGCAGAGCTGAGTACATTTTAATGTTTATTTATCACAAGTAATATTATTATCGTGATATTTAACGTTAGTGCATATCGATATTTTCCTCATATCGCGCAGCCCTAATAACGACCCTGAAATTGTGTCAGATGCGGCATAGTGTTGCAATATTTTCATCTTTTATTCTCATTTGTTTAATATGTAAATAGTTATTTCTCTCTAAATGATCTGTTAATGTTATGTAGTCATTTGTTTTAAAAAAAATAGTTCATGAACCTTCGTTTGACTAGTTTTATTACTGAACCCAGCCGCCACGCACCGCGCCGTCACATCCTGCGCCGTCACATCCTGCGCCACCCACCATCAGAAGTAAATTCTCAACCTGTGGGAAACACTGTTTTGAGTATTGAAAAATGCCTCGTCATTAAATACCCAATTTCAATACCTAAGGAGTAAATTTCATCAGTGTCAGTGAGCCAGTAAGCATGCAGAATGCTTATACCAAGATCTAATAATGTCTGTGATTGGCTGTCTAACGTTGCACGTCGTAGAGACATGCAGGAACAACTTACAGAGAGACGGGCTAATGTAGTAGGAGCTGAAAAATAAATTAAAAAGATTTGTGTCGTAATGTGTAATAATTTCTTTTTTGTTAAAATGGATTTTACAACTGGTATCGAAAATTGTTTGGGAACTGGTATCAAAGTCACGGTACCGGTATAAGATATCCAGCCCTACTTCTTACTACTCTAATGGAGGAGTTTAGGACCTGCTTTTTAATATTAAAGTTAAGATTAAGTTGCAGAAAGAGGAAGGCAAGTTTGTTGTTAAACCACTGACTTTTATTTTGAAGTACTCACTGTTAAAGGACATTTTTCTTGTTTACCTTGCATTGGTGACTAATGTGAACAAAAATCTTTGAAATTGGTCCAGGATTGAGCTGTAACCGGCAGCTCTGAACCGGGCTGCAATGTAATCTTATCGGGAAAATGTGCATCGTCAGTTTCTGTCCACTAAAAGTGCTGTTTTACCACTGACAGGCTCAGATTGTTGCTGTGTCTGACAACATTATGGAAATGCTCTTTACAGAGAGAGACCTTTTTTGTTTTAAGAGTAAGAGCCTTTGTTTTAACCAGAAACAGCCCCCAAATCACCATCACTAAACCCACCAGACTCCATTTAAATAAACAATACTTTTAGCGTGTATAGAGCCAGCATATTTCCACATGTAAATGGTTGAATTAAGGGAATATTTCAACCAAACCGGATTGGTGATTGATAGAACTGTGGAAAGACAAACCAAGACGTTTTATTTAGTTTATGTCGACTTTGAATGAAGTGTGTTTTACGATGATAAATTTGATGTTTATTTAAATGGAGTCTGGTGGGTATTGCGAAAGCGATTTATTTTATTTTATTTTATTTTTTTTTCATAGTTTCATCAAAGAACCTCCATCTTACTCTTAAACACAAAGTTCGACCTTTGTAGGGATCCTTTCCATAATGCTGTCAGGCATTAGAAAAAAAACAGTGTCAGTGGAAAAACAAGCACTTTTGTGGATGTAAATCAAAGTTGTGCAATTGCCCATTAACGTTACACTGCAGCTTGTTTTTCGCTTCTTAATACTGGCCCAATTTCAAAGATTGTTGTTCCCATCAGTCACGTAGACACAAAAAAACAGAGTTACCCTTTAACAAATACAAAATGGTAAGGAGTAAAACATTTTTCCTTCAAACGGTTATAAAGAATATGAATGAATTTGACCACAAAACACACGGAGAATAATGCATTTCTCTGTATTGTTAATACCAGGTACAACAATCCTGAGAAGCTTCTTGAAACCAGGAGGGGGCGCTGCGGGGAGTGGGCTAACTGTTTCACACTGTGCTGCAGAGCCCTGGGCCTTGAGGCCAGATATATCTGGGACAGCACAGGTATGTTCCTGACAGACAGATGTGGCGTTCCATTTACCTCGGAACTCAGAAGCCGGAGCTGGGCATGACATCAAACCTAGTCGAATGTGTTCCATTTACAAGTCTGATTTTCATTGTTTTCATTAGCCCTAGCCAGGTTAGCCATTGTTAGCAATGCCAGTTGATAACAACGCATTACGCAGTTTTTTTTTTTGTACATACAAACACCATAGCAACATGTCCACAGATAAAATATGGACCGCGCTGTGTGTACGATGTAGTGAGATACAAATAACACAGAAGTGCTTTTAACTGTATATTACTACAGCTTTCACGGCTGTTGATGCACGGGGCAGCCATGTTGGATTTTGAGCTATGGGTACTGCGAGGTTGTCAGAGTTCCAAGCTCGGAAATCCGAGGTCAGGGGGCGTGAAATCCGTACAAATGGAAGGCACTATTACATGGCTGATTAGATTTTCTGTTCAGCGGTTTACTTAAACGCCTGTGTTTGACATATTAGGAAGAAATGTTGTTGATGAGGCGCTAGGGCTGCTCGATTATGGAATTTTTTTTAATCATGATTCTTTTTGGTCAATATTGAAATCATTATTTAACACAATTACTCGTTGTCTTTTGGAAAGATGTGGCATTCATTGAACTTCAAAAACAGTGAAACAGTTAAACAAATAGACAGTGAAAACGCATTAATACGTTTGCTGTTTTTTTCTTTTCATTCAGAACACAAGAGAAAATAAAGGCCCAGACACAGAGCCGACGGCCAAACGTCGGCAGAAAAGGCAGTTGGACTGATCAGTCTCCCCAAATTGGTCAAAAAAGTGCCTCGGAACACACCAAAGCAACGAGACGTAACGCGTCTCCGTGACTGCAGGCGGCGCTAATCTGTATTGTCGCCCAAAAATGAAAACCGGCAGCTGATTGGACGCACGCATCACGTGGGTCTGGTTTCTCCAGAAATTCAAAGACAGAATGTCATGGTGGCTTGTTCAGAATACGATCTCATATTGTACTAAAATAGTTCACCGAAACATGTTTCTGAAAACATTTTAAGAGAGAAATAGGCCGTGCAGTTTCTGAATCTGTCTTCATTTCAGATCAGCCAAGGTCAGTTTAAAAGATTTTCATCAGATTTTGAGAGACTCTAGTCACGCTCAGTCCACTCTAGTGCCCGCCCCACTGATTATACATGTCAAATCGGCCAAAATGAAGGCTGCCGGCCTCTCGGACGGACGACGGCACGGAACACACCGAACAGACTCGAGTCACTGACCTCGCCAGACTGTCCAACGGCCGATTATCGGTTCTGTGTGTCCGGGCCTTAAGAGTTTTCTTGCAAAATGCAATGCGCATCATTGCGCTTACTTAACGCATTACTGATGATTATTTATCTCAAATCTCATTGTGTAAATATTTTATGCAAGCATGAATAGTCAAACCTACAATATCGCCGCAACATCGACATTGAGGTATTTGTTCAAAAATATCGTTATATTTGATTTTCTTCCTATCGCCTAGCTCTAATTAGGAACATGTCTTCACTTTTCATGTTGTACTTACATACTTGCCCTGATATCAGAACAGCTCCTGCAGTGTATAAAGAAGGGCAGTTTTTTTTTTTATCGTTTTCGAATCAAAATAGTGATTTAAAAGAATCGATTAGCTCACCGCGATTAATCAAATGTGAAATATTTATCTGAATGTTTAACATTTATTATTCCTCTTTTTTTTTTTTTCACAAGATAAATGCTGGAATAATGTTACAAATCACAGATTGTTTACAGAATGTCCTATTTTCAGGCGATCTTTTATTTATTTTGATTACCTTATTTAACACGACCGTAGAAGGTGCAATATGTATCTAAAGAAAAATCACGAATCATTATCGCAATTTCAGTCAGGACCACTTTGTCAATAAATAGATTAATTCATCTGCAATTAGTATTTGGAGGTATGGCTCTGTTCTGGGGCCTCCCCACACTTCCACATGCATACATGGAAAGCCTTAAGCGGGGAGAGCAGCAGTGCAGGATCCCCCTAGGGTACAGAACAGAGCAGCATCAATGACAACAGACATGACATTGATTAAGTCAGACAACATGAATACGTGGGGAGAACAAGTATTTGATACACTGCCGATTTTGCAGGTTTTCCCACTTACAAAGCATGTAGAAGTCTGTAATTTCGATCATAGGTACTCTTCAACTGTGAAGGAATCTAAAACCAAAATCCAGAAAATCACATTGTATGATTTTTAAGTAATTAATTTGCATTTTATTGCATGACATAAGTATTTGATACATCTGAAAAGCAAAACTTAATATTTTGTACAGAAACCTTTGTTTGCAATTACAGAGATCATACGTTTCCTGTAGTTCTTGACCAGGTTTGCACACACTGCAGCAGGGATTTTGGCCCACTCCTCCATACAGATGCTTCTTACAGAACCACTCCTTTGTTGCCCTGGCTGTGTGTTTCGGGTTGTTGTCATGCTGGAAGACCCAGCCACGACCCATCTTCAATGCTCTTACTGAGGGAAGGAGGTTGTTGGCCCCAGATCTCGCGATACATGGCCCCATCCATCCTCCCCTCAATACGGTGCAGTTGTCCTGTCCCCTTTGCAGAAAAGCATCCCCAAAGAATGATGTTTCCACCTCCATGCTTCACGGTTGGGATGGTGTTCTTGGGGTTGTACTCCTCCTTCTTCTTCCTCCAAACACGGCGAGTGGAGTTTAGACCAAAAAGCTCTATTTTTGTCTCATCAGACCACATGACCTTCTCCCATTCCTCCTCTGGATCATCCAGATGGTCATTGGCAAACTTCAGACGGGCCTGGACATGCGCTGGCTTGAGCAGGGGGACCTTGCGTGCGTTGCAGGATTTTAATCCATGACGCCGTAGTGTGTTACTAATGGTTTTCTTGACTGTGGTCCCAGCTCTCTTCAGGTCATTGACCAGGTCCTGCTGTGTAGTTCTGGGCTGATCCCTCACCTTCCTCATGATCACTGATGCCCCACGAGGTGAGATCTTGCATGCAGCCCCAGACCGAGGGAGATTGACCGTCATCTTGAACTTCTTCCATTTTCTAATAATTGCGGCAACAGTTGTTGCCTTCTCACCAAGCTACTTTCCTATTGTACTGTAGCCCAGCCCAGCCTTGTGCAGGTCTACGATTTTATTCCTAATGTCCTTACACAGCTCTCTGGTCTTGGCCATTGTGGAGAGGTTGGAGTCTGTTTAATTGAGTGTGTGGACAGGTGTCTTTTATACAGGTAACGAGTTCAAACAGGTGCAGTTTATACAGGTAATGAGTGGAGAACAGGAGGGCTTCTTAATGAAAAACTAACAGGTCTGTTAGAGCCGGAATTCTTACTGGTTGGTAGGTGATCATATACTTATGTCATGCAATAAAATGCAAATTAATTATTTAAAAATCATACAATGTGATTTTCTGGATTTTTGTTTTAGATTCCGTCTCTCACAGTTGAAGTGTACCTATGATAACAATTACAGACCTCTACATGCTTTGTAAGTAGGAAAACCTGCAAAATCAGCAGTGTATCAAATACTTCTCCCCACTGTATACTGTATATTTAAAAGGAGGAGCTGGGGTGCAGATGGGTTGCAAGCGCTAGCAGAGATACAGCGAGGTAGGCTGGGAAAAGTGGTTAAATAGAGCTCTCTATTTGGGAAATCCAATCATATGCTCAGGAGGGAATCCGCTGAGCCACCAGCTGAGGCCTGTACTATGAAGCAAGATTTGGCGTTAACGAGGTAACTTCAGGTTCAACCCAGGGTTTTGTGTATCACTACGGTGGATCACTTGTTACCGGGTTACATCGCCGTGGTAACTTATGCTGAACACCTAACCTGCTCGGGAGCAGGTTATGTTGGAGATTAGAGATCAACCGGTGTAAAAGCACCGGCTACTGACCAATCAATACTGGATTGATAACGGCGTCACCGTTCTTAGAAGACCTGGTAGAGCTCGGTGCGCGGAGAGAAAGCGGTGCGCGCATAAAAGTTAAAACATTTAGAGACCGACAACCCCGTTAACATTCCCTGATGGGTATTTTTATGAAAGATATAGGTTTTCAGCGGAGGTAATTATGTATTGGCTATTTGTCGGCTTCTTGAGCCGCGCGTTGACAATGCGCACATCGGTTTGAATTATGTTTTTACATGTTCTATTTGCTCTCACGATCGCTTACCACTGCCAGGGTTGCATCTGAAATAATAGGCTAAAGCAACGACAGTTCATGGAAAGCACAAGTGTAATTATGGTCAGATATTGTGGCTGACTGATGGGGAAGTGATATTGATAAGCATTGTGATAATTGTGCGTTGTGATAATTTATGCATTTACAGCGTTGGCTATTATTTCCATCCTGTTTTAGGAAGCAGTGACAGTATTGCGTTTTGCCTGTAAAACCGTGTCAGTGTTCATATTTATGCAGAATTATGGTTTGCTCTTCTTATTTAAAAAATCGGGTATGTTTGCGATTTTGTCGTGCAGTGCAAACACCGCCTCTTATGTGAACCTGCACGTCGCTGGGTTGAGAAACCCTGAGTTGATTGAACTAGTTGTTAACCAGCGTCGTGACACAGGTTATGCAGGACAGCGGTTGTTAGATTAGGTGAAGCCGGGTTACTGAAATAAATCCAGGGCATGTTGATCTTGATTCATAGTACAGGCCTCTGGTGTGCTGGCTTAGGGACTATCAGCTATGAGCTGAGATAATAGCCGAGCTTGACTCTGACCTGCCAGAACTTACACTATGCTGTATGTTTGGCAGGAAAATCGCCATTAGATTTTTTTTCCCCTAAATAGCCCTAGTATAAAGTGTATAAAAGGCTGGGTGAAAATGTGTATGGTTCTGTGTGATGTTTCAGACCACGTGTGGACAGAGATTTACTCTGTGTCTCAGCGCCGCTGGCTGCACTGTGACTCCTGTGAGAACGGCTGTGACAAGCCTCTACTGTATGAGGTTGGCTGGGGGAAGAAACTGGCCTACGTTCTGGCTTTCTCTAAGGACCAGGTCAGGCAAATGGACACTACTACTACTACTACTACTACTACTACTAGTACTACTACAGCTTTTACTACTGCTACTACTATCAGCTGTTAAAATCTATACTGGTGTCAGTCCCGTTTTTAGTTAAAAATCAAAACGTAAAAGTATCGTGTCCTTAGAGGATAAAGAATGTTACACTACAGATTAAAAACCAACAATGTTTTAATCTGTCTCTTAGAGCTGCAGGATATAAGGAAGGAAAGTATGCGATGATCGATAACTTTGTTGAATATCGTGACAACAATATTATTATATTATTCAGATATTAAAGTGTACTCAGTCCTGCCTTTCTGCTGCTTTCAGTATTCCGCTAAAACTAAACACATTGCTTGTTGAATTTAAAACAAAGTGTGTGTGTGTGTGTGTGTGTGTGTGTGTGTGTGTGTGTGTGTGTGTGTGTGTGTGTGTGTGTGTGTGTGTGTGTGTGTGTGTGTGTGTGTGTGTGTGTGTGTGTGTGTGTGTGTGTGTGTGTGTGTGTGTGTGTGTGTGTGTGTGTGTGTGTGTGTGTGTGTGTGTGTGTGTTGCAGGTGGTTGATGTGACGTGGAGGTATTCCTGCAAACATCCAGAGGTTTTGTCGAGAAGGACCAGGGTTCAGGAGGCCTGGCTGCTGCACACCATTAATGGGCTCAATGCCTCGGTAAATTTTAGCCCCTTTAAACCCTGCACAAAAGGCTACTTTCCGTGGCGAGTGTGATGTAAAGCACTTTCCATCTGCTCTGATACCTAAGAGGCAGCAGTCCCTGAGTCCGGACAGGAAGAGGGAGCTGACAGAGAGGCTGCTTGTCGAGCTGGTGGAGTTTATTTCCCCCAAGAAACCCAAACCAGGAGAGCTGGGCGGACGCAACTCTGGCTCTCTGGCCTGGAGGATGGCACGGGGGGAGACAAGAACGGCTGATACAGGGACCTCCACACAGGTACATTCTATTTTATATGGTGTTATAATTGAGCTTACCCCTGATAAGTGTGTGTGTGGTGTCAGGCTGATACAGGGACCTCCACACAGGTACATTCTATTTTATATGGTGTTATAATTGAGCTTACCCCTGATAAGTGTGTGTGTGGTGTCAGGCTGCAGGTTATGTGTTTACTCCTACTGAGAAAGAGAAGAGCGACAGGTTACTGCACGTGCGCTACAATGCCACCAAAGACCAGTACTGTCGAGTGTCCAACAACTCCGAGGTCATTCCGAGCTGGGATCAGTGTGTGTGGCGGAAGGAGTCAGTCTTCAGAAAGGTGGAGGATGACTGGCAGATGGTACGTTTATTATCGTTTGATTAACCAACCCATATTTGTCAGTTTGAGCACAATTAAAATTTTCAGTGTTCTATGGCTCAGGGAACTTAAAATGTAACACTCAACATAGGCTGATGTACTGTATGAAAATGTCTGCATCATGAATCGTGTGTATATATACAGTACCGTGCAAAAGTCTCAGGCAGGTGTGAAAAAATGCTGTAAACTAAGAATGCTTTCAAAAATATAAATAATGATTGTTTATTTTTATCAATTTACAAAATGCAAAGTGAGCGAACAAAAGAAAAATCTAAATCATTGTAGTCAGGTGTATGATCAACCAATTATACCAAACAGGTGCTAATGCTCATCAATGTCACATGTAGGTTGAAACAGTCATTAACTGAAAAGGAAACGGCTGTGTAGGAGGCTTAAAACTGGGTGAGGAACAGCCAGACTCTGCTACCAAGGTGAGGTTGTGGAAGACAGTTTCATGTCACAGGTCATACACTATGGCAAGACTGAGCACAGCAACAAGACACAAGATAGTTATACTGCATCAGCGAGGTCTCTCCCAGACAAATATTTCAAAGCAGACTGGTGTTTCAAGATGTGCTGTTCAAGCTCTTTTGAAAAAGCACAAAGAAACGGGCAACGTTGAGGATCGTAGACGCAGTGGTCGGCCAAGGAAAATAAGTGCAGCAGATGAAAAACACGTCAAGCTTATTTCCCTTCGAAATCGGAAGATGTCCAGCAGTGTCATCAGCTCAGAACTGGCAGAAACCAGTGGGACCCAGGTACACCCATCTACTGTCCATAGAAGTCTGGCCAGAAGTGGTCTTCATGGAAGGGTTTCAGCCAAAAAGCTATACCTCCGACATAGAAACAAGGCCAAGGGACTCAACTATGCACAAAAACATAGGAACTGGGGTGCAGAAAAATGGCAGCAGGTGCTCTGGACTGATGAGTCCAAATTTGAAATATTTGGCTGTAGCAGAAGGCAGGTTGTTCACCGAAGGGCTGGAGAGCGGTACAATAATGAGTGTCTGCAGGCAACAGTGAAGCATGGTGGAGGTTCCTTGCAAGTTTGGGGCTGCATTTCTGCAAATGGAGTTGGAGATTTGGTCAGGATTAATGGTGTCCTCAATGCTGAGAAATACAGGCAGATACTTATCCATCATGCAATACCATCAGGGAGGCGTATGATTGGCCCCAAATGTATTCTGCAGCAGGACAACGACCCCAAACACACAGCCATGGTCATTAAGAACTATCTTCATACATGAAGAGACCGAAGGATTTGAGGAAGCCTACATCTATAGAAGATCTGTGGTTAGTTCTCCAAGATGTTTGGAACAGCCTACCAGCCGAGTGCCTTCAAAAACTAGCTAGTTTGATTTTGCAGTAGACACACTGTACAGAGTTTTCGTTTTAATTATGTTTGAACTGATTCCAAACTTTACACACTTTCTGTTTTCTCCAGCCTGTCTCTTCTCTTAGCCCCTCACTATTTACGCTCTCTTTCTTAATTTTGTAAAGTGCGCCATCATTTTAATGGCATGTGTCGCCAGCAGCGTCAGACCGGTGTGCGACAGTAGTAATCATCCGTGTGGAAACACTGAGCGATACGTTTGTAACATTGTTTAAACGAAGCTTCGAGGCGAATCATTTTGCATCGAGGATTTTTAGTAATCAAATTATTCGAGTTACTCGAGGAATCGTTTTAGCCTTACACCAAATATTGATTTGGATTTAGATTCCTCTTCTGTTCATTCACTGCATTTTGTTAATTGATGAAAATAAACTATTAACAATTCCATTTTTGAAAGCATTCTTAGTTTACAGCATTTTTTCATACCTGCCTAAAACTTTTGCACAGTACTGTATATATGTATAACAATAGAGGAAATGTTACAGTTACTTCTAAAGATTGTATTTCTTTCTTCAGGTGTACATAGCTCGAACAGAAGGTTCCTCTATGGGAAAAATTAGCTGGAAGTTTGACTTTGCTCTGGCTGGAATGAAGATAAAGTCTGTCTCAATCATGGCCAGTAGCCAGACTTTCCACTCTGGGAAAGTCTGCTGGCACTTGCAGACAGGCGAGATTACTACAGAGTTCTCTGGAGGTATGGTTATGTAATATATGTTCTGATCAAATGCTCTAAATGTAATTGTGTGACGTGAATCCCTCCTAATGATTTCTCTCTCCTGTGTTTTGAACCTTCAGATGGGAAGATGCAGTCATTCCAGAGTCTATCCGGCTCCTCAGAGTTCACTGTTGTAGCAGGACTCAGTGGTGGAGAAGAGGAGACGTCATGGCAACACTCTCAGCTCTTCAGACAAAGCTTAAAGGAGACAGAGGAGTCTTCATTTGAAATCCTCATCCACTTAGACAATGCTTAACAGTTGTTTTAATTAACATAATTGGGTCCCAACTAACTCCCTAACTGCTTTGAAAAGTTCCGAGCCTATTGTTTTGATGATAGTTTTGTATGATGACAAATCAGTGCAATATTTTAATTTGTCAGTCTGCCAGGATGATTGAATATGCATGGCCTAATGATAAATGAATGAAGCATGGATGTTGTTCCTATCACAGAGAACATTTGACTGCTAGCAAAATAACAAATAAGACATGCAGTATACAATATACAGGGTTTTAAAGATATAGACCTAGTATTTGTAAAATGTGCCCTTCACTGTGAATGTCTGTAATTTGTGATACATGGAGACATTCCACACAGCAAACTGGGGTTAATGCCCTTGTCAGTTCAGGTTGCTCCAGTTATGCTAGTAATAAACAATTGTGCCATTTATTTTTGGCTATGGAATTTGTTCACCTTTCCATGCCCAGTTACATCCATGTGTATAATTATAAATTGAGTTATGTTAGTGTGGTGGAAAGTGCTGAATGTTAGAAAATATGGTGGTGTAATAAAGATATTTTTGCAGTCTGGTAGTGGCTACACCAATGTATGCATTATATACATTGTATAGTCCATGGATGTATCAAGACAACGGGTCTAGTCTTATAATGATGAAGCTAATTTTTGCCGCCATCTTGCGTCGAAAAAATACCATAGGTCACTAAAATGTTGGCTTTTCCTATTGGGCAAAGTACCGGTGCCTTTGAAAAGCAGCCACCTGATTGGTCTGTTTATCTGCGAGGCGATTCGCCGTCTATCTTGCAGATGGCGGAGCCGGACAGCGATTGCTGCTGCTAGCTAATCGTTTTATTTCTAAATGAATTGTATTTAAGTGTATCGTTTTGAGAGAATTTTAGTTAAACTCCTATTTTAATCTCTTGAGTTTTCACATGAAATTGTAAGTCTTATTTAATGCGCGCGTTTTGTACAGTATTTATTTGGCAGCAAGTAGCACGGTTAGCATCTTTGTTGGAAGTTTAGGCCTACTGTGCCACCGCTTGTCGATTTTAACAATAGCCGCGATACACTCCCCTACTCTGCTTGTTTTGATACATTCAAAGAATTACCTTTATAGCAAATGGAGAAAGAACATGGACGATAAACAAGTTTGGGTACCTTTCAGTAACTGAGACATTTGTTATGCTGTCGGACATTTAATCTCACTGGAATTGAAGATATTTTGCGAGGTGAATCACAATACAGGATCACAAAGGAAGATGTCCAACGGCGCAGCAGGAAGCGGGGGTCTTTCGTGGATGGTAAGTTAGTGTGTCTACTAACCACTAACTAGCGAGAACTAATTTACAGATGTATCATCTAAATTGTGCTTTTGTAACGCTTAAAAGTGTTCTGTTCACCTAAGCACAGTACACCGGTGTCCGTTAAAAGCGTACGCTCGCATTTATCGTTAAATCTTCATAGTGCCTATTCTCCAATCAGATTCAACGTAACGCTTGTTAAAGAGCGGTCAGCTGTGGGCTCGGTTTAAATTCTGACAGGGTTTTAAAGGCCCTAACGTTACCTCTGATGCAGGAGCGGTTTTTACAAATATAACCACTGAAAAGCGCAAGCAGAGACTCCCAACGTCTTGTCTCCCTGAGGACCCCGGGGCCATAGTTAATAACGTTAGTTAACAACCTTTAAAATAAAGACCGAATCAAAGTAAACGGAGGAAACTAATTGAGCTTTACCTTGTTAGCTAATTACCAATGTTCAATAAACAGTAGAACGCAGCGGCCTTATCTTATAGCAAACATTGGGTGCATTGTTATTATTACGGTATAAATGCATGTTCTCTCGGTGAGTCTCCTATCTGGTTCCAGTAGTGTCTAAAAAGGTCACAGTGTTGACCGGTGAGGAACATTAGAAGTGAACTCGCTGTGTCTAAGTTAGTAAATCACTTTGAAGCGAATGTACTACTGACTTTACGTGTTTAACTGAACTTATGCGCATCTTGAAGTATGCTTTGGGAGATGTGTACTATTGCCATTGAGCATGGTTTTTCAATGGCGTAGGGGTTCGACACTAGAAGTAACCAGTATCTGCCTCGTTATAGTGGAGATACAGTACCTTCAAACCCACTACGTTGTGACGGTAAAGAATTGCAAACTTGTGGAACATTGATATTATTGAAAATTTCATCCGATCCAGTGAAAATTAAAGTTGCATTAAATACATTTGTGGTGCAATTTGTGATGCATGTTCAACTCATCCTAACTGTACTGTTAATCGTGTGCATCACGATCTGTGGGGTGAGTTTGGGTAATGGGTTGTTTGGTGCAAAATGTTAAAATGTTTGGTAGGTGTTTAAAATGTATACATATTTTTTTTATGTAGATTTGGTATCTTGCTATACAAAATGTATAATATATACAGGAACTATTTCAAGTTGAATGAGGGGTGTGTGTGAACAGATTGAACATATTGTTTGTAAGACTTAATAGATATTGCTTTTCTTTTTGGTGTGTTGCTACGCACTTAATGAGTTTTTTTATATTTTATTTTGATATTTTTTTTGTTCGAAATAAAAATAAAGAAATACATTTGATTGATGTTGTGATTGAAATTTTTGTTTGCATTCCTTAAAGTAAAGGTTTCTTTTTTTTTTGTCTGGCATATTATTGTTAAAGTCTATACATCATCATCATCATCATCATCATCATCATAATAATAATACTTACATAATAATAATGAATTGCCTTTGAATATTACCAAAATCTCACATCTTGCTGCTCACTAACATTTCAAACTTGATAATTAGCCTTTACAAATATTACAGTCTTATGGAATAGAGAGATAGAAGTAGAGCTGCAAAGATTAATCCATTAATCAATTAGTTATCAACTATTAATGAACGTCCGTTACATTCAAGCCATTGCCAAATGAGTTGCTACAAAGCTAATTAAGACTATCAGCTCCACACAACTCTCTCTGTATCTCTCAGTATGACTATGTTCAGAAGATTGTGTCGTCTGCCGGTGGCCACGGATAATAAGTCTTTTTTTTTTTATGCGGGTACATACATAGTTATATGTATATCAATAACAGAAAAAATTCTGCCAAACAGGAGGCTGCGAATGGCAGAGGTGATACTGGCAAGATGGAAGGGGCCAAGAAAGACAAGGCTGGCTCCAAGTTGTCTGTGGAGAGAGTGTACCAGAAGAAGACCCAGCTGGAGCACATTCTTCTCCGTCCAGACACGTACATCGGCACCGTGGAGCCCATCACCCAGGTGAGTCCAGAGGAAAGTGCCTTCCATTGTTGAGGAAAGACTAGGGCTGCACAGTGTATCGTTTTATTATCGTCATTGCAATATCAACGGGCGCAGCAAACACATCGCAAAAGGCACTCAGAGATTTTTTTGTGTTAGTTGAAAGAAAATATCAGTAGAAAACTGCACTTAATAAAAGTCTTTTTTTTTTTTATTCATTTCAGTGTTCAGATTTTCTTTCATTTATTTTAAATTTGAAACAAGCAATTTGTTGTATTTTAGCAAATGCTGAAAGCCGCAGAAATGCAGAACTGAGTACACTTTAATATCTGTTTATTTATCGCAAGTAATGTCGTTTTGATATTCAACAACGTTATCGCATATTTTCCTCATATCGTGCAGCCCTAGGATAGACTGCAGAGCTCCCAGACATGCACTGTAATTCATCAAAAGTGCTAATTTTTTACATATTGACATTATGTTACAACAGGACAGCTGGACATTTCTCTGTGAAAATTGTTCTGGTAATCTGTCTACTACTCAATAATATTTTAGTAACGTTTTCTGCACAGGTGTGATCAAATCTAGTCACAATAAGCTTGACGCGTTAGCTATTTCTTCTGCCTTTGGGACACTCCCTGTTAGGGCTGAACGATTTTGGGGGGGGGGAGAATCTAATTGTGATTTTTCTGCAAGATAGTGCGATTGCTATTTGATTTAAAAAGAAAAACAAGTATAATAAATGTAAAATCCACTGAAAATAGGACATTTCTGTAACCAATCTGTGGTAACATTATTCCAGCTTTTTTCGGTAAATATAATAATAATAATAAAAAGAGGAATTAAAAATGTTTCATCAAACATTCAACTAAATATTGCACATTCGATTAATCGCAGTCTTCACGGTTAGCTAATCACATTCTTTTAAATTGCAATTTCGATTTGAAAACGATTAATCGTTCAGCCGTAGGCGATGTGGAGAAACTCAAATGTCATGACATTTTTAACCAAAAACCTCCATATTAATATTATGACGATATTGTAGGGTTGACAATTGGTGCTTTCACAAAATCATTACACAATGAGATTTTAGATAAATAATCATCCGTAATGTGGATATAGTGACTAAGTGGGTTAAGGAAAATAGAGTTAACAGTCTGGTAAGCTCAGAAAATGCCATCACTTGACTTTAATGCAGCCTTTAAACTAGTTAATCTATTACTGCTAATAAGCTTACATGCAAATATGTTTACCTATCGTCTCATTTGCATACTCTTAGCTTTTTTATGGTCTCTGCTACCAATGAGTGGTCCACCCTAAACTTAAAATTATTTGTATCTTTTTTTCTACTTTTTTTTTCAGCAAATGTGGGTTTTTGATGAAGAAATAGGAATGAACCAGAGGGAAATCACCTACGTTCCTGGGCTGTACAAAATCTTTGATGAAATACTGGGTGAGTGAATCCACACTGTTCATCTTCCCTTTGGCACTCTGATCTGCACAGTTAATATGACGTTCCATTTGTCATTTGAGATTGTCCCTCTATGACTGGGATATCGAAGGCTTATTATCGCCATAAAAACATCAGCGGTGTCCACTGAATCCCAGTCTGGTGTTGGCACTGTGCAGCAGCATTGATCTAGGACCGTATGTGGAGATTAGTTTCTCTCTGTGAGCTTGTCTTTGTGTGCCCTGTTTGCAGCCGGGGTGGACATTTGTGAAAAAATGAAAAGTTGACGGAGAAATCATTTCAGTGTTTGTGGCAGCTCACGGTCAAAGCTCCAGTTATTTACATTTTGTTTTTTTAACCTGGTAAAGTGCAAGCGTGCTCAGTAAGCGCTCCTCAACTAAATAAAGGTTGATAAAGCAGTTGTACATCTATTTGTTACATTTTAGTTTTAAGGACTCTGTACGATGTGGGAGTAATGATGCCTCTCTAGTAAGGCGCAGCAGTGTAATCTGGGCTCACAGCATGGGAGTGCTGTTGATGATTGCTTTTATATTTTAATAGCAGGTTTATTGTCTGGTTATTACAGCTGTGGCCTGTGTGATTACACAAGAGGCCCAGGCTGGTAGCAGATATTTAAGACAGGCTCACAGAAAAAATACATGTTGCACTTTCTTTATGTATGAATGTGAAATTCTAATTCTTTAAAGGAACACGCCGACTTATTGGGACTGACGGTTCCACCGGTAGCTTAGCCTAGCACAGATCCTGGAGGTAACTGGTTCCAACTAGCCTACTGCTCTGAATAAGTGACAAAATAACGCCAACATGTTCCTATTTACAAAAAACAACGTAACACGAGACACAGCCGTCTTCTAACCGTAAACAAACCGCCTTCCGCCTGAGAATATAGTTCCCGGTTTGTTTACGGTTAGAAGATGGCTGTGTCTCATGTTACGTTGTTTTTTGTACACGCTGTGACTCTACAAATCACAACATGTAAATAGGAACATGTTGGCGTTATTTTGTCACTTATTCAGAGCAGTAGGCTAGTTGGAACCAGTTACCTCCAGGATCTGTGCTAGGCTAAGCTACTGGTGGAACCGTCAGACACCGCTACAACACGCACGGACACAAGAAGGGTATGTATGGACTTGTCTTACTCTGGGGGTTACGGTGAATAAGCTAAAGTCCAAATAAGTCGCCGTGTTCCTTTTAAACATTTTTGAGTCATTGGACTGAACCAAGTGTGTTACACGATTCTTATTTGGTTGCTTTAGTATTAATATTGTACTTACTTTTTATTTAGATATGATCACATTGCCATCACAAATACTTTCCTCACCATATAAAATAGGTATAAAATCTCCCAGAGAATATTATTGCCTTTTTACATGCAACAACTTTATTTTATTTTTTTCCCAGATACAGTACAGGTTATTTCCTATCACAACTTCCCCAGTCCCAGATCCAGCATTTTACTGTCCTCAAGGATCTCATAACCCGCTGAAACATATATTCTCCTAAATAATACATAATAAATACTTCAAACTTTTTACATGACCAGAAGATGTTTGGAATGATAAGCATTCACGTGCCATTTCAACTAATCCATTAATAAAACAGTCTTTAGTTCCAGCTTCTCAAATGTGAGAATATGCTGCCTTTTTTTCTTTTTCTTCTATTGTTATAATCGTAAATTGAATGTCTGTGGATTTTTTGTTTGTCAGACAAAACAAGACATTTGAAGACACAACTTTGGGATCTGTGGTTTATTTATCTGTTTTTCTCTTCCCCCCCCCCCCCCCCCGTGACAGTCAATGCAGCAGACAACAAACAAAGGGACAAAAACATGAATGCCATTAAGATCACCATTGATCCGTGAGTACAATGTTTCATAATATGATTTCCAAAAAGAGTGTACTAAGTAGAGTATGTACCTTTTGACAAAATACTGTATATCCCCTCCACATGTTGGATTTTGACTTAACATTGATCATTTCTTTCTTGTCCCATGAAATGTGATGTAAATATATTCGTGGCTTTAATGAGCTCATTACACCGTTAAAAACGGGCCCTTTCTTTTCTCAGAGACTAGACACGTGCAGTAGATGGTTGAGGTCTGAGACATGGATCCAGGCGAAACAACAGCATAAAGAGCTTGTGCTGAAATGCACTGAGCTCTATGTGTGGTTCACCGCCAGCCTGCCAACAGCTTAAACAGCAGCGTGTCCTTCAGCGGAGCTGCTGCTCGCTCTAATGTCCCCTGCTGTATAAATGATAGCATTAGCCCTGCCGCCGCACTCGGTTCTCTGTTGCTAATGTGGCTTTATAGAGATGTTAGTGCTCCTCTCTTGTGGGTGAGCTTATTAAGCACTGGTGTCATTATTTTGAGTCACCATCTATGGTAACCACAAATCTAACTGCATACCATCATATCAGAGATAAGATGGTAAGATATGATGCATTTTAAAGTGCAACTTTACACCCTGTTTTTGCCCGAACACAACCCCTGCACATATTCACAAATACATTCACACCCAGACACTAGTCTCGCATGCCAGACCTATCTCCAAAGCGCTGTGGAGTAAGGTCTGGCTACACCACACATACATTCTGGGATAGGAGAAAAAAACGCTCTGCATTTCTTTAAACCAATCACAATCGTCTTGGGCTCTAAGCTCCGGACACAGCGACGGTGGCTCTACAAAATAGTCTCGGGAAGGTACTTGTTTTGGTGGAAAATTTGCACCCCCCGCAAAAGAAAACATACAATGATAGATGGAGTCAACTGTTGACACAATACAGTAACGTGAGATATTGAAATTAGCTGGATACATGGTTAAACCTCATTTGCTCTTATCAGTGTATTGCTGTGTGTAATTTGTCCACAGCAATCTCACCAATCTGTCCCAGTTAGAGAGTAAATGCCGTAAACATATTCTTTTCCAGCAAACTTCACAGAGTGTAGGGCAAAACAACATTACCACTCTGTTTTAATATTCTGGTCTAGCTCAGCTAGACCAGAATATGTCTGGTTAGTTACCACAGACAGTTGTCTCGTTCAGAATTAGTATTCCCGTTGGCCTGTACAATTATAGGGGAGGAGGTAACTGTATACTACTAGCGTAATAATAGAAGTAGTACGGATGTTGCCCTGTACTTCAAGGGCATAGAGACAACATCACAGTCTTTTCAGGACAGAATTTCTTATTTTTCTCTTGGAAAAAAGCTAATAACTACTGCTGCAGTGAAAGCTGTAGACTGGGATCAGAACTGAGTAGTAGTGTAATAAAGTAACTTAAATACAAATACTGGGTCATTTTACTATCGATCAACAAATTGAAAATTCTTTCATACTGGAGCCAATACAATACTTGGGTTTTTCTGATAGCAAAATTGAAGAAATTATAACCCTTATTATTTTCTACAAAACCATTTTTTTTCTATTTACCAAAACTTCTCTGATGTGTCCTTGTTAATTTAGTCTTAATACAAGGACGCCATACAAGAACTTAGCCTAAATAAAATGCAGTGTAAAATTTGCATAATTATAGTCATACATTTTGAAATAAAAGTATCGGTAAACAACGCTAGAAGAAGCCACCTAGATATTTGATGCCTGGTGTCAGTACTTTGGATCTCTGTGGTGACCAAGACACATTTTGATGGGTACACAAACTTGGTCCTACACATAAATACATTTCAGATGGTTCTATTCATACACTTTCTAACTCATCCCTGCCTTTTTTCGTTTGCCTCCACCAGGGAGTCCAACACCATCTCTATCTGGAACAATGGTAAAGGAATCCCTGTGGTGGAGCACAAGGACGAGAAGATGTACGTCCCCGCTCTCATCTTCGGCCACCTGCTCACCTCCAGCAACTACGACGATGATGAGAAAAAGGTCACGGGTGAGAGGAGACATCCTAACATCTTTATCAGTCATTATTGAAGTCGCTAACTGCTGCCTGCAATGCTAACTTCTGTCTGCAGTGCTAACTTCTGTCTGCAAGGCTACCTGCTGTCTGTAATGCTAACTGCTGTCTGTGATGCTAACTGCTGTCTGTGATTCTAACTGCTCTCTGTAATGCTAACTGCTGTCTGTGATTCTAACTGCTCTCTGTAATGCTAACTGCTGTCTGTGATTCAAACTGCTCTCTGTAATGCTAACTGCTGTCTGTAATGCTAACTGTCTGTTTGTCCCCAGGTGGAAGGAATGGCTACGGTGCTAAACTCTGTAACATCTTTAGTACCAAGTTCACAGTAGAAACTGCCTGCAAGGAATACAGACACAGCTTCAAACAGGTGAGGATGTCTCTTCTGTTAAATATGCTTTGATAGTTTGATATAGTGACACCACCAAACAAATTATACCTGGGTCGACTGTTCATGGTCCGTATTGATTTAAATTAAGACTAAGGGTGCTAATTTAGATCTTTTTTGTGACCGAAAGCCGTCCCTTGTTAACCGATCATTATCCCACCAGTATGCAATGGCGTGCCATTGCATCTGTTCGGGAGGCTCAGACATACTTTCCCCATCCGTGAACAGCTGCGGACTTGTACCGGTCGCTCAGCCTTGATGTTTTGTGCATTATCATCAACACATGCAGCCACTTTCCTGGAACCGCGCGACCGACACAAGTCAGCTGCTCTCCACAGAGCATTTGTCTGGCTGTGTCTGCCTGCCATACCCTGCGGGGCTGTAATCAATATGTTTTTGTTTTTATCATCTTCCTCCATCTGAAAATGTATGCTTTGTTTTGCGAAAAGAACGCAGCACATAGTTGTGATTACAAACTGTAGAAGCTGCCGTTGTGCTCCTCTACATCTTACATTTAATTGTAGTCATACCCTACAGTCAATTGTAGGATGTGGTCCAGTGTGTTAGACATTCATGAATAATGATTTGATCTTATTGTAGCAGAGTATCAAATCGTTTCCAGTGCCACGTGATAGTTCAATGAAGTAATTGCTGTTTTATAGGGTTTTGACATGTGGTCATATCTAAGGTAAGGTTGTGTATATTATCACCTTTTGTGGTTGCACCCTCAAGGGTTGTATGGATACAGTTGTTAAGTCACCAGGTGTTTGATATCACGGATGTTTGGGATAGGGACGAAATGCTAGGGCTGTCCTCGATTTAAAGAAATTCTTAGTCGACTAACACTCATCCAATTTTGTTGTAGATTAGTTGATTTAATCGACAGATCTGTAAAACTGAGTTTTTCCACAAAGAATCATGCAAAAGCACCACTTTTAAATCTTGTGTTTACCAGAGATGCTCTTTTAAATCCTAGTCTAAGACCAAAACAACCAATTAGTAGACTAATCGACTAAGAGGGGGCAGCTCTATTAAAGGCACTCGGTACAGTAAGGGTGGTCTGAGTTTAAGAGGATCATGCTGTTCCCCCTGTATAAAAGAGTTTTCATTACATTTTTATGTAATAAAATAATCTAGAAGTATGTATGTTACCATGTTTTTTTTACCGTCCTCAGACGTGGCAGAACAACATGAACAAGACCTCTGACCCCAAGATCAAGTTCTTTGATGGGGACGATTTCACCTGCGTGACGTTCCAGCCAGACCTGTCCAAGTTCAAGATGGACAAACTGGACAAGGATATCGTAGCACTCCTTACCCGCAGAGCATATGATGTAGCCGGTTCCTGCAGGGGGGTTAAAGTCACACTGAACGGGAAAAAAGTACCAGTAAGTCTCTTTCTCCAACTCATTACCTATTTATTTTTCTTTGGTGTACTGTACTGGCTTTAAAGTTTGTGTTGAGGGTGAACTAATATGGGATTTGACCACTGTTAGTTCCAGCTGTGACAGACATGAAAATGTTGACAGCACATACTTAATTAGGACAATGCCCTTTATTTCTAATTTGTGTTGTTTTCTAACTATGTTTAATCATATTCATTAAGACATCTCTCCTCTGACTCTTTTTGCTGTTAATGCAAATATAAAACTTCATGTTCAGCTTTTCTCATGTCATCTCAACAGCACTAATTACAACAACAGAGTCATGTTATACTCACTTCTCTGCTGCTCTGAGTTTCTCTCACGTTAACACAAATACTCTTCATACCCTTTATTTAATTCCAGTTGCTTCTACTTTGCTGTTTGCTAGTCCACACAGCATTCCAGGATGGGAGAAAAACGTGCTCTGGTTTATTGGCATTTCTTTTAACCAATCACAATCGCCATGGGCGGCGCTAAGCAACGGACGGAGCTGCTGCAAAATAGCCTCAGGAAGGAACTTGTTTTGGTGGAACATGTGTACGTTCAAAAGTTGTTTTAGTCGTGCAACAGGAAACTCAGATTGGACAGATAGTCTAGCTAGCTGTCTGGATTTACCCTGCAGAGATCTGAGGAGCAGTTAACCATAGTCCTCAGAAATCAGTTTAGAACGCCAACACAAAGAAAGAGGAAGGGGACGGACATCCGGCCGAAAATACATGCATCCGGCGCAATTTCCTGCGGCACCTGAACAATCCCGGAGATGGAACGTTGTGGCTATAGACTACTGTCAGTGAAACACAACACTTCCTTTACCTGTGTTTTCACATTAAAAGCCCTACCAGCCCTGCCTATATTTATCTTTCAATGTGAAACATTTGATGAACAATATTCACCTTCCAAAGACTGTGTGGAGAGAGTCACATAGTTGATACTGTTAGAATTAAAATATGAATTACTAATAGTCATGAAGTTCCGCTTCACAGGCCTGAATGGAAGAGTTACTGTCGGTGCAAACTACATTCAATGCATAAACAAAGTTTGAAAAGATACAGGCTAGTTTATGCTTCCAAGCATTTTGTGGCTTACAGGTTACATATGCATAACACATTATAATATGTACAGTATTTTTAATGGATCATCTTTCCAGTTAAACTGTAATTGCAAATCCAGAGATCCGCATATTTGTGTGTATGTATTAGTTTTCATGACAATTGTACAAATGGGGAAAGATAACAAAATGTGAGACTCTCATCAGTGTTTCAGTCTCTTCATCAATAATAATAATGAAGACATAATTGCCAGCTGCACTCAGGGAGTAAACCGCCATCATATCAGACTTGAGCAGACATTGCTTGGACGATATTTGATATCATTGCTGTCATTAACAAATTGTTGCTTTTTTTCCCCCCTACATTTATTGTTCATGAACATTATTATTTATAGTAATTTACTTATAACATTGTCTGCAGCTGTGGTCCATGACTTATGACAGGCCTGACAGCAGATGTGATGGTGTTACATAGATAAATATTACCTGTTAAACCTAACTTGAATCTGTCTTTTCTGTGACTAAAGGTTACTGGCTTCCGCAGCTATGTGGATTTGTATGTGAAGGACAAACTGGACGAGACGGGCGTTGCTCTGAAGGTGGTGAATGAGACTGTGAATGATCGCTGGGAGGTTTGCCTCACCCTGAGCGAGAAGGGATTCCAACAAATCGGCTTTGTCAACAGCATCGCCACGACCAAGGTATACTAACGGTGAAGAAAATGCTTCAAGTAAACAATTAAAAATGTTGTTTCTAACGCTGAGGGCGCTCATATTTCAGGGCGGCAGACACGTTGACTATGTGGTGGACCAGATAGTGTCCAAACTTATTGAAGTGGTGAAGAAGAAGAACAAGGCGGGAGTGACGGTCAAACCCTTCCAGGTAGGGTTATGTGTGATTTTTCTGCAACATTTGTAACTCAAGGCGACTGTGGTAGTTTTTTGCAGGCGTACGTTAAAAAAAATTATTTAAATTGACCTTCCTCTGATTCGCTCTTCAGGTAAAGAACCATATCTGGGTGTTTGTGAACGCACTGATCGAGAACCCCACCTTTGACTCCCAGACCAAGGAGAACATGACTCTCCAGACCAAGAGCTTTGGGTCCAAGTGCCTTCTGTCAGAGAAGTTCATCAGAGCTGTAAGGACACACTTCTCATTCCAGTTTCGACTCCTCTCTCAGCTTTTCGGTTGCTGGTGTGAAATAGTTTGGCATCAGTCGTGAAAGGATTTTGTCTCTTTGTCACCCACAGGCAACCAACTGTGGGATCGTTGAGAGCATCCTCAACTGGGTGAAGTTCAAAGCTCAGACCCAGCTTAATAAGAAGTGCTCATCTGTGAAGTACAGCAAGATCAAAGGCATTCCCAAGCTAGACGATGCCAACGATGCCGGTGTGTTAAGTGTGATTACTTATTTTTCATTTTTAATAATTATTTTTCTTTTTTTTTAACAAAATACAAATACAAAATACAAAAAACTCGCTACATAAACAAATCATCCCCCTTCCATCACCACCCACCCAAAAATCAAGAAAAGATGACACAGTAACAATACAATACAATATTCCAGATCATTCAACAAAATAATAACAAAATAGACAATAAACCAAATAAACATATGTATAGAACAACACCATGAGACCATCATACACGTCTCTCCCCCGCACAAAGCTTCTTAGTTCTCCAGAAAGCTCTGGTACTTTCCCTATTTTCTAGTATATAATACATCCAATCTGGCAAACCGTTTATATGACATTTTTTATATATGCCAATCTCACAGGCCCACTCCTGGATTGACGGCACCCCTTCATTCTTCCATCCTCTTAACATAATCGGTCTGGCTATCATTAAACTAGTCTGGACCCAGCTTCTTATGTGTTTATCCATCCCGCTTAGGATAGACCCATCTCCCAGAACAAATAATCCCGCGGTCCCTGTGATCCGACGTAGGTTATCATATACAGTGAGGAAAATAAGTATTTGAACACCCTGCTATTTTGCAGGTTCTCCCACTTGGAAATCATGGAGGGGTCTGAAATTGTCATCGTAGGTGCATGTCCGCTGTGAGAGACATAATCTAAAAACAAAAATCCAGAAATCACATTGTATGATTTTTTAACTATTTATTTGTATGATACAGCTGCAAATAAGTATTTGAACACCTGTCTATCAGCTAGAATTCTGACCCTCAAAGACCTGTTAGTCTGCCTTTAAAATGTCCACCTCCACTCCATTTATTATCCTAAATTAGATGCACTGTTTGAGGTCGTTAGCTGCATAAAGACACCTGTCCACCCCATACAATCAGTAAGAATCCAACTACTAACATGGCCAAGACCAAAGAGCTGTCCAAAGACACTAGAGTCAAAATTGTACACCTCCACAAGGCTGGAAAGGGCTACGGGGAAATTGCCAAGCAGCTTGGTGAAAAAAGGTCCACTGTTGGAGCAATCATTAGAAAATGGAAGAAGCTAAACATGACTGTCAATCTCCCTCGGACTGGGGCTCCATGCAAGATCTCACCTCGTGGGGTCTCAATGATCCTAAGAAAGGTGAGAAATCAGCCCAGGACTACACGGGAGGAGCTGGTCAATGACCTGAAAAGAGCTGGGACCACCGTTTCCAAGGTTACTGTTGGTAATACACTAAGACGTCATGGTTTGAAATCATGCATGGCACGGAAGGTTCCCCTGCTTAAACCAGCACATGTCAAGGCCCGTCTTAAGTTTGCCAATGACCATTTGGATGATCCAGAGGAGTCATGGGAGAAAGTCATGTGGTCAGATGAGACCAAAACAGAACTTTTTGGTCATAATTCCACTAACCGTGTTTGGAGGAAGAAGAATGATGAGTACCATCCCAAGAACACCATCCCTACTGTGAAGCATGGGGGTGGTAGCATCATGCTTTGGGGGTGTTTTTCTGCACATGGGACAGGGCGACTGCACTGTATTAAGGAGAGGATGACCGGGGCCATGTATTGCAAGATTTTGGGGAACAACCTCCTTCCCTCAGTTAGAGCATTGAAGATGGGTCGAGGCTGGGTCTTCCAACATGACAATGACCCGAAGCACACAGCCAGGATAACCAAGGAGTGGCTCTGTAAGAAGCATATCAAGGTTCTGGCGTGGCCTAGCCAGTCTCCAGACCTAAACCCAATAGAGAATCTTTGGAGGGAGCTCAAACTCCGTGTTTTTCAGCGACAGCCCAGAAACCTGACTGATCTAGAGAAGATCTGTGTGGAGGAGTGGGCCAAACTCCCTCCTGCAGTGTGTGCAAACCTGGTGAAAAACTACAGGAAACGTTTGACCTCTGTAATTGCAAACAAAGGCTACTGTACCAAATATTAACATTGATTTTCTCAGGTGTTCAAATACTTATTTGCAGCTGTATCATACAAATAAATAGTTAAAAATCATACATTGTGATTTCTGGATTTTTGTTTTTAGATTATGTCTCTCACAGTGGACATGCACCTACGATGACAATTTCAGACCCCTCCATGATTTCCAAGTGGGAGAACCTGCAAAATAGCAGGGTGTTCAAATACTTATTTTCCTCACTGTATCCCGGTCCAACATTCCTGGACCTTATCACAGGACCATTGAACATGAAGTAATTGGCCATCCTCTGTCTTACATTTCCAACAAGTGTGATTATTTATTAACGTATAGGAGAACGTGTTGCCTTGAATGTCCACCACTGACGGCAGAGCTGTGGTTGTTGCTTCTCAAGCAAAATCATAAATGTTGATGTGGAGTAGAGAGAAGCGTTTACAGAGCAAGATATTGGTTATGAAGTCTTGTCTAAAGGCATTACAAGGCTTCAGAAGCATTATTTGCACATTTTGGGCCCTATTTTAACGATCTGAAACGCAAGTATCAAACACCAAACGCAAGTAGCTTTGTGGGCGGATCTCGGGCGCTGTTGCTATTATACTGCCGGGCTAAATGACTCCTGGGTTGGTCTGAAGTAGCTACATTACTCATAGGTGTGGTTTGGGCGTAACGTGCAATAAACCAATCAGAGCGTTATCTCACATTCCCTTTAAAAGCAGGCGCGCTTGTTCCATGGCGGATTGCTATAATAATGGCGGATTTGCTAGGCACACGGCTGAGGAGACCGACGTTTGCTATTGATTTTTCTTTTGGTCAAAATGTAAATAAAGAAATGTCACAAAAACATACTTTCCAATGTTCTGATGTCATGGTGATATTTTTGCAGTAGACCGAGATTAGACCGAGATGACCTCACTAGATGCAGCTCTTCTGTCTCTCCTCTCCCGTGCTGCTGCTGGGGCATTTGGTTAAGTGGCATTGGCACATGCAGTTCAACATCACATCTCCTTAAGTCCTCTAATATTTCCTCATTTATGTCATCAACACATCCATGATTCATAGAAATGTTGTGTAAAGCTAGGTCATATTTTTCCTTGTATTTATGTATGGTTTGCAAAAATGGGAACTGCTGGGTCCGTGAGATGAGAGAAGCAAAGTGTATGCGTGGTGTGCGCACTCTACATTGCGGCCAAGCATGCGCCCTTAAAATAGCATCTGAATAACGTACCACTGACTTTAGACTAGTTTTTTCCTGGTCTGTGGCAGAACTGTTTTCTGGAACGTTTGCGCCAGAATACGCCTCCTCTTTTTGCGTAACCGCCCCCGGGAGTGCAAGTTCATTCCCTAATTTACCGACGTGAGTCTGTGCAGGGAAAAGTCTGCTGTGCGTCGGGTGCAAAATAGGAATAATACATGCGTCGGTGTACAAAGTCAATTGCGCTGGGTGCAAGATGGGTATTACGTAAAAAGGTCCCATATTGTAGAAAGTGAGATTTCCATGTTTTTTATTCTGGCAACAGCCGTAGTTATGTTTTTGGGTTATCCATCCAGGCAAAGGGAACTCTGTTGGTGTTATTAGTAACACATGCCTTTCCTGCTATGATAATACAAAATGTATGCTGTGAAAAAGGCCTGTTATGTGAGACTCTGCCATTGTTTGAATACCAGCTGTTATCTGAGAATTACAATGACATTTTACATCATAGCCATCCAGAAAACTGCACAGTGCACAGTAATTAGATTATGAATTGTATCCACATCCATGTCCTAGGTGGCAAACACTCCTCTGAATGCACACTTATCCTCACTGAGGGAGACTCAGCCAAGTCTCTGGCTGTCTCTGGACTAGGAGTCATCGGGCGCGATCGCTACGGAGTGTTCCCACTCAGAGGAAAGATCCTAAATGTGCGAGAGGCAACACATAAGCAGGTATGACGCTGGACACTTGTAAAATGATGTGTAGGAAATAAAAGAAACACCATGTGAAAAAAACAATTATAAGGCTTTGTAGTCACTGTTGATTACAGATAGCTGCAAAGGTGAGTTAAGTTAGAATGAGTGGATCTGAGCTTTATTTCCGAGCCGTTTGCGTTCACACTGGAGGAACATCACTCACAAATACTTACTAAATAAAATAAATAATACTTACAAGACCTCATGTTAAACACCGTCAAAGTGCACCAGTAAAAAGGAGCGGAATCAAACATTAAAGCTCACCAACAGGCACAGATAAATTACTCAGGATTTTTTTTATAAGCCATACAAGTACAGCTTTAAAGATTACATCACGCACTTCTGTGACCCAGTCTTAACAAGAACTAGAATATAAAAAAAGGCTGCCGTGTGGAATCTGCTTCTGTGTGACTACAGTTCAGTAAGACATAATCAGGTGGAAAGAGAATAGAATGTGGAACCCGAGCAATGAAAAAGTATTATGATGCAACCTGAGTGTGGTTGTTCATATGTTTATTGTAAATTGCCTTTCTAACTTACCGGACAACAGCACTTTAGAAACTTGCCTCTCATTCACTCATTTACACACACATTCATACACCGATGATGGCGGAGCTGCCATGCCAGGCTCTGGCCAGCCTTGGGGTTCAGTGTCTTGCTCAAGGGCACTTTCACACGGGGACAGGAAGAGCCAGGGATCGGACCGTCATTCTTGTGATTAGCCACAGTCGGCAAGAAAAAGCCATGTTTTCCCTCAATGGCCCATACTATCGTAGTTAAACATATGGGGATCTATGATGTTATTTGTGTGCGGTTGGTTGTGGGTGATAATGCTCCCAACATGCACTGCTAAATACATTTTGAGGGTTAGTGTCATGGAAGCTAGGATGGAGTTGTATACCTTCCTACCCTCTCCTATTCAGTAGATCAAAACATTGTTAAATATTTATTGGAAATTTGAGAGTGCAAAGTACAAAGCATAATTTCCATCTTGTAGACTTTCAAAGATCTTTATTGTTGAAGAACTGAATCTGACATACCACATCGCAGGAAGGAAAAACAAAGAAGATAGAAAGTATTTGAAGTTGTTGTTGTGAAGGGAAAGCCTGGCCCTGCTACTTATTAGATACCACCCAGTGTTTTTTAATCTGTCATTTTATTGTTGGTGCTGTAGGTAGGATTGTCAAGGTCCAGGACTTAATTTTATAAGTCTACTGCATCTTTAACAGTGAAATTTATTTTGCATTCTGGAGCAGCTCCGCTCAAAAGAAGAAATAAATAGAAAAATACACACAGAGTTGGATAGCAATTCCACATATAGCACAAAGACATATCAACAGCCATGGCAAAGAAACATGTTTCTTGATATCCTCGGATTTAGATCTTTATTGGCAGCCCACTGAGGGCAAGCCTTGTTTTGGTTTTGCCAAATCAATGAGCTGAAAGCAGCCAAAATCTGAGTAGATCTGATTCAATCAATTGATTCAAAACTAATATAAATATATAGCTTAATGGAGCTGTATTATGTTCTGCCTTGCATCTGACATTACCTTTTTTTTTCCAACAGATCATGGAAAATGCTGAGATTAACAATATCATCAAAATAGTTGGCCTCCAATACAAGAAGAGCTACGAAGACCCCGAGTCACTGAGGTCCCTGCGCTACGGCAAGATCATGATCATGACCGATCAGGTGAGCGCCCTCCTGGACACTCACACAGCTTTAATGTGATACAATCATTAATAGCTCAACCAGCAGTTCTAATAGTTCTTGTCTTGTCCCAGGATCAAGATGGCTCCCATATCAAAGGTCTGCTCATCAACTTCTTCCACCACAACTGGCCATCCCTGCTGAAACACACATTCCTGGAGGAGTTTATCACACCCATTGTCAAAGTAAGACGCACACACACAGACTGTACATTACCATTTTAATTAGGGCTGCACAATGTTGTTTTTTTATTGTTACCGCGTTATCAACTGGCCCAATAAACACAAATCGTGAAAGGCTGCGACGTATCGCGAAAGACACTCAGAGATATTTTGTCTTAGTTAAAAGAAAATATCACTTTAAAATTGTTACTTTGTAACTTGTTATTCCTTTTTATTAGTGGTGCCTTTTGTGTCTCCAGAGGTAGCTGTGTGAAGTCTGATGAATGTCCTTATGTGATGTCACTTGAGTCAGCGTCAGTTGGGTCTGAAGACTACAAGTTTGACAAAGAAAACAATCTGGGGGTGTGGAGTTAGAAAGTAGTGAATTTAGCAGACCTCGTAGCGTGCTGCTCATCTTTGCTTGAAGCTAGCCACTCGAGGCTACTTGAGCAAAGTACACCTGAATCTCAAAACAAACTGTTGACGGACAAGAAAGAAGAATGCATGGAATAAAAAGGACAATAACTCTGAAAAGGATTAAAATTGATGCTGCAGAACCAAACTGTCATCCCAAGTCCGGCGATAAATCGGAGTGGAGTTGTTGGCATCATAGGTTAATTTGCATGAAATATTTGGTGGACAGGCTAAATACTCAACTCAAACGTACAGTAAAGCTGGACCTGAGCGATGAATCTGTTGTCTGCAGGTAAACAAGAACAAGCAGGAGATGGCCTTCTACAGCATTCCAGAGTTTGACGAGTGGAAGAAACAGACAGATAACTATAAAACCTGGCACATAAAGTACTACAAAGGTTTGATACTCAAGTATTAAATATATCATTATACATTCCAAAGTTCCTTCTGTAGTTGTTTTAAAAATTTGACATTGATGTTCCAGGTTTGGGTACAAGTACAAGCAAAGAGGCAAAGGAATACTTTTCAGACATGGAGAAGCATCGCATCACATTCAGATACAGCGGTGCAGAGGACGACGCTGCCATTACCCTGGTGAGTTCAATGCTACAGTTACTTATTGTTCTCCATTGGAAAAAATACAGTCCAAGATAATGCACAGTCAAACACCACCACTGAGTCAGGGCTGCCAACTTTTCAAAAAACCTTGGAGTGAGATTTGGTGGCGGCAACCAAAATTTTGCCACGTACAAAGCAATTTTTTTTGGCTCATTCGGCATCATTACAGTACAGCAAAAAAAAAAAAAAAAAAAAAAAAAAAAATATATATATATATATATATATATATATAATATACGGGTCACCCAGAGCCGTATATTAGAGAGAGTTTGGCCAACTAGGGAATCGAATGTTCTGAGCTATCCTGTTATGCAATTGGTTCCGAGCTGGTCGTGTGTTTCGTGGACTCCATGTAGGATACCAACATTTGTCTGATTCCTATTGACATAGTGCAGGGAATACTGGAAAATGTAATATATTATTAAAAGAATTACATAAATCACTGAAAAAATCTCCAACTGTTGCGCGTTTGGCTGCAATGAAATGACAGAGAAGTGGCAAAAGATTTCACAACCTCCCCCATGAACCAAAAAGGCGAAAAGTATGGGAACTGGAGGCTAAGTGACTACTCATTATTGTTTGAGATAAATGTAAATTTCTCTCTTCGACATATGATAACAAATTACATGGGACAAATATAGTAATACCATCGGTAATGTGTACCATGCTGTCAAAAAAAGTTCTAACTGCTTTAGACGTTTGACGTTTGAAGTTAGCCATGCCTTTTGCTAGCGCTAGCTTTTTCGCTAGCACTCCATGTACCTAAATGCTTGTGATCTTGCCATAGTCAAATGGCTTTTGGTCTCACCCGAGTCCAGGTGTCTGTTTATAATAATATTGGAGGGAAAGCAGCGTTAGCCTAGCCTGCTAGGTAAATATTACAACTGCCTTCGGAGTTTCCTATACCTGCGTCCACATTGTCAATAGTGCTCCTTTTGTACCATAATTTTATTGAATTAAATATTAAAGATACAGTAGGTAAAACTTATAAAACTAACTTTCTGTGATATTTGCTGAAACTGACCCTATGTTCCAGTAGAACTACATGAAGCAGGTCATTTTAAAACAAATCCAGCTCCTCTGGCACCACCTACAGCCTGTAGTGTGATTTGCAGAAATCCACCGCACCCTGTTCAGATGCACCAATCATGCCCGGGGGTGTGTCTAACTGCGTGTCAATCACTGCTCATGCACATGCATTAATTCTCCCTTGTGGGGGGAGGGGCTTAGGAGACCGTTTGGGCTTTAGCAGAAAGGGGGGAGAGACTGAGAAGTTGTCGATGTTCAAATTCTTTGGCTAAATCCTGGATGTTCACAATCCTACCTACAGCACCTTTAAGCTTTGCTCCTACGAGATGGGTGGGTTTTTGTTACGTTACACACACAAAGCTAACTGGCTATAGTTAGCCTGTACTTATGCTAGCGGACATTAGAAAGGTAAACACAGCTCAGAGATTTATTAGGCGACGTGGTCACTCACTAGCCTGGTCCTACCAGACTCTGGTACATTTAATTTGTACAGAGAGTCTGGCCACTCTCCATTGACAAGTGTTAACTTCCTTGAAGGCGGGTACTCTGTTGAAGTTTAAAACTATTGGATCTGCCCAGAGCAACTCTGGATCTGCCATAACCAATCGCTAACGTTTGGTCGTGACGTATGTCATGCGCATGTGCAACAAGAGGGGAGACCGACAACAACTATCGGCTTATATTTAGCATTAGCATTACTAGCCTTAGCCAACTCCTTCACCACTAACTGAGCGAGCTGGAAAATCTAACTTTTCCTGAACCCCGTGGGGAGGAGGGCCACAACATCATGGCCACCAACACAACTCAGCAAAGATTGTTCTTGTTCAGGCTTTAACTTCTGAATATTCGGCAGCGTTGCTGCCACACTGGACCGAATGGCTTTGCTCGCATCTTTCTAGTGCACGTCCTCAACGTCATCGTTCTCAGCCACTCCCTCTGTTCACTGATTGGACCTACAAATATTTGACCGGAGAAAACCCAAGAATATACCGCAAACCCAGACGGAGTACTGAAGGGAAATGAAAATTGAGCGGAACTAAGTAGGCGGGCGGAGCCAGGCTAGTCACTCACTACAATCCGCATTTTTTATAGGCCCATTTACGATATAGCAGGTCAATATACACTGGAATATTTCTGTAAGGGCCTTTTATATATTGACAAACGTTGATAATATCATGTATATGCCTGTTTATGGTGAAAATAAGCGATTTATTTCAAGATAGCATATTCGTCCCATAGGGTTACACTGTAGAGTCATCTGACGATGGTATCCAATATGGAGCTCATGATTTGAGTTGGCCAAACTCTCTCTAATATACGCCTCTGCCCTCACCGTCTCTGAAAGCATAACTAAGTAGCTCAACAGGTAGCTCTATGGATAAATTCATCTTTCAGGCGACCGGGTTGACACTTCAGTGTGAGAAATTGGGGGCGTGGCGTGTGAGCGTGTGAAACCAATCAAATGTGTGTCTCTTAGGCCAGTGCGTGAGAGTTGGCAGCCCTGTGAGTACAGCGTCAAAAATGTTATAAAACCAAATCAGCTCCCCTCTGACATTATTACCTCGGACCTGGAAAACCTGTGAAGTTAGAGACTAGTTTTCCAGTCATGGAAACACATGGAAATTGATTAAAATGACAAGATGTCTTGGAAATAATCTGTTGTCCTGGAAAATTTGAATTGTATTTTAGTCCTTCACTCGCCTATGTAAACCTAGATACGTATTTAGTTAAACGGAACAGATCGGAAAAAATCCTGCCTTTTCATTTCGGCTCCCATGTCAGTCAAAGGAACCGTTCACACCAGACGCAGAGCGGAACAGACTTGCAGCGACCTTTTTGTCATTGAGTCTGTTTTTCTGGAGTCACGAGCAGAATTCTCAGAATTCCAGTGGAAGTTAGCCAGCTGATAGGTTTTCATTTGGGTTTGTTGGGGCAATATTGAACCTGAGATTTGGTAGCAAAACAATACTTCCTTAGATACTTTACCTTTTCAACCAAAAAAATGCTTTTCATTTGACAGAAAAGGTTCTCAAATGGTAAATATTTTCTAAACACATGTGACCGCATAAAAACCATGCCTTAATAAAATAGTCTAAAATTGGCCAAATTATTATTTATATCGGAAACTGTATATATAAGAATAGAAGTGTACAATAGAGCAAGTAGTTGGTACTTTGATACTCTGCGCTTTATGTAGTTAAGGGAGGCTGAGCTGCTGTGTTTTGCTCCAGGCCTTCAGTAAGAAGAAGACCGATGACAGGAAGGAGTGGCTGACTAACTTCATGGAAGACAGACGCCAGAGGAGGATGCACGGCCTGCCGGAGGTTTGTGTGTGTGTGTGTGTGTGTGTGTGTGTGTGTGTTACAAACTCTGATTAGGTGGAATTGAATCACTTATGTGATTTTTCTCAAATATCAGTTTGAAATGTCCCTAAACAAAATGCAATGATTGTAAAACTTTCAGATGGCTACTTTCTGTGCTCAAACTAATCTTTAAGTATGTGTATTGATGTTATTTTTAATTGGTGTTTTCTCAGCAATACCTGTATGGAACTAACGCCAGGCACCTCTCCTACAATGACTTCATTAACAAAGAGCTGATTCTGTTCTCCAACTCTGACAACGAGAGATCCATTCCATCCTTGGTTGACGGTTTGTATATATTCACCTCATCACTGTGAACCATTTGGTGTGCTACTTTGTTGTAGGTATTATCCCTTTCCTTAAGCCATAGTAAAAGAATCATTAACACAAAAAGTCATTCTTTTGTAAAACTACACCACTATTTGTTCGGTCTTTGGAACAGTGGTGATGTATTGATGATGGGTAGGCCTGTAACAATTATTACATAATTGTCTAATTGTCAGTTTTCTTTACATAATTGGTTTCTTTGTTTAACTGCAATTAACTGCTAACATTAGCTAAGCTCTTAAGGTGTATGCCTGGTAGTTGTTGATTTTGTTTAGATATGCCAAATTGTAATTATATACACTTGACTCTATACACTCACAAAAATAACCAAACCATCACCAATGAAGAAGGAACTCTCTGCTAAGTTCAATGACACCTCACACAAGACTACCTAAACGGTTCAAATGTTATAAAAGGGGGCGTGGCCTGAGTAGGTGGGTGTGGTTAAAGTAGAGGGGGCGCCTCAGTATCACATGTAGACCACACGTTATAAGTTTCATGTAAATCGGATGATGTTTGTCATAGAAGGCTGATTTTCCTGCCAGCGGGGGGCACTATGACCAAAAGTCAATTTTGGCCTACAGATGACCTCAGGCCTGGACTCTTGTCAATCATGAGAAATTTCGGCCAAATTGGACAATGTACACTAAAGTTACAACAACTTCTTCGTTCATCGATAAATGCTCAAAATGGCCACCACGCCCACACCGTGTAATAACTTTTCATCTTTAACGTCTTTAGATAACACAGACTGAATTTGAAGTCCATCTGATGAAATCTCTAGGAGGAGTTTGTTAAAGTATAGCACCTTGACTTTTAGGCCTACTTCCTGTTGCCATTAGGGGGCGCTATAACTTTGAGCCAACATCGACCTGTAGATGTCGTCAGGGTTGGACTCTTATGAATCCTGAAAAATTCGAGCCAATTGGACAACGTCAACTCAAGTTACACCCACTTCCTGTTTCGATGGCGAAACGCACAAAATGGCCGCCCTGCCACGGCAATGCCCTGTGACGAAAAGTTTTTCTTTTAATAACTTTTCATCTTTAAGGTTTTGAGATGGCACAGACCAACTTGATCGGATGAAATCTCTAGGAGGAGTTCGTTAAAGTACGACGTGGAAATGGCCAAAATCACACTCATTTCGAACGTTCAATTCAAAATGGCGGACTTCCTGTTGGGTTTAGGGTATGGCTCCAATGAGCTTTTTTGTACGTCTTGACATGTTACATACCAAGTTTCGTTAGTCTACGTTAAACGTACTGCAGGGGCAAAACATTTTTAACTTCGTGGGGGGCGCTAGCGAGCCATTTTTGTGCTCCTATTCCTAAACCCTTAAAATACGTACATTTTCACCAGGATTGATGCGACCGCCAATTTTGGTGAGTTAAGGCCCGCCAAAAGGCGATAATTTGCTGGAAGAAAGAAGGAATAATAAAAAATTCCTTCAGTTTCAATTCTAAAATTGTTTTATGATCATAAAGAGGCGTGGTTTACTTCATCGACTGTGTACTTGTGTTATTACATTATCTGGGTCACATGACACTGATGTAACCAAAAGATGCATCCTTGGATTCATTCAATACTTTTAATTTGTTTAAAAAAGTAATACATGAATGAATATTTTTCTGAAAGAGACAATTATATTGTTAAACGCAATTATTTCTGAGACAATTAATTGTACAGCAGCATTTGGAATTGTTCTAGCTCTAATGATGGGATGTGTTTGCTGTTCCAGGTTTAAAGCCAGGCCAGAGGAAGGTGCTGTTCACCTGCATGAAGAGGAACGACAAGAGGGAAGTGAAAGTAGCGCAGCTGGCCGGTTCAGTGGCGGAGATGTCTGCCTACCATCATGGAGAGGTACAGTCAACTCAATGTCTTCCAGACACGCCCCAACATCTATTAATGAGTGAGAGTCAATATAACAGTGGGGAAGATGAATAGTTAGATTTCTAAAAATCTCATTATAATGTAAAGTAATGAATCTTGAATTCAGTTAACGCTTGCTATTGTTTTTCCTTCTCTGCCATGTTTGCTTTGTTGCAGACATTTCATACTGACAACTTTAGCTGTATATGAGTTAGGGGTGGAACGGTACACTGAAGTCACGGTTCGGTTCATACCTCGGTTCAGACATCACGGTTCGGTACAATGGAGGGAAAAGCATAACAAAAATGCAGAAGGCAATTTTTTTTATTGTGCATGTCTCAGGCTGTAGCCTACCACCTAGTGTCATCCAGTCTCTCCCCTGAGCTAGCTGCAACAGCCTGAAGCGTATAAGATGTAAACAGTAAACAATAAGTAGGCTAGGCTACCCCACATCATCTCCAGACTCCATCTGGAACTTGTAAACAAAACAAGACAATCAGCTAGTAGTGTGATATGGGAGACACGCGCTGCTCTCATAGCCTATGTGAATTCACAGTGCAGGAGTGTTAAAAGAGCAGCTTCGGTTACACAGAGCAGTTGGCGAATTGTGGCGTTAGCTTCACACGCTAAGAGCGGAGCTAGCGTCAAACAGCGAAGCTAACGGCGGAGCTAACAGCTAATGGTGGAGCTAACAGCTAACGGCGGAGCTAACAGCAAACGGCGGAGCTAACAGCAAACAGCGAAGCTAACGGTGGAGCTAACAGCTAACGGCGGAGCTAGCAGCAAACAGCGAAGCTAAAAGCGGAGCTAACAGCTAACGGCAGAACTAAAAGCGGAGCAAATGGGCCTGGAAGCCATTTGTGGCCGAGGCGAGAAGGGATACAGCTACAGTACATCCGTGTTTGATTGTAGTATATGAAGGGACTAGTTTGCTTCGTGTGGACCAGAGTGATAGAGAAAGACATGGCTCTGGTGTGGACTCACTGGACTGACTCCGACTTGACATGTAGGCGGAGCTTGGGAGCTTCAGAGCTAAGGTGGGGCTACAGATTATGTGTCCCTAAGAAATGTGTATGTAACAGTAGTTCCACATTACATTAATTCATTTGCACGCAAGTTTTATTTATTTTTATACCGTGTATTCTCCGTACCGTTTCGGTTCAATACGAATAGCCTACATGTACCGTTCCACCCCTAATATGAGGTAGTTTGGGGTTGGCATATTAATTACAGATGATCCGATACCATTTATCGCTTACCGAATTCGATACTTGAACTTGCGTATCTGCCGATACCGAGAACCAATCCACTACCAGTGTGTCATATATTTAATTATGTTTTAACAGCTATATACTACTATCACTGTATGGATGTGATATGATTTGCTATCATTGTTGCTCAGGTTAAACATTTTGTGAAACATGAACAAACACAAACAATAAACGGCGTAGAACTTTATTATCCAGTTTGACAGTCAGTCATAACGGGAAAAGAACATAAATAAATTACTTTAGATTTTCTTCAGGTATAAATTACATGGTATCAGATCGATGCATAAACTCCAGTACTTTCCGAGACAGACACCATTATTTTAGGCAGTATCTGAGGCTTTTCTGATGCTGGTATCGGAACATCGCTAATATTAATATTAAAATAGTAATGTGTGTTTATGCATTTTACGTCCTCAAACTTCGGGCCAATCAGAAGAAATGACTGAATCTTAAACTTTTTTACTTTAGCTACTTTTGTTAGCTAGTGTGTAGAGGTATTGCAGAGATTCTCTATTCTAGCCACTATTACTGACCCCCCCCCCCCTCCCCTCTCCCACCACCACCACCACCACCCCACCCCCATTTCCCATTTGTCCTTGTAGCAAGCTCTCATGATGACCATAGTGAACTTGGCCCAGAACTTTGTGGGCAGTAATAACGTGAACATTCTGCAGCCACTGGGTCAGTTTGGTACTCGCATCAACGGAGGCAAAGATGCTGCCAGCCCTCGTTACATCTTCACCATGCTCAGGTAAAGCAACAATGAACAAAATGGTTGGATTCTCTTGATGATACCATGACATCCATGTCCTTGATGGTTGTCACATTTAGGGCTGTAACAATTAAATAATTGTGTAATCGCAATTTTTTTTTAACATAATTGCCATTTCTTTGTTTAACCAGGATGATTGTTGATGGTAATTGTCAGTTTTATGTTAATTCAAGAAAATTATTCTATGTTTTATGATAATAAAGAGGCGTGTATTACTTCATAGGCTGTGTACTTGTGTTATTACATTATCAGGGTCACATAACAGTGATGTAAACAAAATATGTATCCTGGGATTCATTTAATTTGTTTGCAAAAGTAACCCATGAATATTTTTTTAATTGGACTGAAAGAGACAATTATATTTACTTAGTCACAATTATTTCTAAGACAATTAATTAGTACGGTACAATTTGGAATTGTTACAGCTCTAGTCACGTTGTAGTATTTGGACAGAATCTGTTTTTGTCTGAAACCTTTTATATAAACTCCAAAGTCAAGATTATTTTGAATATGCAAGTCTGATAACGGCGCTCTTATTTCCCACAGTCCCCTTGCCAAGCTGTTGTTCCCATCGGGGGATTCCAACCTGCTCAAGTTCCTGTACGATGACAACCAGAAGGTGGAGCCCGAGTGGTACATTCCCATCATTCCACTGGTGCTAGTGAATGGCGCCGAGGGCATCGGAACAGGCTGGGCGTGTAAGATCCCCAACTACGACCCCCGAGAGATCGTCAACAACATCAACCGCATGCTCAACCACCAGGACCCCCTGCCAATGGTAAGCCGACTCGTCAATCAATCAATCAATCAATCAATCAATCAATCAAGCAGAGCAGAAAAGCAGAAAATGTGAATCTGTGCCAATTTGACTTCTGTTGTTCACACTTAAAGCAACTGGATTGATGGTCCCAGATTTCTGATTGACCATGGGTATGGTTGTGTGATTTGATGATATGTCAACCCCGTCACATTGACCTATTTACACTTTATACTGAGGTGGCTTTTGTCGTCATTATCTCTGGTTGTGTTAGACCATTCAGTGAAATGTTGCAAACCTATGAGCAGAACTGCTTCATATCAAATACTGGATTGCTGTATGTTAAAGCTATAGTGCATACTTTGTGTCTCCCCCCGTGAGGAATTCTAAGTAATGAAAAGAAGAGGTGATTTTCTTATCTTATCTTAGTTTCTGCGCGGGAAAGTCACCGGATGCCACAATCTCCTGAACATAGCCATACTGAGAAACACAGACAGAGTTGTGTGGAGCTGATAGTCTTAATTAGCTTTGTAGCAACTCATTTGGCAATGGCTTGAATGTAACGGACGTTCATTAATATCAAAAAGTTACGCACTAAAGCTTTAATGTAATGGCATAACTTAATTGATTGTTCCACAACTTTGTCACAAACCTCACATCAAACAATGTAATGAAAAATAGCCAATTAGGAGACTGTTTAAGTGACATAACAAGACCAGGAAACCCATTTTTCCAAGTTCACAAAGCCATCAATCAGCCAATGAACCAGCCAACACTGGAGGTTGTTTACAGCCAACACAAGTATAATGAAGTGACCTCACATTTCAGATCTTTGGGGCTAGGAAACTTGTGCAGTGAATGTGAATCGTTTTACTCATGTTCTCCTTGAAATAAAACCTGTACAAAATTGTGAGTCTGAATGTACTGCTGTTAAAACACATTGTTGATCAGTTGTGCTCCCCAGATTTCTCATGGACCTCCATGGCTTGTTGCTTGTAGTGGGATGCAGTAGGGCTGGGCGATATGGAGAAAATAAGACATCATAATATTCTTGACCAAATATCTCAATATCGATATTGCGGCGATATTCTAGGGTTGACAACACCACTTATGTCATATCACGATATTACAATATCCAAAATCTAAGACAATATCTAGTCTTGTATCACGATATCGATTTATAATATCGATATATCGCCCAGCCCTAGGATGCAGCCAAGAGACTAAATCTTTTAGATGAAAAATGAGACCATTTTCTCAATATATCTCTCTGTGTATTTTCTGTCCCCAAACAGCTTCCCAGCTACAAAAACTTCAAAGGAGTGATCCATGAACTGGGTCAGAACCAGTACCTGGTCAGTGGAGAGGTGTCTGTCATCGACAGAAACACCATCGAGATCACAGAGCTTCCTGTTCGGACATGGACACAGGTACTGTTCATCTTCTTTTCTCTATAATATCTTATATTGTTTTTATTACCTTAGATATAACTTAACTAGTGTCCATATGAAGAACTGCAATATATAATAACAGTAATAGGATACAACAAATAAAATAAGATGTATGGTAAATCTCTTTTTTTCCTGTGTTGTGTGCAGGCGTATAAGGAGTCTGTGCTAGAGCCCATGCTGCAGGGCAGTGACAAAACACCCGCTCTCATCAATGATTATAAGGAATACCACACCGATACCACAGTCAAGTTTGTGGTTCGCATGTCTGAGGAGAAACTTGCCCATGCCGAGTCAGTTGGTCTTCACAAAGTCTTCAAGCTGCAGTCCAGCCTTACCTGCAACTCCATGGTAAACTGTGATTTCAGCTCAACCTAAAGTCTACTATAAATCATGAAAAGTGTCTTCTGTCTTGAAATATGGATGGCTTGGCCTCACTGTTTGTCCATTTCTTTAAAAAAAAAACATGTTTATTACATTTTCTTTCAGTGGTGTGTCATTAACTGATTTCTTTTTTGTGATTAACCTATTTTTTTTTTACAAAATACAAAACATACAACATCGCAACATGAACAAATATCCCCCCCCCCCCCCCCATGCGTCCCCCCGCCTTGCGTCAACACCCACCCAGATGAAAATCAAGAAAAGATGACATAGTAACTACAATATTCCAGACCATTCAACAAAATAGATAATAAACCAATTAACCATATGTATCTGACAACACCATAAGGTCATCATACACGTCTCTCCCTCGCACTAAGCTTCTTAGGAGCCCTACAGAAAGTTCAGGTACTTTCCCAATTTTCTATCCAATCTGGCAAACCGTTTGCATGACACTTTTCCAAACGCCGCCACCCTAACCATCTCACAGGCCTATTACTGGATTGACGGCACCCATTATCTGATTTTTAAACCACTTAATCCTCAGGTGCTGTTTGACCACATGGGCTGTATGAAGAGGTATGATTCGGTCCAAGACATCCTCCGGGAGTTCTTTGAGCTCCGCCTGCACTACTACAAACTGAGGAAGGACTGGTTACTGGGCAGCCTGGGGGCAGAGGCCGCTAAACTGTCCAACCAAGCTCGCTTTGTGCTGGAGAAGATCGAAGGAAAAATTACGATCGGTAAGAACGCCGGCAATCAGATTCCTATGCAACAGTGAGTTGTTGAATATGTTCTAACCCATACTTTGTATCATAACAGAGAACAAATCCAAGCGGGAATTGATCCGCATGCTAGTCCAGAAAGGCTATGAGTCTGATCCTGTGGCTGCCTGGTCCAAGTCTCAGGAAAAGGTACCGTTACAGCGGCTTTCAATGTACACCTACATCTACCTCTGCACATACAATACTGTTCACACAGCAACAAAATGACCAAAAGTAAAAAATACATTAGGACCTATAACTAGAGCTGTTTCAATACCATCTTTCCCTGACTGATTCCAATACTTGAACTTGCATATCAGCCAATATGGAGTACCGATGTGATACCAGTGCATTAAAATATGTGTATTTATTTAACTTGTTTTTTTGGCCTTTTTGAAGCTATTTTCCGTGCCATGTCATCTTTAATTTAACCGATTTTTGCTGGTTAGCACGGCAGCTAGCTGGTTGAGGATAATTTTATTTATCACTCATTTAAAACAGAAAGGCAATACATACACATGCTTGTGTTGGTGAGGATTACTCTGCATGCTTGTGTTGGTGAGGATTACTCTGCATGCTTGTGAATGTGACGTACGAGTTTAGCTTGCCGTCCATCTACAGCATAGCTCTTCCGCCGTCTGTCATGGCGTTCATAATTCGCGTGAGTGGAGCGTGACGTCACGTGCAAAGGGTCAATAGAGCTCAACAGTCCCGCCCCTCCTCTGAGAGACCGTGGGTTCCGGAAGTAAATTTCCCATTCATTTCTCCCATTGACGTCTGGGAAAATCCGTATATAAAGAGTTTTAGAACATGCCTTAGGCTAACCAGGTGGGACGTGACTCATAAGCATACAACGTATCATTTCGAGTAAAAAAACAGAAACAGAAAATCCCCAAAAAGTCAAAAGGTACAAGACTGTGTACATATCGTCATCTCAGAGCGAAGGAACTACTCATCCCATAAACCACCGCGCACCACTGAACAAAGAAAGCTAACGTTAGTTTAGCTAACAGCTAATTCGGCTAACCGCTAGCTGAGACAGCATGTATTAACTTTAAAAAGACCCTCAAAATAAAACCTGAAAATAACCGTTAACATATATAACGGCTGTTACGTCAGCTGTAGACGGCTTTACCTAGTGGTAAGTTTGAGTTAACGTTATTTTACACTGAATCAAGCTGTCAGCTAGCGGTTAGCCAAATTAGCTGTTAGCTAAACTAACGTTAGCTTCCCGGCAGAGGCTAACGTCAGAAGCGTGGAACAGATCGTGATTCGGGCAGTGTCGTAAATCCTCGAGACGGATTGTGCAGGCAGCAGAGATCGGGTACTGACACCCCCCCTCCTCACCAGCATTAGTTCCACCAATCAGAGGCATCACTGTGGGATTGTGGGATTGTTCAGGATTGTGGGTAATGAAGTACTTATCCAAGACATCGCAAATAAAAGATATTTATCTCTAAACAAGGTTAGTGCCCCATGATTTTTGCCGTCTATATGAGCATATACAATCGCTTAGTCATGTACGCAAGCTGGTTTTAAGTCTACCATCGACGGTTACGATTTTATGGCTTATACTGCAAATGTCAATGGAGAAATAGCATTGTATTTTTACTTCCGGAACCCGCTGTGGGCGGGACTGTTGAGCTCTATAGGTCGCGGCTCAGTGTCACATGTAGACCACGTATTCTAAGGTTCATGTAAATTGGATGATGTTTGTCATATAAGGCGTATTTCCTGTTGCCAGCGGGGTGCGCTATGACCAAAAGTCAATTTTGGCCCGTAGATGTCCTCAAGCCTGGACCCTTGTCAAACGTGAGAAATTTCGGGCAGATATGATAATGTACACTAAAGTTAGAACAACTTCTTTGTCCGTAAGTTTTTCTTTTAATAACTTTTCATCTGTAACGTCTTAAGATGGCACAGACCAAATTTGAAGTTGATCAGATGAAATCTCTAGGAGGAGTTCGTTAAAGTATGACATGTGGAAATGGCCAAAATCGCACTCATTTCGAACTTTCAATTCAAAATGGCGGACTTCCTGTTGCGTTAAGGGTATGGCTCCAATGAGCTTTTTTGTACGTCTTGACATGTTCCAAAATCAAGATTAACTTTATTGTCTTCTTGTTTAAATTTGTCTTAGCACTTAACCCATGCTGCAGCCATAGTAAAAACAAACAAACACAGACAGCCAATTTTGGTGAGTTTTTGAGGACGTTAAGCCCCCTTCAATTCAGCGATTCATTGCAGAAAAAAAGAATTCCTTCAGTTTCAATAGGGCCTTTGCCGCTGTCGGCACTCAGGCCCTAATTAAACTGAAATGATAATCGTTCAGTTCTTTAAACTGGCAATATAGTTTCAGTTTAGTTTTAGGTTTTCTTAAAGGTTTTGGTTTTACTTAAACATTTTTTGTTAACTGCTTATTTTAGTTTTAGGTTACGATAATAACTCTAGGCAGCGTGTCAGTGGATCCACATTAATCATGGCAGAAGGTGGAAAAAGCAGCATGACATAGGTTCTGTTTTATGACACAATGTTCCAACAGGCTCAGGAAGAAGATGACCGTGATGGCAACGAGAGCGACAGCTCATTGGACTCTGGCTCCTCATCGGGTCCAAACTTCAACTACATCCTCAACATGCCTCTGTGGTGCCTGTCTAAAGAGAAGGTGGAGGAGCTGCTCAAACAGAGGGACCACAAGGTATTATTAATCAGCCTTTTATTCATTTTCATCTCACTAGACACCCGTCATGCACACATCATTGTGTTTTATATGAAAGTGTTGTGTGGTCTTCTCTCCAAGAGAGACGTGATACTCACTGGTATCTTCGTGACATTGAACAGCGTGTCGGAGGAATACAGCGACTCCTGCAGCGGGGAGGGACCGCAACGATCGCTAACATTAGCTTCTTGTCTCATATGGGGTCTGATAAACAGTAAATTCATCAAGTTCAGTGTCCACAATGCTATTTTCCAGTAAATTGTAGCTGTCATATTTCACGGGACCCGCATGAGTGAGGATTTCATGTCGCGGCTTTCGTCGCCGTTTGTCACTTTGCCTAAGATTGAGTGACAAGTAGTACTTGCCCTGTTGTTTATTTGGTTGCCATGACTTCGACTGATGACGTCTTGTCACTTTTCCCGTTGCTCACCCTAGGGGAGAGAGAGAGCGGATGACAGTTCGCTTGAGTTCAGTAGAGCAGACGGCTCTGCAGAGTCGTGTAATTACGACTTTATGACTTTTCATAAACAGTTGAAGGTGCGCGGTGTACATAGCGGAAACCCTGTTGTGCCACTGTCCTATTTCTGTTACCATGGTGGCAGAAATTATACAGAACATGCATCTCAGTGTCAGTCCAAATTACGCACAATAAGCAGTTTGAACTCACTGATGTAATGCCATTTATTTTCTAAGTGTTAGTACGCTCAGTTAAACTGAGTCCAGCGTGAGGGAGTTCCGACTCAGAGGAGGAGAGGTTAGTGAGGCCAGCGTCTCCACAGCAGGTGACAGTGCGCACAGATTCGCTGCGCGACGCATGGATGAAATAATGAAATAGTAAATAGGACTACAGTAACAGAAATATGTGCAGAATTAAGACAGTCAAGACGGCCCAGTGTTTGGTTGACCATGTACACCTTGTTCACATAATAGCCTACAAATCATCCACGGGCTCAATTACGCATCACATGAGTTTGCCCACCCGACGCAGCGTTTGTTCCTGGGGAGATCCGTTCGTCCCGCCTCCTGTGCGCCATGGATGTCTGAACCTTAGCAACTATAACTATAAAGATACAATTAGCCTGTTCCCAGCATTAGCACAACACTTTGCAATGGTTAGCTTGTTACCTGTGACGATATAAGCTAAATGTAACGTCGCTTTCACATTGATAGTGACTGTCCTATCTGGATGAAATTCAACGTTGTTGATCCGGCATCATTTATCTTGGTGCCACACCTTGCATGTAGCTGTTCGCTTACTGACACTTATTGCAAAACTAATGACAAAAGGCACAACTCCGGGAGGACTTGGTGTCGCCAATGTCAATGCATTTTTTTATATGTGAGTGTGCGCACATAAGGCATAGCGCATGCGTTATGTTGCACATTATGGCAAAGGGCAGGGGACATGCAGCGCGTCATACGTTTCCCCAACGTATATGCATCAATAATAGAAAATACATGAATAAATTTAATCAATCAGTCTTGATGCGACCGCCAATTTTGGTGAGTTTTATGATTATGGTTTATTTAACAGGGACAAATGCATAGAACATTGCTTTATAAATAATACAAAGTAGATGCCATGCATACAGGTTTATAGCCATGACTAATTTGCAACCCCTGTCCCTGGTTAGGCTTTTCAAATTAAATTAGTCTATGTGTGGGAAACACATATAAACGCTTTTTATCATCTTGGACCGTTATTATCACTATATTTCTCTTTTCTTTTGGGTTGTTTTAGGTCTCTGTGGTCATTTGGCGTCTCTTTGTAGTCAGTTTGTGTCACTTTGTGGTAGTTTTGTGTCTCTTTTTCACATCATTTTGGACCGTTATTATCTCCATATCTGTGTCTGAAACGGAAAAGCTAGAGCAGATAAAATAAATTTGATCTGCTCAATAACTAACACTCAAAAAGCTTAAAGACAAAACTTAAAGTCTGACTACAATCATTAGATCTGAGAAAAGTCTTTGTTACAGTCATTAGGCTTAGGTGCTGCACCTAAACCTTATAATGGCAGGGAAAACCCTGGTGTACTGTACACAGTGTACTACATGTAAGTGTACTCACAGAAGCATCCAAATTGAGACACGCAGGGAGTGTATGAAGTGGTGCAGTTGACGTGTTGATTAACAAAGTGAATATGTGCTGTTGTACAGAGAGCAGAGCTGAACGATCTCCAGAAGAAACATCCCGAAGATCTGTGGAAGGAGGACTTGGCCGTGTTTATCGAGGAACTGGATGTAAGTTTTGTGTTTTAGACGCTTTTATTGTCTCCGCACTCACCACTCGCTCAGCTGTGAAAGTTGATAGCTGATAGTTTGCTTCAGGGCTTGATGTGCTTTCAGTTACTGTTAGCAAGTTGTTGTGAAGTTGATAATAACTGATTTTGGTCTGATATCAAAAACCGTAGAATAATGTACACTTCCACAGCACTAATTCCATCAGTACAACAAGAGTGCTGTCACTCACCACTCTGATCTCTAACAGAAATGTTGTTCCCAATCACTAAGTGTTTCCAGTCGCTTCTACTTTGCAGTTGGCTTTTTTTTGCCGGTTGAAGCTTCATATTAAACCAACTGACATTGGTCTCAAGAGTCGATTCGATTACGATGATCCTGTCAACGATTAGAATCAAAGCAGCGATCGCAATCATCTAGGTCCGCGTCACGATGCAAGGATTAATTTTAACACCCCTATTCAATGCTGGCTTTTATTTGATACTTTTTTACGTTTCCCTGTTGTACTATGTGCTTTAGCAATACTATGTGTCAATATGGTCATGCTAATGAACCCTATTTGAATTTGAGTTAAAAGCGATGCAACTTGAGAATTTCTGTTTGGTCTGTCAGAAAGTGGAGGCCCATGAGCGAGAGGAGCAGAGTTTAGGGAAGGCCGTTAAAATGGTGAAGGGGAAGGTGGGCAAACCCAAAGCCAAGAAGCTGAACCTGGAGGAGACCATGCCCTCACTGTTTGGTCGCCGGGTGGAGCCTCCAACTCAGGCCATCAGATCTGACGCAGCCAAGAAACTGACCAAAAAGAAGAAGGTAACAACTGCCAATGTAATACCGGAAAATAAAAGCGTGCAATCAGGAATCCAGGATTTGTTACAGGTTGTGTTTTTTCTCTCTCAGAGTGACGTCGATCCAGCGATGAAGCTGGAGTTTGATGAGGAAGGCTTGGGCGGTGAGGGAGCAACGGGAGAAAACTCTGTAGCCAAACCAAAGGCTCCACGTGTCAAGAAAGAGAAGAAAGAGCCTGGTCAGTACTTCTATGAAAACTTCAACTCTTCCATCAAACCCAAACAAAAAAAAAGCAGCAAGTGGAAAATCAACAAGCATCAGTAGGCAATAATTGATTATTATGTCTCTGTATTGATGCAGAATCTTTGACCTCTGCTTCGCGATGCATCGTAGAAATTATTATTTTAACACCCCTACTCTATTGGTATGGGTATCACTTTAAGGGTTTTGGTACTGGTACTGTAAAAACTATAATCCAATATTGAACAACCAGGAGCTCCTCAGTCCTAAGTCAGAATACTGACTAGGGCTCGACAGTGCGACCGTTTCACTCTCATTTGCGACTAAAAATAGATGTGTGCGAACTGTAAAATGTATTTAGGAGCACATGTAGGAGTATTTTCATACTTGCCGTTTTTTGCAGATGTGGCCGCCTGTAGCTCCCATGAACTTCTCTACATTTAGTTTTACATGGTTGTCTTTCTGTTTTACTGGAGCACATACAGTGTGACTGTATATTCAGTGTACTGATCAGTAGAAAATGTATTTTAAAATAGAAAACATTAATTCAATTTCAATTCAATTTTATTTATAGTATCAAATCATAATAAGAGTTATCTCGAGACACTTTACAGATAGAGTAGGTCTAGACCACACTCTATAATTTACAAAGACCCAACAATTCCAGTAATTCCCCCAAGAGCAAGCATTTAGTGCAACAGTGGCGAGGAAAAACTCCCTTTTTAGGAAGAAACCTCGGCAGACCCAGGCTCTTGGTAGGCGGTGTCTGACGGTGCCGGTTGGGGGTGTGATGAACAGTGGCAATAATAGTCACAATAAAGATAATGGAACTATGACTACAAATGGTAGTTGTAGTAGTTAATGTCATAGCAGGGCACTGCAGGGCGTTACAGGATGTAGCATGGCACAGGAGAGCATAGCTGGACATAGCAGGATGCAGCAGGACACTGCAGGGCACCGCAGGGTTTAGCAGGGTGTATCAGGGAGTACAGCAGGACCACGGCGACAGCTGCAACCAAGATCTTGGTGCCATCCTCATCCAAGGAAATATGTAGAAAAAAAATACATAAGGACTCCGGGGAGTAAACTCCCCAGAGCTAGGTTAGTAACTAGCATTTCTGGGACAAGGATGCACACAAATGGAAAGAGAGAGGATAGAGCAGCTCAGTGTGTCAAAGGAAGGAAGGAAGTCCCTGACAGTCTAGAACTTACAGCATAACACTTAATAATGTTTTGTATTTATAACACGTGTTAAAATATGTATTATTGTTGCTACAGTAGCACTGTACACCAACAGTAATAGCAGTTACCTTATGTAAGTCACTTTATTATCTGACTGCGTGGAGTGAATTCTCCAAAGGTCTGTCTGGATTTAGTGGGACATTTGTTGTACAATGTAGGCCTGTCGCGATAGTCAAATCAATTAATCGCACGATTAAAAAAAATGAGTTCGATTATTTTTCCGGCCGTGATAATTTCCTTTTGTATGCTTTTTTTGTTCTATTTCGTTTCTACTGACCGCCAGAGGCGGTGCTTTCAGCACCTGGATATCCATCGCACGCATGTGCAGGTCGTGTGTTTGTATCAACAAAGTCACCTGTGACCTGGGTGACGTATGCCCTGTGCCCTGGCACAAAGGGCAGGCCCACCCAGGAAGTGACCTCTTGCATCTTCTCGCGTTGGTAAGCAGGTTTTCGAGTTTTAAACAGATTTTGGCGTCGCTGAAAGTCTTGTTACCCAAACGGGTTGGAGCTGTGACTTTACGCCCTCCAAAAGACTGCGACTAGCCGCCTTACAACGATTGCGCTCGTTACACAAGGTAAGACCGATTTTGGAAAAGAGTTAACGTTGTGTTACGGCCACGTCGCATGGCCAACTTATAGTAAGCTGTGTCGGTGTTCACGCCGTTCCTGAAAAAGGCAAGGATACGGCGGAGGTTCCCTTCTCCTTCCTCCTCCTTCCCTTTCTTGTAACAGAACGCAGTAGTGGTCTCGCTTTGAATGCGTTCGTTCAAATTCTCCCAGTCAGTCATCGGAGATTTTTTTCAGTTGTTGTGTACGAGCTCATAAGCGCGGTGAGTATCGTTTACTAGTATATATATATATATATATATATATATATATATATATATATATATATATATATATATATATATATATATATATATATATATATATATATATATATATATATATATATATACATACACACACACACACACACACACACACACACACACACACACACATATAGTATGTATATAGGTGGGGGTGGGTGATGACAGGGCAGGCCAGGACTTCAGCTACTCTCGTCCTGGCTCTCAGGAAACGAGCCACAGTTAAAGGGGAGGCTTTCTTGGGTTAGATAAGGCACCGGTCGTAGTAACTCCTCAGAGTGCATTTTTTAACACGCCTCCTCAGTCAACAGCTCCCTGTGTCCCTCCATCAGCTCCATACATTGAGGAACTCCAAAGGTGCTGGGCAGACCCCAGACGTCGCTCTCACCTTCCGAGTGATTGTAGGGCATTGGCGAACATGGAGGATGCGTCCAGCTATGGTCTAGGCAATATGCCCAATATAGAGCCGGCTGTTGCGGCCCTTGTGCTGTCACCGGACGAAGCACTCAGGCCGGACGCTCGCTGTCCCTGGCCGCAGTGCCGCTTGATTGATGATTCCATCGTCAGGAGCTATGACACGGCGGCACGTATGGGACATATTGGGAATTCTATGTCCAACCTCATCCTAGCCCTGTCCCAGTCACTACAGGACTCTGATGCAGACCCGTCTATCCAGGGGTTAAGCGATGCCTCCCTGCAGGCATTTGCCTACATAAGCAGGGAGCTAGGAAGGCGTATGTCCTCACTAACCCTTGCTCGCCGCCAGATATGGCTGGCCCAGTCTCCGCTTTTGGAGCCCTGCAGAAGGGCACTCTGTTCCCTTCCGGTTGTTCCAGGGGAACTGTTTGGCCCTGCAGCACAACAGGCTCTGGAGCTTAGTGTACAGGTTACGCAAGCGAGACGGCAGTTCGCCAGTCTGCGCCGTGAATACCCCAGTAGACACAGACCCTATTCATCCAGAAATACAACAATACCACAGCCGGCCGCCCAGCAGGTGACCCAACGCTCTGGACGTTTTCAGCAGCCCAATCCAGTACAGCCCCCTCACTTTCCACAACGAGGCCAGACCTCTGCTCGTCGCCCCTCCAGGCATCAGAGGGGGCGGTGGGGGTAGACAATGATCACACAGTCGTGGCGGTCGGACACTTCACTAGCCAGCAGCTCAGATGCTGGGAAGCGTTAACATCAGTCCCCTGGGTTGTGACGACCCTGTCCCAGGGTTACACCATAAAATTCCGAAGCCGACCGACTGGACGACTGGCTCGTATGCTCCCAGTCTGAGGCAGACGCCCTCAGAGATCAACGGTTAATTATCGGTTATTTAATTTCATTGTGCTTTCTTTTTGAAGGCTGGCTGCCAAAAATCGCTGTGTGTGTGTGCCAGTGTTTGTGTGTGGGTGTGGGTGTGTGTGGGTGTCGGCCCGTCCCCGCGAAGCTCCGACCTGCAGACAGCAGAGTAGCAGAAAAAAGTAGCTGCACCTTCGCCAAAATGAAGACTGAAAAACAGAACTATTTTGATACATTTACTCGGCATGCAGATAGCCACATAGATATAATTTATGAATTATATATTATTTAAATTTAATATTTAGTGTTTAATAAATAATTGTTACATGTAGTACAGAGTCTGTAGTCTATCGCACAAACAAACACTCGACGGATGCTGCAAACATTTGACAGCCAGTACGAATTGCCTGGGAGAACATACGTGTCACAAACGGCAATTCCACAACTGTACAACAGTGTGAAAGACGACATACTAAAGGAAATCAAAGACATATTGTGGATATTTAAAATGTCTTCCAGTTCCAGTGTTAAATATTTTTTAGAAATACAAATGTATTGATCTTTGAAAAGGTGTACCTGCATTATTATGCCCTTACCCTTACAATATTATCGTTTATCGCAATAATTTCTGGGGCAATTTATCGTCCAGCAAAATGTGTTATCGTGACAGGCCTAGTAATATGACCACTTGAACCACTTGTTCTATTCAAATAAATGAAATCCCTTTGCTTGTAAATGTCTCCTTGAATTCCCTTTATGAAAGAAAAACACATTATTTGATCCATATTCATTTCGCCCCTAAAATTCTATGCGCTCCTAAATTTTTCTACTTAGGAGCACATGTGCTCCTTGGGAACAAAGTTCGCGTTGAGCCCTGCTGACTGTCAACTGGTCTGATAATTTTCACTGTGTTGCAGGAGCTCCCAGAGTGAGAAAATCCCCAGGACCCAAAGGTGTCCCTGCTAAGAAGGTGAAGAAGAGGAACCCCTGGTCTGAGGACGAGTCAAAGTCCGACAGTGACCTGGAGAACAGCCAGCCTGTCATCATCCCCAGAGAGACCAAGTCCCAGAGGGCATCAGGTAAAGTTAAACTATGAGTGTGAAGATACGTTATCATCACTAGCACCACTATCTGGCCAGCATATGGCAGCTATTTGTTGTCTAAATGTTAAAGGGTAAATCTGGTGATATTCTTTATTTTTCCTCTTGTCAACAAATCTCATTGAAATACCCAAATTACAACAGCCTTCAAAAATATTATTATTATATATTACTTATTCTTTAAAGGAGACGGACAAGTATTCATCAGTCATTTGAGACTTTAATCTTCCTCTGTTTTTAGCTTTTGTTTGTTTCTCTTTTAATATGTACAAACTCTTTGATATGACCCACCGCATGTTGGTTACTGAGTGGCTTGTAACATTTCATTTCACTTCACTTCATGTGTCCCAGGGCCAAAAAGCAACAACTTGTGAACTGGCTCTGCATTTCGTCAGTTTAATTAGCTCTCAGCTTTCAGTGTGTGAGGGCTCAGTCTGATGCAACATAGCCGCAACACGTAACCGTTATTGTTCAAGGCACCAGAAGCCACAGCATTAAAAACAAAATGTGACCCAGGCTCTACTCTTGTCTTTCAGCTGCCAAGCCCAAATATACGTTTGACTTTTCGGAGGAGGAGGATGACGCCGCTGACGAAGAGGAGAACGGCGAGAACGACGGGGCTTCATCTCCGATGAGGTCATTTAAAGATGATTTCCTGTCCTCTGAGACCAAGGAGCGCTACAGCGACCATCACGATGACGACGACGACGATGACGATAACGAAGACTCCTACTCTGCCCCCCAAAAAAAGACCACGTAAGAATCAGAATCACATACAAGGAATTTGTTTTGGTGTTGTTGGTGCACGTCACACATTCTCTAAATGGAATATTAAACAATATGAGTATAGGTATAAACAATATAAGTATATGTACACAGTATGTATTAAATTAAAAATAAAGATAGAAATAAAAAATAAAGAGCATTACAGCAGAGAGAGAACAGTGGCATGAAGAGCCAGGGGTGGAGTGTCAGGGCAGAGGGGAACAAGCTGTTCATGTGGAATTTGTGCCCGGGGTGGGAGGGATCGGCCGCAATCTTTCCAGCTCGCTTCAGAGTCCTGGTGACATACAGGTCCTGGAGCGGCGGCAGATTGCAGCCAATCACCTTCTCTGCTGATTGAATGACACGCTGCAGTCTGCCCTTGTCCTTGGCCGTGCTAGCAGCGTACCAGATGGTGATGGAGGATGTGAGGATGGACTCAATGATGGCTGTGTAGAAGTGCACCATCATTGTCTTTGGCAGGTTGAATTTCTTCAGCTGCCGCAGGAAGTACATCCTCTGTTGTGCTTTCTTGACGAGGGAGCTGATGTTCAGTTCCCACTTGAGATGATAGTTCCCATGAAGCGGAAACACTTCACACTGTCAATTGTGGAGCCACAGAGGGTGATGGGGGCAGGTGGGGCTGAATTCTTCCTGAAGTCCACAACCATCTCCACTGTCTTTAGAGCGTTGAGCTCTAGATTGTTTTGGTTGCACCAGGTCACCAGGTGGTCAGCCTCCCGCCTGTAGGCGGACTTGTCTCCATCAGAGATGAGTCCGATGAGGGAGGTGTCGTCCGTGAATTTCAGAAGCTTGACGGACTGGTGACTGGAGGTGCAGCTGTTGGTGTACAGGGAGAAGAGCAGAGGAGAAAGAACACAGCCCTGGGGTGATCCGGTGCTGATGGACTGTGAGTCGGAGACGTGTTTCCCCAGCTTCACATGCTGCTTTCTGTCAGACAGGAAGTCAGTGATCCACCTGCAGGTGGAGTCAGGCACACCTAGCTGGGAGAGCTTCTCCTGAAAGCTGTAAGATTTAAACCGCAGCCAGGAGCTCATCTGAACACGATGGAATAGAAAGTTTGTAGGAATGTTGGTGTCACAGGGGCCAATGGCAGTCATTGGATTGCAACCCTCTGAGGCATCTATATGTGTTTGTGTCGTGTCTATATCCACGACGTTCCACTTCCGGGATTGCTCCGTTGCCAACGGAAATTCCACCGGATTTCACTCATTTAGGCCGGCTATCTGTTGACTTGGGCTTCCTTTGTGTTGGCGTTCTAAACTCTGGTGGATTTGTGAGGACTATGGTTAACTGCTCCTCAGATCTCTGCAGGGTAAATCCAGACAGCTAGCTAGACTATCTGTCCAATCTGAGTTTTCTGTTGCACAACTAAAACTACTTTCTAACGTACACGTCCCGCCAAAACAAGTTCCTTCCTGAGGCTATTTTGCAGCGGCACCGCGGCTTTTCCCGGTGCTTGGCACCGCCCAAGATGATTGTGATTGGTTTAAAGAAATGCCAATAAACCAGAGCATGTTTTCTCCCATCCGGTAATGTTGTGTGGACTAGCCAGACCCTCCTCTGCGGCGCTGTGGAGGAAGATCTGGCAAAGCGAGACTAGTTTGGGTCTAACGCTGGGTTTCCACAGGCTGCGTTATTCAAGTGCACCGAGACAGCGGATTCCAAATGGAATTGTGTCACAGCAACGTGATGCCGACGGTGTACACATTGCCAAGCTAACTGTTAAAGGGTAACTACCGTTTTTTCAACCTGCGTCCCGCCACGGTAAAATTTCTTCCACCACGGTATCAGAAATAGGACAGACGCACAACAGGGTTTCCCATATATACACCGCGCACCGCCGCTCCTTCAGCTGTTTATGAAAAGTCATAAAGTCGTAATTACACGACTCTGCAGAGCCGTCTACTCTAATGAACTCAAGCGAACTGTCATCCGCTCTCTCTCTCCCCTAGGGTGAGCAACGGGAACAGTGACAGGACGTCATCAGTCGAAGTCATGGCAACCAAATAAACAACAGGGCGAGTACTACTTGTCACTCAATCTTAGGCAAAGTGACAAACAGCGACAAAAGCCGCGACATGAAATCCTCACTCATGCGGGTCCCGTGAAATATGACAGCTACAATTTACTGGAAAATAGCATTGTGGACACTGAACTTGATGAATTTACTGTTTATCAGACCCCATATGAGACAAGAAGCTAATGTTAGCGAACGTTGCGGTCCCTCCCCGCTGCAGGAGTCGCTGTATTCCTCCGACACGCTGTAGTAACGTTACTATTTTAAAACCGTTTACCAGGTTAGTGGGGGTGCATACCACTCAAAACCAACATGAAAAACGTAGCTAGTAATGTTCACTCAGTGTTTTGTTTTTTTTGTTTTTTATTAGCGGCGACGTTAAATCACCGGTTCCAGGTAACAGCACCCTACGGTACCGTCTATTTGCTGGATGGTTTCAAGGTAACAGTCAGTAGCTAACATTAGCAGATAAGCCCGTTGACAGCGACGTTATTGTTCATATTTTAGCACCATGTTTCTGACTGTAGTAGTGGTCATAGTGACTGAAAGTGTGATGTGAGATGCTAAAAAGAAACTACACGCTGTTTTCAGGTAACATTACTTTTTGGACGTTCATGTGGGACAATAAAGTTAATCTTGAATCTTAAATGGAGTCTGGTGGGTTTAGCGCTAGCGACTTCAGAGCTGTTTCTGGTTAAACAGAAAGGTCCCAAAGAGGTTTTAAAGGTCTATCTCTGAAGGGATCCTTTCCATAATGTTGTCAGACACTTAGAATAATAATCTGAGTCTGTCAGCAGCAAAACGAGCACTTTTGTGAAGGGAAATACAAGCTGGACAATTGTCCTATTAACTTACATTGTAGCTTGTTACTGCCGACTGCAGCGATCTCTCTTAATACTGGACCAATGTCAAAGATTGTTGTTCCCATCAGTCCCATCAGTCACTTAGACACAAAAACAGGTTGAAAAAAATGGTAGTTACCCTTTAAGTTCCATGTAGTGATGCAGAGACATTTTTTGTTTGGAGTTTTAAATATAGCGTATGTGTATACACTAAGGGTGTCACGATTTCGATTTTAAATCGAAATTGATCGAAATTAAGTCACAATCTTGAATATTGAATAAAAAAATGGAATCGTCGATACGGTAACGCCCCCATGTCTCGTCCGGTCGGCTTGTCAAGCGGAAAAGAACCCGCGTGTTGAAGTGCTGCGAGTCAGTCAACCTCCTCTAACTTAGCCAGTCAAAAGATAACAACTGCAGATAACAACTTTCACTGAAGTGTGTGAAAGTGTGGAAGTATTTTGGATTTCCAGTGAGTTATGTTGACAACGTTCGCGTTGTTGACAAAAAAGCCACAGTTTGCAAGCTCTGCTATGTGCGTGTACCATATTCTGTGTGTTTACCATTGCACATTAGCCTAGCAGCTAGCGGATATTCCTTCTGCTTATAGCTTTATCCCAACAAAACCGCACGGTTGAATTTCAGCCTGCATGCACATTTTGTAGCCTAAACTGAGCAGCTTATATTGGTTATATTAGAGAGAGCAACAAGTTAGCGGACTGCCCGAGTCGCCCTATTTGCTATCGTTCTGCTCAGCTGCTGTGCTGGCTCGATGGTGATTTAAGTCCCCAACTAAGCCTTCAAGGCAGCGCTGCGACCGTCGTCTTCAACCATAACCATTGCCTAATCCTAGTGTCTTCCAGGCAGCGCTGCCTGGAAGACAACATTGTGGGCTTTAACACCAAACTCTGTGTGCTGCGAAGAGTCTGCCCTCAGAATTGTCTTTAAACTTTTTTTTTTTCTTTTTACTTTATTGACAAATTGTCAAGTGTCCAATTGACTGAAGATATGATATTGTTACATTATGTTGTTAATAAATGTTTTAAATTTGACAATGTAATGTTGTACATTGCGAACAAAGGTAAGACAGATATTATATTAAATACTAGTCTAGTCTAAGTCTAGCAACCTGTGCTTTAAAAAAAAAAAAAAGAAGTAAAAATCGAATCGTGACCTCAGGTCCGCTCTGTTGTTATTTCAGCTGCCTGTGGAAACCCAGCGTAAGGTATTCATAATGTCCCGAACGCTCAGATCTAAGCAGGGACCTTTAGTGCATGTCAGTCCCTTCTCTCCACCGTCATGTCCCGTCATCTCTCTCTACTGCCTGCTGTCTAATGAAGGCACAACTCTCTAGAAAAGAACTGCTGAATGCATTGTTTCTGCTTCTCTTAAGGTCTACACCTGTAGCTAAAAAGCAAGAGACAACCAGCATCTTCTCGTCCAAGTCAGCCTTCTCAGAAAAAAGCAATGACAGTGGTGAGTACAAGCTCAGTGGTAGTGTGCATCACATCTTTCTATCACGTTTAAGACTGCAGCAAACAATTGTTTTCAATATTAGTTAATCTGTGGATTATTTTCAGGATTAATGGCTTGGTCTGTTATGGTGAAATATTTCCATTACAGTTTCACTACATTTTTTTTTCAGGCCAGCACTCCTAAACCCAAATATTCAGTTTACTATCATATAAGACAAAGTAAACTTGAAAATATGAACAATTTAGATGCTGAGATGAGAGACTTGTCTTAAAAATTCTCTTACCGTAAAACATCTCCCAACAATCCAATCACAATATCCAATCAAACAATACAATTGATTATCAGAAGTGTTGCTAATTAACTTTCTTTTGATTGCCAAGGTACAATTTAGACTGTAGTTTCCCTTTTTTCTCTCCAAGATTTACATCGCAGTCACAATAACTTAAATTCCAAACTCAAATTATAACATTTGAAAAAAAGAAAAACAGTGAGAGGATAACATGGTGCTATGAGATATTTCTTACAAGCTACATTGTCCTTTTGTACGCTAAAGATATATAATAAATAAATAATAATAAATACATTCTCAAATAATCTAGTTTAGCTTTATGCTCCGTTCACGCCTGTAGGTCGCCTACTCGTCTATTCTTTCAATTAATAAACGGCCTGCAGTTTGACTCAGTTTGGTACATATTCCTCTCCTAACTCTGGCTAACATCAGTGACATTAGTTTGCAATCAACTGCCATCATTGGTTACTGGCTGCATTTAGTTTGCACTAAACGAATTATTGTGATTCTAAACACTGCATTCAGTTAAGACATTTCTGACCTAGTTCTGTTAGATCCTGAAGTGTAGGAAGTTCTCAAGTCTTTTATAAAGCAACAACATTGGATTAGTTTGTCTGTACAGAAGATAATCCTAAGAAAATGAACTGTAGCGAAGGAAAAGAACAAGTTTAAGTACTGAACACTATGTAACAAAGTCAGAATGTGAGGTAAAGCAGATTTGAAATGACGTGTTTGACAAAAGGTGAACCCAGTCAGAGATGTCTCCATGTGATGTGTAGAGAGAGTGCAGCAGCTGAGCGTCGGCCTGTTGTTTGTCTTGCAGATGGGTCCAAGTCTGACAGCGATGACGACATCGCCCCGGTGTTCTCCACTTACTCCAGCAGCTCTGCGTTTGACAAACTCTCACCAGCAAAGAAAGGTAATGACTCACTATGTCCAACAGAGGGAGCTGTAACACAGAATCACAACTACCACCAGAACAGAAGAGATTACCGACACTTAAAGTGGAGCTCAAGAAGTCTAATGCAGGGATCGTTTAACTGAAAGAGAGATGGAGTAGGAGCCCCCTACTACTCTAAATATATTGTATAAAATTAAGTTGCGTGTTAAACTGGGCCGGATGGATAAAAATGAATGGGCATACTATATTATTTATATCATGTTTTAATGTTAAACATACATGTGGAAGGCACAGTGAATCCTTAAGCTCAACTGTATGGCTACTATATGGCTATTTTACTATAGTACACTTATCTTCAATGTGTAAATTCATGTTTTTTTGTTTTTTTTTCACTAATTTATCTTTGCTATTAATAGGTCAGATTTGTATTATTTATATTTTTAGACATATTTGAATTTTTTAAAAAAGATACGTTCAAAAACATTTTTAAACATAATTTGGCAGCCCCCCCCCCCCCCCTGCACTGACTCTGAAGAGATTTGTGCCGTAATGTTATTTATTTTTGTTTTATAAAATTGTTATCGAAAAAAAGTATCATTAGGAAACTGTTGTCGATGTCTCACGGTATTGGTATCCGTAGCGGTAGCGGTCATTTCTGAATGATACCCGGCCCTACTTACAATGTACAAAATGGAAGAGGTGGAAAAAAGCTTCCAACATGATATATTGTGGTAGATAACTCGGCATGTGTAAGCGGTATGTAATGGCCGGGTTTTAATCCGTTATATCTGTAGCAGCTAAGAAGCCGTCTGATGCAGCTCCCAAACCTAAGAAGCCACCAGCACCAAAAGCAAAGAAGCCTGATAAATCCATCTGGGACTCTGACTCCGACACTGGGTCCAAGAAGCCAGCCTCGGCTCTTAAAGGTACAGCACAGATCCTGTCTTTTCCTACAAAAAAGAAATAGTTAACAACAAATACGCATCGGGTCACTTTTTGTTCTGGTGGACTTTGTACAGGCAAAGGCAGGGGGAGGAAGAGGAAGGGCTCTGGCTCTGAAGACGAGTACAGTCCAATGAAGAAAATGGCCAAACCTGTCGGCAGAGTGAGTATCTTCATGTGTTCATTAGATAGCAGTGTTGGTGTTTGACAAATGTAAAATGTATAAGCTGCTACTGTGAACATTTACAGGGACTGCCTGTTTCTTGTATATTATGCTCTCTATGGCCTGATGCTGTATCTTATATACTTTACATCAGTGGTGGAATGTACATATACTGTAAGTACACATTTGAGGTACCTGCAGTTTACTTGAGTCTTTTCTTGTCATGCCACTTTCTACTTCTACTCCGCTACATTTCAGAGAGAAATATTGTACTTTTTACTCCACTACATTCATCTGACAGCTTCAGTTACTAGTTACTTTACAAGTTAAGATTTTTTGCACACAAAACACATGTAGTTTATAAAATACCATGTTGTATTATAAATTAAACTACCCAACAATATAAAGGCCAGCTGAAATGATTAGATCATTAAACACTTAGTTGATTGACAGAACAGTTTGGATCGTTTCCAGTTTCTAAAATGGGAAGATGTTTCTGCATCGAATCCTTTCACTTGTAATACTTTAAGTACATATTCCTGATGATACTTACAAACTTTTACCTAAGTAACATTTTCAATGCAGGATTTTGACTTGTATTATATACAGAATAGTATTACAGTGTGGTAAGAGTACTTTTAACTAAGTAAAGGATCTGAATACTTCCACCCCTGCTTTACATTTAAATTACACGTTTGGGCTTACCGTATGTCTTCTGCATCCACTTTATCAGCCTGAATAAAGAACTAAAGACATAGAGACAGTGGACCAATGGGCAAGTCTCAATACCAATTATTTTCATTTATTAACTATTCTAGAGAACATTATTAAGAAATGAAGTTTGGGGCGCCTGGGGAGCTCACCTGGTAGAGCAGGTTTACTCCTTGACGCAGCGGCCGCGGGTTTGACTCCAAACTACGGCCCTTTGCTGCATGTCAATCCCCGTCTCTCTCCCCTTTCATGTCTTCATCTGTCCTATAAATAAAGGCCTAAAATGCCAAAATGAATAAAATTAAGTTTCATTCCACCTAAGCTACCCACCTACGACATGCCGTTTCAGTGCAGTGTTAACCTAAATGGTAACTGTAATGACGTGTTTGATCGCCCTCCTGTGCAGAAGCCCCAGAAACCTCCATCAGATGACGAGGACGATGACAGCAACAGCCTGAGCGCGAAGAGCGCTCAGTCCCGGGACCGGCCGGGACGGGCCAAGAAGGAAGTCAAGTACTTTGACGAGTCGGACAACGGGGGAGAAGACGACGATGACGACATGTTCGATTAAAGCAACACACTTTAAACACACTCTGCTTGTATGGAAGTTTCCTCCTCCTCCTGTGTTCCCACAGACTTTTGTACATTTCCTCTTTCATTTTATTTCATTAATGGTGATGTTACAATGATTTTTATTGTGTAGTTGTTTTACACTTTTTATTATACATATACAGGTTTCTTTTTTTATGCTCATTGAAATGTTCTGTATTTGTCCCAAAGCGGCTTTTAGAAGTTTAGAACGCTGTGCTTTAGGACATTTTAATTGTTGAAATACTATGTAACTTTTTGAACATGAAGTTGAAAAGTAAACAATGAAATGTCCATGGTTTTGCTGGTCTGATTCTTTCCTGACTGAGCAATATTACACACAGAAGAATTCAGTTGAAATTATTTTCACACTAACAAATGCTTTCACACACAGTGAGATTGTCTGTGTAAAGGCTTCCATTGAATCACCAGTTCCTTATTGTGATGTTGTTCCTGTAGACAACATCAATTGGTGCTTTCCGACCAGATAGTACTTGTACTTTTTAGAGGAAAAGTACACTTCTAAGCAGTTAGAACTACTCTCCCCCCAAAAAAGGTTTCCGTTTGCATTCCCACTGGCCAAGTGACCATAGGGACTGGTACTCGGAACAGACCCCGCCTGTGTGTGTGTGTGTGTGTGTGTGTGTGTGTGTGTGTGTGTGTGTGTGTGTGTGTGTGTGTGTGTGTGTGTGTGTGTGTGTGTGTGTGTGTGTGTGTGTGTGTGTGTGTGTGTGTGTGTGTGTGTGTGTGTGTGTGTGTGTGTGTGTGTGACGCAGGGCACGCTTGTGTAGTTTAACTCTGAAAAGACAGTTAACCACAGGTTCCCGTTAATCTTATGATGGACATGTGTTGTGATATTTAAACAAACAAACTGTCAACGGCGAAATAAAAGCCTCTTATTTACGAGAACGGTCTGAGAGACCTCCAGCTCACAGCGAGGTGTCTGAGCATGTCTGACCGAGCTAGAGGCCGGGGCAGGCGCTTGCTGGCTGTCGCCTCACTTCATGGAGCTCCTCAACTCCGAAAACTTTGAAGCAAATTGTCAATTCGGCATCAATTTTCGCAAGACTGCCTATATTCGGAATCTAAACTGTTAATTTCTCGCCTAAAACGTTGCCAGAAGTGAATTTAATGATGAATAAGATGGTGAAAATTGTTAAAAATATCCCGTTGTTGGTTGTTGCTCTGTCTGCAAGTTCCGAGTTGGCAGTGGGCGTGACTTATAAGTTTGACCAATCAAGTACACCTAGGAAAAGGGAAAAGACCCTGCTCTGAAGTAGGAGCTAAAAAAGTACGCTACTGAGGCCAGAGGAACTTAAAAATCCCCAAATTTTTCCTGTCGGAACACGACGAAAAAAGTGTTCTAGGAACGTTTAGTTCTAATAACTGCAAAAACCCCTCCGGTCGGAAAGCCCCTAGTGATGGGTTAATCTCGGTGTAGTCTATATCCACGACGTGCCACTTCCGGGATTGCTCTGGAAATTCCGCCGGATGTCTCTCATTTTTGGCCGGATGTCCGTCCCCTTCCTCTTTCTTTGTGTTGGGATTCTAAACTCCGGTGGATTTATGAGGACTATGCTCCTCAGATCTCTGCAGGGTAAATCCGCCAACTGAAATTCCACCGGATTTCACTCATTTAGGCCGGATATCTGTTGACTTGGGCTTCCTTAGTGTTGGCGTTCTAAACTCCGGTGGATTTGTGAGGACTATGCTCCTCAGATCTCTGCAGGGTAAATCCAGACAGCTAGCTAGACTATCTGTCCAATCTGAGTTTTCTGTTACATGACTAAAACTACTTTTGAACGTACACGTTGCACCAAAACAAGTTCCTTCCCGAGACTATTTTGCAGCGGCACCGTGGCTCCGTCCGGCGCTTAGCAACGCCCAAGACGATTGCGATTAAAGAAATGCCAATAAACCAGAGCACTTTTTTCTCCCATCCCAGAATGCTATGTGGACTCACCAGACCCTCCTCCGCAGCGCTGTGGAGGAAGGTCTGGCAATGCGAGACTAATGTTAATGTAAACCAATGGGCTATCAGTTCTCCCTTTAGCTGTGTCTTTGGCGGCTGAACTTGAGTGTCTTTGCTGCTGATTTGACAGAAAGCTTGGTTTTTAAAAGTCCGTTTTCAGCTCTCGTATTCATGTAGAAACTCTAACAGTGGCATACACTTCATGTTTGTACTGTTACACATCAGACTTTACTGATCGCTTTCAGCCCCAAGTTACTGCTTTCTATCAGTGAACTGACAGGACTTTTAATAGGAAATAGGACATAGTAATAGGAAATGCAATGCATCTGTCACCACATTAGGGGAACCTCATAATGGGTTGGGGTTCTATTCTTTAATTAAAACAGCTCAGTGTTTTCCCTAGGTACATATTTGCACATATTTGGTGGGGGGTTAGGCGTACTCCCTCAAGATAATTGTTAGGTTTCAAAAATCACCACTTAGCTGTTCATAATTTTATTCTGACTAACATTTTAACACCGTTTTATAATGAACAATTTAGCGTACAGGAGTCACTATTGGAACATTAAAGAGCCCCTATCATACTCATTTTCAGCATCATATTTGCACTCTTGGTCTCCTAGAATAGGTTTACATGCTTTGATGTTCAAAAAACATATTTCTCATACTGCCCATTGCTGCAGCGCCTCTGTCTTAAGGCCCTGACACACCAACTAGACGGGCCGACCGTCGGCAGAAAAGGCAGTCGGACTGATCAGTCGGGTCCCCGAGGTCCAAGAAGTTCCTCGGAACTCACCGAAGATACGCCGACTTGAGCATACGCTCTGCGCATGTGCGAAACATAATACGTCTCCATAGCAGCAGGCGGCGCTGCTCTGTATTGTTTCCATTAACAGTCGATGATTGTTTCCCAGAAAATGAAAACCGGCAGCTGATTGGACAAACGCGTCACATGGTTCTTTTTTCTCCGGAAATAGAGCTCAACAGTCCCGCCCACAGCGGGTTCCGGAAGTAAAAATACAATGCTATTTCTCCATTGACATTTGCAGTATAAGCCATAAGCGATGGTAGACTTAAAACCAGCTTGAGTACATGACTAAGCAATTGTATATGCTCATATAGACGCCAAAAATCATGGGGCACTAACCTTGTTTAGAGATAAATGTCTTTTATTCGCGATGTCTTGGATAAGTACTTCATTACCCACAATCCTGAACAATCCCACAGTGATGCCTCTGATTGGTGGAACTAATGCTGGTGAGGAGGGGGGGGGGCGGTGTCAGTACTCTGCTGCCTGCACTATCCGTCACGAGGATTTACGACGCTGCACGAATCACGATCTGTTCCCACGCTTCTGACGTTAGCCTCTGCCGGGAAGCTAACGTTAGTTTAGCTAACAGCTAATTCGGCTAACCGCTAGCTGACAGCTTGATTCAGTGTAAAATAACGTTAACTCAAACTTAACACTAGGTAAAGCCGTCTACAGCTGACGTAACAGCCGTTATATATGTTAACGGTTATTTTCAGGTTTTATTTTGAGGGTCTTTTTAAAGTTAATACATGCTGTCTCAGCTAGCGGTTAGCCGAATTAGCTGTTAGCTAAACTAACGTTAGCTTCTTTGTTCAGTGGTGCGCGGTGGTTTATGGGATGAGTAGTTCCTTCGCTCTGAGATGACGATGTGTACACAGTCTTGTACCTTTTGACTTTTTGGGGATTTTCTGTTCGTTTTTTTACTCTAAATGATACGTTGTATGCTTATGAGTCCCGTCCCACCTGTTTAGCCTAAGGCATGTTCTAAAACTCTTTATGTACGGATTTTCCAAGACGTCAATGGGAGAAATGAATGGGAAATTTACTTCCGGAACCCACGGTCTCTCAGAGGAGGGGCGGAACTGTTGAGCTCTATACACAGCCATACTGTCATGGCGGCTCGTTCAGAATATGATCTCAAATAGTTCACCCAAACGTGTTTCTCAAAACATTTTAAGAGAGAAATAGGCCATGCAGTTTCTGAATCTGTCTTCATTTCAGATTGACAAAGGTCAGTTTAAAAGATTTTCGTCAGATTTTGAGAGGCTCATCCGCTCACTATTTCCAGGTGAGTCCCAACTGCCCTGTCTCCGACTGAACATGTTGGGTTGGCCCAAATGAAGGCCGACTGCTCCTCCGACGGACGACGTCACAGGACACACCGAACAGACTCGAGTCACCGACCTCGCCAGACGGTCTGACGGCCGATTATCGGTCTGGTGTGTCTCCTCTATTATTAAACAATCTGTCTGAATTCTTGGCCTGCCTTCACGAAAAGCCCAGTCTGCTCTGATTGGTCAGCTGGCCCACTCTGTTGTGATTGGTCAACCAAATCCAAACAAGCCATTGGGCGGGCTGTGCTTCCTCAGACAGAACCTGTGGGCAGCACGTGAAAAACTGGGCTGGCTTTCTCAATTAGTGACATCACTAATGGAGGAATTTCAAACAGAAATGTGGGCGAGGCAGTTGAGAAAAAGTGCTGTCTGTGGGAGAGAAAGCTCCATTTGGAGTGAAATATTTTTGTTTTTTTTACTTTATACATCTATTACACACACAAAAAATAAAAATAAGCAGAATAGGGGCTTTTCAAGATTTTAACAAAGCGCACGATCTGAATGCAATATAGAACAAATGAGTTGGCACTAATTACTACGATGAATATTACATATTCACTGTATGTCATCAAGATCAGTCTCTCTAACAATGTTGTTAACTGGGTTGAGATGTTATGGATACGCACACAAGAATTTAAAATAAATATATTTTATTACTTTGCCAGGACAGTTCATGGTAAAGTTTAACAGTATATGAACATAAAAAGCATATGTTAATGTACAAAGAAAGACAATATTTAAAATGGAGAGCTGAAACAGATTGAAGCTCAAACCTCAGCGCAGCTCCTGAGGTCTTCTCCGCCCTACGGGAAGGCAGCAGTGGCTGATGGGGAAAAATCCACAACAACCCCAGTAAGACCCATCATGTCTCATAATAACACCACTATATAACACTGCATGTGATTGGTGGTGAGGTTCTCTGATACGGATTGGAAACAGGCGACTGTGGACAGTTTGTGATGTTTACTACGAACACCTCCAGGACGGACAACAACAGAGCTACTGCTAATGATTGATATCGTGGTTCACAGTCATGTTTTCTGACTCCTGTGTGAGGTGTTGTATATAGGGTTAGACCGATATGTGGGGCTGTTGAGTTGTTCTAACTGTGATGCTATGTTTTTGTGTTTTAATTAGTTGAGAAGCTGGTTAAAAGTAAGCTTATGCTGCGTTTATGTCATATTGTTTAGACCGTAATTTCCAACCAGTTCTCACTCTATACTGACACTTGGTCTCGTTCTTGTCCTGCATGTCACTGAAACGTACATTTTGTAACCCCACCCACCATCTTTTCCTAAACCTAACTGTCCCGTTGTTGTGCCGCATGTCAGTTAAACATACATTCCGACCCAGAGCGTCATAAAGTGACGCCAAGAATCCCAACCAAGGGTGTCTTAATATGACACTAAAGGAAAAACTTTGCGTCAATAACAAACGGCAGTTTCGAGTGGAAAAAACGTATCAGCCTTTTACTTGAAATTTGACTGTCTCAACTCAACATCAACAAATTGGTGACAGTTACATCGGAATAACGTCCAATATGAACTATTATTCAGTCAATTCAGCTAATTAAATGGAGCTACACAGTTTGTGTGGTTTATTGTGAAAAATATGTCACAATGAAAATAGCTATGTTGCTATGGTGTGACTACAGGGCTAGCAAAGGAGGGTAAGCTCTGTTGCTAGTTAGCTTATTGCTAACTTTGTTTGTCTGCCGTATGGTGCTGAGCAGTGGGTCGATCAGAGCTTTTACATAGCTAACAGCGAGTGTCTGCAGGTGGAAACTAGGTTGATAAGAATGCTTATGAACCAAAAAAAGTTACATTTCAGGCTTTAAAACCAGACCAAAGCACTAAAAGAGGCTGAAATGTTCCGCAGGACTGCAGAGTTGGGTGATAATTCTCTGTAGGTTCGTCATTGTTCCTATAAAAATACTGATTAGTGCAGCTTTAAGATATTCTCAGCAGAGCATCGTTTTCTGGGTGTTGTTGAAAGGCATTCTGAGAAACATAATAGCCATGGTCGATTGAGAGACATGGGTTTAAAAAAAGATGTTCAACCAGGCTGTTATCAAACTGTTTCAGAGTATCTGAAGATCAATTTTTCCTTTGACTTATTATTGGCAAAAACAAAAAATCGACTACAGCTGATTAAATCCAAAAATGTCTATCAGTTTTTCAAATCCCATATCGGTCAAACCCTAGCTCATTAGTTAACCTGTTAACCAAATAGCTGTCGATTGATTGCGTTTGATTGATTGAATGATTGAGGACAGCTGATTGGCTCCCTGGCTGAGGTGGAGCAGCTCTGTTGTTTGACATGGAACAGGAACAGAACATGTAGACGATATCGGGTGCTGAGGTGACTTGGTGGTCCATTTCTCCTCTTTCTCGTTGTCCCAAATTATATGTCTGTGCGTGTTGTGTGGACTTCGATCCGGATGCCCAGATCAGTCCACCAAGTTCCATTTCCTCCTCCTTTTTTTAACACTTAGTGTGAGTTGATGTTCTAAAGGACAAAGAACTGAGCGTCTTTTCCACAGAGCTGCCAATTGGAATGCAAAGCACACACCATTTATATAACATCTCTGCAGTGAGCTAGATAGTAGAGTATTACAGTTACGTCGGTACAACATTCAACAGAAACGAACAAGAGTAATTCAGCATTGTGAAGTTGTTTCCTAAAGGAACAGATAACAAGTCCCTTCTTGCGGTCAGGCGCCTGAGTGCTGTCCTGACGCTACACGGGTGGATGTGGACATTCTTCAGCTGTGAAGGTTTTTTCAGCTTCAAAAAAAAAAAGAAAAGAAAAACACCAAGATGCATCCCTTCATCTCTCACCAGGAGAGCAAGACAGAGAGAACCAAGGGAGAGCATTTTCTATGTTACATTGAGATAGATGTAAGTATTCCTTAACACTGCATATCATTCTTCTGACAGACTCCATGACATTATTCACATTCAAACACGTTAAAAACGAAAAACAGAAACAGCTCTGGTTTCCCTTATGATATGTATTTCTTAGCAGGGATGGAATGCAGATGAGTTTTTATTATGTGTTGCTGAGACCCAGAACCCTTCACTGCCCCAAAGGGCTTTCTTATGTTCCTATTTCAGATCAAATACGAGAAGCTTAATGACTCATCTAGTCAACGCAACAGTTTCACTATGTTTGTCTCTGCAAATATTGTGAGGTGTTGTTATTTGGGGCAGCTGTAGCTCAGTGGTAGAGCGGCCGCATGCCAATCGACCGATCCCTGGCCCTGCAGTCCCATGTCGAAGTGTCCTTGGGCAAGAGGATGCCGTCGGAGTGTAAATGTGTGTGAGTGTTTATCTGATAAGCAGGTGGCAACTTGTACGCCAGCCTCGGCCACAGTGTGTGAATGATGAACGGTTCCTGTACTATGTAAAAGCGCTTTGAGTAGTCGTTAAGACTAGAAAAGTGCTATATAAAAACAGTCCATTTACATTTGTTGATGTATGGGAAGATATTTGTGCCACGTTTTGAATTCACATCTATATTTACGGAACTTAGGTCATCACACTTAATAATTTATCATCTGCTGTTTCCAAGGTTAAGAATGAACTGTCAACACTCAACTTTTTTAAATAATTTTTTGGCCTTTAATCGACAGGAAAGGGGAGAGAGAGGAGGGACGACATGCAGCACAGGGCCGCAGGTCGGAATCGAATCCGGGCCGCTGCCAAGAACTCAGCCTACATGGGGTGCACACTCTACTGGGTGAGCTAGAAGTCGCCCCAACTCTCTCAACTTTTAAAGCCTAACTCTCGCCAAAATGCAACCTAGGGTCTTTTTGTGAATGTACATGAGTCAAACTTTCGTTTAAAAGCATATTTAGGATGGAAGCGCCACTTTTAAGATTGACCGTATTTTCGTTTTTGGTCAAATGGCCTTTTGAATGGGAGTGCTAGGGGCACTACTATGTCACTAAGAAGGCTCAACACAACATGAAACCTTTGCTTGATTTTTTTATTTTTTTCTGCTCGCTGCCATCTTGTCAGTCAAAAAGTGTCGCTCTCCGAATGCAAAAGAACGGACTCCATAGTAGGAAAAGTCATTCTTATATGAGGCTCTTTTTTCAACTACAATTCAATATTGTTTTTCACTAACGACAAAACAACGAATTATTCGTGCATTTATATGGAACTAAGTTTTAGGAGCTTTCCATCTTTACTCTCCTCCTGTTACGTTGCATTCGGAGATCGACACTTTTTGACTGGCAAGATGGCGGCGAGCAGAAAAACCAACTGCTAAAGTGAGTTGTTCAAAACCTTTTTTTTTAGTAAACTCTGTGTACAAAAACAATGTTCTCAATGCTGGAGTTCATGTGTAGAGCCCCTGGTGATACTTGGAGCAAAGTCTCATGTTGTGTCGAGCCTTCTTAGTGTTTTAAAAATAGTGATTTTGATGCGATCATAGTAGTGCCCCTAGCACTCCCATTCAAAAGGCCATTTGACCAAAAACAAAAATACGGTCAATCTTAAAAGTGGTGCTTCCGTCCTAATTATGCTTTTAAACAAAAGTTTGACTCGGGTACATTCACAAAAAGACCCTAGGTTGCATTTTGGCAAGAGGTAGTTACACTTTAAGCCAACATGGACGAGAAGTCCTAAAAGTAATCACAATGATCTGAAGTTTAAACATCACTGTGTCCAAAACATAGACTGTAAAAATAATGGACGTAGCTTCCAGGTCTTAAAGAAAGATTGGACAGAAGTCCGTTTCCAGAGAAGTCTGTAGGAAAATGACCCTACTTCTCACTTCATGTAATTCGTCTCAGTCATAGTTTCAAATCTTCTTTAATACAGCATTTTATTTTATTTTAAATTTGACGATAAAGCAGAGGATGCTTTAGGGGCGGTAGCAATGCTAACCATGGCCCTAGCCGTGAACTTGTTTCCGTCTCAAACTTCTGAAGACCCTTCCACTGTGTTTTCACTTCATCAAAGTTAATTGGAACATTTTGTTCACCTAAAAATGTCTTGTTCAGTGTTCTGCCAAACAAGCTAGCTAGCTACCGCTAGCGTTAGCTGGTAATTTAAGGGAAAGTTTGCCGATTTTCCGTGTACTGCTGTAGATGAATGGCACCAGTACCCGCTGGTAAATCTCCACTGGATGACTTGCTTTAAAAGGGTTGAAAATCTGCAAGTTTCCCTCTTTAGCGTTTAGCTTAGCCAGCGCCATCGCAATCATACACTTTTGATGGAACTATACAGAACATAGATTACACACTCTGGTGCAATAAGGAGTGATTTTGGGCAGCCCAAAAGCTCCAGAACAAGCAAGTTAGTTGACCTTCAGTTCTTTTTAACTACTGTTTCCAAGGCCAAGTCATGAACGCATTCTTGAACTAGACATTTTTTAACTTTGGATATGGGGAACAGTTAGCTCAGCTCACTCCAGTTGTTATGCTAAGCTAAGCTAGGCTAATTGACTCCTGCCTCTGGGGAATAAGCCACTTCCCAAATAACTATTCGCAGCAATGTGAGAAGTCCTACATCTGCTCTGAATTATGAAAAATATGAGCATCTATAGTTCTATGACAACTAAGCTAACGCCATCTGCTGATGAAAGCTCCAGAAGAAGTGAGTATTTGGACCTTGAGGTTATCTTGTCAACAGCTTTTTCCAAGGTCAAATCTGACACAAAGTTTAAACTGGGCTCAAATCATTTTAAATTCAGTAACATTTACAATAATCCAGATTTGTAAAATTCAATTTCAAATGCAAACAGCACATACAAATTCACCCATGGGGTATGTCCTATAACCCTCATGTCATGTTATCTAATTTATTTAATCCATGGGGTTGCTCCAAGCTTGTTTGCACTTTAGCATCATGATTTTAACTTGGATTTTAATCAATTTGGTTTCATACCTGTATATACAGAAGTCCATCCAAAATCATTTTTAATCAAATTCAAAACTTGATACACCTTGAAATGACAAAACTTCATTTTCAAATTCAGATAAACCAAATGCAATACCTGCTGGCACAAATATCTGCTTATAAACCTTCACCAGTGTTAAAAACGGCTCATTTTGTGTTTAAACTAAGATCGAGTCATCTGTAGTGCTCATGACCTACAGTACTTCCTGTTTCATTTCTAAAATAAAACGTAAGCAGTGTGAGAGCATTCCCAAAGCTGTTTAGTATTACTAGTCTCTGTGGTGGATGTTGTGTTTAATTTATTTAGAGCTGAACTTTGGCCTCCTTTGGTTGTGGAGGGTCTGCTGTTAGCCTTCGTTTTGTTCCGTTTCAGTACTACAGCTACATTTCAATGGTTCAGCATGTTTAGTGCTACAGTTAGTTTGCCCCCTGTGCTCTAAATGAACAACCACTTGCTATTAGAGTTAGGGCTGGGTTCCGAATTCAATACTTTTTAGGCACCGACCGAATTGCCTCCTTAGTATAGAGTATCGTTCAATACCTAAGGAGTAAATCTCAGCATCAGTGAGCCAATAAGCATGCAGCATGCTTCTACCAAGATCTATCAATGTTGGTGATTGGCTGTATAATGTTACAAAACTCTACTTTACACACGGAGACAGGGCTCACGTAGTAGGAGCTGAAAAAAGAAAAAGAAAAAAGATTTGTGCCGTAATGTGCGATGTTGTTCTTTTTGTTGATATGGATTTTATAAAATTGGTATCGAAAAAAGTATCGTTTAGGAACCAGCATCGAAGTCACGGTATTGGTATCGGCACTGGTATCGACATTTTTTTAACAATACCCAGCCCTAGTCAGAATGAGTGGAGCCATGGTTCAGCCAGGGGGGACAGCAGGGTAGTGAGGGATCTGGGTCTAATAAGAGGATATAATGGAGTTTATTTCTTATTGTTCAGTAGGCTATCATGTGTGACCTGTGTAAGAGAAAAGCAGCTTTCTCCTAATTTCAGTAGGACCACCTCATATGCCGCCTACTTCCATTAGATGAAGAGCTCAGTTGGATCTACTGTCCAAAGAGAAGCTTTACTCCACTGCACTTCTCAGGGGGGTTGAGAGGTCATCAGGAATCTCCTTGTAGCAATGCATTATGTAATAAAATGTCAAAATGTAATAAATGTTCGCTTCATTATGCAATAACATCCGCATTTTGTAATAAAAATCCTGAACGCAATATGTAAAAAATGTCTCATTTTGTAATAAATTATTACATAATGCAGCAGAACTTTTTTCACATATAGTAACCAACCAAAATTGAAAGAAAAATCAATTTCACCATAAAATGTGTTAATTGCTCGTCATATCCTAACTTACACAAAGCAAGGTGCCTGTGAATGCGAAGAACCGACATTTTGTTACATAATGAAATGAAAATGTATTACATTTTGATGTTTTATTACATAATGCGTTGTTACACTCCTTTTGCATCATTGAATGTAGTTTACACCATCAAGTCTGGAGAGAGAGAACGTTCGGGGAGGGTTGGTTGATCCTACCTCACTGTGTGCTTTCTGCAATAGTGTACAATCATCCTGACCCACATGGTCTGGTCATCAGTGTGTTTTAAGGATTGCATTGCCCCCGTGTTTCACCGGTTCTATCAAGACACTTGAAAAGGGAAAGAAAAGCGGGTTGAGGAGCTCTGCTCATAAGGCCATTAACAGAGCCCATGTGCGTTTGTAGAGCCCGGTCAGTAGTACACGCTGTTAGCGGTGGATACACACTCATTAGATTGACATTTTGGCAATCTTTCAAAAAGGTCAAGCTGCCATCTGTGATCAGATTCAAAGCTCAAATACAACACGTGCTAGTTCACATAGAAAGCAAGAAGTTAAAGGGTGCAAGGAGTGTTACATGTGACCTAAAGTGACGTGGGTTCAGAAAAACTACACTTTATTAAAATGTGAGTCTTTATTTTGTAGTTTGTATCCTGTAGTTTTGGCCATGATTTCTATCGGTTATGATAACATTGTACTCACCAAAGTAATTGCTGAGAGCTCGGAACTTGGGGACATCACTACAAATACAAGAAACTAAAAATGCAAGAAACCTAATTGGTCAGATGAACAGACCGGTTGTAAAAAGGCCAACAGTTTTGCCAGATTAGCTACCACTTTATGTGAAAGTAAAAAGTCAGTGCACTGGGGCAGGGTATCCATGCTCAATACGTTTAAGGTATTGACTGAAATAAATAACCCAGTACCAAGTCATATAAAAACCTTCTCCAGTCAAACGATACCTGCATTCAATCCTTTTTGTACCCAGATCTAAAAAAAACAACTATTTGTATGGTTTTGCACAATCACGTGTTCTTGGTAGGGATGTCCCGGTCAACTTTTTTGCTGAGTCCCGATCCGATTCTTATTTGCTCAGATAATAAATCTGCACACCGTTTTTTGTTTAAAAAATAACTAAGTAAGCAAAGTAACTTAATACATTTAACTTATTGCAGCAAATTAGTCTTTTCTCTCAACACCAAAACAGTTGTCCCCGCTGGACAACGAAAACTAAACTTACTGACACCTTTTGCGCTTAATAGTCAATCTTTGATTTTTTCTGGTGTTTACCGATGTCGGCTCCAGGGAATAACGGCCTGAAAGTGTGGTTTCCTGGTGGAATCATGGAAGAAGTGTGGAGAATTGGAGTAATCTGCTTCTGTAAAAAAATGGGTGACGAAGAAAGACTTTTTTACTTGTTGCCAAGGGCTGGCAAGCTTCAAGACATCTCTGAACAGACACTGGTGAGTGGCTGCACCTACTTTATGTTGTTTTGAAAGTGCGGCGGTGCATTGTGGCGCAAGGCGTGTGTGATTAAAGGCAGCCATCACTACAAGCTGATGTACGTGATTGGAGTTAGGTAAACAGGGTGAATGCCAATCCCCGATCAGTTTAAAAAACGAAGCCAAAATCGGCTCCCATACGATACTGTGATCGGGATCAGGACGTTCCTAGTTCTTGGATTTAATGCGACGTGTGACTGGCCCATACAGTCTGTGGTGTGGTGAAGTTAAGTGCGGTGTTTGACGGAGTTGGCGTTCAGCGTGCTAGGATGCCTCCATTCACATAACCTAATGGGTATCAGATGTGGAAAAAAACAAATGAAGTACTTTATTGGTATCAGTATCACTTTAAGGGTACTGGTATTGGTACTGATATCGTCATTTTTTAAATGATCCCAAGCCCTACAGTACACTCGTTATATGGCTAATAATAGTCCAGCTACGTTAAATACGGTAGGTCCAAGTTGAACCATGAAGTTGGTCTGTTTAGGTAATAATTTCACCTTTATTTCCTCTTATAATAAGTTAAACTAACCTGGGGCTTGTTTAAAACTGATTGTCTCCCCGCTTGTGTTTGTTGCCCAAATTTTTTAGCAATTATGCTTTACTCAGCAAAGTTAGGAAAATAAAACCCAAGTCGAAATAAACTAGTTTTATTTAAAGTCAAAATGTAGAGGATGATTCTGGTTTACTAGATCTTGTGTCATATTTTCTCTGTTTTGGCCATAATGTCCATCATTGACTTCAACCAACTTAATTGCTGAGATCTAGGAACATGGCAACATCACTAAAAAGAAGTTCACAGTTCAGTAGGTTAGTCAAACTTATTTGTAAGACAAAACAAAGGTGAATGGTAAGATTATGATCAAACTGTCTGTTATAGGCTATATAATATTCATCACTATCACCTGTCTTGTTTTACTTTGACCTACTATATTGATATTTGTAGTTAGTAAGTTAGTTATGTAGACAGTTTTCCTGTGCAATTACTAACAATGTGGGTATGTTTATTTTCACCTTTACCTCCAGGGGTTTAGATTATCTGGTTATCTGGTAACTGTTTCCTTGTTTATAGTCCAGATCGACGGAAGTACATTACTAGGATAAAACCTGACATGGTCGCTCTCTGTGTGTTACCATTCTCAAAATCCCTTTGGTACAAGAAACAACAACCTTTGAGCTATATGCTGAAAATGGCAAGATTTGAAAAAGATTTGGATTGTGCAACAAGGCAGGCCTGCTTGGTTCTTTCAGGGAATGACTGTAAAGATTTACAAAGAATATGTTTAGGGCATTTCCTGTCTAACTTGGACATTTTGGGACAGATTGGTGGGATTGCTGTGAACGAAGTACACACAGCGATAACCTCATTGGCTCTTACCATGTAACGTGAGCTTTAAATAGCTCACGTTACTGTACTGTGTCAAGAGTAAAATTCATTTAATATTGTATGTGGCGTTCCACCAAAACAAGTTCCTTCCCGAGACTATTTAGCAGAGCCACCATCTCTGCGTCCAGAGCTAAGCTCCACCCAAGACGACTGTGACTGGTTTAAAGATATGCAAAGAACACAGAGTGTTCTTTTCTCCTATCCCAGAAAGTATCTGTGGTGTTGCCAGACCTTAGTCCAGAGATAGGTCTGGCAATGCGAGACTAGCTTCTTTACAACCTGTCAGACATCCGGCCCCCGGCAGTCACTGTTAGAACAACATTAGCATAACTGATAAAAATAATGACCAAAACTACAATTACAACAAAAAAAGAACAAAATTGTAATACAACTGGATTGGAGTGAGGCTGAACTCATAAGCAATAAAAAACACCCTTGTTAAGTTAAGTTCACTCTGGGTTTTGGTGCTACAGCATAACAGTTCTGTTATGACCGGCGGCTTATGCTAGCTGATGTTAGATTGTTGTGTGTAACTGAAATTACTGAGTCAGTACACTATGTTTCAGCATCCCCTTTCTTGCCTCCTGTGCTGCTGCTGTATAACAAAAGTTCCATGGACTCACGTCACACCAGGCAAGAGGAGATGAGTGCTGAGACAGGAGGGCAATGTGCCAGTCTGGAAAGAGAGAACGTGGCTTCATGACGTCCGTTTCAAGGATCTATTTTCATCTTGGTTTAATTGTTGCTGTGCCAACATTTGTATTCCTATGTATTCTCTAATACATTAGTTTCCCTGGCAATGAGACCTTTTTTTGTACTTGTACTTTTTTTCCACTGAACAACAAAATCTTGTTGGCGGAAATTAGATTGAGAAATAGCAAGTAGACTAATGTGTGCAGCCAGACATCTTCTTCATAGAATGGCTACTTAAAAATAAAAATAAGCATGATGCCGTAGGGAAACAGATTTTTCAGGGGAAACAAATTTTGGCACAACATTGACGTGTTAAACGTGTTAAACCTTTTAACTGACCAGATGATAATAATAAAGTGCGACACAGTTTGAGTTGAATCATGGTCCAGTTAATAACAGGGAAATGGATACAAAAAGAGTCCTATGTGATCACAGCCTGCTGTGGAGAAATCTCTGGCATCTATCAGCAACCTAATTTTCCCAATTAGTTTTGACAGTGAGGTAAACTGATTCACTGAGGAGATACAGCCACCAGATGAGTTGATTTCATAGACCGGCTCATTCTAAATCTAATCTCGTTCGTCGGGTCTCGGTGATTCATGTCGAGACTGAGACTTAAACAGACGACGCCAAACTGATGAGTGTGTATCAAAGGCTTCTGCTGTTGTGCTTCTCTCCTTTGAGGAAACAGTTGAACAGACTCGGCTGTTGATATGGAGAGAAGCTTTGCATTCTGGCGGCGTGGATGTACACTCATTCATGTAGAGACATGAACCGAGAAGTGTTGTAAAAGACAAAAAAAAAAAAGTTTTTAAATATAGGAACAAATATAAAATATTAGACTTCCGTAATGTCTATATGCAATAACATTCTAAATAACATTTTGAAGGACTTACAAGTAGTCCCGCTTTAAACCTTGATGTATCGCCTCAAAGATAATATTTAAGACAATGAAAAAAGCACCACAAAATTCAGCATAGGAACAGAGATCTAACCATACAATGGTATGTACAATGTACGTATGCCAACAATACGAGGAATGAGAAGAGATGAGGACAGAGAAAGAGAGAGAGAAAGAAGAGTAAAACCACTTATCCAACTCCCGTCATGCAGATAAGAATTTACACAGGAGACCTGAGGAGTATCATCTCTGGCGTCTTGCGAGGGCCACACCCTTCCTGTCCCAGAGACACCACGCCAAATAAGAGCTCAATTCAGAATTATACACAAAGCACTGATGATTTCTTTTTAAGGAAGGAAACGTTAGGGGACATGGGGGAGAAAAATAGGACAAGGATGTAAAGATAACGGAATACCAAGCAAAGGAGTGGCGGTGGAGGGGTTATAGAGAGTCGGCGCCTTGCCTGTCTGTTCCTTTTTTCTGCAAAGGAATGTCAGAGAGAGCCTCCTAGGGCTCGTCGCTGGGCGGTGTGGCCGTAGCCCCCTCGGTGTCCGACTCTGGCGACTCAGCGGCATCCTCGTTGGGGCTGCCCTTACTGCTGGGGCTAGCCCCCGCCTCCGCTGAAGTGCTGCTGCTAGTGCTGCTGCTGCTGCTGCTGCTGCTGCTCTGGCCATCTTGGCCCTCCGAGTTCTCCAGCATCTCCTGGATGAGTGGCGGCATGGAACCTGGGATCTCCATCTTCAGAGAGATGACCCGCTCTGCTCCTGCAAGACCATGATAACGGCACAATATGAGGATTCAAATAAAGAGCATGAAAGTTCATTACGGACGTTGGAAAAGTTCTTAAAATCCTAACTCTAGGTCCCCTTACTACTTTTTTTCTGACCATCCCATGATCTTTTGTCATGATGGATACAATCAACGATACAAGTGACAAAACATCACAATATCCCCCATATACAACCAATCCCACAACCAAAGTTCCATCCTTATTCCATGTGATGATAACTGAACAAACTCTATCCGCTGATGAAAACCATGACACGTATCTGACTCTTTAGCTGCTAGATGTTCCACTTTCTTCACTAGCTAATCGCTAACCTCCGTTTGCCGTTTGGTGCTGGAGGAAGGTAGGAAGGAAGTGTACCTCAAACAAATACAATACTATAAAACAAATCTAGTAAGTGGACATTGAGTTAAGATTTTTTTGTTTTGTTAGCAGCTTCTTAAAAGGGCTGTACTCGAAATACTGATAAAAAAAAAAACAGCGAGCTGGGATTGCCTCCACACAATTCTCACAGACCGAACCCAGTCAACACATTCTCATGAATGTACGACAACTACGACACAGCAATTCGTATGATATCCTACATAATACGGCGAACGCTGGCTGGTCATGCGACCTGCGGTCACATGGCGTCCGGTCACATGACAGTCTTTTAGTCAATTAGGTTTTGCTGAGAAAAGGTGACTGTGAGCTGGGTACAGGGCACCGTGAGATGACGGTTGTTTCAGCGGCCGTTGCAGTTAACTTTGGACAACAAAACATTGTGATACTAAACCGGCCATGTGGAACAACTTTGTCAAGATTCGGGGCAATCGGAAAATTTTTTGCCAAGATAACGCAACTTCAGGAAGTTACTATAACTTGTGCATTTTTTCAACTATCAAAATTCTTCAGATAACTTTTCGTTATGAGAGTCAACAGATACTACCTGCAAAGATTCAAGAAGATTGAAATCACGGCCTAGGACGAGTTCGAAAGAATGTAAAAATGGCCTTACGGTTGGGCGGAGCTAATGAAGGTAAATGGGAAATATGTCCGCAATGATTAGATCAATATGTGTATTAAATCTGGTGAAGATCAGAGCAACTATGTCCAAGTTAAGGCCTTCCACGCATTAGGGGGCGCTATGGAGCCCGCTTACAGGTATGGGCCAAATCGCTGTACAGTCTTGCAAAGCTCTCAGGTGTTTATGTGGGCACCAACTTTTGTGAGTTTTCGTATATAATGAGGCCATCAAAAATGTGCCCAAGGCCTAAAACCAATTAGGGTCCCATAGGCCACGCCCACTTTGACCAATCAGTACCTTACTGTAGGGGTGGCCTCAGGATTGGCCCTAGATGATTACCTCCAAATTTTGTAAAAATCTGATGAGCCGTTCATGAGATATAAACTTTTTGTACTTGTAGCGCCCCCTAGTGGCCGATGTTCGTAAAGTGCGTGGGCGACCTCCAGAGGGTCATGGCAAATAAGAATCTAAAGTTTTGTGTTGATAGTCTTAATTTTGGTCCAGATATGGCAAAGTTGGTGTTTTTATAGATAGCTACACACATTTGTTTGTGCGTAATTTGCGCAACTTTTATCCTATAAAAATTATTTTGATAAAGTTTTGTCAGGTCGGTCTGGAGATGCTAATGCCAAGTTTCGTACAGATCGGTCGCACAGTCTAGGAGGAGTTTGGCAAAGTAGGTTTTCGATAAATCGTGATTTTTCACGCATAAAAGTCTAGGCGGAAATGGGCGTGGCCTATATCAGGGGATTCAGTTGAATCCAGGGAATACGAGGATATATGGTTTTTGAATGTTTGGGAGTTATATGGTCAAACACGTTTTTTTCTGCTATAGCACTATCTAGGGGTGGGTATGTGTATTTTTTTTTAAATCTTTGTAGTTTATGTCAGGTCTGAATGTGTGCAAATTTTTGTGGGTTTTCCAGCATGCTAAACCCCTCAAAAATGCGAGTGACGTCGCGGAATAATAATCCTTACAAAAACAATAGGTTCCTTCGCACTTTCAAGGCACCGTTGGGGCCTTGCACTTTTGTGCTCGGGCCCTAATTACAAAAAAAAAGTTTAAAACATGGGATTTAGAGAAAGATACAAAGGGGATAAAGTTTAGGGACGTTTAAAATAACTTCTTCAGGCATGTCGTTCCAAAGTCAAGGGGCCCAGGTCTGCGGAGGGGCAGGAGGGCCTTTGAGGATCCTAGAGTACACTCAGGCTCATATGGGCTTTAAGGCTCAGCACTATGAGCCAGTCCAGAATGTGCTTTAAACATTAGCAACAGAAAGTTCAAAACTATTGGATTTTAAAGGCAGCCAGTTTAGAGTGGAGATGGTCCAAAACCATTTTTTGCTTCCTGATACCGATTCTGATACCCGAACCTGCGTATCGCCCGATACCGAATACTGATCCGATACCGATGTCATGTATTTTATTGTGTTTTAACAGCTGTAAAGCCAAGACACTACTATCCCTGTATGGATGTGATATGATTTCTATCATTGTTGTTTGGTCCGGCTCAGGTTAAACCTTTTGTGAAACATGAACAAACACAAAAAATGAGCGCTACAACTTTATTTCATGATCAAGTTTGACAGTCAGTCATAACGGAAAAAGAACATAAATAAACTACTTTAACGTATATTTTATTCAGAGCTTAATTACATGGTATCAGATCGGTGCATAAACTCCCTTCATTCACTCTACTTATAGCTCTGTGTTGGTCTCCACCACTCCTGAGAAAAATATCTGGCAAATTAAATTATTTTATTAAATTAAATTAAACTCCCCAACAATATAATGGCCTACAAGTCTAGCTGAAATGATTAGCTAGACCATTAAACACTTTGATTGACAGAACTGTTTGGATCGTTTCCAGTTTCTAAAATGTGAGGATTTTTCTGCATTGAGTACTTTTACTTTTAATAATTTCCTGATGATCCTTAAAGGTCTAATATGTAATATATTTTCTGTAATAAATCCAAAAATGACCCCAATGCGTCACCAGATATTAAGGAAACATGCTAAGTTGAAATACTATCTTTTCTGACAACAATGCTAATGCCAGTATTTTCTCCTTTTGAAATTTCCGTTCCATGACGGAATTTCTGTTTGTGTTTTGGCCTGTTTGTTGTTATTAACTGCCCAGTTTGTCAGCCAGGCCGGCTTGCCAGATATACATGTAAAAACGTAAACACAACGCGCTACAGCTGTAAGGTTAGTATAGCCATAAAAGCAGCAAACAAACGAACAGGATCAACGGAGATTGATTTTACCTGTCAAAAAAAATGGCATGTTTCTAATAGTTGCATGACCAGAGACGTAACACACCCGTCTCGGTAAATATTGGAGATGTATTTGAAAGATGGAGTCAGCTTAGAGCCCAAAAGGAGTTTTTTTTTAGTTGGCTAATTTCCTCCTGAACAGGTAAGCATTAGCTTCAGGCTAATTTATCTCAACTACTAGGGACAGGCATTTTATGTCATTTCAACATTTGTGTAGCTACTCACATTGAATTATATAGCTAGAGTACCCGAGTTGGTTGCAAAAACATTTGAGACTCAGCCAGTGAAGCGATCCCGACTGGTCCTGGCTAACGGTGCCATGCTAACCCTGCTAACTGCTAACGTTACCGGAGGACCAGGCAAGCAGCCACGGCTGTTTACAACGTGTAGCCTGTTCAGCGGCTGTAGCCGACAACGGTGAGTTATTTGAAGCCAAGAGAGGAAATCGGAAAGAGAGGACCTTGAGTTTGCAGTGTGTTTAGCGATTGTTGCCGTAATTCTAAGCCAATAAAGTGTGTTCAGTCGGGTGGAAAAGGACGGAAAGGTAGTGGTATTTTTAGCGGTTCCTATCGTAATTCTAAGCCGAGGAAGTGTGTCTGTCTGGTGTGTGGAGAGGATGGCGAGGTTGTGGGATTTTTAGCAGTTCCTACGGTAATTCTAAGCCAAAAAAGTGTGTCTGTCAGTTGGGTACAGAGCTCCACGTGAGCACGGGCTTTTATGACTGTCAATATAGCCAGCATCTAACGTTAGCTACTCTGCTGTGTTGTGGAGTAATGTCTGGCTATGTGAGACAAGCGTCTAGCAACATTGTTGTGGATGCTGCGGTCTCAGCCTGGCAACCAACGTGAACTTCGAGTCTGGGGAGGAGAGGGCGGGGGAGACGACTCTCTCCAGTATTTAGAATGTGTACTGCAGTAACTATTTTAAACACTAGCTGTCAGTATTACATATTGCACCTTTAAATTATTTTACTTCAGTAATATTTTCAATGCAGGACTTTTACTTACTAACAGAGTATTTTTTACAGTGTGATATTAGTACTTTTACTTAAGTAAAGGATCTGAATACTTCTTGCACCACTGCTCTGCAAGCTGCTAGATGTCCCACTTTCTTTACCAGCCAGTCGTTGACTTTGTCTGTTTGCTGTTTAGTGCTGGAGTAAGGTAGGAAGTGTACATCAAACAAATACATGTTATACATTCAACAATATATACCTCTTTAAGTCTTATTGTTATTCATGCAACGACTCTTCAATCACACACATTAAAGGAAGTGAAATTAGCGACTGCGACTTTAATATGAGGTTCGCTGTTTGAAGACTGACAGAAGAAGAAGAGGATAATATAGATGACTTGTGGTTTTCGAGCCAAAATTGTGGCAGGATGTGGCTATACCAAACCTTACATGCCTCAGTGTACATCAAATAAAGCAGTTGTTGAAAACAGTGTCTCAAAAACCCTTCCGTTGCCAAGTGGGAGCAGCTATTTCGGGCACACTTAGTTCTGGAAGTAAATAGTCATTCTTTTCTTAGACAATTACAGGTGACTCACAGTGGGAGCACAGAATCCCTACTGTTTGAATCGTCAGTACAAAAGATTATCAACTGTGTTAGAAATCCTGAATCTGGTGTTTTTTAGTTAGTTTTTTTGAAGATTTTTTATGGGCATTTCCAACTTTAATGATAGGACAGCTCAGACATGAAAGGGGAGAGAGAGGGGGAAGACATGCAGGAAAACAGTCACAGGTCAGACTCGAACGCTGGACTTTCTGCATTGAGGAATAAACCTCTACAGTGAGGAAAATAAGTATTTGAACACCCTGCTATTTTGCAGGTTCTCCCACTTGGAAATCATGGAGGGGTCTGAAATTGTCATCGTAGGTGCATGTCCACTGTGAGAGACATAATCTAAAAAAAAAAAAATCCAGAAATCACAATGTATGATTTTTTAACTATTTATTTGTATGATACGGCTGCAAATAAGTATTTGAACACCTGAGAAAATCAATGTTAATATTTGGTACAGTAGCCTTTGTTTGCAATTACAGAGGTCAAACGTTTCCTGTAGTTTTTCACCAGGTTTGCACACACTGCAGGAGGGAGTTTGGCCCACTCCTCCACACAGATCTTCTCTAGATCCGTCAGGTTTCTGGGCTGTCGCTGAGAAACACGGAGTTTGAGCTTCCTCCAAAGATTCTCTATTGGGTTTAGGTCTGGAGACTGGCTAGGCCACGCCAGAACCTTGATATGCTTCTTACAGAGCCACTCCTTGGTTATCCTGGCTGTGTGCTTCGGGTCATTGTCATGTTGGAAGACCCAGCCTCGACTCAATGCTCTAACTGAGGGAAGGAGGTTGTTCCCCAAAATCTCGCAATACATGGCCCCGGTCATCCTCTCCTTAATACAGTGCAGTCGCCCTGTCCCATGTGCAGAAAAACACCCCCAAAGCATGATGCTACCACCCCCATGCTTCACAGTAGGGATGGTGTTCTTGGGATGGTACTCATCATTCTTCTTCCTCCAAACACGGTTAGTGGAATTATGACCAAAAAGTTCTGTTTTGGTCTCATCTGACCACATGACTTTCTCCCATGACTCCTCTGGATCATCCAAATGGTCATTGGCAAACTTAAGACGGGCCTTGACATGTGCTGGTTTAAGCAGGGGAACCTTCTGTGCCATGCATGATTTCAAACCATGTCGTCTTAGTGTATTACCAACAGTAACCTTGGAAACGGTGGTCCCAGCTCTTTTCAGGTCATTGACCAGCTCTTCCCGTGTAGTCCTGGGCTGATTTCTCACCTTTCTTAGGATCATTGAGACCCCACGAGGTGAGATCTTGCATGGAGCCCCAGTCCGAGGGAGATTGACAGTCATGTTTAGCTTCTTCCATTTTCTAATGATTGCTCCAACAGTGGACCTTTTTTCACCAAGCTGCTTGGCAATTTCCCTGTAGCCCTTTCCAGCCTTGTGGAGGTGTACAATTTTGTCTCTAGTGTCTTTGGACAGCTCTTTGGTCTTGGCCATGTTAGTAGTTGGATTCTTACTGATTGTATGGGGTGGACAGGTGTCTTTATGCAGCTAACGACCTCAAACAGGTACATCTAATTTAGGATAATAAATGGAGTGGAGGTGGACATTTTAAAGGCAGACTAACAGGTCTTTGAGGGTCAGAATTCTAGCTGATAGACAGGTGTTGAAATACTTATTTGCAGCTGTATCATACAAATAAATAGTTAAAAAATCATACATTGTGATTTCTGGATTTTTTTTTTAGATTATGTCTCTCACAGTGGACATGCACCTACGATGACAATTTCAGACCCCTCCATGATTTCCAAGTGGGAGAACTTGCAAAATAGCAGGGTGTTCATATACTTATTTTCCTCACTGTATATATGTGTGCCTGCTCTACCAACTGAGCTAACCGGCCACAAATCTGGTGTTTTAATAAAAAAAAGTCTATGACGGCACAAGCTTGTGAACATGAAAACTTGAGGTGAGAAGTAACTTTGACTCTAAGAAAACTAGGGCCCGGTATCATTTACCTTTAAAGTGATACTGATACCAATACTTTATTTGATACCTTTTTTTCCCTACTTCATTCGATACCCATCATGAATTACAGCATCCTGGAACACTGAACTGCCAAATCGGTCAAATACACCGCGCTCGACTTCACCAACCACAGACTGTATGGGCAGTAGCTGCTGCAGTGGTGGGCCAATCACACGTCGAATTACATTGAAGAACGAAAGAAAGTGATTGGCAGCGAGCAAAACTTTTCAAATAGTAATTTTTTACAAAAAGGATCGAATGCAGGCATCGTTTGACTGTTTTCATACTACTCTGTACTGGGTTATTTTGGCTGATACCTAAAAAGGTATAGAGTAACGATACCCAGCCCTAAAGAAAACTGATGATCTGCATCTTAAATACATTTACTTTCAGATTCTGGATCAATTTTGGAAGTAACTCAGCCACAGCGAACGTTAAGAATTATCTACTGCTCTGATTCGTGCCACTTAATGGTTTCTCTGCCATAGACCTAGACTGCCCATATACTATTGTAATATTTTGACTAGAGCTGGGCGATATGGAGAAAATCAAATATCACAATAATCTTGACCAAATACCTCGATGTCGATATTGCGGCGAAATTGTAAGGTTGACTATTGATGCTTTACCAAATGTTATTTACACAATGAGATTTTTGATAAATAATCATTGAAAATGTTGATTTATTGACAATGTGGGTAAAGGAAAATAATAACAGCTAGAATAGTCTGGTAAAGAAAATGACATCACTTGACTCTAACGAAGCCTTTAAATCCAGGAAAAGCACTTACCATATTACGATATCCAAAATCTAAGACGATATCAAGCTTCAAATCACAATATCATATAATATTGATATATTGCCCAGCCCTGCTTTTGACTGCAATCTCCTAACATGACAGTAAGTTGCTATCCTTCCTACCTTTAGCGCTGATGCTGCGCAGGTCTGTGATTTTCATCAGGGTTTTGGGGAACATGTGCGGTTTGCTGGGCCGCCGCTTCCTCACGTAGATCTTCAGAGCTTCCAGGAGTGGCTCCTGGAGCTGGTCCACCTTGGAGGGCTCCTCCAGGTCCTGACGGTCTAAAATACACACACACACACACACACACACACACACACACACACACACACACACACACACACACACACACATACCAAATATCAAGTCAGACTTTAAAGCTCAACCATGAACATCGTTGGGGGGGGGTCTAAAAGCCAGTCTTGTATAAAGTACTTGATAGCAATACTTTTGTAAAAGTAGTACTTACCAGAATATGACTTTGGTAGAAGTTAAAGTCACCTTTTAGAATATTACTTGAGTAAAAGTCTTAAAGTATCTGATATTTACTGTACTTAAGTAGGTAAGTAGTAAAAGTAATTTTATTATATGTACTAAAAAAAAACTTTGATTATGAACTTTATGGCCATAAACAAATTTCTTCCGATTTTATTTTGTAGTAACGAGTAACTAAGATGGTTAAGGGAAATGTAGCGTAAGTAAAAGAGTAAAAGAATACATTTTATTAGGAATGTGGTGGCAATGGGCTGTAGTACTTGAGTCCGGACTCAAGACGCTTTTCTGTTGTCTCGGACTCGTCTTGGACTCGTTGGTGTTTGGACTCAGACTTGTCTCGGACTCGGCCATTGGACTCGCCAAATATTGTAGTGGGTCTCGACCGAGTCCAGCACTATATTCTTTTGTTCTAAAGTAACTTCCTCTTTAAAAAAAAAAAACATTGATGAAGCGCACTGGTTCTGAAACAGGTATTAGTTTAATTCAAAATCCATCTAGAACAGGTATTGAGATTGGTCGCCTGGTATACACCTGGCTGCACTATATACAGTAGGCTACCTCAATCATCAGGTATCAATCATTTTCATTTTGGCCACAGACACAATGTCAGCAAGCACTTTGTACTATGAATTCTTCAGGACAAGTAATAAGTTCAAGAATGGGAACATTTCCATTTTATATTTTAAGTAAATAATGTGGCCTAATTTGACCCTTTCTTTCCACGACCTTGAGTGTCTCTCATTTGGACTCGGTCTTGACTTGGACTTGAACCTCTTTGGACTTGGTCTTGACTCGGTCTCAACTAGTCCTGGTCTTGGACTTGGTCGTGGACTTGGCTACAGCCCTGTGTAGTGGAGTAAAAGTAAAAGTATATAAAGTAAAATATAAATAACGAAGTAAAGTACAGATACGTCAAAACTCTACTTAAGAACAGTTGAGTCAGACAACTCACGTTTGAAATGTTTAATACAAGAGCAGAACATTGTGTTTGGTGGCCAGACTCTGACCTCATCACTCCTCACAGATTGGGTTTCCATGAGATATTGGTAAGTAGCTTCCACCTGGCCGGAGCCTGCAGGTGGATGTTGGGGTGGTGGTGGGGCTAACAGAGCAGTCAGCAATACACCCCCACCCCCTGTCTTTCAATCCAATTGGCGTCCATGAGTTTAACTATGACAAATCCATGTCTTGGCTTTATCTGATGCAGACAAGCTAGAGGCTAAAACATATATCACAGCTGCTTTGATTAAGAAGGAATAGTTTATCTCATTATGTTAACTCATTTGGTGCAGAGGAGAGACTGCAGATATGATAACAATGAGATAACTTGAGCAGAAAACTAATTTGAATTCCTTTTCTTTCGAGTCGTAGTGTTAAGCTCTGATAACTGGAGGTTTTAAAGTCTAAAGCAGCAGGCGAGCAACAGCTGAACGCATTCAAACTATGGACAGACGTGCTGTTCAAAGCTATGCATCTGTTCACAGACCACATTTCTGCACACAGTGATTATTTAGAGGCAGTTTTATTGTGGTTCCAAATTTCTCATACTCCTTGTACATTTATCATGTACTAAGATATACACATATATATTTATAATTATCATGTTTTACGGTATACATTAAAGAACATGACGGATTACGTTTCACTGAAACTGTATTTTGACTTCACGTGACTGATAAATAAATTGATTGACTGATTGATGTTTATAGCTTTTATTTGACCTTATTATACATCATATTCAGTCATTGGCTATGTGGAGAAGACCAACCTTAATTTTATTTTCATCACATTGCATGCTCTTAGGGTGATGTTTATGTAAATGAAAGTTTAGTCTACACCAGGGGTGTCAAACTCATTTTAGTTCACAGGCCACATACCCCTAGTTTGATCTCAAGTAGTCCAGACCAGTAAACCACTCCAGAAAGATCTGAAACTGTATCTGCCACAGAGTTTCTTGTCAGCTTGATGTTGGCAAATGTAAGTTTCTTCAGCTACTACAGTGTTCTAGGGCCGTTGTAGGAAGAACAAAATAATGTCACGGACCCAGGAGAGAGGGGTAATATTCCGAGAAAAAACTCTGAAGTTTTAAGATTAAAGTTGTTAATTTACGGAAAAAGAACTCAGATATTCGCTGAGAGTCGTTAATTTGGAATTGGAATGAATTACTTCTCTCAATTTTCACACTTTGCAAAGTCATCCAGTGGACCTGACTGGACCAACTATGCTGAAAATAAAGTGCCTACCACAGCTTTAATTAATAAATCAACTACAAAGTAGACGGCAGTAAATTCAAACTAGGTGTTCTCTCAGTTTTCAAGTGATAATCTTTAATTATGTTTTACAGTAGTATAATATAAACTGTAATATATAATGTTTTAGATATTAGAAGTGAATGGTCTGTGAAACACGGTCTGTTGTTGAACACACACACTACACCACCAGGCCATAAGGTGGCAGCGTGTGCACGCAGATCAGCAGCTGCTGGAACCTGCAGTCAAGGTGTGTGACTACAGATGTAACCAGAGGTGTCTCGCGCTGTTCCTGGATTATGCAAGAGCCTGTAATATTTGCAGAGGCTCCGGGGATTGAGTGTATAAACATATTGTTGAATAAAACCCCAGCAGTTTTGGAGCCTGAGCCCTGATGGAAACGAAAGGTAGAGGGGTGGCCGACAGTAAGAACTGTGTAACTTTAAGTGGACGTACAGTAGAACTTTGTATATGTGTGTGTGTGGGATCAGGGCAGAGACTTGTGTGTTAATGTGTGTGTAGCCTAACATGAGGGAGTTAGTCATGCTTCGGGTATCTCGGTGGATAACAACCAGAGAAGGCTTATTTCCTCTGGGAGGGCAATTCAAACATTCCACACAGCTGACTGACACTGCAGTGACAAACCTCCCCCCCCCCCACCCCCGCCCCCTATATCTTTGTTTGGTAGTCAGGATAGTGCCATGTAGCAACCTATGGTTGACCTGGTTTCAGACTCCTGTGGACTCCAGCTTACTTTCATCCCAAACTGGGCTGCAGCTCCACTCAATATTTATCTGGAGAAATCAATACAGGCTGACTCTGTTGAATGGAGGAGCAGTCAAGCATGGTTTGAATCTGGAGTGGATCACTTTATTCATTCCACTTGATGTACTCCAAGACTACACCATCAACTCTGTTTACATCTTTAAATCAGAATTTATGCTAAATATATGATGTAATCAGGCTGCAAAAAGCCTTTAACTTGACATAGCCATTTGACAGAATGAAGGAGGGTTATGGGTTGATTTTTGAGATAGACATTGATATTCCATGGGTGATGCTGCAGATACCTGATACTTTACAAAGGTGTTTGCCAACCTGGGGATCAGGACCTTTCAAGGGGTCAGAAGCTAACTCTGAGGGGTCACAAGATGGTTACCAAGATACTGAAAAAGAAAAAACATTGGGTACTTTTCAAATCTGGGACATACTGTTAAAGTCCAACTGAAATTATATTGCATGATTTTTTTCAGGTACAGCATACATCTGTAATGTATATTCCTTATTATTTGGTTTCATAAATTTACCTCGTCTGTGCATGTACCAGATTCTTCAGATTCTTTTTATATAGGCAATCCAATCATTTTATTTTAAAGCAAGTCTATAGGTGCATTTCCATCCACCTGTTTTTACGTGCATTTTCATTTTGCACATAAAAAAAACCTGAGTGAAAAGGCACTCAATATTGAAAAAAAAAGTTTTATAGCGAGACAACAGACAAAAAGAGCCTCGGTCTACATTAGCTTTCTACCTAATACCACCTGCTTATCTAACATTGTCACTCCTGGCTGCACCTCAGCTTGTTGAACAAGCTACCAAACAAACATTAACTGGGGACATGGGCGTAATAAACATATACTTTCTCAAGAACAAAAACAGGACACAAATAATACAGCCAAAATTGTACTTATATAGTAAGTAGGCTTGCAAGGCTGTTTTATTCACTTTAAACATCGGCTGAAGTGATGTTTAAAGTGATACAGATGATGCTGAACTGAGAACTGAGCCTCCTAGCAAGCAATCTAACTAACTAGCCAGCCAGCCGGCCGGCCACTAAATTAATGTTTCATTCACACACTCTTTTCACAACGTAGATGCACAGTGCTCTCGTCAGATGACTGACAACCTTGTTCGGCTCATTTTCTTTAACCAGTGTAGCATGAAAGCACGGTGGATGGAATTAGCACGTTAGCTAACTAACTATCCAGACTGAGCAACGGTGCTGCTGCAAAATAGCCTCAGGAAGGAACTTGTTTCGGTGGAACGTGTACGTTCAAAAGTAGTTTTAGTCGTGCAACAGAAAACTCTGATTGGACAGATAGTCTAGCTAGCTGTCTGGATTTACCCTGCAGAGATCTGAGGAGCAGTTAACCATAGTCCTCAGAAATCCACCGGAGGTTAGAACGCCAACACAAAGAAAGAGGAAGGGGACGGACATCCGGCTGAAAATGAGAGACATCCGGCGGAATTTCCAGCGGCACCTGAACAATCCCGGAAGTGAAACGTTATCAATATAGACTAGGTAGGTCCTGACCCCCCCAAGATTTCCCCCTATGCACTGCCATTGTTTGCAGGCTATACAGTTAATTAGCTAGTCAGCTGTAGCACATTGCGTAGCTTTGAAGGTCATCATCTGTGATTTCACATACTAAATGATGTGTTCCTTATTCTTCAACAAGACTGCTAACCCAATCCCCAAAGACCTTATTTATTGCCCTTCCCTTTCTGCCCCGGCTCGCCCACCTCCGGAAATGAGACAGATGGCGCTGAGGAGGCCTGTCTCCGTGTCGTCCATCTCGATGGGCAGCAGCTGGTTGGCAAAAGTGAACACCAAGTCGGTGAGAGGTCCGAAGCCAGCGTTGTGCATCTGCGTCCGGTTGAGGGTCAGCCCGTCCGAAAAGGTCATGGTGTCCTGGTCAGGGGTGTACCTCGTACAGATGCGCAGGATCTGACAGGGAGGGAAGGAATGCAGGGAGAGGGATAGTCAGCAGGGCTTTAGTGGACAGGAAACTTAAAGTGATATACAGTTGGTTTTAATTTATAGTTTGGCTTCAAAAATCTTGAAATTTAACAGTTTTTATTGCACAAACTGACAGACTTAGTGTTCACCTCCAGACTAGTGTCAGTGTGGACAATATTCCAGAAAAGCACTAAATCATCAGTTGTCAGGTTGAGTAAAATCCCTTTGACTGATGACCACATACTTTTGGAAAATGGCTGCAAAAAGGATCTGCACTAAATTCCATGTATTAATCATCATTTATTAATGGAGTATCAACATGTATAACTGCATTATTACCCAATTGAAGAAAACAGAACAAAAGGATTGCTGCACAACCTGGCAACACCAGACTGTGATATTTGTTTATCACTGATCTATAAAGCATTTCTAAATGATTTATTAACCATTAACTCATAAACCCCACACACTTTAGTTTCATATGCATTTTTCTAAGTGTACAATTGTTCTGCCCTCTGGCTTTCCTCAGCATCAGAAAGGTGTATTTTTGATGTTAATAAGACCAGAGGGCTTACATTTCCAGTTATAATTTCCCCCATACCTTCCCAACTTCTCCTTGACCCATAAAATGATGACCCTCTAAATTAGCGCCCCTAGCAGTAGCAGGAAATATGACCGACAGGAGCTTTCTCATATTTAAACGTAATGGTCGTGGTTTAGAAAACATGTCGTTAATGTTGTGAAATGGTCGCAGCCTATGTTAGGTTAAGGCAACAGAACTACTTTTAAGATTGTGGTTTGGCTTTTAATTTGTTACGTGACTTCACTTCCGGTTACACATGTCAAGCAGTACTCAAGGTAGTTGGGTCTCCCGCTTGGTCTCGTGGGTGAAAGTGTTTGTTTGACCTATCAAACACCCCAACCTGCCTCCTCATTTGGGGCTCTTACAATTCCTGCTTTGCTCCCATCGTAATTATTAAGCTCACCAGAGGGAGGTGCAGCCTTACAATAAAACATAAACATGGGTCGTAATTGCTGATTTTACAAACAAGGACAGTCTCCTCACAGCTTTTGAAAATTTTAATTTAAAGCTCCACTAATAAATATTTTTACATTTACAATTGATTGAATAAATATATGTAATGTGCAAGGTGTCGCTCATGGTGACAAACCCGAAGAGAACTATCACTCCTGCAGTTTCCATCTGGAGCATTCAGCCTCTTTTAGCTCATTGTTTAGATTTTTAACAGCCTGCTTTTATTTCCAGCAGCTGTTTTTATTGAAAAAGCTCTGATAAACCCACTGCACACTACCTGCCCAGCACCAAACAGGAGACAGACACAGCCAGCAACAAGCATTTAGCACCTAAACAGCCAGATGTTTTTCCCAGGTGTTGGTGGAGACCAAAACAGTGCTAAAAGTAGAGTGACTATTGGACTTGCCAATGTTGCTCTGTGTCTCCTTGGTGTTTAAATTATTTGCCAAACACGTGATAATCTAACATAAAACAATTAATGCAGCTTTAAAAGTGAGAATTAAAAATATGCATGTGGAGGTGGGCGTGGTCTGCATTCAGCTGCAGTGGAGAGAGGTGTGGGGTTACTCATGATCAGAGCAGGGCCGGGTAAGATAATTTACCTTTATATGCTGGACCTTCAGATGACTGCCACCCCCCCCCCCCCCCAGAGACAGGACACTAGACTGTGAGATATTGTTTTGTGTGTTCTTTGTTAAAATGTTGTGAGCAATGGGCTGTGCGCCTGACAGTAGACAGGCAGACGGAGGTGTACAGTTGGTGGTTGTAAAGTTGTGTTAAGTGTGTGAGCAGTCAGAATAAATACTAATGCCTGTAAATTGTCTAGTCTTGGCTGTGATTTGTGCTGAAGGTAACCCACGATGGCATCGAGACCTGCTACAATGCATGTGTGTAATTTGAGAGAACCAAGCCTTTAACCCAATGAGGTCTAAGCATTTATAAATATCTTCTTCAATTCTCCTTTTAAGGGGTTTTGCATATACCTGGCCCCAATGTGTTTCATATCAAAATGTGCAGAACAAACTCAGCTTTCTGTAAAGTGAGGCCCAAAATTGTTCCAGAGCAATGTATAAAGCAATAATTTGGCCCAAAAGTGGAAATATATGTCTCAAATCTCTTGTGAAAACATAGTGAAACTAAATAGTTTAACAAAAGTCTTAGCTTCACAAAAGTAGCTTAAAGTATGATTAAAATGGTAAATAAATGTCTAAAATGAACATCGCTTGGACGTGCCGGTGCGTCTGTTGTCCTCAGAGGGTTAATCAGAATCAAATAAAGACAGAAAAAGCACAAAAAAAACATAAGAAATTGAACTGGCCTGCAAGTTTAACCACTTGATATGCACAAGTGATTGTGATGGTTTTAATTTTCACAGCATTAATTACCTGATATATCACTCTAACCCTAGGCATGACTGATAATAATCTGCAAAACCAGGGCAGGTAGAGTGAGAACCTGGTTCTGTACCAGAACAAGTTTAACAAGTTTCCAATAAAAGAGCAGCAGAGACAACAAGCACGACCAAAACAATGACCTTCCACACACTCAAACAGAATAACCTTTGGGTCTCCTGCTGCATTGCGCGCATGTGTGTGTGTGTGTGTGTGTGTGTGTGTGTGTGTGTGTGTGTGTGTGTGTGTGTGTGTGTGTGTGTACACCTAATGAAGCAACTGATGGTGGATGTGAAGCCTACAGTAGCCTTTGAAGCTATATGAGTGGGCTGGTTCTGACAGTGAGTGGCAGGCGTGTCTGCAACATGAAACAGAATAAAACATGGCTACTGGCGGTGACTTGCACCGGCTGGCCAGGCCTGCGCTTATACACACACACACACACACACACACACACACACACACACACACACAGTGTTTGATCTTTTCCTCTGACACTCCCTCACCCAGCCCTTGTGCACAATATCTACGCCCTTCACCAGAGAAATGTGCTGCTGAGTGGATGTTGATGGCTGAGTGACAGCCTGAAAGTCATCACAGCCGGCCTTCAACTTCTCACCTCTGTGTCCCTGGGAGTTCACTTCACTGCTTTGTCACATCTGACAAGTACGACCTGGTCAATACAAACTCCAAAAATCCATATATTAATACAATACACTGCCACTGAAACTGAGCCAGTTAAAATCATACACAATACTGTGTTTTAATCAAGCATTCATTTATCCAAGTTGTGTCCAGATATGATTTTTCGCTACTTTGCATTTACACCACACATAAATATGCATCTTCATGCATAAATCATTGTTTTTGCAATTACCTCGCCAAAATGCAGATCACCCTGTCACTTCCTGTCTCATTTTCCATGTCTTTTAAGGACACATCCACCAGGCTGCAGGGAGCGTATCATTTACTAATACTAATACATTGATTACACATATCAGTAACAAGCCAGCAACAATATTACATTATAATATAACATTTGGGTTGCCAGGTTGTAGAAATCCCTTTAGTTCTTTAGTGTTTATCATTTGTTCTTGTTATAACAGTTTGTGCAAGAAGTTTGAAAAGTCTGCAACTATAAATGTTAAAAATGTTAATTGGTTGGGCTGAAAATTGCCCGAATGTTATTTTATGGGCCCTTAACTACCCTGTGAATATGGCCCTATTTGTAACAAAAGCTTTTCTTCCAAATATGGTATACTCATGAATATTTAGATGAGCTGCGCGCTGATTGGTTTGAGCGAACCACACACAAACACATTGGAGACGAGACAGCAGGTCTCATATTTCAAACACTACAAAGTTATGCATTGTTTGTCTACTATTTCATTATTAAATTCACTTCTGAGACTTTTTTATGCGAGAAATCAACTATATAAAGCTCAAATATGGGCCATTTTACGAAAATGTATGGCTAATTGAAAATTAGGTAAGACGTGTCGGACTTTAGGAGCTCCACACAGTCTGACGAGAAAGCGGCAACCTCCATACCCAGTGAAAGTCACCGTTTCTCGGTTACTGGACTTCTGGGGCTCGGGGCTCCGGAGCTGGCTGGCTGCCAGCTGCCAGCATAACTAGAGTATATTTACAGTTTGAATTTCGTCACGCCAATTATGTAACAGCTAGCCCAAGGTCTTATAAAGCTAACAATTGTGTCTGATTTCAATTTAATGCATTTTTGTGAACATGAGGGTTTCGTTAGCTGCTAGTCCCTTCAATCCTATGTGTACAGATCGCAGCTAGTTAGCTACACTTTTGGCATAACTAGAGTATAGTTACAGTTTGAATTTCGTCACGCCACTTATATAACAGCTAGCCCAAGGTCTTATAAAGCTAACAATTGTGTCCGATTTCAATTTAATGCATTTTTGTGAATTTCAGAGGTCTAGGAGGAGGCTAGCTAGCTCTTATTGATAGAGCTCCATCCAGCCGCGGGCTCTGTCAATGAGACTCGCGGACAGGAGGCATTTATTTCCCCGATTGTTTGTTTAAATAACTCAACACACATATCCATTATAAGATTAACTTGGAACATGTGGAGATTGCGGGCGTAACAAGCTTGCTCTCTCTCACACACACCAGCCATTTAGCAGGAAGAGGCGAGCTGCAGTTCCTGGAGCTCTGTCAGGGCAGCGGCGTTTGGTAGTCCACTAACCCAGAAACGGTGACTTTGCGCGGGTATCGAGCACCGTGGGCTGCCGGCCGTGACGGAGCTCCATTTAGCTCACAGCGGACCGAAGTCTGTGAAGGAAGACAGGCTGGGCAATGAGGCAGTAACCCAGGCAGCACCGGCCGCTGAGACATGTTAAAAGACATGTTATTGTTGGAATAAATACAGCTAAACAATTAGTTATGTATATCTTGTTGGACGTTTGCCATCTTGAGTTTGTAAGTTTATTTGATTAGAACAATGCACATTAATCAACATTTCTGTAAATGCACCAGTGTTAGCCAGTTGGCTAATTTTCATCCATCCATCCATCCATCTTCGTCCGCTTATCCGGTATCGGGTCACGGGGGTAGCAGCTCCAGCAGGGGACCCCAAACTTCCCTTTCCCGAGCCACATTAACCAGCTCCGCCTGGGGGATCCCAAGGCTTTCTCAGGCTAGGTTGGAGATATAATCCCTCCACCTTGTCCTGGGTTTTCCCCGAGGCCTCCTCCCAGCTGGACGTGCCTGGAACACCTCCCTAGGGAGGCGCCCAGGGGGCATCCTTACCAGGTGCCCAAACCACCTCAACTGGCTCCTTTCAACGCGAAGGAGCAGCGGCTCTACTCTGAGCTCCTCACAGATGACTGAGCTTCTCACCCTATCTCTAAGGGAGACGCCAGCCACCCTCCTGAGGAAACCCATTTTGGCCGCTTGTACCCTGGATCTTGTTCTTTCGGTCATGACCCAGCCTTCATGACCATAGGTGAGGGTAGGAAAGAAAACTGACCGGTAGATTGAGAGCTTTGCCTTCTGGCTCAGCTCTCTTTTCGTCACAACGGTGCGATAAATTGAATGTAATACCGCACCCGCTGCGCCGATTCTCCGGCCAATCTCCCGCTCCATTGTCCCCTCACTCGCGAACAAGACCCCAAGGTACTTGAACTCCTTCACTTGGGGTAAGCACTCATTCCCTACCTGGAGAAGGCACTCCAACGGTTTCCTGCTGAGAACCATGGCCTCCGATTTAGAGGTGCTGATCCTCATCCCAGCCGCTTCACACTCGGCTGCGAACCAATCCAGTGAGTGCTGAAGGTCACAGGCCGATGATGCCATCAGGACCACATCATCTGCAAAAAGCAGCGATGAGATCCCCAGCCCACCGAACTGCAACCCCTCTCCACCACGACTACGCCTCGATATCCTGTCCATAAATACTACAAACAGGATTGGTGACAAAGCGCAGCCCTGGCGGAGGCCAACTCTCACCTGAAACGAGTGCGACTTTCTGCCGAGAACCCGGACACAGCTCTCGCATTGGTCGTGCAGAGATTGGATGGCCCTGAGAAGGGACCCCCTCACCCCATATTCCCGCAGCACCTCCCACAGTATCTCCCGGGGTACCCGGTCATACGCCTTCTCCAGATCCACAAAGCACATGTAGACTGGTTGGGCATACTCCCAGGCTCCCTCCAGGATCCTTGCGAGAGTAAAGAGCTGGTCCGTTGTTCCACGACCAGGACGGAATCCGCATTGTTCCTCTTCAACCTGAGGTTCGACTATCGACCGAGCCCTCCTTTCCAGCACCTTGGAGTAGACTTTACCGGGGAGGCTGAGAAGTGTGATACCCCTGTAAATGGCACACACCCTCTGGTCCCCCTTTTTGAAAAGGGGAACCACCACCCCGGTCTGCCACTCCTTAGGCACCGTCCCAGACTTCCCCGCAATGTTGAAGAGGCGTATCAACCAAGACAACCCCTCCACACCCAGAGCTTTAAGCATTTCCGGATGGATCTCATCAATCCCTGGGGCTTTGCCACTGCGGAGTTGTTTAACTACCTCAGCAACTTCCACCAGGGAAATTGACGACAATCCCCCATCATCCACCAGCTCTGCCTCTACCATAGAGGGCGTATTAGTCGGATTTAGGAGTTCCTCAAAGTGCTCCTTCCACCGCCCTATTACCTCCTCAGTTGAGGTCAACAGCGTCCCATCCTTACTGTACACAGCTTGGATGGTTCCCCGCTTCCCCCTTCTGAGGTGGCGAACGGTTTTCCAGAAGCACCTTGGTGCCGACCGAAAGTCCTTCTCCAACTTCTCCCACACCCGCTGCTTTGCCTCTTTCACGTCAGAGGCTGCAGCCCTTCGGGCCCTTTGGTACCTTGCAACTGCCTCCGGAGTCCTCCGGGATAACATATCCCGGAAAGACTCTTTCTTCAGTCGGACGGCTTCCCTGACCACCGGTGTCCACCACGGTGTTCGTGGGTTACCGCCCCTTGAGGCACCTAAGACCCTAAGACCACAGCTCTTCGCCGCAGCTTCAGCAATGGAAACTTTCAACATTGTCCACTCGGGTTCAATGCCCCCAGCCTCCACAGGGATGCACGAATAGCTCCGCCGGAGGTGTGAGTTGAAAGTCTGACGGACAGAGGCCTCCTCCAGACGTTCCCAATTTACCCGCACTACACGTTTTGGCTTACCAGGTCTGTCCAGAGTCTTCCCCCACCCCCTGACCCAACTCACCACCAGATGGTGATCGGTTGACAGCTCCGCCCCTCTCTTCACCCGAGTGTCCAAAACATACGGCCTCAGATCAGATGAAACGATTATAAAATCGATCATTGACCTTTGGCCTAGGGTGCTCTGGTACCAGGTACACTTATGAGCATCCCTATGTTCGAACATGGTGTTCGTTATAGACAATCCATGACTAGCACAGAAGTCCAACAACAAACAACCACTCTGGTTTAGATCAGTGGTTGTTCCTCCCAATCACGCCTCTCCATTTGTCTCCATCAGTGCCCACGTGCGCGTTGAAGTCCCCCAGCAGAACGATGGAGTCACAGTCAACAGGACTCCACTCAAGGTCTCCAAGAAGGCCGAATACTCCGAACTCTTGTTTGGTGCATATGCACACCAGCCGCAGACGTAGGGAGGCGACCCTCTCGTCCACCGGGGTAAACTCCAACGTAGCGGCGCTCAACCGGGGGCTTGTGAAAAGAGAAGAAAAGAGTCCAACCCCTATCCAGGAGTACGGTTCCAGAACCGAGACTGTGCGACTCCTTCCCCCACAGAGAGGTAACATTCCACGTCCCCAGAGCCAGCGTCTGCTGCCCGGGTCTGGTCCGTCGAGGCCCCTGACCTTCACTGCCACCCATGTGACAACGCACCCCCACAGGTGGTGGGCCCATGGGCTGGAGAGATAGATGCCACATAGCTTTTTCGGGTTGTGCCCGACCGGGCTCGCCAACGAGCCCTCCGTCTGGGCCTGGCTCCAGACGGGGGCCCCGGGCTTCCTCCGGGCAGGGTCACTCCATCTCTACCTCTATCACTCATAGAGTTTGTGAACCATTCTTTGTCTGGCCCCTCACCTGAGACCACTTTGCCTTGGGAGACCCTACCACGAGCACAAAGCTCTAGACAACACAGCCCTCAGGTTCATAGGGACACACAAACCTCTCCACCACGATAAGGTAATGGTTCCCGGAGAGTTGGCTAATTTTCAACTGTAGTCCTAATTACATAGCATGCATGTCTTTATGGTAGGAAGAAACTGGAGCACCCGGAGGAAACCAACACAAACACAGGGAGAACACGCAAACTCCACACAGAGAGGCCTCGAACGACCTGGATTTGAACCCAGAACCTTCTTGCTGTGTTGCAGAAGTGCTAACCACTGAGCCACCGTGCTGCCTTATGGACATAATGTGCAAAAATAGTTATTCCAATAGTTCGAACCTATGTTTTTTTAAGAAGGAACATTCAAACGTCATTTTTGACCAGTTTTGACAGCTCTTATGTGTATTGGATTGATCAGATGAGATGAAACATTAAAGGAGCCTTGTGTCTGCCTCTCGTAGTCGTTTGTTTGTCTTCCTCACTCTCGTTTCAAGCTGAACAGCCAATAAGATGAATAGGCTGTAGACCACATGACCAAGTGTTTCCCCAGCTTCTAGCCTCCATGCTAAGTTAAGCTTGTCTAGCTTCATATTTAGCATACAGACATGTGAGTGGTATGTACGTAATTATGTAGTCTAATATCTGTCTGCAAGAACCGAAAATACATGTTTCACAAAATGAACTATTCCTTTAATGTGCTGGACATACTGGGCAGGCATACCTTGTTACTATGGTTAATGGTGTAGTAGTTGTAGCAAGTCAAAGGCCAGCTTTCTGAAGCCATCCTGAAACTACAAGTACTGAGTGGTAAACTCTGAATTATTGGACACATAACAAGCCTGTCATCACTTTCTTTCCATTTTCTCTTCCTTCGTCTCCCTCTGAGCAACGGATGCTAATTTAATCGCCCCCACCCTCTCTGAAACCCACAACAGCCAAGCATGGATAAGGGAGACAGAAGAGGAAGGGAGACAGCCATTTGCCTTTTTCCATGTTATTACTACATTAGTACAGTACATTGTTCCACTTAACATTCGTTCCTGAATGACAAACAAACATTAAGCCGCTGCAGCCGGCCGACCCTGCAGACGTTACTGCATCTGTACTCCATGAAGAACACACAGCGTCTTTAATGAATGCAGAGCGAGTGACCGATATATACAAAAAACAGATGACCGTCCCAAAAAAAGATTGGAGGCTGAAAAATGTTTCTGTTTGTGTAATCTATTCTCCGCTACAGACAGCTACTCCACACGAAGAATCGACTGGCGTGATGAATTAATCAAATCTGCTCTACTCCCATTGGCCGGCTGAGTAGGTCATCCAATAAGGTTTGAGGATTGGTCTAATGGGAGCTGGGGCTTGAGGTCAAACCCACCAATCCCACAGAAATCTGAGGTTACTAACTCACCACACAGTCTAAACAAATGAATGGATTGTTACACACCCAGGAACAACCAAGAGAAGAGAGAATACATATTAGAACACAATGTACAAAACTCCCTGTATGTTTTATACTGCTACGAACAGTTCTACGAAGGTTTTTAGCTCATTACTGAATATTTTAGAGAGTTTACTGAAGAAGCATCTACACTGTATCTTTGAGTTACTCTTTTAAAGGAAAACTGGTTCACAGTATGACAACTAATGTAGACTAAAAAAAGGCAGGAAAGAGACTGGGATTGAAGACTGTGCACTAACCAACACCAAGAAGTGTTCGTTTTTGTGGCCAACAGACCAAATCACTGTAGTCTTGCATTGCCAGACCTTCCTCCACAGCGCTGCGGAGGAAGGTCTGGCTAGTCACCACAGCCTTCTGGGATGGGAGAAAAACGTGCTCTGGTTTATTGGCATTTCTGTAAACCAATCACAATCGTCATGGACGGCGCAAGGCCCCGGAGGAGCCGCGGTGCCTCTGCAAAATAGCCTCAGGAAGTAACTTGTTTTGGTGGAACACGTGTACGTTAGAAAGTAGTTTTAGTCGTGCAACAGAAAACTCAGATTGGACAGATAGTCTAGCTAGCTGTCTGGATTTACCCTGCAGAGATCTGAGGAGCAGTTAACCATAGTCCTCAGAAATCCACCGGAGGTTAGAACGCCAACACAAAGAAAGAGGAAGGTGATGGACATCTGGCCGAAAAGAGGGACCACCGGCGGAATTTCCTGTGGCACCGGAGCAATCCCGTAAGTGGAAACTCGTGGATATAGACTACTACCTTGGTGACAACCTTACCTATAGGCCAGTAAGCCTCCGAAGACATTTTCATTTTTATTTTTTTTTTATCAGAATAAATTTTTGGGTGGATGTCACTGGATCAGTTTTAAATGTTAAATCATAAATGTTAAATTAAAATCATGAAAAAAATAAGAACAGCATTTCAGACGTGAATAACAAAAAAGAAACGTTTGGCTAAACTCTTTAAACATACACCATATCATAGTGTCAAAGGCAGGATAAATATGTTTTCTTCATTGATGAAGCTATTTATTTAAAAAAAGCCCAAAACTAATTATTTTATTTTGTTTGGGTGTTGCGAGAGAAAAAAAAAAGTGTTTCTGATTGCAATTACTGAGTACATTGTCATGTTTAGCTGTGACTAAGCTATTCAGTCACGTTTCAGATGCCAGGGCTGGAAATACCACGTGAGTGCATGTCAAATTTGAGCTGTGCATGTATAATTCTCTGCTCTACATGCACAGTGCATGGGACTGTTGAGGGCTGCCAACTGTCACGCATTGACCGTGAGACCGCATTTGTACCTTGGCACATTGCTATTATGATGGCGGATTTGCTGAGCAGGAAGGAGAGATTTTCAGGAGAATAAACTGATCTGCTCGTGCGTGAAGTGTAAGCGTGCGAGCAGATCATATCATTATACTATTTCACATTGTAATATTTTTATTTTTAATCTTTTGCATGTTTGTGTGCTGCTGCATGTCCCTGTGTGTGTGTGTGTGTGTGTGTGTGTGTGTGTGTAACGCTGTGCACAAGCCTATGAATGAAATGCTGTGTTATTTACTTTAGACCAGGTTTTTGTTGGTCAATGGCACGATCACTTCACATTCAACGTTTCTCTTTGTTTAATATCATTAAAAGTAAAGTTATTGTTTGCTGTCGCATTCCCGATTCATTTAAAAAAAGACAGAAGCTGTGTTGGAAAGCGTTCTCTATCACAGAAATAGTGCTCTGTATAGTGTGTTTGCCATTTTGTAGTGTTGTTCGAATTCTCTGCGGTAAATTTCATTCACTATATAGTCCACTATAAAATACCCACAATGCACTGTTAATTTGAGGGTACATACGATGATGTACCCTACATTTTACAACCGTATCCCACACTGCAACGTGGCCCAGTTTTCCCAGAGGAGGAGAAGAAGAAAAAGCAGAAGCACCTGCAAAAACTGAAAAGGAAAAATGGAATAGGCTTTCATTTCTAAACCGTGGAAATGTAACATGCAACATCTTTAATATAAAACATTTTACTATTCTCCTGAGTGCTCACTTTGTTTCAGGGACGGATTTTAAGTAATTTAAATTTGGTTTGTTTACATGATGCTGGGCGCGCCCACCTCCCGTCACACAAATATCCGGCGCATCTACTGACGCAACGATGTTTTCAGTGGGTGTCCAAAATCTCGTTTTCGTTCCCTATAGTTCACTATTTAATAAACAATATATCTGGAATAGTGAGTGAGTGGATAAGGGAACAGAGTCAGCGCCACACTGAACTGCTGCCGGGCTGCAGACCTGTCTCGTGCGAGAGCGAGAGCGGCGGTATACTCTCTAACGTTGAGTTTAACAGGCAGCTTTTTCCCAACTGCAACTCCGCTACTGCGGAACGGGCGTGGGGGGATCTTCTATGCTAATTTCGATGTCCAAGCAAGACTCCGTCATGCTGGCTAGTGCGCTGCACTAGTGTACTGATATCGCGAGACAACTTTTCACCTCAACCAGAAATATCTAGTATTGCGAGATCTCATGGGACGAGATCTCGCCACACCTCAAATATTCATAAATTCTGGATTCTTCAATGGGGAAAATGTGTAGATGATGACATGTGTAATTTGAAGCGTTTTTTTACAAGGTAATAGAACTTTTTAGTGGAGAAAACCACATCAGACACAAATTATTATTCCAAAGGAGAGTAGTTTTACTGTATGCAGGAAATCTTTAAGTTTTCAGAGTGCATTTAGGCATATAGCACTCTCAAAATAACAATCTAATTATTTAGGGCACATGTTATGTTAGCAGCTTGTTGGTAATGCCAGAAACTTAGCAAAACAATGCAGCCACTTCAACCACAGAAAGACAAGTTCAATTCCCTAAACAACAAGTTTATTCCTCCAAAATAAAAGCACCAACACCCACCAGAATGTCCAGACAGGCTGCTTTCAGGAGAGTGATCTGGTCCGCGATGGTCAGCGCTGTGAAGCCAGGCACTCGTTTGGCAAATTCCACGATCTTGATAATGCACTTAGTGGCCAGCTCGCTGAACTTGTCCCACAGGCCCAGGTCCAGCCTCACACGGTGGTCTGCACTCGAGTTCTGCAACACACACACACACACACACACACACACACACACACACACACACACACACACACACACACACACACACACACACACACACACATTTTAACAATTTATTCAAGAGTCCACTTGAAGTGAATAATTTTCAGGGACATAATTATTATAGATGTAGTTAAATACATAGAAAAATCATGGGCCATTGCGCACACACGCACACACACACACACACACACACACACACACACACACACACACACACACACATACACATTATGCAGACACATACAAACGGAGAGTATGGCGTCAGGTGAAGAGGCAGCTCCTTTAGTCATTGCACAGACTGCTGCTAATGATCTCCTCAGTGCAGCCTCTTCACTCTGCTCTATATGTGTCACACTTACAGTAAATAACCTGAGCTCTCAGAAACACTGGCAGGATTGTTGTTGTGAAAACGCTGAGCTTAGCCGCGCGGCCGGGCCCTGCGATAAGATGCAACGCTGTCAGTGGGATGCTTCGGTAATGATGGGATGCAGAAACAGAGCGGTGACAGGTAGCACGGAGAGTTTTGAAGCCAGAGGCGCCATTAATACAGCTATACGGTCCAGAACCTACACAAACACTGGAGGGGAGCTGGGACCGGCGGAAGCCAAGGGAGCAATGAAGACATACCCAGATTGCAATGTGTGGAAAGAGGAAAACGTGTAAGTAAAAAGTGCTGTAAGACACAGAAAGAGGGGAAATGACAGATAAATGGGAGGAAAGTTAAGTATGTAAAAGCAGAGAGGCATTGTGGGAGAGCGGAGGGAAAAGAAGCACGAATGGGAGGTGATGTGTAAGCTGTGTGTAAGATTGATGCATCAGTTTGTTGATTTATGACAGCTGGTGTAATCCACTACTGATACACTCTTTCTTAGTCTCGCTTTGCCAGACCTTGGTCTGGCTAGTCCACCCAACATTCCTGGATGGGAGAAAAACATGCTCTGGTTTATTGGCATTTCTTTAAACCAATCACAATCGTCTTGGGCGGTGCTAAGCGCTGGACGGAGCCACGGTGCCGCTGCAAAATAGCCTCAGGAAGGAACTTGTTTTGGTGGAACATGTGTACGTTCAAAAGTTGTTGTAGTCGTGCAACAGAAAACTCAGATTGGACAGATAGTCTAGCTATCTGTCTGGATTTACCCTGCAGAGATCTGAGGAGCAGTTAACCATAGTCCTCAGAAATCCACCAGAGTTTAGAACACCAACACAAAGAAAGAGGAAGGTAATGTACATCGCAAAACAAGTTTCTTTCAGAGGCTATTTTGCAGAGGCACCGTTTTACGTCCGGCGCTTAGCACCACCCAAGACGATTGTGAGTGGTTTAAAGAAATACCAATAAACCTATAAATATAAAAAGCATGTTTTTCTCCCATCCCGGAATGCTGTGTGGACTTGCCAGACCCTCCTCCGCAGTTCTGTGGAGGAAGGTCTGGCAATGCAAGACTACCCGCTCATTGATTTCATGTTGTTCACGAAGAAGGAGAACCGAAATGAGTAGGGGGGAAATGCGAAGCTACCAAGCCACGGCCGAGCGGACCAATCACAGTTGTCGCCGCGACGTGTAGTTACATTTTTTGATAGGCTACGGCAAAGGGTCCGTACGTACCTACGGTGTAGATTTAACGCAGGACTATTAATTGGCCTTAAAGCCTCTAAACACCCACACATGTGATTTCAGTTATTCTGACTGATTAACTCGGTTTAGGGTGAAGGTGGGTCGGAGCTTAGATGGGAATTTATTAGGTCACACTCTTTTTCTAGCAATAAGAATGATAAAGGTGTCATTTGTCCTGCCCTAACAGTTGCAACAAAGCTAACAAGAGACTCAGGATGATGTAATTTAATCAGTCTAAACACACCCACACAGTCGTGGGAAAAAGTCCAATCAGCCAGGTAAACTCAAAACACCTGTGTGGGTGTTCAGGGCCTTTACATTTTCCCAATTCTTTACTCTAACTGATCCATTAGCTAGATCTTATTTTCAACAATGTGTTTTAGAGTGCCAGGAGAAGAGGAAGAGGGAAAAGAGGGAATGAAAAGTAAATTTGAACTGAAGATAGTATGACGGACAGATTCAGATAGACAGAGGGGGACAATGAGCAGCAGTTGGGGAATGGTTTGGGTGTAGCGAGGGGAAAAGCCGTAGTGTGGCGGCTGATGGCGGCCATGGAGCATCTGATGATCATTTGTTTGTTCTCTGATGGTTTACATGGAATAGCCCATCTGTTCCACATGAGTGAGTCTCCACATGTAGCAAGGACACAGCGCACACACTCGCAGAGGAGGAGGTGACACACACCAACACTTAAACACTCAGGAGGGACGGATCTTTACACAATCTACAAACTATCTAATGGAGACGTGACCCCCGGAAGTGTGCCATGCTTTAAAGTGAATTTGACATAGTGGCCAAACAGTGGAATTACGCTGTGGAGGAAGGTCTGGCAGTGCAATAGGCGTCTCTAAATCAGTGGATTTTGTTTTTTTGTATCACAATACGCGTAACGACTCATTTCACTATCATAATTTGATCCATTCTGTCCGATAACATTTGGAAAGTCTAGAAGAACTTTAAGAGGATTTAATCATTTACACCATGGTCTGGGTGACTCAATTCTGATTGACTGCAGGGTGCCCATTTAAAAGTGATATAGGACTCCAACTAACGAGTTCTGGTAAAACTGACTGCTTACTGTTCTAAATGAAAATCTGAATATGTAATGCTATGTCCAACACTGTTCAGTGCCTCGTCGTCTGAACACCACAGGATGGCGCACAAGCTAAAAGAATTACGTTACACTGCCCTTGGAACTGCCTTTGTTTCACAGTAATCATCTCTCTTCCCGTTCGCTGTTCAGGTCGCTACTTCAGGCTGCAGCCGACTACACAATAGGGATCATTTGTTTGTGAAAGTCTTGATATTGATTTGGGGACAATGGCATGGCTGATAGCTAGCTTGTCTTGTTGGCAAACATACCATCTATATATAATGTTTGTCAACCGTACACAATGATATTGACTTTGAATCTTGCTAGCAGAGCGTTAGCTTTCTGGCTTGTAGCTGTCTGAGCTGAAGGGTTCTACGAGCTGAGTGAACTAGAAATATCTTCCGTTGCCAAAGTCGTATCTAAGGTCCGTCCTATTTCCTGGAGCAGTGGACAAGAACTGCATTGCATAAGAACCTTATGGGATGGGAATGATTGTTCCAGGTACAGTATTAGTCAAACCCTGAGGTCTAACCAGAGAAACAGAGTTATTATTTAAATTAACTTTAGATTAAATTAAAGCTGTAAGCAGCGTTGGACGGGCCCTCGCGCCTCTGCGCACGTCGGGGTTACTGGTGCACGCTGCTCCTTGCGACCGCGCATTTGCGCAGCACTGCAAATCGTCACCATTGAAAAGGGAACTCCCTGCTTAGTTCAATGATATCTCACACAAGACTCTACATCATACAGTTCATTAGCTGTGAAAGGGTGTGTGGCTAAAGCATAGGGGGCGGGCCAAACAATGACCAATGAAAACGGAACTCTGTTGAGTTCAATGATACCTCACACAATAGTGTACAAGAAACGGGTCATTAGTTATTAAAGGGGGCGTGGCTTAAGCATATGGGGTGGGGCAAATCATCACCAATGAAAAGGGAACTCTATGCTGAGTTCAATGATACCTTACACAAGACACTACCTTAAATGGGTCACCAGTTATGAAACGGGGCGTGGCTTAAACAGGGGGCAGGCCAAACTATGACCAATGACAAACAAACTCTCTGCTGAGTTCAATGACACCTCACACAAGACTCTACCTTAAACGGTTTAAAAGCCATAAAGGGGGCGTGGCCTGAGTACATGGGCATGGTTAAAGTATAGGGGGTGGCTCAGTATGACAAGTAGATGTAAATCGGATGATGTTTGTCATATAAGGCTGATTTCATGTTGCCAGTGGGGGGCACTATGACCAAAAGTCAATATTGGCCTGTGTATGTCCTCAGGCCTGGACTCTTGTTAATTGTGGGAAATTCCAAGCAGATATGACAATGTACACTGTAGTTAAAGCCACTTTCTCGTTCATCGCTAAACACTCAAAATGGCCGCCACGCCCACACCGTCTGATGAAAAGTTTTTCTTTTAATAACTTTTCATCTTTAACGTCTTACGATGGCACAGATTTGCCATCGTAAAAACAAATTTTTAAAACAAATTTGAAGTTAACGGATGAAATCTCTAGGAGGAGTTTGTTAAAGTACGACACGTGGAAATGGCCAAAATCGCACTAATTTCGAACTTTCAATTCGAAATGGCAGACTTCCTGTTGGGTTTAGGGTATGGCTCCAATGACATTTTTTGTACGGCTTGACATGTTACATATGTTTACCAAGTTTCGTGAGTCTATCTTAAACATACTGCAGGGGCTCAATTTTTTTAATTTTGTAGGGGGCGCTAGCGAGCCATTTTTGTGCACCTATTCCTGAAACCCTTAAAATACGTACATTTTTCAGAATTGATGCGACTGCCAATTTTGCTGAGTTTTTGAGTATGTTAAGCCCCTCAAAAAGGTGATTAATTTGCCGGACGAAGGAAGAATAATAATTCCTTCAGTTTCAATAGGGCCTTCGCCGCTGTCAGCGCTCGGGCCCTAAATATAACTTAATGGCCTTAAAAAAAATTTCTTTGGCAAGTGACCATGGTATAAGCAGATTAATACCTTTCGAGATGTCCATTATCAGGTAATTAATGGACTCTGGTCACCCCCGTCGTCCACTAATTCCTGATAATGGACACCTTGTTGGGCATTAACCCTTACTTAGGTAAGACTTATAAAACTAACTTTCTGTCATATTTGCTGAAACTGACCCATTGTTCGAGTAGAACTACATGAAGCAGGTAATTTAAAAAAAGCTGGCTCCTCTGGCACCACCTACAGCCTGTAGTGTGATTTGCAAAATTCCACAGCTCCCTTTTCAGATGCACCAATCAGGGCCGGGGGGTGTCTAATCACTGCTCATGCACACGCATTCATTCTCCCTTGTGGGAGGAGGGGCTTAGCGTTTTGGGCTTCAGCAGAAAGGGGGGAGGGACTGAGAAGTTGTCCTGGATCATCGCAATCCTACCTACAGCACCTTAAATCCCCGTTCAAGTTAGCGGAGCGCTAAACCGGAGATCGCTGGCTCGGTCTGCGGAGAGCGGAACCAGCGCTGATCATCTGGGTCATTTTATATGTGGAACGCTGTATCCAGTGCTCTTTATACATACAAAAAATTACCTCATACATATATTTGTTGTTATTTTACACCAATTTCTTGTTCGAGATGAACTGCGCCTCGCCTGTAAAGTGGACAAGAGCAGGCGGCAGCAGCCGGGGGCGGTGACAAAAATCCGCTCTCAAGTCGGACAGTTTCCAGCCGATACCAGCAGCCTTCAGGCTGAACAGGAAGTGACAGAAACACTGTGGTCAGATTCCAATTTAATAAAATGTTATCAGACCCATATATCAGCTTACACACAAGTCTCCAGTTGTTTTTATTATGACAGAGTAGCTGTCAAAATGATCTACATGTGATCTGTTGCTGATTTTAATTAACAACACACTGTAGATGATCTTTAATCTGAACATATTTAGTCTCTCTGCCTTCTATATGTCACTATCAGCCAGAGCTGTTCTGTACAGAATAAGCCTTTTAATCAGACAAATAGCAGTTGAAATTCCTCCAATTCAAAATCAATAAAAAGTTTATATAAAACGTCATCATGTTGAGTCGATTCTGAACCAATCAGCTGTTAGATCAGCTGAGAGGCAGGTGTTTCCCAGCATGCCCTGGGTCCGCCTGGGATTTTTTCTTACACCCCTAATAAAATAGTAATGTCAGCAGTAACCGTTCGATCTAAATGTAATGGTATTTTCAGAAACAAAGTGTTAATGTTGCTTTCTCAAGGTGCAGGTGGTAGGGTCCAATTAGCTGAGGCTGAGAAGTTAAAAGTGCATGAATTGATGCTGGTTTGAAGGCAAAGGGTAGTGACACCAAATATTGATGTGATTTTAGATTTTTCTTTTGTTCGCTCACTTTGTATTTTGTAAATTGATAAAAATAAACAATCATTATTTATATTTTTGAAAGCATTTTTAGTTTACAGCATTTTTTCACACCTGCCTAAAACTTTTGCACAGTACTGTATATATTCTTGCGTATGATTATTGACATTTATTGGTGTGTGTATGAATGTGCCTGACCACAAATGAAGTTCCCTCACATGAAAAAATAAAGTTTTGCCCGCATCAATCACAAAAAAACGCATTTTTCTGGAAGGACTGACTAATAAATATGTTGTTTGTCATTCAATTATATGCTTTTTTGATTATTTGTGATAACAATAGTAACAACAATAATAGGCCTAATATTAGGGCGTAATCATTAATATTCGGGGCAACTACCCTACATCTTATTTAGGGCTGAAACGATTGCTCGAATAACTCGAATAATTTGATTACAAAAAATCCTCGATGCAAAATGACTTGCCTCGAAGCTTCGTTAAATCAATGTTACTAACGTTGTATCGCTGACGGACGGTGTTTCTGCTACTGTCGCACACCAGACGGCTCAGTCTGCTGCTGGCGACACATGCCAGAGCGTAAATAGTGAGGGGCTAAGAGACAGGCTGGATATAGGTTAAGTATATCTAATATTTACATATAGGTCTGGTTTTGGTTGTTTAAAAACGTAAACAAATAAAAAAATTTAAATTAAAAAAATATCCGATTAATCGATCGATTAAGTGCTAGATTAATCGATTACAAAAAGAATCGATAGCTGCAGCCCTAATCTTATTTGATGGGGGGCGGTTAGAGACCTGGATAATGGATAGGGGGGCGCTGGCCCAAAAAAGGTTGAGAGCCACTGATGTAGATGAATGTCTCCAGGAGGTCTGTGAGAAATTTGCTTGACTCGCTTCAGAAGGGTTGAAAATTGGCAACTTTACCTCTTTAGAGTTTAGCTTAGTACGCGCCATAGCAACCATAAACAACACTGACTCTAGCTGTTGCTGCTTCCTGTTTGGTGCTGGGGGGAGTGCACCCATTGGTTGTTGACAATGTTCATGTGATTTAACTTCACTACCAAGACTTAAAACTTCTGGTACATGAGCAGTTGTCTGGAAAAAAAAAGACATTGAAACTTGAACGACTTTTGCCAGTTTACCATAAGCTATAACTTGACCTTTTTAAAACTGTGGTGGGTAATTCTTAATGTGCACAGGTGACTTATTCCAATTAATCAGGTAAATATGAGGAAAATCTTTGGATCATCCTAAAATATAGCTCCGTTCAGACATGCACTGCAACCCTGAACTATTCTAGAGATTACCCAGAGGAACTGTATGTGAGAACGCAAATGTCCGAATCAGCATGCACTGTGGCCTCATAGCAAGAAGGTTCTGGGTTCGAATCCAGGTTGTTCCGGGCCTTTCTGTGTGGCGTTTGTATGTTCTCCCCATGTTTGCGTGGATTTCCTCCAGGTGCTCCGGTTTCCCCCACCATCAAAAGACATGTACTGGGTTCTCCAGTCAGTGCCCTTGATCAAGGCACTGGCTCAGATCTGGAGTTGGTCCCCGGGCGCTGTAAATGGCTGCCCACTGCTCCCTTGAGGGATGGGTTAAATGCAGAGAATTAATTTCGCTACATGTATGTGTATGTGACAATAAAGTACCTTTACCTTAGTTGGACTGGACATTAAACAGGCTTTCCCCTGCCGCAGGACAAAGTCTGTGTAATGTCTGATTGAGGCCATGTGTGAATAGAGCCGCTCATTATCTGGAGAATTGACAGCGAGAGGGACGTTTCTTTCATGTGGCTTGAGTGAAACTGGAATAATACTAGTCTCACATTGCACACATCCGGTGGTATTTCCATCGACACCTCAATAATTCCTGGAAATGAAATGTTGATATAGACTAGAATAATACAAACATCTGAGGGTGAAGAAGGGTGATTTACATGAAGAGGGCAAGATAAATGTCTAACTGGAGAGACAAAGAGATTTGGGAACTTCTACGTTCTATGTTCTTCTATGTTGTGTGCTACATCATGTGAGAAAGAGCAACTCCGTACAATGTCCAGAGTTCTAATGAGGAAACGGCTTCAGATTTAATATATATATATATATATATATATATATATATATATATATATATATATATATATATATATATATATATATATATATATATTAAATAAAACTGGGTAAATTAGAATGATAAGATTGATAAAGTAGGAAAAAATTAAGAAAAAGTTGATAAATATCAAGTCCATGAGTTCAAGTTCTCCCAACACAATCCTGAAATTTAGAGACCAAAAAGAAAGTCTTGAAGTTTCCCATTATTATTGTTATTTGAATTTTTCGTATTTAATCATTCAGTTTAATTAGTGTTAATGGTATCGGTCAAGCTTATTTCACACTGACAGAAATAAAATTTGATTGCAGAAAAATGAAATCATTTATCTATTGGCCCAAAGGTAGTGAAATTTAGCCAATAAAATAGCGCCATGTTTGAGTTTTTGAAATTGTAGAACGTAACGTCTCCCCATTGATATTAATTACTAAAACCAGAACGTCTCTGGACAGCACAGTAGTTTGGAGCCCAGGCTCCTGACCAGGATGGTGAGCCAGGTTTTACAGTCCAACACCCTTGAAGCTGTTGAAGAAAACCGCTGGAAAAGTGACCGACATCCTTTACTGAAAATCCAATATGTACTCAATATGTTGGCGAACTTGCACATCAGTCTAAGCCCATGCAGCCCCAGGAGCTCTTTCAGTGTGAGAGCACTTACATAAAGCAGCTCAGTGCACAACCAAATTGGTGCCTCTAATTTAGGTTTTTTTTGTGCTGTTTTCTGCATTTTTGTCAGTTTCTCCCAACATTTTTGTTCCCTTTTTTTGTCGCCCTTCAGACGTTATTGGTGCCATTACTTGTTTTTGCGAGCTTTTTCAACTATTTTTACATTTGTTCTGCATTTTTGTCATTTCTACCGACATTTTCGACGCCTTTCTGATGTTATTGCTGCTGTTTTGGTGTTTTGGAATGATTTTTTTTTTTACTATTTTTGACGTTTTCATCCAACATTTGTGAGGCTTTTACTGACGTTTTTGGTGCCTTTTTCAACATTTTGCCCCTGTTTTTCTTGTTTTTCCGTCTCTTTTCCGACATTTTTGTCTTTTTTTTTTTCATTATTTGAACTTTTCTTTACTCATTTGGACTGTCGGCGCCCCTAGTATTTGTCTGTACTGCTTATGCCATTGGCCGTGGAGAGACTGTGGCGTGAGCTGGAGCAGCACATTAATCCGTTTGAGGTTGTTTCTGGGAGGCAGTTAGCACCGCAGATGCTGGACACTGTCACGAGCAAACAATCTATGATGGCCATCAGAGTGAGAGAGAGAGAGAGAGAGAGAGAGAGAGAGAGAGAGAGAGAGAGAGATAAAGGGAGACAGAGAACAGCAGAGAGAGAAAGAGATCATTAAATATGATCTGGGGTTAAGTGAGAGGCACATTAGGGCCATGCTTAAATCACAGACAACGAGTTGCAGTCGACACAACAGCACTACAGACGCACATTCCATGGATTGACATCCGATTCGATGGGGAAAGAGGCAGTGCCGAGATGTGTGTGTGTGTGTGTGTGTGTGTGTGTGTGTGTGTGTGTGTCTGTGTGTGGGAGAGAGAGAGAGTTTGTGTGTGTGTGTTTGCACAATGCACATATGTTTGGTGGGTGGAGGTGGCTGATATTAAAGCAACTTATCTTGCTCTCCCCTCTGGGTGGAGAGGGAAAGGGATGAAAAAGGCCGAGCTGAGGAGGAAGGAGGGTGAGATAATTTTTAACGCCCCCCCCCCCCCCCCCCTCCCCGCCCTTCCCCTGCAATCTCGGTCAATTACACAAGTCCCATAATACAATAGAGCGAAACTGGGAAGTTGCCGGGGAATTCTAATTTCATTTAAGAACATTTATCTAAACAAATTAGACAACTTTCAACATTAGAAAAAGAAGGAGGTGGCAGTGTAAAAATCAGCGCTCGGCAGTACATCAGCAACACTCATGTGTGTGTACAGATGCAGAAACGGGGGAAGGCAGTAAAAAGCAGCGAGCACCTGTGACGGATAGCGACGACGGACAAACTAATATCTCCAGGTTGGGCCGTGTACTGTACAGCAGCAGCCGCCGGAGCCGCCGGGGGGCCCTGGCGAGCGCTAATGTTTTATTTTGTATTTGAAACTGCCAGGCTCGTTTTTCATCACCATCATTGTCAATGAAGCGTTATTCATTTGTCGAGCTAAGCCCTCTCACACGCACAGCTATCTCCACTAACCCGGCAATGAACTCCTAAATCACTGCAGACTAGGATTTGAATATTTCACCACATAATTGGAGCTTTAACCTAATCTAGGGGCGCGGGAGCGCCTCTTCTGTTTCCGATGCTAAGGACTCAAAAGGCGCATCAGGATCCAATCGCTTGTAATAATGAGTAACTTCTCACAGTCTGTGAGCAAACATAATTACCACTGATCCAGATTAAGGCTTTATTTGAGGCCCGACTGCCACTCCAACAAACAGCAAACACTGGCTTATATCATAACCGGGGAGTAAAGATTTTTGCTATTATGTCCTACTAATTTCAGCTATGGATTTTGACTCAATGCAGAATGTTTATTTTGTAAAACCAGGAAGTGTCTCGGGGGAGTGGGAATGGGATGAGGGTGGAGTAGAGATTGACAGTGATTAAGAGCTTTGTGTTGGGATTCAAAGGGGAAAAATACACAGCTCTGGAGATGGGAGCTTATACTGTACACAGCAGCAGCAGCAGCAGCGGCGGTGGCGTACAGCTGCAAACAGCTGAAAGATGAGTGTAACAGTTTGATCTCTTGTTTACGGGAAATGTACGTGTATACACACACTAGTACACATGCATGTGAATGTACGTGCATAAGTGTATTGCATATTAATTAACACATATTTATGTCTGTGATGTAATGGGTATTGTGGACCCCAGGAAGAGTAGCTGACTGCTACTGCATCAGCTAATGGGGATCATTTTAATAAACAGCGGAACAGCTCCACTGTATTAAACATCTCTTAGTAGTTCATTGTCAGTGATTTTACCATCACATTATGGCTGCTCAACAGTATTTGATATGATTGACAGGTGTCATGAGATCTACAAAACTAGCACCGCCAAATCGTTGAACATACATCTCCTTCCCCTCCCGCTCTCGTGGAGCATCTGTGTCAATCACAGCTCACTCGGCGCCGACTGTAATCTATATGTAAGTCATCTTAAAAACAAACGCATTAGATGCTGTCAGCTGCCTGCACCATGCCGCCATGCTTGCCATCAAGCTATCAGCCATCCTGCAGCTCCAACCATTTGCCTGTCAAAACGTCACAAAACTCAGCGCCAAGTACTCGCTCTAGAGGTTTTTCTCAACATCTGTATGACCTCCAACTTTGCACCGAATCATGACGAGTGTAGAAGCGTCCCTCGGGGGAAAGAGAAGCTCATTGTCACTCAGATGAGGGGAATGTACAGTTCTGTAAAGGGTCGGCCGCTTTGAGACTGGACAAGCAAAGCCTAATGTGTCCAACTGACGAGATTCTTCTTCAAGGTCCTGCGTGGATAAGCATCCCCCTTGCTATCTGGCTTTTTGTGGGTTGTTAGTTTAGCTGTGAGGTTTGAGGGTGGTTCAGGGACAGCACAGAACTCTCAGCCTTGATGACAGGAAATGACATGGATAATAAAGCCTTCATAAACCCAACTAAGCATTCTCATCACCCCTCCTAGCTCTTCACTTCCGTGCCCGTTTCGATTCACAGAAGCAGATAATGATTTGTTGGATTAGCTATGTTTATTCCACGGCTGGGTAGCGAATTCGCCTCCTTAGTATCGAGTATCAAAAAATGCCTCGTCATTCAATACCAAATTTCAATACCTAAAGAGTAAATCTTAACAGCGTCAGTGAGCCAATAAGCATGTAACATGTACCAAGCTCTAATTATGCTGGTTTGGCTGTCAAACGTTATATGTTGTAAAGGCATGCAGGAAAAACTCTACGTTATGCACTCACGAAGTAGGAGTTGAAAAATAAATAAGATTTGTGCCGTAATGTGTAATGTAGTACTTTCTTATTTTCAAAATGCTCTGTAGATGATCTGTAATCTGAATGGATTTAGTCTCTCTGACTTCTAAACATCACTGTCAACCACACAACATATGTTCTATACAGAATAAGTCTTTAAATTAGACAAATAGCGATTAAAAGTCCTCCAATTCAAAAACTATAAAAAGTTTATATAAAATGTCATCATGTTGAGTCGATTCTGAACCAATCAGCTGTTAGATCAGCTGAGAACCAGGCGTTTCCCAGCATGCCCTGGGTCCGCTTGGGTCTTGCAGTCGGTGGAAAGCAACTGCACTGCCTGCGTCTCAAACCTGCGGCCGCCTTGATCTCGTGAGGTTATCGTTGCCAACGTGTGCGTGACGTCAGAGCAAGTCGGACAGCCCGGTGATAGATTCTGCGCAGGCCTGGATCATCTCAAACGAGCCTAAGGTAACATGTTTGTGTCCAAACAACCAGCTTACTGAACCAATCAGCGCCCGGTGAGAAGCAACTGGCAAACTACGGGAGTGGTTTAGGTGTGCGTTGTTCGTTCAAAACAACAATGGCGACCGTGATAGACCGATGGTTCTTTTTATCATCTGCCAAGTATTTTTTTTGAAAGTGGCTGCCCTTTTCCAAACAGTTTCCAATAACGGCTTCCCAGATGGTTCTGTGTAACAACCCATCTGGCACGTCAGGTTAACCAGAGGCAGCTGGAAGTCATGATGTGTTAGATGCACAGCGTTTTAATGACACATGCTTTTTATTGTCTTTCCATCACCCTTAATGTCCAATCAATAGCTTTTGAGAGAAGAAGAAGAAGAAGAAGAAGAAGAAGTGGTGTTGGTGAGGATTTGCCTGAACAGTCAGCAGTGTACATCTGAGCTATTGAGCTGAATTAGAATTTAGAGTACAGTACAATTGATTGATTATCATTATGAGCTCTGCACTTGCGGCTAGTTTGCAAGACCAGATCAAAGCAGCACACAATGCCATCAGTAAAACAGGGTCGTGGAGTCAAAGACACATTGTAGCACTGTTATGTTTATGATTTTGAACACTTTCGTTGATCTGCTGTATAGAATTATACTTGCAGGAAGTGCAACAGAACAGTGAACTCACCGTGGTGTATTTGCCAAGCTGGCAGAGGGAGGGGAAGGTTTCTTGATGGGCCTTACGGATCTTTTCGATGATGTTCTCCTGCTCGGCTGTCAGCTCATAACTCTCTGCCAGCTCCGGCTTTGGGCTCTCCTTCTTTTTCTTATTCCGGTCATTTCGAACAGCTGAAGGAGAACAAAGGATTAGGATTAGCGTCAGCCATGAATTGCAAACCGATGACTCGATCATCGAAGCAAATGTGGACTTGAAACAAGATAAAAGACAACTTGAGGAACAACAAATTTTGTTGCTAGTAAGCATTTTTCTGGCTAGATGCAGAAAGTTGTTAAGTGAAAAATGTATGTGAGACCTTACATAAGGATACAAAGTTTTGAAGCTTTAAGTCGACCAGTCTCTGTCAGCTTAGTGCCACTGGCAAAGTCAGTGAAGAAAACAGAAGTGTCTGTAATAACTCTGAAGTGCTTCACAAATGGATTGTGTGATTTGAGTGGCTCAATTTATGAATTTAGGTAATCAATTACTTACCTTGATCACTTTTTCAGCTATTTTGGTGCGTTTTTATGTGGCTCATCTGGGGTAAGTTAAGGTCTAAGTGTATATATAGTACATTGGGTGTAGGTTTGGTTATAGAGGTTGGAGGGACAAAAAAAAAGTATGGGGTACAATTTTGAGGTACTTAATAAATACAATACTTATACTACTACTTATATTTTTATTATGACCCATATTTACATTTATTGTTAGGTTGCAACCTCTATTTAGGATGGGTGGGAGGGGTGGTAGATGGGTCAAGCAAACACAGGACTTGGCCCGGGAGAGCGCTGTTTGTGTCCCATTTGAAACTTTAAGTCAACATTGAGTTATTTTGACTCCACGTAACAAGCGTAAATACATCCCTTTGTACGTCACATGCTCAATTACATCATGTACTTACGTACAGAAGTGACGTTACGCAACACATTTTTATCCAAACCACAATCTTTTGCTCAACATAATAAGTAATTTTGTTGCCTAAAGCTAACCAAACTGTGACCGTTTCTCAACGCTGACTATGTGTTTTAAACTGTAACCGTTGCGTTAGGTATGAGGACGTGTTGATCTCCTGCCACTATTAAGGGCGCTAATTTAGGAAACGCTCCTGTGGGTCGTATTAGAGGGTAGAAACAAACAACCTATGTGATCATATGGAATGGAGGACTTGTTGGCTTTTATATGCCGCTTTTCTACCTAAACGGACAAAGCACTTTACAATTTGCCATTTATTCAACCATTCACATACATTCATACACTGATGTTGGCTCAGCTGTCATACAAGCCGCTGGCCCCCCCATCTTGAGCAACTTGGGGTTCAGTGTCTTGCTTGATGACACGTCGACATTTGGACAGGAGAAACCGGGGATCGAACCGCCAACTAATGTAATTAAAGGAGGACCCGTAGTTGTGTAGATGCTCACAGCACAGGTGATGTGATACACTGTCTTGTTGATGGTTTCATGCTATTCCACTGATCAACAGTTGGTGGCCTTGACACATCAAGAAAATATAACTAACAAAGGCAGGGAAATAGAAGACTACTAGCAAGCAAACACGAAAGTAAACAATGTTTAGATACAAAATCTTACAAAAACTGGCTTTGCAAAGGTTTTATGAGGAAGGAAATGCATTCAGCGTGTTTGTTAAGCAAGGACATGTACAATGCGTTATGGTGATAAATGCATCTGCTCTATAGTAATAGAAGGTGATCTAGATTGTGGCAAACCAGGGGAAACAGCCCAGCCAATTCAGCACAGGGGTCGGGTGCCTAAATTCAGATTGGGGGACAGGGATCGGGTCCCTAAATTCAGATTGGGGGAGGTAATCCTGTTCAAGTGCTGCAGCCACTAGGCACATGGCATTGGTCACACCTGCAGCCCATCAGTTAATCAGGGAAAGTATAAACTGAGCCAGCTCAAATCCGCACGGAAAGGAGTTGGAAAACCAAGCAGGCAACACCGCTGGGGCTTTTAGTAAGGAAAAAGGACTGACCTATCTCTCTGCTCTAACCCAAAAGGACAGTCTGTTTTAAGAGAAGACTACAAGAAGGCCAAAGGACCCTGGACGGGAAGAATCCTTTTTCCTTGAACAATTATTAAAAGACACTATGTTCAAAGCTAACCGTCTCTGAGTATCTAAGTATTTCTATTGTGAATCTTGCCTCCAAGTCCCCTGGGTTGCCACAAGATGAGCTTATCAACTGTTATTCATCAACTTGGATTTTCTCTCCTACGGATTATGGCAGCTGGACAGTGAGAGACACCATGCCTTGCGCTGAATAATACACTAAATAAAAAAATAAAAAATAAAATCATAAATTAACCCCTTAGGAGAAAGTCCTACAGTACAAAACAGGCAGGAGCTACAACAAAGCCCAGGTTGTTGTGTGTAAAGTGCACCCTGAGAGTCCACAGAGTCCTTTGCTTCATTAGGTACAGATCTTTAAAGTCTAATTCAGCAGGAGATTGAAACAATTTAAACAACTAAGTTTATTACTCAACACACAGCATAATCATCCCAACATCACACATCTCTGATCAGCTGCACACTCCCCTTTAGAATAAAGGTGGAGAGAAAGAGCCGGGTCCATTGTCAGGGTGAGACACCCAAGGGACCTTCCTTGGCTGACAACACAACAATCACAATCTCTGCCCTAGTTTACAATAAAGCCCTTTATATTCATGCACCAGAACTAGCTCGTGATCACATATTGTACTTAGATGGTTGAATGGAGGTTAAGGAGGTTTATTGCTGGTACAGAGATACAGTAGTGTTAAGTGACTGTGTAGAGCCTCAAGGCGTTTTGTAAGAAAGCCATCATTAATTTACTATTATTGTTAAAATGTATTATTTGTTAAAACTGCACTAATAGATTGTTATAACAACAATGGATCAACTGACAATGTGTTATGTGAGCCTCAAAATGTTTTTTAACCAAATAGAAGATAATATAACTGTCAGAATTTCCCACTATCTTGACAGAGGCCAGCTGAGGGGCCATGGTTAGCTCAGAAGGCCATTTTTCCCTGAGGAAGACCCAGCAGGGTCGAAATTTGCAGCACAATAAACGTATGGGAGTATTAACAGAGTGCGGGCATCTCATTCTTTTCAGTTGTAGCTCAGAAGGAGACCACACAGTGTAAAAAAATTCCGACAGCAGAGTTTAAAGTTTAAACTGCAGACAGATGGTTAGCAGTTAGCTGGTGGACATGATAGAGCTAAAGAGACATATATTTTGAGCTGGTGGAGACCAAAACAGAGCTTAAAGTCTAATAAGAGAGTGAATATTTAGGCAATAGCTCACAACAGGCTGTGGTACATTGATGTGATTATATCACAGCTAAGGGGCGTTGTTCCGCCCGAGGAGAAACAGAGGGGCGACCCCTTTAGCTGTGATATAATCAAAACATATTACGGACTGAAGTGAGCTATTGCTTTTATAAAATGGGCATCAAGTATGGCAATACGAAAGTTATAGTTCCATTCCAATTTGAATAGATTGTGTCATGTTCACAATGAAATAGGCCTTCCTGGGCTGGCTGGCTGCCTGCCTGCACATACCGAGGCGGTTGCCATGGAACGTAGCGCAGGTAACGTTAGCCTACACTAGAGGTGTGTTCCAATCGCCTAGTAGTTCCCTGCAAAGTGGACTGCACAGGGTATTTAACCATGTTAAGTAAGATTCCAAACTGTAGGGAGCAAACATGCTCAGGTCAATAAAGTGAACTGTGTAGGGATGAACTGAACAACGGTTCATCACTTCGCCGGAAGCAAGATTACCCAGAAGTTATTGTGCCTTGATGGAATGATACCATACATCTTGTCAATTAATCAAATTACATTTATTCACAAGTTACATACATTTCACTAGAATCCATTTTGTAATGGTATCAGTAGTGTGGAAAATTTCTACAGTAGCAGCAACGTATCCAGAGTGTTTATGTTACCATGTAACACATGGAGAAAGTTATAGCTGCGTTGGTGACGTTGCAGGGTGTTCCGAATGGAGGAATTTTGTCGATATTTATGGAATGGACCACCGGAGGAAATTAGGGGAGGGTCATGCCTGCAGGCCCCCAGGAAGTGCGCCAAGTTTTCAAGTTAATTTGACATAGCGGCCAGTGTAATTACAACTTCTATGTATGTCACTGATGCCACAGGGCCCAAAAAAACATTTCCCCAAAAACAACTACCGCGAAATGACTTGTTTCACTATCAGAAATTGATCCATTGGGTCTGATAACATTTGGAAAGTCTAGAAAAAAAAATCTAATCTAAATCGTTTAATCCACATTCAAGTTAGCAGAGCGCTAAACTGGAAGTAGCTGGCTCGGCCAGCGGAGGTCTCTAGTGCCCCTGCTCTATGGGCTGCACAGTGCGCAAACAGCGCCGATCATCCGGGTAATTTTATATGAGGAAGTTTAACTTTTTTGGCTTCATCCGCCACTGAGCAACTCTCATAGGAATGAATGGGGCTCCACCTCAAACTCAGTATCCAGGTTTTACTATACATCCATGGGGCACTGCCATGAACAATGTATGGGCTGTGTACCACTGTGTGTGACCGCCATCTTCTGGATATCTATTCAACTTACATGCATGAATAAAAAAGCAGTTGGAATTCAGTCGTGAGCCATTAACACATGAGAGTTGTGTTAATAGCTTGTTTCAATAGTTCAAGTGGCTAAAACAATCAAATTAATTCAGATTTAAGTTATTTGGGATATGGTAACAATAATTCAGTTTGGCTTTTCAACATCATGGCCATAATGAGAGTTAAATCCAGTCTATACCATCCTCATGTGTCTATTTTTAGCTTAATGCAATCTATATACTCAGGCTTAAGTATTAATGTGAGTTTAGGGATAAATCGACAAATCTCCATAGAATGTGATGATCACAGCTGGATTTTTTGACCACTGACAGTGAATTATACTATAACAACATTACATTGGAATGTTAACACTTTGTTTTTCACTTTTTGACAGAGCTAGGCTAACTGTTTTTCAGTCGTTGTGCTATGCTAGGCTAAACACATCCTGGATCTATCGCTGAATTGGACGCAAAGAGATTAAAGTGATATTCTAATCCGACTCTGGGTTTAGAATGTTTAAAATGTTGGCCTACAGCTCCTTTTGCTAATGCTAACATACAACTGCTACCTTTCCCACCACCACCATCAATACTAGATTTAGTGTTGATTAGGGTGACCAGACATCCCCGGTTTCCGGGGACAGTCCCCGGTTTCAGTGACATGTCCTCGGCTGGAGCTGTCCCAGGAAATGACCCCGGTTTTCACTGTGACTGACAGACCCAAAATTGGAATGAAAGAAAAAACGTTGACCAAACATAGTCGCGCACCCTACACGCACAGGCTCAAGACAGCCAGAGCAAGCCCTGCTCAGAGCTCAACTTCGGTAAAGTTAGAAAGATATTCACAGATTCGAACTTCCGGGATCAATTACTCTACAGCGAAATGTTTTTAAATCACAAACGACGCATCTTTCCTACCATAGTAAGATAAACAACGAGCTACAAACTCATTTTGTATTGTGTATAATGATTAAATAAAGTAGTGTCTCCAAACGTATCTCAATTATAACTTCTCTCCTGCTAGTTGTACTACAGCACTTACTTTAAAAAATTAAGCATATTCATAATTTTTGGGGAATATTTTTTGCCATGCTTTTTTTAAATTTTATATATATATATATATATATATATATATATATATATATATATATATATATATATATATATGTCATAATTACAAAGAGGCACGTCTCCAAAACTACTCCACACAAAGAACCCCTCCTGCTGGTTGTCTGAATTTCTTTTCAAAGTTCACCAGATTGATGCATTTAAACGTTAAAATAGACATTTTCTTACAGGGGAGCATGCCCATGGACCCCCCTAGGGGGGCTTGTGCCCCAGTGCTCTAGGTCTAGTGGCCCCTGGGGCAGCATCCCCGTTTTAAGTTTACAAAGATAAAAACGTTAACTGTTTTGGAGGTTTTTACGCTTTTGTGTCAGAAATCTGGTCACCTTAATGTTGGTCAGAGCGATTTATGATATTAACCGATTATAGTGCTTTTCTCCATAATCAGGCATTAACCCCGGATGGAGTAGAACGCTTTATATCCCTGAACTAATCTCTCCTGATTCAATTGAGAATTCAACAGATATCCAAGTATCATCCATACAGCGGGGAATATGTCAGTTCTTTCAAATACACATATACTGCGAGCCAAATCACTCACAACCAGGGAGTCCATACGCTGTATTTCTGTTTAACTTTGATATAGTAAGACATATTACACCCACATCTCACATCTCATACTCTGTCTCCACATTATCGGACGTCTCACAGCATCAAAATGAAAGAGGAGTCAATATAATTTTCAGTTTCAGAGAGTGTTTTGGTCTGCCATGGCCTTGTGCAGATTACTGTCACTGCTGAGAGGCAGCAGTAATGTGCCAACGTTAATCGGTCCATACATTCTGACCTATATCCGTGACCTATATGTCCATTATATGGGGTTATGTATATGTACGAGACTTTCTACTACATCAACTGTGCTTAAAGCTGTGAGTAAAGCGAACCTTAACAGTGACAATATTAATTACTTAATTAGAAAAGACTAGTATTACCAGGGGACCTCATGTGATTTAGAAATTACCCCCACGTCTGTATTTCGTGCGGCGCATTCACACAGGATAGTTTATATTTTACTCTAATTTACTGACGTTATCCGCTTGATATGATGATAGGGCTCTGTCAAAACTTTTAATTTATCATTGCCAATGCAGCCAATACAACCCTGATGAACACACCTATAAAGAGAGACCTATAAAGAGAGACTTCGCATTTATGATTTGGAACTGAGGAATGCAAGGCGGTCCTTCTTCTTGGACATTATTGCCAAAAACAATAATAATTCACGTGCTTTGTTTGCTACTGTCGATAGGTTAACAAACCCTCCAGTACCAGTAGCATCTGAACTTTTATCCATCAAGGCCTGCAACGAATTTGCCACCTTCTTCAAAGACAAAATTCAGAAAATTAGACAGTCAGTGCTTCCATATCGAGTACAAGGTATGTGTTGTCACAGTGTCCAGGCAAAACATATTCCAATATGACCCAATTTCATATGATTAACCATAAAAACCTGGAGGACACTATACAACATCTGAAAACCTCCTCCTGCTGCCTTGATATTCTACCAACGGGCCTTTTCAAAAATATTTCGAATTGTTTGGCTACAGATCTTCTACAGATTGTAAACGCATCTCTTCTCTCAGGTATCTTCCCACAGGCCCTGAAAACTGCAGTCATTAAAGTCTTATTATTATTATTATTATTATTATTATTATTATTATTAAGTCATTATTAAAAAAGGACAATCTAGACACGTCACTAATGAGCAACTATAGGTCGATATCAAACCTTCCATTTTTAAGTAAAATCATTGAAAAAAACGGTTTCTCAATAACTCAACCATTTTGATGCCTTCCAGTCAGGTTTTCAACCACACCAAAGCACTGAGACAGCTCTTGTTAAAGTCTTTAATGACATCCACTTAAACACAGATAGTGGCAAAATTTCAGTCTTAGTATTACTTATATCTCAGTGCTGCATTTGATACGGTCGACCATGACATATTACTAAACTGATTGGAAAACTGGGTTGGCATTTCTGGCTCAGTACTAAAGTGGTTTGAGTCTTATTTAAAGAATAGAGACTACTTTGTGTCTGTAGGTAATTATACATCTGAGCATACAAATATGATGTGTGGAGTTCCCCAAGGCTCAGTTTTGGGGCCTCTTCTGTTTAACATCTACATGCTTCCACTGGCTCAAATTATGGAAAATGATAAAATAAATTAGCATAGTTATGCGGATGACACACAAATTTATATAACCTTATCGCCAGGGGACTGTAGTCCAATACAACAACTGACTAAGTGCATTGAACAAATTAACGACTGGATGTGCCAGAATTTTCTTAAATTAAATGACGAAAAAACTGAGGTGGTTGTTTTTGGAGCAAAAGAGGAACGATTAAAAGTCAGCACTCAACTTCAAACGACAATGTTAAAAACAACAGACAAAGCCAGAAATCTTGGTGTAGTCATGGACTCAGACCTGAATTTCAACAGCCACATTAAGACAATTACAAAGTCAGCCTATTATCACCTTAAGAATATATCAAGGGTTAAAGGACTTATCTCTCAGCAGGATTTGGAAAAACTTGTGCACACTTTTATCTTCAGTAGACTTGACTACTGTAACAGTGTCTTTACAGAGGTCCCTAAAAAATCAATCAGACAGCTGCAGCTGATTCAGAACGCTGCTGCTCGAGTCCTCACTAAGACCGAGAAAGTAGATTACATCACTCCAGTACTGAAGTCTCTACACTGGCTTCCAGTGCCTCAAATAATTAATTTCAAAATACTTTTGCTGGTTTATAAATCACTAAACGGTTTAGGGCCAAAATACATTTCTGATCTGCTGCTACACTATGACCCACCCAGACCTCTCAGGTCATCTGGGACAGGTCTGCTTGTTGTCCCCAGAGTCAGAACTAAACAGGGCGAAGCAGCATTCAGTTTTTACGCTCCACATATCTGGAACAAACTCCCTGAAAACTGCAGGTCCGCAGCAAGTTGCATTGATGACACTGTATGATGTTCTATGACTGCTCTTTAATGTTTAATTTCTTATACTGCACTGCAACTTTTATTCACGTGTTTTATCTCTCAGTTCTTTAATTTCTTATACTGCACTGTCAATTTTATTCTTGTCTTTTATCTAGTGGAATTTTTGAACAGATAACGGACAGTTTTCTGAGAATTTCTCCAACGCGGGTGTGACATAGATTACAACTCAAAAAACACGGATGTGACAATAGATTATCCATACAAGGACCACTGGTCAGATTTAGTCTATGAACTAGGTCAATAAGAAAGACAACGTCTGTGAACGTGTCATATATTTCTGTGAATTTATCAAGAGACAGACTGTGAACCGGATTTAGCAAGGTTTACCGAGATTAAACTAAGCTTTGTAGCGACGGCTACATCGTAGTGAAAAGTAGAACTACTGCAGTCTTGTAATGGGTAACGAAAACACCAAGTAACCGGAGCCAAAAGGACCTGTGGTCAGAGAAATGTTTATTTTTTTTATTTTTTATTTTTTTTTAATCATTTTTACCTGCACTTTGATGTTTTAATTTGCGCTTTTTATCATTTTCTAACAGTTTTTTTAATCTTTTATGTAAAGCACTTTGAATTGCCCTGTTGCTGAAATGTGCTATACAAATAAAGCTGCCTTGCCTTGCCTTGAATCACAGAGATGCCGATTAACACGGGACTTATATTATCACACAAGCTCTGTGTTTGGCGAAATATGGTAGGTAATTTGTGGTGGAATTTTGACTTGACAAATTACAGACATTGCAGATTTGCACGGGATTAAGATCACAGACAATCACTGCAATTATTACAAATTACTAGAGGTCCCGTGCGAATAGGGCTCAAAATGGTATTCAGATGACAGGCAACTATGACTGAAATTAACTAAACAAAGACGAGAGAGATCGTGGGCACAGACTGGAGTGTTACTATCAGTTTTTACTGGTATGTCTTGCTTCATACCTGGTTATATTAACCTTCAAAGATGTCAAATGAAACCAGTGATGGAAGAATTGATCCTTTAGGGTCTTTAGGGTTTATAGTTTCAGTGGGGGGCAGTGGGAGGAGTTGGACTGAGAGGATAGAGAGCTTTGGGCCTCCTTCAATCAGAACACAGCAGCAGCAGCAGCAGCAGCAGCATATAAAGCAGATAGTGAAGTAGTGATTCAGAATGAGCAATAGAAACCTACCACACATCTCTTAAGTGCACACAGACAAAACAAGTACTGTATGGTCCATATGTTGGCCTATTATTATACCAGATATGGGAATCAAAACAAGAAATGGTCATGGAAAATAAAAGAAATCTAATAAATGTTTAAATTGGGGATGGAAGTGATTAAATGAGATAATGAGGCAAAATAGGCATAAAAAAGACTGTCCTTAAAAAAGAGCATCTGTGAAAACGATGTTTCTAAATGTGAAACATGATGTATTACATGTCAAAATATCACATATGCTTACTGTACAAACTCACCTATTAAATGCTGTTTCACTTACATGTAAAATTGTTGATTTCACATGAGATTTTTGTGTAAGGTTGGATATGGCTGTTATTGTATTTACAGAGGCCATGCAGAGGCCATACAATACAATTATACATTTACATATATTTATATCAGTCAAACCATACTCAGGACGATGTGGTGTATACCACAAATTAAAAAACAAATAGGTTCATTTTTTTTGTTAATGATAAAAAAATATAATTTAAAATGGACATACAATAAGCTCAGGATAAACTACTTCAATAATGTGTAGTCAAATATCTTAATGGTCATGATCTTTAATAATAAGATGGAGTGAATTGGTTGGTTTTATTATAAAGTAAGTCTTAATGGCAACACACAGCAAATCACAAGCACCCGCTGTCTTTATTGATGTGCATCATCACTTTTTGACCTACACCAATGCATTGGGACACTGTCCTGTTTCCCAGTGTGGAACAGTGTCATAGCAAAAATGTTATCACATTGTTCCAAATTTTCTTACTGTTGTGCAGTGTTGTATTCAAGGCCACCTAAACCGAAACCAAGTCATCCCCAAGACCAGAGTGAATCGAGACTGAGATAAGACCAATACTTTGAGCTGTTGAGACCGAGACAAGACCAAGACCAGATTTGTGTTAGAAAGCCAAAACTTCTCCTGTCGCCCGCATTCGCTTTCTTGAGAGTGCGTGTAAAGAGGGCAGGGAGAGGGGGGTTAAAGGTAACAAATTTCATATTAGAAATGAGTCAAGTTATTGGTTGCGGTTGCATTTGCAAGTTTTAACACATAGGCATAAATCAGACAATGCACAGGCAATTTAGCCAAATCCCTGCAGTTGTGGTCTTAAACGGTTTTTATCCGAGGCAAGACTGAGTAAAAATGAGGTCGATTCCGAGACGAGACCGAGACCTTCAAAAAGAGGTCTTGAGACCAAGACCAATCTCGAGTAGGTTACTACAACACTGCTGTTGTCCACCTCTTCTGTCTGTTTGACATGTCAAATGTGTGCTGAGGACATCAACTGATGTGTGTCAAATAATGCAACGCTCTGCTTTATGTGACACAAAGTTTATCTCAAAGTACTGTCAAATAGACACACTGTGTGTGTGACATATCTGTTTTTGCCTTGTGCACAGTTTTCAGTATGCATCTGAGTTTTGACTTCACTGAGGAATCTCCATACATACTGGCAATCTGGCTTTTATACTGACATTTAAGCTACCAGTGTACTTTATCAGCAGTGCTTGTTGAAGGCTTTGGAAACTCCAAATTCACGCCCTCTTCATTGGCCATTTATGTGAAGGTGAGAAAGTTGGTAGAGTTTGAACTACTCTCTGTAGCTCTCTTTTTTCCTTCTTCATACAACTATTTCTGTCACTTTTCATGTGAACAATCGAGTGCAACATCATGAATGTCTTCCAGAAAAAGCTGTCTGAAAATGTGCGCCGTTATTCGCAAATTTAAACAATATTGTGTCTCCATACTCTCAATGATGGCCGGCTTTTCACTACACCTTAGTATGGGGCAGTTCAGACGACACAATGTGTGAATTAGTTCCGTCACTTTTCATGTGGACAATCGAGTGCATCACCATGCATGTCTTCCAGGAGACACTGTCTGAAAATGTGCACCGTTATTCCAAAATTTAAACAATATTGTGTCTCCCTACTCTCAATGATGATTGGCTTTTCACGCCGCTATTTGTGTGGGGCAGTTCGGACAACACAATGTGTGAATTAGTTCTTTTTGAGTATAACCCGAGCATCCAACCTAACTAATACATCTCTCCAAGGTGAGTGATGGAGGATTTTCTTACTGTCATGGCCCAAATGGCACAGCAAAACGGCATCAAAATACCAGCTGTAAAGTGTTATCTAAAAGAGCCGTGCCTGATCTCCCGAAGCTCTGGCTAATTCTGTACAAAATGCTGCTGTTAGTGGGGTTAGTAACTTCAGCAGCAGAGGACAGACAGTCACGGTGGTGAGGTGAGGGCAAAACCATGAGCTTCTCTCTACAGCCACAAAAACACTTTGCCCCTCGGAAGGGGGGATTGTACAGAATAATGGTATGGGAAGGGGGATGGAACACAATCTGTTTACGTGTGTCTGTGGATGTCATTTGTCATAGTGTTGGTGACAAACTGTCTGGCGAGGGGGTTGGGGTCCACACAGAGGCAGGCGAGCCACGAGATGTGATTTAGGAAGACAGTGATGTGGCAAGTGCACCCCCACCCCCCACCCAGGGCAATCAATTACCACTGCACTCTGAGCAAATTACTGCGAGCATGAGCAGATACATCCAAATGATGCATCGGACAAGAGGCCATGAAAATATATGGCTTTTTAATACCCACAAAAAGGGCAGGGGGGAATCCATCCAGTGCAGGGACTCTCATCATTATGAAGTGCCTGCGATCACTACTCCTGACTTCCACATGAAAAGCATCTCGGCTTTTTGTCTTTGCTGGTCTATACGTGTCAGTTTGGCCCCTTGAACTCTTTTTTCGGTGTAAAATTCGGACTTCTTGGGCCCTGCATTAAAAAGGGGAAAAGGGGAAGGGGCTGCATTACTAGGGGGCGTGTTGTTTCAGGTACCAGTGATATGATGAAATATGATCCAGGAAGACCAGTTTGAGTATTATATTTATTTAAGAGGTTGACGGCCTATCAGATGCCAAACACTGCACATGTTTAACATTTTTGCAGGACAACCCTATGTTTCCCCCTCTGTGCTGGTACCCCTGCTCTCTCAACTAGTATAACCCCTAACCCTAACTCTAACCCAGTCTGTAGGGAGTGACATCTCTCCATTAGTGCTTGTACAGGTCCTGAGCATGTGTGTGTATTTCAGGCCTAATGTGTTTAAAAACTATACCAATAGAGTCAAAATGTGAATTTCCAACAGAGAGAAAATGTGAATTTCCCCTTGCGGGATAAATAAAGGCATGTCATCTTCTTCTAAGTCAACTAATTGTCTTTTAGAAATTAATGTATTTTGTTACGAAGAGCTGTTGTCCTTCTAAATATGGCTTTACTCCCCTAGTCTGGATCAACAGAAGTCCATTTTCTTTTGTGGGGTGCAAATCTTCCACCAAAACAAGTTCCTTGCTGAGACTATTTTGCAGAACCACCGTTGCTGTGTCCAGCGCTTGGCGCCACCCAAGACAATTGTGATTGGTTTAAAGTAGTGCTGTCAGTTAAACGCGTTATTAGCGGCGTTAACGCAAACCCATTTTAACAGAGTACATTTTTTTATCGTGAGGTTAATGTTTTTTTTGGCCTAGCATGCTGTTGCAACAACTAGTAACGTTAGAAAGACTACAACACCACACGGATCTAGCTAGACCGGAAACAAAACAACAGGCAAACACTTGTTTGGGCTTGCGAGCCAGCCAAAGAGTAGTAGGCTAACATTACGTTAATAGTGGATGGCGAGAACGAGATGCCGAAATGGATGCCAATAAGATTCTGAATGGAAAGTTTACTTTTAAAAAGTTGGCGAGGGGGACAGTAGTTTCACCATACACAGCCTGTACGACACGGAGAAAGCAACCCAACTGGAACTGCTGCAAAGTGCTGCAAACGCTGTCTCATTAACCGGTGATCACTGGACGTTAAAATTATTTAGAAGTTACTGCACACTATATTGAATATGTATATCAGCATACGGTTTTAGGACTGTGTTGTATGTATCGTTTTTTTTTACTGTTTTTGTCATTTGGGACATTGTCTACTCCCTTTTTCTGTCCAGGAGAATTGTTACATTCCTTATTACAAATGTCCTGCTGTGGCAACCGGTTTTTGGACCATTTTGTTCGTACTGTATAAGCAAAGTGTTAGTGTTACATCTCAGTTAGGTTAGGTACTTGTAGGAATTGTGCAATAATGACAGATTCACACATTTTTCTGTTGTTTACAGTAAATAAATAATAACAATTACAAATCTAAAAGTCAAGTTCATAAAGTAACTTTCTTTGCATTCATTTGAGTCCCAATTAAGATACACTGGTAATAATGGCTTTCCATTGTTAATATGTACTTAAAAACTGTTCTGAAATGCAAAATAATAGAATTGTATTCATGTGATAAAACATGCGATTAATCGTGATTAACTACAGAAATTTGGCGATTAATCACGATTTTAAAAAAATGTATTGTTTGACAGCCCTAGTTTAAAGAAATGCAAACAACCCAGAGCCGTTCATTTTCCTATCCCAAAATGTATGGTGTAGCCAGACCTTCTTCCACAGCGCTCTGGAGATAGGTATGGCAATGTGAGATTATTACTCCCCTGACTTGTGCATGGCTAAGAGACTTCTCTTTGAATGAAGTGGCAAAAATTACATATTAATCTGTCAATTTATGTGGGTTTACCAGGGGGCTTTTTAACTGAAAGCAGATGCTGCTGGAAATAAAGATGGTGAGGACTTTGAGACCCAAACAGTTGACCAAAACAGTAAATTTACAATTTACAAGGCTCTGGGTAGCAGAATGGAACTACAGAAGTCATGATAATTCTGTGTAGGTTCATCACTACGAGCAACACCTTTCACATTATACATTCATTTGGACCATTGATACAGTAATACCAAAATATTGATCAGTGCAGCTGAATATTATGTCGATCAACTAATAGACTAATTGTTCCAGCGCTACTTTGAATTCAAAATATTCCACAATATTTATAACTTTGAGAGTTTTACAATCCACACCTATTTTTGCCAACCAGGTCTTTTGCTTTGACTCAATAATTATAATATGAGCTTAAAGTCCTGGAAATCAGATTTTCCCATACATGCTGCTTTATAATTCTATAATTCTAAACTTTGTCAGGCTTTGAGGGAGCGCTGTGAATAAGCGAGTACCGAGTGTCTCTGAAGTGCTCTCCAGAGTGTTAGACCAAGGGATGAAGGGTCATTGAGTGGAGTTCAGACACGCTGTTAAATACACTCTCCACAGCGATGCCTACTGTCACATGTTAGTCAGTGAGCAATGTCTCACCCACTGTCTTTTGTCCTCCTCTTTATTTCTGTTTTCTCAGCTGCCTCTAGCCCCCTGGTGCAGCATGCCGATTTCTTTCTGTTCTGTAGCGTTATTGGGATGCTGTATGGCTCGACGGCAGCAGGCGTGGATGGCGGCCGTTTTGCGAAGCCGCCGGCCAGCCATCTGGGTGCTGCCAAGCTTTGCACAGTGTCTCTTTGAGCAAACAGATGCAGCGCTAAATAAACACTATCTATCTGGAGCCCACGTGATGCAACCTGGGCCGCTTGCCACAGCGCTTAACATGGCAGATCCCTAACACTAACCAGGTGGGTGTCGAACAACCATGATAATTCTTCGCTGCCACCAGAGCATTGAGTTTAAGCTAATGGTTCTGATGGGACAAGGGGGTGGAGGGGAGAGGGGGGTTGTCAGATGGGAAACCTGCATTGTGAAAATATGACCTTGGAGCAGGAAGGGAATGAAAGAGGCTCATATGCAAGCGTTTCCCACACAGATGAGACTAAAATAAGAAAAAACACAGCAATAGTTTTAATAGTTGACCAGCTGATCCTGGAGCTGTGCAGGATAACTGATCTTATGACCGCCTCTCTGTCAATAGCAGTGGATTGGGGGAATTATTGGGTCTCTGTAAATTATAGATTGTGGTCTAAACCTACTCCTAATCTGCAAAGTGTCCTGAGATAACTTCTGTTATGATTTGACACTATCAAAAATTGAATTGAATTGGATGTTTGTCAGAGTGCTGTAGAAGAAAGTCTCTCATTTTCTTCCAGTTGTGTCAGTCCTTTACACTCAGGGCTTAATTTGAGCCGGAACACGGCGGAACATGTTCCAGCACCTCCGATGTTGGATCCGAAACCTTTTTTATTGGATCCGGCACCTCCTGTGTCCATATGAAAAATGTTTTGCCTAAATGAAGAAAAAAAAAATTACTGTTTGTGTAGTGTTCAATGTTGTTATCTGTCTTGTTAGTCTTTATTCCCCATTGAAGTTCCACAAAAATCTTGTGTTTGCATTTTCGGTGCGTTTTGAGGTGAATTTTCAGGGTAAGACGGAGGGGGGAGGCACTTCAACAGCACAGCGCTGCACTTCAAGTGACACAAGCGCTTGTGCTGGTTTAGATTGCTGTTACAGCCTCATTTCACTCAGGTGAAAAATGTCAAAAAGACAACAAAGTTTGCTTAACTTTTTCAAATATGCTGGCCAGTCGGATCCCAAACCAGCAGAAACCGTTTCTGCCGATCAAGAATGTGGAGACCAGGGTGGTGTTTTTTGGTTAATTTAATATGGATAACCCATGGATGTAATCACACCTCCAAAATGTTGGACTGTTCTTTTAAACAAAATGAAATGCTTGTCTACGAAATGTATCAAACTGTAAATATTGAATATTTGGCAATCGGAAGATTTACTACAACAATCTTTTTTGCTTTCAACAACTAATTTCTTTCTTTTCTTATCACATGACTACACAGAATATCTGGGGCCCATGGAACTGAAAACACACACGCACACACACACACACACACACGCACACACACGCACACACACACACACACACACACACACACACACACACACACACACAGTGCATGTCTTAACGGTATTCCTTCTCCTTTTCTTGTGTTCAGATTCACCAAATTAATAATGGATCACATCAGTACTTTCAGGACTTTGAGACTCATGATCACTTACCACTGACAACATACAAAGACACATCTTATGTAATGACCCATTTAATCACATACCTGCTGGTTCAGCGTACCCCCCTCCCCCCACACACACACACACACACACACGCACAAACAATGCTCCCTTTGTGTTTCACTCAAGTAGCAGTTAAGTAATCTCCAGTGGCACATGAAAGCACGAGTTTCGTGTCCAAAAGTAAGTAAGTAAGTAAGTGAAGTTTATTTGTATAGCACTAATCACAGACAGAGTCACAAAGTGCTTCACAGGCAAAAACAGATGCTCTCAACACCCTACTTTCATTATGAAATAACTACCGCTGCCATATTTGCTTGAATAACAAAAATGTACTTTGCATGCCATCTGAATACATTACAAGGATGGGAATGTCAGTCAGTCTGCCCAACATTCTGGTAAATACCATCTACCTTAGCAACTACTAACCAGATTTCCATGACAACTATTCATTGCATACAGAGGATTCATCATGATTTTGGTGACACCCTGATGGTACCAAGTCAGGATTAAGATTGGACATTTACACTTGACTTACAAGCTATTTCAAAAAGTAGTGGCTGGATATCTATGGCATTTGCAGTGGACATGCAACACATTCTTACTCCCATTGTGTCAAAAAGCGACGCTTGGTCAGGTGCATTTGGCATTTGTTACTGATGCAAAAATGTCCCTTTAGCGTCATATTTAGACGCACTTGGTCGGGACTCTTGGCGTCACTTTTTGACGCTCTGGGTCAGGACGTATGTTTAACTGACATGTGACACAAAAACGGAACAGTTAGGTTTAGGAAAAGATGGTGGGTGGGGTTACAAAGTGTACGTTTTAGTGACACACGGGACAAGAACGGGACAGTCCTGTGTTGTCACCCCAACCAACCTCCTTGCGCAGATTTTCGGTCTTTTAAACTACTCGCTACCGTTGTCGCTCTTAATTCTATGTCATCTTAGAGCGCTGTGGTCGAGTTGCAGCTCTGCCCAGTGCGTTCCATACAGACGCTAAAGGGTAATTTTTCCGTCAGTATCTGACGCTGAGAGACACTGACCAAGCATCAGTAAGCTGACCCCTCCAAAATGAGTTGCTCTGCATTTAGGTGCTTAGCTTGAAAAAGTCAATAGATCTCCCTCATGGTATCTGCCATAGTTGCAAACAGATTTGGGACGCACAATTGCAAACCCTTTGGTCCCTAGAGTGAAAGCAACTTCCAGTCAGCACGGTCCTTCTGTTGTCGATGTTCAGAGCAGGACACTGAGGCCAATCACCTCCATCCATGGATATAGGAGAGGGAATAGTTCCCTTTCTTTTCAGTGGCCCCTGTGGGTGGTGGGTGGGAGGTAGCCTGAGGATATCAAGACATCATCTTTTCTATGATTCCTCTGCTGAGGTGTGAAACAGCATAAGAGAAAGGAATGCCCCCCTCCCTGAGGCTTATGGAGCATGAAGTGGACCTGAGCTATGAATGCTGATGCAATCAAAGGATGCCAATAACCTGTGAAATGCAAACTGTTCTTGTGGATGACAGTGGAGCGGGGACATTGACAGCAGACAGTCACAGCTAAATACAGAGCTTCTGCATCCCGTTCTGTTTTTATCTGTTCATGACATGATTTCTCAGATCCCACTGGGTGGATGTTCGACGACTCTTTGTGACTGATGCAACTCCGCCACGCTAGCTGAAATACTGGCCAGTATAGAAACATAATTAAGATTGAATAATATGAGTTACAGAAACTATCACATGAACAGCTCTATCTCAGATGATTGATCATCTGGGTAAGGCTGTTACTGGATTAGTACCACTCATACTAATGGATAACTTTTCACACCTACGGTGTACTATGCATTACGATTTGTGCTGTCTTTACCTCTACATTCTAACATATAATATGCAAAATACTCTATATTTATTGAGATCTCAATTATATGATAACTCACAGTGAAAGTGTGCGGTATAAACACAAGTGTTGTTACAGCATGTTTAAGAGAGAATTAAAAAGCGGGGAAATAGTAATTGATCGTGGAATGTGTTGGTATTGATTTCTAATGTTAAAAAACAATTGATAATTAGATTAAAAAAAAGCTCATAATAAAAATGTCCAATTTAAAAAATACCACTTGGAATGTACTGTGGCAACACAGGCATTTGGATTAGCAGTTCATATGCATTTAATATTCAATTCTCTCCTCACACTCTATTACACCTTTTTTCAGTGTGCACTGTAAACAATGCTTTAATGCAGCAGATAATATAACAGCCTAATGTGTGGGGACCTCAAATGTGGGTGAAAACACATTTTTTGCAGAGTAGGAAAAGCACAGGTGTTACTAATAACACTAACAATAGCCCAGTTCTAGTCAGGTGTCCCAGTAAACCATGGACAGTGTGACAGTGAGCCAGCATGAACAATACCAGGACCCTGAAACTGAAGGAGCTAAATGGAATTCAGCCAATATTCATTTTATTATTGTCTGTGTTTTTCCTACTGTCAAAATGTCTTCTGTGGAAAAGGCATCTCAGTTTAAATAGAGTTCTCCTTTAAAGGCCCTGAAAACCTCACAGGGCTTGTTGTCCTTATGCCTGATTAGCAGACCCAAACGGAATCTGCTTGTTTTAGTTTTTATTTTTACTAGTTTCAGCGTTGATCCACAATGAAAATCTAAAATTAGTTGACTGTTTTTTGCTGGGGTGGAGATGTTATAACATTCTGAGTTTTATTTTAATTGTTGAAAATTCTGCGTCCACAGATTCCTTGTGGCCCTGCTGATTAGAGCATTTTGTGCGCGGGTACGGAAACATCTCTTAATATAAAGTTTTTACACTTGGCTGAGGTGGAAAAGTCAGCGTATTGATTAAATGAAAAGTGCGACAAAGTGCAATGAGAACAGACTTCGTGAATTAGTCAATGACGTACATGAAACATGTGAGTTAAACGTCACTGATGTTTCCACTGAAGAGATGAAAAATGGCGGCAGACAAGAACATCAGATCTGTCTGGAGCGATGGGGAGACTGTGACCTTTCTCACAACAGGAATTCAACATTAATTACATCATCTCATCGCTACTTCCTCTTCTGCAATGGTATAATGGCACTGACTGGAGAGTTAGCGCCACCTACTGTTTATCTTGACGAACAAACTTCTTATATTCACACAATAATAGTGGAACACACATACATTTTCATTTTCTTTTGAGGGGGAAGACATGCATGAAATCGTCACAGGTCGGATTCGAACCCTAGACCTCTGCGTCAAGGCATAAACCTCTCAGTATATGTGTGCCTGCTCTACCCACTGACCAACCCGGCCACTCTTACATGGCTCTTAATAACTTCTCACTTGGACAGCATGATGGAATGGTTTTAATAAAGTAGTCTAATTTGTGTTTTTAGCTATGTGTAAGGTAATGCAGAGGTGTGCATCAAAAATGTGGGCGTGGATTGAGTTCTCCATGACATCTCATCATTTAATATCACTTTCGAATCCACAACACTTTTGTCAAGATTATTTTGGGATTTTCTGCCACTGGTGTAAATGTCGAGTTGAGCAACAGAATTCAGTGTTCAGCTAGCTGGACTAACTGGTAATTATTTCAAATAAAAAATGTATTCATGGCATTTTTATAAATACAATAAAAAAATCATTATTCCCCTGAATTGTATTCTTGTTTGTTTGGAAAAGCCTCTGAAACAGCAGAGACCTGTGGATAGTACACCCCTTCTTTCAAACCCATGACAATATTTAATTCAATTACACGCTGTGTAAATTTGGGTCTAAAACTCACACTCTTTGGACATTCCCACTCCGAAGCACTTCTGCAGGCGGCAGTACTGACATCGGTTTCTCGTCACCTTATTGATAATGCAGTTCTTGTCCCGGTGACACGTATACACCATGTTCTTCTGGATGCTTCGGCGGAAAAAACCCTGAGGAAACAGACAGAGAGGGGGGTATTCATGAAAAGCGGACTCTCACAACGTTAACCTAATTTTGCCTCTAATCTTCTGTAGCCGCCTATTTTCAAAAACCTCCACACAGCTCCACTGAAATTCTCCTGCCACTGGATATTATAATATCACAACAGCCTGTATAACAATGTGCAAGATGTTTTATCTTTTCATTGCCATTAAGGCTGAGATAAAAGAGAGTCGATGGGTCCCTGCTGGGAGCTGTGTGGAGCTTCAAATGCTGGATTTAAGCTCAGAAACAGAGTACTTGTGGGAAAAGAGAGTGAAGAACCTCCGGGTATCAAGTGAGTGAGATGGCTGGTGCTGCATGGAAGAATAACTGAGGACTTTGGTTCGGCGGGTGGCAGCACGTCTGAAGGTGACACTGAGCTTCTGTGGAAAACCAAAGCTACTTCTCTTTCAAAAGAATGTTTTCATTGTAATTCAGTAGAACAGCAGTTAAGTAACAGGTCTTGGGCTCATTCAAATGTTTAACTGTTAAAAGAGATATCATCAAATAAGTACCAAAACCATGCAGCTCCAACACTTGTGACAGTCTAAGAGCTGTGTTGAGACACAGGATCATCACAGTTTGAGGTATTGAGCTCTGGGATTCACATCATGCTCAAGTAATTATATTTTACTCTAAGATTTCTAAGATTGACAAGAAAATTAAAATGACGTAGCCATGATAATCACATTTTCAACCCTGGTTAAAAAAAAAAACTTAAACGGAAGATTGAATGTCCTTGAATTTCATAAATCTTCAGTTAGGGTGATGACGTATACCTATGAGGCCTTCAACCTTTTAACATGTGTGCAAGTCTGGCCCACGTACCCACCAAGGACCCACAGGACACAAGTTTACAAAGAGTTCAATGAAAGAAATATTTTTTTTCTGATTTAATCCAGCTCTGTGTCATCTTTGTGTGGGCAATGTGTTTAGAAGGAACGGTGTTTGACTTCCCTCTGTGTGCACCAAGCTCCACGTGGCGCTGGGGTCCGTTTCAGAAAGCAGGTTTAGTTTGTTAACCCTGAGATGAGGGGAACTCTGGGTTTTCTGTTTCAGAAAGAGAGGTAAATTAACCTCAGAGTCAGTTACTATGGTAACTGAGCCTGTGGACCTAACCTGGTCGGGAGCAGGTTTCCGTCAAGAAACCTAGAGTTCCTCTCAGTCTTCTCCCTCTGACCCAGCGCTCTTTCATTTCCTCATTCATTCATTCAGTCTGTATCAGGCGCATTTTAGCGCAGTTTATCTGCATGAATAAAAAAACAGTGTTGGTTTATTAACCATGTTAGGCAGACTATAAAACGTTTTTTTTTTCTCATAACATTTTCTTTTGTCAACGATCCCGTTGATGAAGAAGCTGTATTACTTCGCAGGGAGTTAAACACACGTCAGGAGATGATATTGAGGCTCCGACTATAGATGCATTTTCATTTCCAGATACTAGTCTACCTATTTGAGTGGTATCGTTTTTCTTCCCAGTAAATAAAAATTGCAAAATAAACAGACAAAGAGAGAAGTGCACAAGGTCAACACAGTATGCACACACTTTTTAAATTCATTCTGTAGCTGTGACGCTTGTCTCGGTACACAGAAACAGAGGGTGAGCTCTGCTACGTCTGTTGCCAAGCAAAGTGACAGAAAGCAGAGGAGCATCTAAAGGAAGCGGGAGTCGTCACTGATTTTTCCCTGTTGATATTCATTTGCCGTTGCTCTGGGGTCTTTTGCAATGATCGTCCATCATCCAGGCCCTGTTTGCACATGTTTGAAGGTGTTTGTGCCTGAAGAGCTTCGTTCAGTTAAAGGGGGGTGGGGGGTTAAAATTCCATTTACCGTCGCTGCCTGTGACGGATGGGACCTTGCCTTTTCATTAGTGAAGCAGGATGCATGATGGGTAACAGATTAGATCACAGGACTGAAACGGCTGACTCTGTAGCCCATTTCGCTCCGGCCTCGAGCATCCGTCAACCTCTGGACCGCCCCCCCCCCCCGGGAGCACAGACACTAACCAAACGCAGCCAATCGTGTGTCAGCCTTGATGACACGTGGTCGGTCCGAGGTCACCTCCCCTAAGATGGCATTATTCATTTTCTTAATAGAGGCCTTTATCCTGGCTGATGTAAGCCCAGCATGTTCGTGGACATTACCTGTGGGGTGTGATGGATTGAGCATGGAAGCCCTGCATCGCCATAAGCTACCATATAAGTGTGTTCAGGTTGGGTGCAGAACCCAAGGCTACTCGGGTACTTATGTCATTCAAAGCTGAGTGCATGCAGGTCACTTAGCCTTGGAAATGTATGTGTGTGATAAGTGTTGTACAGTGTGCTGGGGGTTAAACTGCTGCTGCAGGTGGCGTGTTGTGCACTTGCTGCAGACTGTTTGCCAAGACAGATTTGCATTTTGTGAGCTTCAGCTATTTTGGGAAGGTTTGTTGACAGTTCAAGGCCTGAGCTGCAATGCTTCTCATTTAAACTTTCCTCATCTGCATTATTGATATTTATTACATTAAATATATAAATATATAAACTGACAGGGAAAGGGAACAACATTTTCTGGCCTGACAAAGTTATGTGTACTCTTATAAAAAGTTATAGTTTAGTTTTGTGCAATATGACCAGCAATGCAGCATTTGCAGTGAGTTAGTTCAAGTTGTCTTTGCAATGAGAGGTGAAGCGTTACCAAACCAGGCCCAGATCGAACAAAGCCTAATTAGGCCACCTTTGGAACTATGTTCTACTGAAAAAACTCGTTGAGAGATGTTCCGGTCAGTAGGTCTCTGCATTATCCAGAGTAGCAGAGACAATATTTCTGCAAGAAGACACCGCTATCAACTTTTTATAATGGCATGCCCAATGCTGTGAGAATCAAAGAATTCCATTCAGCTCCATTGTATCAAAGTGGAGACACACAACTCAAAACCTGCACTAGATAACCAAGTTTAAATAATCTTATTAAATATTTAATTTATTTTTAAATTGAATTTTGTGTACGGGGAAATGTGTAGCGTGTAGTGAGAAACCCACAGAGAATGATCAATACGTTATATAAGAGGCTGACATTTTGAGTTACATTTCTGTCGGCAAAACTCAATGAGATGAGAATTAAAAAAAAAAAAAAAAAAGAAATATAATTTGATTAATCATTTTTCCTAAATCGGAACCGGAGTTTGGAATGCCAACAAAAAGAAAGCAGAAGGTGAGGGAAATCCGGCGGCACCGGAACAATCCCGTATTTGAAACGTATATAAGGCTACATTTACAATGCTACGTTTTGGTTTAAAAACAAACACCTTATGCTACGGTTACACCTTGCATACACAGTTCTCTGGCGTTTCCGAGCCCCTAAACCGGAGACATTTGGAAACCGTTTTGGTTTGGAATCTGCAGGAATATTGTTGAGATATGCGGTTTGGGCGTGTTAGTTTGAACAGAGATCAGTTCTTCTACTGGAGCTAAAAGCACTTGTGTACACGAAGATCATTTTTGGCTCAAAACTCTACTTAAAAACCAAAACGTAGCAATGTAAATGTAGCCTAAGTAAGCTTTACTGAGAATACTGCGTGTAGACTGTAGTGCATCTCCAGTTTCTCAGCAGCAGTAGTAAACAGATGCTACAAGCCTCCGGGGAAACACCAGTGTCTGAGACTCACACAATCATCATGGAGAATCACACAATCATCACATCTGCTCTTTTGATTGCCTTGATTTCATTATTCTTCCGCCCTCTTTTTTTTTTTTGCTCATCTGTACTTCTTCTTTTCTCCATCCTGCATCTCTTCTGTCTTCCTCTTCTCATTTCATTCCTCTCCTCTGCCACAGGACACAAGTGTTGACCTAGTGTAGACTGCTCTGATATTTGCCAGCACGTATCCTGCAGGGTTTACTTTTTTGAAGCTTATAAATGTGCAACCAAAGGACACCCTTGAGCTGAGTGTTGTACAAAGGTGTTTACCTAGGTAGAGTGCAGCATGGGGGTGGGGTGCTGCTGTTGGATTAAATAAATGATAGGATCAGAGGTTTCAGCTGTGGGGACATGCTGAGAATGACACACCTCGAAACACAAGGATGCAGGGCTGCTAAACTCAGTTTACCCTCCTACATTACCTGTCTGCAGCATACTGCAGTTCAATTCTATCAGTTCTTTGAGGTATTCTCACTATTTATAAGCAGCTGAATGGCTTTAGTGTCAAAATTGTACTTCTTTAATACATGGTTTGAATCCAATAGGACACTAACATCCTCCATAAACAACCACGGATAATTAAAGCAATCAAACATAAATGTTAAGAACTTCCTGTACACACATTTTAAACTAAACTCTAATAACTACATTGCCTCATATCACCATACATTCTATTCATATATGGATGATGAGGCAGTGGTAAAAATGGGTCAGAATTCTAAATCATTTCTATGTAAAAACATGACAAAAGACACATCAAATCTAAAAATGTTATTATGTTAGTACCAGACCGTCCGTATAGGTCGTCTGTGCAAGCAGTGTATTACGACCCATATTTATGTTTATTGTTAGGCAGCAGCCTCTAGTGGCCATAGTGGTTATGACAGGCGCAAAGGTGTAAGTCAGGTGACGTAGTATAAGAGTGAAAATAGTCTGCATATAGGGAGGAGGTCAGGGTGGATAGATCAAACAAACACTTTCACCGAGAAGACCGCTGTTCATATTCTAAAAACAAATACAAAAAACGCTTGGTCAGGGGCCTTTAGCGTTTGTTATTGATGCAAAAAGGCTCCTTTAGCGTCATATTTAGACACGCTTGTTCGGGAGTCTTCACCTCACGTTATGGCGCTCTTGGTCGGGACGTGCGTTTAACTGACATGCGGCATAAGAACGGGACAGTTAGGTTTAGGAAAAGATTGTGGGTTGGTTTACAAAATGTACGTTTTAAGGAGAAGAATGGGACATGAACCCCGGTCTCCTGAGTGAAAGTCCTGTAATGTTTGACCCATCCACCCCCCCAACCAACCTCCTTACGTGGATTTTAGGTCTTTCATATGAATCGCTACCGTTGTCGCTCTTCATACCACGTCATCTTACAGTACCGCAGTAGAGTTGCTGCTCTGCCCGGTGCGTTCCATACAGACGCTGAAGGGTGATTTTTGCGTCGGTATCTGACGCTGAGAGACATTGACCAAGCATCAGTATTTTACAAGTTGGGAGTGAGAATGGGTTGCCGTTTGAGAATCCAAAATTCTAAATTAACTTTCGTCACGCACTTAACTTACATGAAGCACTTAACTTACTTTAAGCATGTGAATTTAATTACGTACATAACTTTTATCATGTACATAACATACTTAAACTTACGTACATAACTTAACTTACATACCAAACATACTTTTAACCCAAACCATAATCTTTTCCCTAAACCTTTTCATTTGGATTTACAACGTTAACCACATGTTTAAAACTGCGACTGTTTTCACTGGTATGCTTCAACGATGTTGTCTCTTTGGAAGGCATTACCAAACAATTTTGAAGTTAGAGGATATGTTGGTTACTGTAAAACACAGGCACTTCATGCTTAACACTGGAACACATAGTTCACAACATTTAACAATGTGATTTCAATTTTTTTTATTATTCCGTCATGGTATTTTTACCTCCTGCCCTGACATTTCCCAAAACATCTATTCTGGACATGCCTAACATTGGCATAATTATATTATAATGTTTAGGAAAACCATATAGATGTTTTTTAGGTTGTTGTTTCCCCCCCATTAGTTGCCAGGAGTAGCGCCGATTAACGTTGGTACTCTCCTCCCCACCCTAATGGATGCATTTGCATGATGGCCGTACAGCAGGTAGTTTACTTGCCAAAATAAGAATGCTGAAATTGATTCATGTTTCAGCATTTGCTTCTAACTTGTAGGTTTTACACTGCAGGTTATACGCTGCTTACAACTCAGAACAGCATCAGTAAGACCCCCTAACCCTAACCCACAAAACACATGTAGTTAATAAAATGCAATGTTTTAATACAAATTATACTACCCAACAATATAACATTTACAGCTGAAATGAATAGCCGATAAAACACTTAGTTGATTGACAGAACTGTTTGGATCGTTTCCAGTTGCTAAAATTGAGGCTTTAAAAAAAATTGAGGATTAACCCTAACCCTTTTAATACTTAACAATCTTTTACTTAATTAACACTTTCAATGCAGGACTTTTACTTGTAACAGAGTATTTTTTACAGTGGGGTATTAGTACTTTTACTTAAGTAAAGGATCTGAATACTTCTTCCACCACTGTGTTAAATACTACTACTCTACAGTGCTCTTCATACCAGAACTCTCTCCAGTCTATGTGTAGATAAGGCCATGTTGAGATGTAATGTCAGGGCATCAGGGGACATGGGCCCAGCCACCTGGGAGACGAGGCCACTTCCCCCTGGACTGATAAACTGCACCTTAACCGAGATCATTATCCAACATCTTGTTATCTTAATGGGCCAGGGATAGGGTGTCAGAGCGACGGCCGCGCCATCTTAGGCCTTCTCATTTACAGATTAAAAAACGAAAGTGCCGCCCATTAATTATGTAGCTACAATCCAACCCCTTGTCCACCTGGCCTCCTCCTCTTTCTCTCTCCCTCCCTGTCCCCCTCTTTCCCTCTTTCTCTGTTCCTGCCATCGACTAGCTGTCCAGCTCTTTGGACTCGGCCGCGGCGCTTTGTGTTGCCTGAGCATTCAGTACAGCCGAGAGGGGAGAGAGGCGGAGTGGCGGATTAGCTTTCTCTCTTAATCGTGTCGACATCTTATCACTGCCGTGGAAAGTGGAGAGGACACAGGAGACCCTGGGGGGTTCCAGAGAAATGAGGAGGAGAGGTAGAGTGGAGAGTAGGTGGAGGGTGATATTTATCCAGTTTATCCAGTCCAGGCTATTACTTACACTTGCAGTTCAATGGAAAGACACAGCAGAGTTCAGGAAGGGGACTGAGCTGGCGGGACGAGTGGGCGCGAAAAAGACAAGTTAAAGAAGGAGGGCAGTGAGTAAAGCAGACTTCCTAAAATGTTCCTGTCCCATTTTAGGAAAATTAAATGGGAAGCAGTCAATTACTGCTTTAATAATAAAACTCCAGTTTCTCGAAGATACACTATAAAGCAGTTGTACTCTATTTATGCCCCGCGGATTGAGCCAGGTGGCCCACCGACCATTTTCTACTTCACAATGAAAATACATTGATTCACACTGGGAATTCCTTTTTTGTACTTGAAAACGGTACCCTTTTTTGTTTTTTTGTTTGAATAATTTAAAAAGGCCTTGAATTTGTGGAAATGCCCTTCATTCTGTCTCTCGATACAGTATTAAGACGTTTTATTTAGAGGTGCAACGATGAATCGATTAGTTGTCAACTATTAAATTAATCGCCAACTATTTTGATAATCGATTAATCGGTTTGAGTAATTTTTTTATTAAAAAAAAACAAGATTTCTCTGATTCCAGCTTCTTAAATGTGAACATGATCTAGTTTCTTCTCTCCTCTGTGATAGTAAACTGAATATCTTTGAGTTGTAGACAGAACAAGACATTTGAGGACGTCATCTTAGGCTTTGGGAAAGACTGATCCACATTTTTCACGATGTTTTGACATTTTTATAGATCAAACAACTAATCGATTAATCGAGAAAATAATCGACAGATTAATCGACTATGAAAATAATCGTTAGTTGCAGCCCTAGTTTTATTATTCACTATTTGTTATATGAGGGTAAGATAGTCTCGCATTGCCAGACCTTCCTCTACAGCGCTGTGGAGGAGGGACTGCCTAGTCCACACATAAATTCTAGGATGGGAGATAAACGTGCTCTGATTTATTGGCATTTCTTTTAACCAATCACAATCGTCTTGGATGGCTCTAAGCGCCGGACGGAGCCGCAATATAGCTTCAGGAAGGAACTTTTTTTGTTGGAACATTTGTGGATGTACGAAGGTGAGCACTGGAATTAAAATGGCTGTCGAGTGTGTTATGAGAATTTTACTCAAAAAGATTTCGGGAGTAGAATATAATTCGAATAGTAAAAAACGTATGCTAATCAAATGCTCAAATTACTATTTGAATATGAAATTTTTAAATGCATTTGTTTATGTTAGCATATCTCGCTTTTCTCACCTTGGCCTACCGGCGTGTGAAAATGAAATGCTGTTGTCACGTGTAATGAACAATAAGTTAGCGGGACTGACCAACACAAGGCATTGTGGGATCTTAGGGCACGGAGGTAATGTTACGGTAGATACTGGGTAGAGAGGGATTGACAGGCTACAATTGGGAATCAAAAGAAGCATGGGAAATACTGTTTTAACAACCTGTTCTCACTCCCAACTTGTAAAATACTGACGCTTGGTCAGTGGCTCTCAGCGTCAGACACCGATGCAAAAATCGCCCTGTTACTGTAAGATTAAGTAGTATTAAGAGAGACAACGGTAGAGAGTAGTATGAAAGACCAAAATGTTGCGTAAGGTTGGTTGGGGTGGTGGATGGGTCAAACAACACCGGACTGGACAACAAACAACCCAGGAGGAGGAGTATAGGAGGAGTGCTATAAGTAAACGCGCTTGGTCAGGACTATTGCCGTCCCTTTAGCGCTATAAGTAAACGCACATGGTCAGGACTATTGCCGTCCCTTTAGCGCTATAAGTAAACGCGCTTGGTCGGGACTATTGCCGTCCCTTTAGCGCTATAAGTAAACGCGCTTGGTCGGGACTATTGCCATCCCTTTTAATGCAGTAATATTAAGGAAAAGGTCGTGGGTGGGCGTACGGTTCTGTGACACGCGGGAAGTACGGGACGGTTGGGTTTGACCCATCCACCACCCCAACCAACCTCCTTATGCGGAAATTTGCCCTTACATACTACTCGCTAAATACAATCTAACTGCTGCTCTCCCCGGTGAGTTACACAAACATGCTGAAAGACGCCTTTTTCGTCGCATCAGCCACTGACAGCCACTGTCCAAACGTCCTTGTTTTACGAGTTCGAATGAGAATGGGTTGGCCTGAGAAGCAGTGGTGCAAGAAGTATTCTGATCCTTTACTTAAGTAAAAGTACTAATACCACACTGTAAAAACATACTTACAAGTAAAAGTCCTGCATTGACATTTTTACTCCAGTAAAAGTATGTAAGTATCATCAGGAAAATGTACTGAAAGTATTAAAAGTAAAAGTATTCAATGCTGGAAAAGGGAAGTGTAAAGGATCCAAACAGTTGTGTGTTTAATGGTCTAATCATTTTAGCTGGACTTGTAGGCCGTTACGTTGTTGGCTTCATTTAGAATAAAACATCAGATTTGATAAATTACATGAGTTTTGTGTGCAGAAACCTTAATGTGTAAAGTAAATAGTAACTACAGCTGTCAGATGAATGTAGCGGAGTAAAAAGTACAATATTTCTAGAAAGTGGCATGAAAAGAACAGACTCAAATAAAGTACAAGTACCTCAACATTGTACTTCTACTAAATGTACTTATTTACATTCCACCACTGATGAGTAGTGTAGTAAATGTAGTTAATAGTCTGATAATTTGAATATAAAAAAAATAACAAATGGAATTCTAATTGTATCATAGAGGAAGGTTGACAGCTGTACTATGGACACTCAGCTGGTAATGGGTTACTCTGCAGGGTCCTAAACAAGGAAAGGATCAATGAAACTTAACTACTTGTGGTAGAAAGCGGCTTTAGCATTAGATCTAGACTGTGTAAACTTCTTCTAAACAGCGGCTGCTGTGGACAAATGCCAAGTGCAGGATAATAACAATACCAACACAACAACTAAAAGAATTTCCCTTTACTTTCACGATTCCCTTGAGTCACTTGCATTAAAGACATCATTATTAATGCAATGGTTATTAGGCTGTTCTCAGTCCCTAAACGTCAATCATTTTGAGTTTGGCAACAACATTTTTCAGCCTGTTCTCATGAACCATTTGTTCAAAAAGCTACAAAAAGTAAGCACTTTTGTGCTTTTGTTTTGTTTTTTGCCGTATTCACTACATTGCTGTATAAGAACGTGGCTGGCCGCATAGGGAGGAGGTAGGGGTAGATGGCGGGGTGTTAAAACACAGGACTTTCAAGCCAGGGAGTGGAGAACGCTTCCTGGGGAAAACAAAAGAGTTTCACCCAGGAAAAGCATGTTCCTTGGGAGTGTTTTAATCCAAACCACCATCTTTTTCCTAATCTTAACTAGTCATTTTAGTGTCTAATCTTAACTTTTGTCGCGGCAAAACGCTCCTATTTTGTGGACTAAATTCAACCGTAATCTCTGTTGAAACGAACAGCAGCTCGCGGTGCTCTGTACCCGGCTCACAGTCACCCATTTTCAGCTAAACACATCTATCTGCTGCTGATATGACCGAGCTGTGACGGAGGTCCGTAGCCCATGTTGCGAAGCTCTGTAGCAGCTTAAACAACTAGCAACTGCCGCTCTGTGTCATGGAGCTTGTAGCCAGCTGGCGTCAAGTGACCAGCCGGTGTCACGTGACCACCCGACATCACGTGACCAGCCGGCGGTCTCCTAATTTCATAGGATATCATACGTTTTGGTGTGTATACATTACAGGCCAATATTGACTTTTGGTCATAGCGCCCCCGCTGGCAACAGGAAATCAGCCTTATATGACAAACATAATCCGATTTACATGAAACTTATAATGTGTGGTCTACTTGTGATACTGAGCCACCCCCTATACGTTAACGACGTCCATGTACTCAGGCCACGCCCCCTTGTATGGCTTTTGAACCGTAGAGTCTTGTGTGAGGTATCATTGAACTCAGCAGAGTTCCTTTTTGATTGGTGATGGATTGACACGCCCCCTATGCGTTAGCCACACCCCTTTTCATAACTAATGACCCGTTTGATGTAGAGTCTTGTGAGGTATCATTGAACTCAGCAGAGAGTTCGTTTGTCATGGTTTGGCCCGCCACCTATGTTTAAGCCACGCCCCCTTTCATAACTGGTGACCCATTTAAGGTAGAGTCTTGTGTGAGGTATCATTGAATTCAGCATAGAGTTCCCTTTTCATTGGTGACGATTTGCCCCGCCCCATATGCTTAAGCCGCACCCCCTTTAATGGAGTAAACCACGCCTCTTTATTATCATATAACATTTTGTCTAACTATATCCTCCCTTGTTATTTTAGTTGCTATGAACGTTCATAGATTCAACTGCCACCAACTAACATAGCTTTAGATCAACAGTCCGACCAATAGTCACTTATATACGTAATTACAATTTGGCATATCTAACACAATTAACACTTATCAATTTTCATACCCCTTAAGACTTTAGCTAATGTTGGAAAAATACGGTTAAACAAATACCACGATTACACGTAATAAAATAATAATTGACAATTAGACAATTATGTAATTGTTACTACATGGGCCAAGTTGTTTTTTTGGACACACAAAACAGTGATGATGTGGTTCACCTGCTGTATCAACTGAAGAAACAGAACAGCAGGACAACAAAGGAACCCGGACTGCACAAAGACCGGCATTGTTACCGTGGCAAACGTGAAACCTCGACAGATAAGGCACAAACAGAGTCAACAGCTACAACGCAGAAAACAAGAGACAGCTCTCTCAGACCCCCACTCTTCTCTTCTGTTCTCCTCCTCTCCACAACCCCCCCTTCATCCCCATCCCCCGACACCCAATCAGTGCTTATCTGTCCATCCGAGTACCTGAAGTGCACAGATGGACCAGGAGATACAGTAGAGATTGAAAGGTGAATCAGGGGGAAAGTAGAAGGGAGAGGGCAAAAAAAGAGGAAGAGAACAAGAGGAGGAAGAAGGAAAAAAAAAGGAGAGATAGCTTGTGAAAGGCCTGAACAGAGGAGCTGTGTGACTCACCCAACCTGCTCTGAATAGCTGCAGAGACAGAGAACCGGAGAGCAAAGCGAGAGGCATGAAAAGACAACGGGGCAGAGAATGAGGAGGTTTCAGATCACCCAGTCCTCTGCTAACAGACGCCCCACTGTGGCCCTTATTCTTCAGGTCGCCGCTCGCCATTCAGCGCTTTCTTTCGCCCCCCACCCCCCAGGGTGATCAGAAGCCATCTATAAGCTCTCTCCCTCTCCGATTGGGAGGCCTCCGTTCCTGCTCACATTAACACAAAGCACACAGAATCAGACCTGTTGCTGACCTGTCCCATCCAGCACAGCCAGGCCTGGACTCACAGTAACACAAGCGTATAACCAAAGTGAGGAGATTTTGTCAGGCCTTCTTCAGGGTGTTGCGTTTAGGATTTGGTTGTGGGTAAACAGATATGTCAAGTGAAACAAGTGACAAATAGAGAAGGTTTGAAATGAAGATGCCATGATGCACACTAGGAATGAGCTCATGTTTGTACGTAATTTGATGTGTTCATCAGCAGCTGAATTCAGGGCAGTGTTTCAGTCAGACAGCACTGGGTTGTCTCGTATGGACTACACACACTGTTCGGTAGGACTTGGTCTATATCGAGATGGTGTAATTTCCGGGATTATTCAGGTGCCGCCGGAAATTCTGCCGGATGTACCTTATTTCGTCCAAATGTCCGTCACCTTCCTCTTTCTTTGTGTTGGCATTCTAAACTCCGGTGGATTTCTGAGGACTCTGGTTAACTGCTTCTCAGATCTCTGCAGAGTAAATCCAGACAGCTAGCTAGACTATCTGTCCAATCTGAGTTTTCTGTTGCACGACTAAAACAACTTTTGAACGTACACATTCCACCAAAACTAGTTCCTTCCTGAGGCCATTTTGCAGAGGCGCCGTGGCAACGTCCAGTGATTGTGATTGGTTTAAAGAAATGCCAATAAACCAGAGAACGTTTTTCTCCCATCCGGGAATGCCGTGTGGACTAGCCAGACCTTCCTGCGCAACGCTGTGGAGGAAGGTCTGGCAATGCGAGACTAGGTGGGAGTTTACGAAAGGGACAAATTTCTGTGGGCAGGACTGGACTTCTCTTTAGTTTCTTTTAAAGCTCCCATATCAAAAAAGAGAGATGTCTTTTTTTGATTTAAAAACAGGTTGGGTGCTACATAAATACTGTGAAAGTATCGAAACGCTTAATGAACAAAGAAATGCACACAGCCCATACTCAGAAACTGTGACTTTAAACGAGCCGTCAGGACTTCCTTACTGTTGGGATGTCTCAACTATTCTATATATATATATATATATATATATATATATATATATATATATATGTAGAAAGTGCCGCTACAACGCTGTTACAGTCATTCCCCGGCTGCAAAGGCAGTGCAGAGACTCTGAGAGCGCGGATGCAGAAGACCCGGGACGCGAACCAATCAGAGCAGACTGGGCTTTTTTTTCGGGAGGAGGGCTTAAAGAGACAGGCGCTCAAATGGAGCGTTTCAGACAGAAGGGAAATACAGGTATATTCAGACAGACAGTATGAGAAAAAGGTGGATGTAATATGTATCACTATTTTGCAAGCACGTTTTTAACATATTCAGATTGTGATTGACCTTATATGGGGATGTTGGTTGCTGGGATGTCCAATGAGAAGTGTGGGCCTGTTTTGTGGCTATGGGTAAAAGGAACGAATGCTGAAATGCAAATTTTTCTGCAGAATTTTTTTTTCAATGATTTTCAATGCAGGGCTTTTGCTTAAAATTTACTTGAGTAATTTTACAGTGTGGTATTAGTATTTTCACTGTAATAAAGGATCTGAATACTTCTTCCACCACTGTCTCCTTTTAACTGGCCATGTACTGATGAGTGAAACAGACACAGAGAGGCAGTATCACCAGTTGAGCAGCAGATTGCACTGCAGGGGGAGGAGAAGGATGGTGTGGCATAACAGTGGTATATATTTCCCGTCACACCTCTGCGCCAATGACCCTCTCCGTTTGATTTTTCTCTATTAGCGCTCGGGCTTCTTTTTATGTTGTACAATGTTGACAAATCACATTATGGAGTGTGTGTCAGCACCGGGGGGAGCTGTATAGATTATGGTGACAGGCAGAGAAAGGGTCCGGCAAATCCATGTCTTCTTTTCGCTCTCTATCTCTGCAGTAAACTGTCAAATCAACTGGGCTCTTCATCATCACCATCCTGCAACAGCGGCGGACAGCTGGGAGTAAATAAAGATATGGGAAGGCTTATGAGATGTGAAGAGGGTGCTGCTGGGCAAAGCACTGCTGTGTATAAAGGCTGGGGTGTAGTGGGAAATAAACAGGAAGGGTAATTATACGCAATGAACATTCAGCAAACCATCACAAGAAATTAGATTTTAGGTTTTTTGTATGTAAATGACAACTAAATATGCACTTTGATTAAACCTACATATACACTATTTGTATTAAACCCTTAGCAAATATATGTGAGTGCACATCCAAAAGACAGTATCCACAGGAGCAGAAAAATGCATACAGTACGCAATCTTGTTACCAGATTTACACTCCTGCATAATGCATTGTTACACCAAAGAGATTATATTTTTAGTCATGCTTTCGTGTTTGTTTGTCTGTTAGTCAGCAGGATATCTGAAAACCAGTGTGCAAAATACTTTCTGACAATCCATGCTGTGCTCTTTCAACAACAACATATTAACACCACAATTATTCATCCATTCTCAGCGAGAAATATCAGAAAAAAGAAAATAAGGTTCAGTTTTGCAAACACGTACCCACCCCACACCTGCAAATCTGATCCGCAATTATCTCTAAAGCTACATTTTTTTTTATTTTACCTTAATTTTACCAGGGAAAAGAATCACATTGAGATTACAATCTCTTTTACAAGTGAGCCCTGGCCAAGAAGGCAGCACAAAGGATACACTTTAACAGACAACAAATAACAGACAAACAGGGATGGACTGCAAAAATAAATAAGAAATAAAAACAGAACACATTTTCTACAACAACACTACTACGTTTATATATACTATATTTTCAAATGGCGTTTTAATATGAAAACGATCCCCATCCACACAAGAGTTATAGTACCGTTTCAGAACTATTCTCCGCCCATACTAACACGCCTGAAAACACATATCACAGACCATTCACGTATATTGGGCATGCGCACCTTACACCTAATACACCAAGTGCAAACTTGCTTGGCAATAACTCTGATTCTACAGCGATCCTTGTGAACGTGGTTGTTCAAAACTAATGATTTAAATGAGAAATTGCTGGAACAGAAGCTTTGTCTGTGACAGGTTTAGCCACCATTCACGTCAACTATTTCACTTGTCTCAGTTCTTGTCTCAAGGCCTGAAGTCGTACTTCATCGTACATTAGCATGCTTCATTCATGCTTCACAATCACTGGACTATTCATCAGCTGCTTGGCTACTTGTAACACCCAATCATATTCATGCAGATGTCCAGCAAAGCCATTATAATCTGACACTTCTCACTATTACGCCACTGTGTTTGTTAAGTGGGATTAGTTTTCCCAGAAGAGCAGAGCCTTTTCAACTAAATTCAACTGCATAACCATTTGCTAAAGCTAGCCAATTCCTTGACATAGGTGTCTGACTGAAGTGGCTCCATGCAGTGGCAGATAATGCAGGATAAGGTAGGGTTACTGCCTGATGACGTAGTCCGGCGGTGGCAACTGAGGTGTTGGCCTCCCAGTCGTCCATTAATTCTTGTTATAGCATGGCTTGGTTGAATACTCAAATCTGATTGCTGCATGGTGTCCATAAAAAGGGTTATGGGACACCTACCAAAGGAGTTGCATTGAAACTGACAGCCCAGTTCAGACCAAAGATTCGCGATGAGACAAAACTGTTTAAGAACGTAGCAGACAAAAGTGTTAGCGGTCTCAGCTCGACACAAATCAGCTGATGGCATCGCTGAATCCAGCCCAGCCTCACGGCAGTTCGTGAAATGATCACGTTATTTAATCTATTGATACGTGTTCACGGGGACGTTTTTCTTCGTCTCCGTCTCCCGGTGTGTATGAGGCGTCCTTTTCGGCCGTCTCCCGGCGTGTGAGGCGTCCTTTTCGTGCTGGCCACCACGAAAAAATGAGAAAAACGTCCCCGTGAACACGTATCAATAGATTAAAAATAACGTGACATTTACATGAACTGCTGTGAGACCGGGTTTTTGAATCAGCTGGTCGAGTCTCCAAAGGCTGGTTTTAGAACATAAGGGACATCAGTCAGGTACAATAAAATTATCCATAATCCATTTTATTTCTGTTACAAACTGTTAACGGAGGCTCAACGTGCGCCCGCAAGCATGTACGGTCGAGCGAGCTAGAGAGTGACTCAGAGAATCAGAGAAACAAAACGTGTTTTCACTGATTAATCACTTGAAATGTAACTGTAGCAAGCATCTCACTATCACTAACATTATCCAGGTTCATATTTAGATGCAAAAAAAAACCCTGAAAATCGGAAGATAGTAACGGAAGTACAAAGAGTTGTTGCTATGGAGATGATACACCGTCTCGTTGCATTGGTGTGAACTGGCAAGTTTCAGAATGCTGCAGACCGACACATTGCAAGTAGTCTTTGGTCTGAACTGGGCTTTAAAAGAAGCGTCGGACGCTCCACACCTCGCCGTCGTCCATTAATACCTGACAATGGACACCTCATTGAACAGTTAACCTTAACATAATGGACCCCTCAACAGGCATTAACCTGCTTACACCAGTGTCCCTTGTCAAATAATTTTTTTAAGACCATTCATTTATATTTTCATGCATTTCATGTTAAGACCTGTGATGTGCCTTTAAATATAAAAACTCCAGTCTGCATGCAGTATACTTAATTTAAAGCAAGTCTGAAAGTTTACACTCCACAATATATGTATCAGTGTCATTTTCTGTGTGGAAGGTGGAGCATGCATTCTTTTTGTACATTTATGTCAGGCCCATAGTGTTAGGTAAGCATTTGCTGGGAACAAAGAAACGCCTTATTAAAAAATATCTGGTTTGTTAAGAATTGTAGGTGAGTTCGTTCATCCGTTCCATCCCTGCCTGTGAGTTTGAGGTGGAAAAACAGAGAGTAGCGAGGGCTGGGAGTTCATACAGAGAAGTGTGAGGATTCTGAATTGTGTTTTATTCAAAGAGGTTATGGTCTCCCACTTGTCAAACCAGTTCCATCAAACTAATCCTGCTGTGTCAACGCCTCAGGACCCAACAAGTGAAAGAGGGAGGGGGAGGAGTGTTCACGGCTCAAAGTTTTGTCTTGGTTCCCAAAGGCCTGTCAGCGCTAAAGACACACGTACAGATTCTTTCTGGACATTTCAGGGCTTATGCAAAACATGTTAAGATGTCATTTAACTAATGTTCTGCATACATTCTATGCCCTAACCTTACCTTCAGTGGTATCATACAGATAGGCTTGTTTGTCCGATAGACTACAGACTCATTTGTACTACATTTAATAATTATTTATTAAACACTAAATATTACATTTAAATAATATATAATTAATAAATTATATCTATCTATATCTATGTGGCTATCTGCCACATGGCGAGTAAATGTTTGTACCAAAAATAGTTCTGTTTTTTATTCTTCATTTTGCATGCACGCACACAAACACTGGCGCACACACCAGACGCCAGCCACCACGTCACTTCTGTTTACTGATAGCTACCGTTTACCTCAGGCTAAGAAATTAGCTAGTAAGTGGCGATTTTTGGCAGCCAGCCTTCCAAAAGATAGAACTATGAAATGAAATGTTAACCGATCATTAACTATTGACCGAAGCAGGAAACGGAGTCTCAGTTCACCTGTCCGGGAGGCTCTGACACATTTTCCGCACTCCGTGTCCGCGGACAGCTGTAGGTTTGTACCGGTTAATGCTCTGTGCATTGTCGGACACATGCAGCCACTTTCCTGAAACCGCTTGCGAGACTGTCTCCGCCTCCACCTGCAAGTGGTCAACTGTGTGGTTTGAAATGAAAGAAAACAGGACAGAGTAACACGGCGGATATCGCTCATGTACATTTTTTTTTTGACGACGTAGTTAAGGCGGCAGGTGTGTGTTGTTTAGGTGTGCCACCTTAGCTGCAAAGGGCTACGAGAAACCCTGCATGGACCAAATTACGCAACATTACTTGTTTTTTTGTTTTGTCATCCAGGCAAACTGTTACAGGTGTCCATTACATACATGTTTGTTATGGCTTTATTCAAATAAGACAGGAGAACTACAGAAAGAGCTACAATGCTCACACATTTGGCATCCAGTGCTAAGAAGGAGCTGTCATACTGCCAGCTGACCCTCCCCTTTGATACATTTCTCACCAACTCCATCATTTATCAGGGATTTATGCTGCCTATTTTATCCGCAACAAGTCCTCCAAACTATACGACGATATAGGTTGTTTATTCCTACCCTCTAAAACAACCCATAGGAGCGTTTCATAAATAAGCGCCCCTGGAGGTGGAAGGAAATACGACTCACGGTCGTGGTTTAAACACATAAACGTTGTCCTGGTTTGGGTTAAAATCACTACATCTGTTACGTTATTTTACTGCCGGTTATGCACATGACGTAGAATGTGACGTAGTTCAAATATAGGTTTGCAAGCTGAAATAAGTATTTTACAGAATAACGCTGACATATAAAGAAGAAAACTCCTTAACTAACATTTGCTCATTCACACTGTGCAGTTTGTTCAACTGATTTCATTTTATTTGTGCTTAATAGATTATAATTAGGTGATCAATTTCCGCTTGTTTGTTGGTTTTGTCCACTTGGGGCAGAAGGACAAGTTGTAAATAAAACAATGACATTTTAGCAGCTTGTGAAGTTAGCAACTTGTCTCGCATTGCCAGACATTCCTTCACAGCACTGTGGAGGAGGGTCTGGCGAGTCCACACAGCATTCCGGGATGGGAGAAAAACGTGCTCTGGTTTATTGGCATTTCTTTAAACCAATCACAATCGTCTTGGGCGGCAGCGGACGGAGCCACGGTGCCTCTTCAAAATAACCCCGGGAAGGAACTTGTTTTGGTGGAAGATGTGTATGTTCAAAAGTTGTTTTAGTCGTGCAACAGAAAACTCAGATTGGACAGATAGTCTAGCTAGCTGTCTGGATTTACCCTGCAGAGATCTGAGGAGCAGTTAACCATAGTCCTCAGAAATCCACCGGAGTTTAGAACACCAACACAAAGAAAGAGGATTGGTGATGGACATCTGGCCGAAAAGTTAGTTAGTTAGATAGATAGCAACAGAGCAGTCCCGAAAGTGGAAGGTCGTGGATATAGACTAGCAACTTGTTAGCCAACAGTTGCTTATTCACACATCCGGCAGTTACGGAGCCACTTCATCATTCATTTGGAGTCTTATTTGTGTCCCGATGAACGTAAGTCCAATATTCACTCTCCTTCTTGCTCTGTTTTTGGTCTCCACCAATTGAACAACTTGTGAAATTCACCAGCACATTAAAGGCACCAAGTGCATTTTTCAAAGGGGCTTTAAACATGTATTTTCATGGGAACAATTTTTTGGTTAAGAAATAATCCTAAGAAATCTGTTGACATTGTGCTCTCTGAGCAGGGATACTGTTACTGGAAAGTTGTTGCTATTGAAATAAGATGACTTTTCACAATTTCTCTTTAGCCCTTTATGTTTCCTCTTCCGTGAGAAACTCAGATGCACTTGACTGGGAGCGAAACATTAGCTGCAGGAAATTATGCCAAAATATGAGGCTTTACAGGTAGACACATATCTGATAGCCAGTTCCTCATGCTTGTAAAGTAAAATATACCTAGATGGAGTCTAGAATATGCTACTTATATTGAAATTTTCCTTATGTGTTCGTCAGTGGAATAAACAGCCGAGCTGGTACAGAAATTCTTACAGGAACTTAAATCAGATTCCTTCCTCCTCCAAAGTACCTGGGACAATTGGGGAAGTTTTCATCTGGAGTTTTCAGAAGGACATTGTGAAAGGTGTCAAATGAGCAGGAAGTGTAGGGGTGACTGAATGTGAAGGCTGCCTCAACTTGACTTTGGGTCAACACAGATGAAACTGTCATCTGATGCATATGCATGTGCTTCTGGAGGCCCATATGCCTGTACCCTGTTTTAACAATTCAAATCAGCCTCTGTGCACACAGCAAATCTGTCGAGGCTGACCAACACAAAAACTCAGTCGTAATAGAATCAAACACTGTTAAAAGTGCCACTATCTACTGTATTCATCTTGTTTTTCCTGCTGTTCTTTGTGCCCTTGGTCTCCTGTTAGAATAATATTCAGAATGACAGACAAACGGGAAAAAAAGTCCATCATCATCTAAAAATGTCAAACATTCTTTAGTTCCAGCTTCTCAATTGTCAAGTTTTGGTGTTTTTTTCTGTTTTATGAATTTGCAAATTGCTAATATTTTACATTTCTATAGTTTAAGAAATGATTATTCAAAAAAGCATTTAGTCTATAAGATATAAAAAATAATAAATAGGAAGAAAATAATCACTGGCTTGTCTGTCAGCCAAGACAATGGCAATGGAATGGTGTTTTGTAATGCTGCATTATTTTTTGTGTTTGAGTTAGTGTAACAGAGCGCTGACTGATAGTCTTCCTTTTTTGACGTTGTTCTTTGTGTAATTAAACTATAGGAAAAACAACGACAAAAAATAAATAATACACATCATAATTTACCAGATCGCAATCTTGACACCTTCAATGGTCTTGTTTTGTCCGACCCACAGTCCAAAACCCAAAGACGTTCGGTTTACAATCACAGAAAACAAAGTAAAGCAATATTAACAAGCAAGAAGCTGGAACCAGAAACTATTTATCATTTACCTGCTTGACATTGACTTTAATGATTAATCTATATTAGTTAAATTAACTTATTTTTCAGTAACAGATAATAGCACCTTTTACAGAACAAAGTCACAGATGCTTAACAGACTTTGATAACTTCATTAGCCACAAACCATGGCAACAACAATTGTTTCCCACCAATCACTTGTTAGTGTCCCATGGAAAAAAAACGTTTCATTGTGTGTGAGCCTTTCAACACATTCTCACTCCCAGCGCGTCAAAAAGTGATGACTTAGGCATTTGTTTTCTGATGCAAAATGTCTCCTTTAACTTCTAGCCCTTTACCATATGTTTCAGAAGCACTCGGTCGGGACACTTTTTGATGCTCTGGGTCGGCACGTACATTTAACTGACATGTAGTCTATATCCACAACCTTCCCCTTCCTGTAATGGTCCGTTGCCACCATAAATTCCACCGTATGTCCTTATTGTTGGCCGGATGTCTATTAACTTCCGCTTTTTGTGTTGTAATTCTAAACTCTGGTGGCTTTATGAGGACTATGGTTAACTGCTCCTCAGATCCAAGGGGGTAAGCGAGCATCCGGAAAGCGTACCTCCTATGGGGAGATTCTAAGACTAACAAGCCATCAGAGTCCCATTCATTTTGGCATCACTTTGACAGCGAATAACTGTACATCGGAAGCGTTTTAAGACTCTATTTGTCCATTGTTTATTTCTAAAGAAACACAATAATATATAAAACACTCTATTACCTTGTATCTCACATTATGGCCATGTAGCAGCCATTTTTGTAAAAATAGGCTAACAATTGTGTCATAACCACGCGACTTTCTGTCGCATAGTAGAGGAATTACCGTATAGTACAGGAGACGCTCGCAGGCAATCGGGGGGACGTGGAAGCATACAGTCAAGGGAGAAGCCCATAGATCGTCCATGAAAGCATCGGAACAAAACATTTCAGCAACGTTTTGATGGATTGGAAATACTTTGGTATCTCTGCTAGATTGGGAATGATTGAGATTTCTCTTGGCACAGCTACCAGAAGACTTCCAACTTTCAGACAGGTTGCTCACGTCACATCTACGTCATCAAGCTCAGTTTGAGGCTGCGCAGTAACGCCATTACCGGAAAAATGCTTCCAATTGACTTTACTGGTCTCCGTCGAAGTCTATGGCGTCGCTGTGTAGATCTGTCCAATCTGAGTTTTCTGTTGCACAACTAAAACAACTTTTGAACGTACACATGTTCAAAAAGAGGCTATTTTTCAGAGGCACCATACAAAAGACTTCTTCCTCCTTCCATGTTTATCATTCAGGAAAACACTACAGATACACAGTTGAGGTTATTATTATAGTCCTATAAGGATGTCAGACTGACTGTACCTGTGGTCTTTCACAGACTAATTTGGCTATAGATTTTATTCAGAGCATTTATAGCTGTTTTTATGGCTCCCACATTTCTTCACACATTTGACAGTTAAGATGCTGTGCATCATTTGTAATTGCCGTCTCCTAAAATGTCGCTGGAAGGAACGAGTATGTCCCATTTGGTAAATACATTACCTCTGTCCTCGCATCTGTCTCTGGCATCCCAGCTGGGAGGAAGAGGAAGACACACGAGGGAGGCAGAATGGAAAGCATGGAAAGTCCTTTTTACAAGGTAGTTCACTATATTTCCTGTCAGCCATTTTCTTTGAGTGCCAATGTAACCGAAGAAAGACGTGTCTATGGCATGGGTGATTCATAATGGTCCGAATTTTCAATCTACTGCTTACAATAGAGGAATGGAAAACACAATTCAGTATTCACCGAAATAAACAAGTCCATTTAAAAAGAATGATGTGCTTTCTAAGAGTGGGTCATTTAAAAATGAACAGATACAAGTGTTGCATGTCTTTATATATTACCGTACTGATATTGTCTGATGGCTGTATATAAAGAGCATCATGTTTCATGGCATGAACCTGGATTACTTCCATTTCTGGGAAAACATCCAAACTCTGCATTGTCCCAAATTTACATTAATGATTAGATGTTTCTGTGAGGGCTGAAAACCAACAATGTTTCCACACCCGTTAGCAAAAGAGTTATCTACAGGGCCGGGACTGGCTTTCTGTAAAGTGTGAATTTATTATATTGCAGCTTATGTGCATGCATGTTAATGTGCATGATGTTTCTTTATCATGTGATTCACACACATCCACATAGCCCCAAACAAAGCGCACACAAACACACACACACACACACACACACACACACACACACACACACACACACACACACACACACACAGTCTGTCTTTGAGTCTATTTGTAGCTTTAATTGGCACATTAACTAGGCAGTAAAAGGCTCTTCTTGCTGGCTAAAAGCCTACAGCTGTACAGCATGCTTGGTTGCATCTACCCAATAGAAGGGGCTTGCCCCTCACACTGCAGATAACATGCCTTCGCCACGGAGAGATAAATACAACACATTCCAAAAAAAAAAGAAAAACTATAATCCGCTGCTTAATCCTCGTGAGTCAGGACGTCACAAAAATCAAGGCCATTCTGCTGGAACTATTTTTACATCAGTGCTCTGGGATGAGCGGGTGGATGGAATGAAACCATATTGTTTTCTCAGAAGCACTTTGTTCACCACCTGCATCTGAAATTAGGGACGCACAATGTGCACAGTGAGCCCAGGCCCATATGTGAGCCAATGATGTGATAATGATTCTTCACTTATCTGTCAGTGTGTTGTGCCTAAACTAAGCTGGGGTCTACATACTTCATACTCCCTTAAAGCTATAGTGCGTCGTTTCTGTCGCCCCCATGAGGAATTCTAAGTAATGACAACAACACTGTCGGCGCATCCACATGACCCAAGGAGGACACGGAGTATTTAAAAAAAACATGATGTCACCGGACTACACCATTTAGCAAACATAGCCATACTGACAAACAGACAGCTCTGTGGAGCTGATAGGTTTCATTAGCTGTGTGTTAGTCTCGCATTCCTCCACAGCGCTGCAGAGGAAGGTCTGGCTAGTCCACACAGCATTCCGGGATGGGAGAAAAACGTGCTCTGTTTTATTGTCATTTCTCTAAACCAATCACAATCGTCATGGCCGGCGCTATGCGCCGGATGGAGAAACGGCGCCCCTGCAAAATGGCCTTGGGAAGGAACTTGTTTTGGTGGAACATGTGTACGTTCAAAAGTTGTTTTAGTCGTGCAAAAGAAAACTCAGATTGGACAGATAGTCTAGCTAGCTGTCTGGATTTACCCTGCAGAGATCTGAGGAGCAGTTAACCATAGTCCTCAGAAATCCACCGGAGTTTAGAATTCAAACAAAGAAAGAGGAAGTTAACGGACATCCGGCCAAAAAGAGGGACATCTGGCGGAATTTCCAGCGGCACCGGAGCAATCCCAGAAGTGGAACGTTGTGGAAATAGACTAGCTGTGTGTCAGCTCATTTGGCAATGGCTTGAATGTAACAGACGTTCATTAATATGAAATACTGGCACACTATAGCTTTAAATGGATGCCAGAGCAGCGAGGTCAAAGGTCATGACAGACCTTTAAGATGAGGCTTATATTGGCACATAAGCATCATGGGAGCCCGCCGAGAACTTAGTTTGACCCGGAGCCTAGTGAGTGAGCTGATCACCACCTCCCTCTGGGCCAAAAGCTCCAAAGGATTCCTGACATACCACTGCTTCAATTACAGCGGCTGGGAGGAGTGAGGACATGACAGCGCAGTCTGGCTGCATGGGAGCCATAGTGGAATGTAACTGAGTAAATTTACTCAAGTACTGTACTCAAGTACAAATGTTGAGGTACTTGTACTTTACTTGTGTCTTTTCTTTTCATGCCACTTTCTACTTCTACTCCGCTACCTTTCAGAGAGAAATATTGTACTTTTTACTCCACTACATTCATCTGACAGCTGAAGTTACTAGTTACTTTACACATTAACATTTTTGCACACAAAACACATACAAGTAGTTTATGGAAATGCCATATTTTATTATAAATTAAACTACCCAGCAATATAAAGGCCTACAAGTATAGCTGAAATGATTAGCCAATTAAACACTTAGTTGATTGACAGAACTGTTTGGATCGTTTCTAAAATGTGAGGTACTTTTACTTTTAATACTTTAATTTCCCTTATGATACGTCCACATTTTTACTAAAGTAACATTTTCAATGCAGAAGTTTTAATTGTAACAGAGTATTTTTACAATATGGTATTAGTACTTTTTTTTAAGTAAAGGATATGAATACTTCTTCTGCCACTGCATGAGAGAAAACAGCATTGCCTGGGAAGGAATCATAAAGGCTGTCTGCAAGGAATACATGTGCACTTCTCCATGGGGGTATTACTGTAATCCATTACTGCTCCCACTAAGTAATGTAAAGTGTCTATTTTTTAATTTTCAGCTGTTTTACATAGAAAATGTTGAATTGCTTTTAAAGGTAAAGCAGCCTATTCACTGACTAGACTAGTGAGTATTGTTTATATGTCTATGTGCATGTGGGCGTGAGCTGTTGCCTAGCAACAGCTGCTGTACTGTAAGTGGGAGAAGACAGACAAGTGCTGGCAGAGCAGATGTTGGAAGGAATTTCTAAAAGTAGAACATTTGAGAATAGCAGACTGAGACTGAGAGGACGAACTGTCATGTCTTAAAGGAACAGTTCACACAAAATTACTAAAAAACACATTTTCTCACCCTCTTTGTTCTTTATCCCCGCAGTTACTGTAGTTTGACTTTGCTATTATTTGTATATTTTTTTCTGCAGCTAAAACAATACAACTGAGGCAAAGAGTTGTTGCAGAGACAGAGTTGTGTTGCTCAAAGCATTCAAAAGCCAGCGAAAAATAAAAACCAAACATATCCACATGGCTAATTATCCCTACAGGTATGTAGGAAAATATGTTTCTTTTGTATATAGATGGATAACTCAAATCAAACATCGCCTTGGGTCTCAACCCAGAGCGTCAAAAAGTGGCGCCAAGGGGTCCTGACTGAGCGCGTTAGAATATGACGCTAAAGGGGAACCCAAAGCGTACAAAGTGACGCCCAGGGGTCCTGACTAGGTCCAGAATTCTGTACTTTTTTGGGTACGGACCAAATTACGTCAGTACTATTGAGGACCGATTCACGTTAAATCAAACCGTGCCAAATTTCGGTACCTGAGCTCAGACTGGAGGTTGTGAGGCAAGGCAACTTTATTTGTATAGCACATTTCAGCAACATAGCAATTCAAAGTGTTTACATAAAACATTAAAGAGCCATTAAAAATGGCCATGAAAATTAAATAGAATAATATACAACTACAAGAATAAAAGTCACAGTGAGTAAGACATTATTGAAAACATTGTGAAAAGGCTGCCTTTCTCCCTTTGTACTAGCCTCTGTTCCTAAAATTAATTCAGTGTTATGTTTTAGTTAAGTTGCTACTTTATCATTTGACATAGGCCTGTTTAGTGGGTTTATGGGTTCATAGTGTTTTTGCTATGGTTCTGCCTCTGATGTGGGGGGTAGCTCAGCCGCTCACCAGCTTAATCAAGGCGGGTGCATGCAGGTGTGCCTGATTAGGTCCTCTCAGCAGGGAGGGGCTGGGAACTCCTAAGTTGTACAACAATGGGTAAGATAGTTCTGCAGCAAATTACATTTTTTTATTATGTGGGGTGCTTATTGTTGTGAGTGCATATATATGTATAAATAGTAATGTCAGCAGTAACTGTTCTATCTAAATGTAATGGTATTCTCTGATACAGAGTGTTAAGGTTCTCTTTCAGTTCAGCTCCCCCTTTAATCACCGGTGCAGGTGGTAGGGTCCAATTAGCTGAGGCTGAGAAGTTAAAAGTGCCTTTAGAACAAGGGGGTAAGTGAACGTCTGGAAAGCGTAGGTCCTATGGCGCCATTTTGATGCTACCTAGTGCTCACCAAGGGGGTAAGCCACTCCACGGAACGCGTAGCTCCTATGGCGCCATTTTGATGCTACCAAGCCATCACCTCCCTTTAGTATTCCATTGACTGCCTTTCATTTTGGCGCCACTTTGACAGTGAATAACTTTACATCTGAAGCGTTTAAAGACTCTATTTGTCCATTGTTTATTTCTAAAGAAACAATTTCTAAAGAAACAATGTATAAAAGGCTCCATTACCTTGTACCTCACGTTATGGCTCTGTAGTAGACGTTTTTTGTAAAAATAGGCTAAAGATTGTGTCATAACCACACGACTTACTGTCGCATAGTAGAGGAACTACCGTATAGTACAGGAGAAGCTCGCAGGCAGTTTCGACTTACATTCGTTGTTTAAGTTTAATTACTAATGTTAACTAGCATTTTAGTGATCAATAATTAGCCTGTGCCTATGTTATCTTCTTACATATACCTACGCTCTCCGTCTCTGCTAGATTGGGAATGATTGAGATTTCTCTTGGCACAGCTACCAGAAGACTTCCAACTTTCAGACACATTGCTCACGTCACATTTACGTCGTCTCTCTCAGTTGGAGGCTGCTCAGTAACGCTCAGCTATCACTGGAAAAGTGCTTCTAATATCCTTCACTGGTCTCCGTCCAGAGCAACGGGATCTGTTGGTCCAGTTTATATACTGTCAATGGCGCTCACCCGCCGTTAGCATTCCATTGACTGCCATTCATTTTGACGTCCCTTTGACAGCGAATAACTTTACACCTGAAGCGTCTAAAGACGTTTTGTCCATTGTTTATTTCTTAAGAAACACGACAATGTATAAAAGGCTCCATTACCTTGTATCTAACGTTATGCCTCCGTAGTAGACGTTTTTGTAAAAATAGGCTAACGATTGTGTCATAACCACATGACTTACTGTTGCATAGTAGAGGAATTACTGTATAGTACAGGAGAAGCTCGCAGGCAGTTTTGACTTACATTAGCTGTTTAAAGTTAATTACTAATGTTACTAACGGGATCTGTTTGTCCATTATTATATACTGTCTATGCTTCAGAAGAAGGGAAAGGGAGAAAGGACTTGGCAGCTTGCTGTGAGGTTGTTGTTTTATCTGTTATTTTTGCCTCAGTTTAATTTAGTTTTTTGGTATTTCCAGGGTTTTGTGCACTTTGTCTAAGTGTGTTTTTTTTGTAAATAAAAACCCACAGTTTTTTACACGTAACAAGCTTCCTGTCGGCTTCTTAAAAATGCCTTTTTCAGGCGCCGAAACACTTCATCAAGGTGGTGTGACACACATACAATTCCTTGTATCTGAAAACATACTTAGCAATAAACCATTTTCTGAAATGCAATAAGAAAAGTATTACAAAGCAAGGATTTCCTTCAATGGTCAGAAATGTACTTCACAAAAGGCCTCCAGAAAAAAAAAAAAATAGGTCAACATATAATTCAGAGTGCGTTAAATCTTGATGATTGGATCAGTTTCTCAATTTGGTATCAAAAAGTATGAAGAAACCTTGAAAATAAAGGTCAGCTCTACACTCTCACCTCAGTGTCTAATAATAACTACTCAGGTTGAAAGTGCCCCTTTGTGTCAGCGCCACAGAGAGAAAACAAAGAGTGTTACAGTCTGAGGAGGTACGGGAGTCCTACCTTGCAGCCCTCACAAGCACTGACACCATAGTGGTAACCAGAGGACTTGTCCTGGCAGACGAAGCAGGGCTTGTAGATTCTAGGAGGGGCCGGCGGGGACGGCGGGCTGGGGACCAGCTCCTCAGAACTAGTGCTCTGTGTTTCAATGGCTGCGGGAAATGCAAACAAGAGAAGAAAGAAGATGAAGAGGCTTGGTTTCAAATGACTGACTGATGCAATTAGACATGGTAATAGACACTGGTAATAGAAAGAAAACACATTTAAATATATAACAAAATGTGTTCCTAAATATTTTAAAGCCCCAGAAAACCCTCCTTTGGTATCAGGAGGTTGAGTTTAGCCATTCTAGCAGTTTCAGGGATGGTAATGGTCAGTAAGGCGCTTTCAGACCTGCCTTGTTTAGTTCGGTTGAATCACACTAGAGTTTGTTTGCCCCGCTGGTGCGGTTCATTTGGGCAGGTGAGAATGCGGCAATTGCACTTGGGTGCGCACCAAAAGTGGAACAAACAAGTGTACCAAGACCAGCTTGAAGACGGGGTCTCGGTATGCTATTAAACAAACTCTGGAGATGTTCGTTTGAGGTGAGAATGTGATCCGACTTCGAACTAGGGCTGGGCGTTAGGGAGAAAATCAGATATCACGATATTCTTGACCAATTACCTCGATATCTTGGCGTTATTCTAGGGTTGACAATTGGTGCTTTAACAAAATATCTTCACACTTAGATTTTAGATAAATAATCATCAGTAATGTGGACATAATGTCTAAGTGAGGAAAAGGCAAATAACAGAACAGCTAGAACAGTCTGGTACATCGCTTTACTGTAATGCAGGCTGTAAACCCAGTAAAAGACACCACTTATGTCATATCAAAATATTACGATATCCAAAATCTAAGACGATATCTAGTCTCATATCACGATATCAATATAATATCGATATATTGCCCAGCCCTACTTCGAACCGCACCAACTATATACCCCGCAAGTCTGAGATGAATGTCTCTTGTAGTCAGGTGTGTTTAGCAATCTGCGATGCAGCAGAACATGCAAAATGTAGCAGCTTGTAGTGTTTCTCTCAGAGAAATAGACTGCGGTCGAGTTCGCCCTGTACTCGCATTTATTTCCGTGGTCAAACCAGCTGCCGCTAGAGTTGGAGACAGACGCCAGCAGAGCAAAGTCTTGGTGAACAGACCAGAGAAATATGCAGTAGTCCAGAACACAGGACCTTCTTTCTGTAGTTACTTTCTTGCTTCCGCCCCAGACACATTAGACCACAGCGAACGTTCTTGCGTGATTTCTATTGACACATTTTGTTGCTACGCTTGGATTTTTCCAGGTGTGAAACCAAACCAAACCAAGGGAAATCGCTCCAAGTTAAAAAATCATCAACTGATTCGGACAAAGTTTCAAACAAACTATAGGAGTGAAAACGCAAAAGTTGCGCCGAATCCGGGATATTTTGGCTTCACTTTTGTACAGTGGGAGGATGTGGAGACGCGCCATCCATCTTTATATACAGTCTATGGATAAAATTGGACCAATCAGGAAACATTAAACAGTGTTGTTTTTGGGAGATGTGCTCCTAATTTGCATATACAAAAGCACAAACAGTACTTCACGATAGTGCAATCATAACACACTTAGCACCTGGAAGTGAAAATGTACCAGGCTTTGAATCAATGCAACGACCAAACCGCTGTCCACATGCACACAAAATGGAGACCAGTCTCTCCAGCATCTCTACTGATTAGATTACTTTCTTCCGTACTTCATCAGAGTAAACTCAATTAATGATGGTAAGGGACAAGCTCTTATAATTACTGGACCCTCGTCCTTGCATGGAATTCCCTGGCGGTTTAATCTAATCTTCCGCTACATTCACCCTGTGTGACTTTTTGCGCACGTCGAATTTGCAGTTTTGCATTCGGTGACTTCAGTGGCTCGAGGGAAGACTTAACAAGTCTGCGGAACATACGTGAGGATGAATGTTACCTCTGTAATAAGGGATGAGAAAGTAAGATGATCACCAAGGTTAATTAGAACGAGATGATTCATAAATCTATCGATTCTCGCTCTTGTCTGGGTTTGAGCAGCAAGGAGAAGTCTCTGTGACTCATTATGAAATGGTGACACAGCATCGACTGCTTAAAAGTTCGTCAGAATCTTTAAGTAGACTTGCATAAAGCTGGCATAATAGTGCTGCGTTAGGATTTGGAAAAGTTTGCTGGTCTGAATTTGAAGTGGTATTCATGATTGGAAAGTAAACAACGTCAGTAGGGAAAGTCAGCCTTACTTCTCCATTCTTCAAACAACTCCAGTGTGACCTGGTTTCAATGATGAGGACAAACAGACTTTCATTGAAGTCAGGTCATCGCATTGCTCCAAATGGTTTTCCTGTGTTGTTGGCAGAGAGCAGTCCGAAGCAGCTTGCACATAAACCAGATGTATGGTGAGACACAAAACTGGAGGCAAGCCAGAGGTCTGACACACAAAGCCATCTAATAGGGGAGAGAGGGGGGTAAATATATGCTATTGCATTTTGTGTCTATGCAAGCATATAACTAAGAGAGTACAAGTGCAAATAAATTGGGCTGGAGTTTCAGTACTGATACCAAAACATAACTTTTTAAAACCTTTTAAATCTTGATATTTTGGATCCATAAGTGGCCATGTTTTTGTTTTTTTTGTTCTGAAATATTACATACATATATAATTTAGCTGTAACCTAAATATTGATACAAGAGCAATATATCCTAAACATAATTCACATTGGTTGACATGTGCTCTCTAATCTCTGATCTCCTAATTCATTGTGTGTGTGTGTGTGTGTGTGTGTGTGTGTGTGTGTGTGTGTGTGTGTGTGTGTGTGTGTGTGTGTGTGTGTGTGTGTGTGTGTGTATGGTTGCTTTGATAAAAGAAGTGTTTCATTTTATCCACAAGATCAATGCACCCAACCCCCCCACTGCGTACACACACGCACACACACACACACACACACACACACACACACACACACGGTAACATCCCTGCCCTGTATTAAACATGGTGTCCACCTGAGATGAGGATGTATGACTACTGGAGAACAAAAACAATGCATTTTAGCCTTCTTCCCCAGGAGGTGCGGCACACTATAACATACATCGAGAGAAAAAATACTTTTGTTACTGATATGACTTTGGAGCATTTGTCATGGCTGGGTAGTCCCACACTGAGGAGAGGCAGTGCCAACAATTCAGCCCCGCTGCCTATTAGAAACTCATGGCTGCGTCTGGGATGCAGTGTGACCACCTGCAGACAGATGGGACGCATAAACGTGGATTCATTGTGTGTGTGTGTGTGTGTGTGTGTGTGTGTGTGTGTGTGTGTGTGTGTGTGTGTGTGTGTGTGTGTGTGTGTGTGTGTGTGTGTGGAAGGAGGGGGTGGCCAATGGGTACCTGTATGCTGGCGTATAGGCCCTATCATGTGCAGGAGAGCCTTTTTCCATTTTCTGCGTGATTGAACTTTGAGTCGACTTCCCCACATGTTAACATACACAGAAAGCCCCATTTGAGAAATAAAGGCTGGTGACAGACAAGCGCACATGGCGAGTCTGGCTTAAGAGCAGGCAGAGAAAAATGTATGCCTGCTGAACTCTTAGCCTCTGGCTGAACCTGCCGCCAGGGGTCGAACAGGAAAGCACACACTCCCTGCTGGAGGCTGCAGGCAGAATGACGGGAAAGACGAGAGAAAACAGCTCCTCTGATTGGCCCGTCCACTGGGACTGAGCCTGCTGACACCCGGAGCACACCATATAGAGCTCAACAGTGAGGTTCCAGAAGTTAAAATCCCATTCATTTTCTCTATAAGGATTTTGATAATTAGCCATAATGTCTAAACCAGGGGTATTTCATGTTTTTAAGCCAATGACCCCTTTAACTGAGAGAGACAGAGCAGGGACCACCTACTACATATATTGTATGAAAGGAAATTGCATATTAAATTGGACCTACAATAATGTGTAGGGCGGCCTAAAGCATTTATACATACCTTTTTTAGCAAATAGAATACTAAGCTAAAAAAAATATTGTTGACATGATGTTATAAATCATGTTTCATGTTAAACATCCATGTGGCACAGTGAATCCTTATGGCGTGTTCCGACCAAATGCGTTTCACGCAAATTCGGCGGCACGATTCCATACAAAGTCAATGCAAAGACACGAATAGGTGCCATATGATGACAGAAAGAAACGTTGCTGGTGTCTACAGCTCTACACCGGTGGGTACGCTAGTAGCGCGAGTAACGCCATTAAACAGACATTTTAATTGTTGAAAAAAAACATTCACAAAATTAACAATAATTTGGTGGCCGTCCTGCAGTAATTCTGAGGACCCCCTAGGGGTTCAGGACCCCCTGTTAAAGATCTTTGGCCTAAACCATCCAAGATAGACTGACCACCAGCAGATTGTGAAATTATGGTTTATGTTCCTGTATAAGCCATAAGTCCGTATGAAATTTACCTTGTTTTAGGAAAAGCGGTCATGCAGAAGTACTACACTACCCATATTTATTAGTGTAATAGCGAATTGGTGAAGCTCACTGTTACACAGGAAATGTTTGCCATTTTCAAAATGCGCCAAATGAAATGTTTTATGGTCATGATTCATCTCGTAGCTGGTTGGCTTGGTTCCAAGCTTAAAACTCTCTCTATAAACATTTTCTGTAATGTCAATGGAGAGAGTGAATGTGGAAAATCACTTCGGGAACCAGAGCTCTATACGTACATGGCAGATACTGGCTTTTTTTAGCCAGTCAGTATGAGGGATGAATGCCGAAAAAACACACAGCTGATGAAAGTGTGTGAACTTTAAAACTTTTTTTTAGAGCCAGAGTTTTGACTGATAGCACAAAGACATGATGTGACAATCCACTCATGTCTGCATCTGATAAAGGCCCTGGTGTGAATTCATCTGATGTGCCATTACTAGTGCCATAGTATCAAAAATCAAAGTGCTGCAACTTCTGAATGAAGAAATAACACAAAGTTGTTCTCAAAAATGAAAAGCTCATTAGCAACAAAGGCAAAGCTGAAGAGCTTATGGGGTTTTCTACTTGGTCCAGTATGAGAGTGTACAGGCAGAGCTATGGTGAGGACATATCAAAATGGGTCTGGTCTCTTCCAAACGGAGGTTTGATTACAGCCGTCTGATCGTGTGACCGCTCGTGTTTCGGCCATGTCTGAATTTTTTTTTTTAGCGATATCAAGATGTCAGCAAATAACCTGGGGAGAACAGTGTTACTATTGTCTAGAGCTGCAAAGATTAATTGATGAATCAATTAGAAGTTAACAATTGAATTAATCTGCAAACATTTTGACAGATGAATTGGTTTGAGTTATTTTCTATAAAAAACAAGTAAATTATATTTTGGGAATTTTTGAATATTTCTTGTATTCTATCCAATGTATTATTTCTTGTATATTCTGTATGTGTGCTGTCTGATATGTTGCTGCTGTAGCACTGACATTTACCAATTTGGGATCAATAAAATCTATCTAATCTAATATGGCGCACTGCAATGAATGAAAGTATTTGATCGTATTATTGGAAAGGGTTAGGGTTAGGGGTTAGGGTTAGGGGTAAGGGTTAGGGTTAGGGTTAGCCGTAACCCAAAAACTGCAATAACAGTTTGTTATAACATGGGGGATCAGGTTATATACATTTCTCTTAAAAGGTAAATTTAAAATGCCCTTAGACCTCAGAGGGTTTAAACACCATAGGTTTCTGAAAAAAACAAAAATAATAAAATAATATTAATAATGATAATTAATGTGTGTGCAAAACACTGTGTGCAGAATGTTTCAGCTTCCTCAGACTTTAGACACAGATCTAATGCAATAGAAAATGGTCATTACCAGTAAATTGTCTTTGGGCTCTTGGCAGCAACCCTCAATAAATATACAGTGGGCGCCAAAAACCCAAACACTGACACTGGTCCAGCCCAGAATGAGCAGTGTGAGGCAGGATGGGAGCTGACTTAGGTAATGTTGAAATAATCTGCAGAGCTGCAGCGTCATCTATCCGCTCTGTGTGCCCTCTATGCGCTTCTATCCAGTTCCCCCAGTCTGAAAAGCATTGACATGTAAAACTCTCCCCACATGGCCCACACCACCAACAGATGGCAAAGAACCCGAAGCAAAGTCTGTCGCAGGCAGCACACAGGCAATTTAACATAATGATGCCGCATTCCAAATTAGGACAGCGTTGTTTTTCTGCTGCAGATAATGCAGGGAGAAGGTGCACACTTAATTTTAGTTTAAATATAAATCAATTGAAAGCAAGAACCATAAATTGCAGTGATTGCGTTAAATGTGGCAAATGTTAACAGATCTGCAAAAAACAGAAACAGGGAGAGAAAAACTGTACAGGTGTGGGAAAAAAAAAATGGTGATTTTTTTTTGTGTGACGATTTTTAAAATGGAATTTTTTTCTTGCCAGAATCAATATTCTTTATTTTTTTTTTTTATTTTTTTTTTTTTTACCAATGATTCACCTACATTTTTTTCTGTTTTTACTGTATAATCTGTTTCCAGCTAAACAGAGCCAAAGCAGAACAAGTTATGTTCTTCCTTACAAAATAAATAAAATGTCAGACTGACTGACATGTGATGTCATTCAATTTATCATATCCCATGATAAATTGTCTCTAAGAGTGTATTATTTAACTTCCCAAAATCCCAAACTAAATACTATCGAATCACAATACTTTTAGAATCGCAATAAATAAATGAATACAAATCACAATACAAAAAAAAAATCGGTACCCATGTATCGTAAAAACATGTAATCTGGACAAAAGCATATTGTCCCATTTCTATAACAGAGCAACAACAACAAAAAGATGAAGAGAAAGAAAGAGAGAGGCATTTCCTGTCTATGTGTTTAGTTTGTGTTAAGGGGAAAGCTGTGGTGATTTGGGTGTGGAGCGGTGGGCATAGCCTGGGAGGAGTAGAGGAATATTACTCCCAGTCGCTGGATCCTCTCCCTCTCCTCCTCTCCTCCGTCAGTGGTGGAAGAATTATTCAGATATTTTACTTCCACACTACCACACTGCACAAATACTGTCCCAAGTTAAAGTAAATGTTACTGCAGTAAAAGTCATCAGGAAAATGTAGTTAAAGTATTAAAAGTAAAGCAGAATCCTCCCATTGTAGAAAGTGTAAAGGATCCAAACAATTGTGTGTTTAATGGTCTAATCATTTCAGCTGGACTTGCAGGCCGTTATATTGTTGGGTAGTTTTTTTTAGAATAAAACATCAGATTTTATAAACGACATGTGTTTTGTGTGCAGGAATCTTAATGTGTAACTAGTAACTAAAGCTGTCAGATGAATTTAGTAGAGTAAAAAGTACAATATTTCTCCCTGAAATGTAGCGGAGTAGAAGTAGAAAGTGGCATGAAAAGAAAAGACTCAGGTAAAGTACAAGTTCTTCAACATTTGTACTTAAGTACAGTACTGGAGTAAAAGTACTTAGTTCCATTCCACCACTGCGCTCCATGCCCTCTCAGAGTGTTTTTCCTGCAGGTTGTCTCTGCAGGAGCACAGCAGGCCCAGTCAGAGGAAATGGTCAAAGTTCACCCAGAGTACAGCAAATTAGAAGCAGCTTTGCTCTGCTCTCCGATGCGTTTTACAGAGCGGGGATATTTAGAAGAGATTTAAACACTCAAGGAAAAGAAAATAACAATGAGGAGCAGTCATCTGACTTCATGTCTGCTGGGGAAATGGACGAGGAGAGTAGCGGGGAGAAGTGAGAGTCTGCTTTTCATCAGGGATTCTAAATCTATTCCACAGAAAAAAACATTCCCAACTCTGACTTTATTTCTCGATTTGACTTACGTACTATAATTGGTAGGGCTGGGACGGTATGTTTCTTCCCGATTAGATTCTTTCACGATACATGGGTGCCAATTTAAAAGCACAAAGAGTAGTTCTGACAAGTAACAAATATATAAATACAAACAATGTCATATAACCATATAACACAAGTGTGTGTTATATATATATATATATATATATATATATATATATATATATATATATATATATATATATATATATATATGCGGTTGCAGCGCAGAGGTTGTTGAAATGCGAGAGGGGTTGCTTTTGAATTCGCGGCAATTTGTGAAAAAAAAAGCACAGCACTTTTCAGATGGAACTGGATTCACAGTGTAAAGCAGAGATATTCAACAGGGGGTCCTCAGAGTTAGTGCAGGGAGGCCGCCAAATTATGTAAAAACAAAAAAAAAGAAATACTTTTTTCAAAAATTAAAATGTCTGAACCTATACATTAATATGTATCCAACACAATATCAGCTAGTTAAAATGGAGAGGCATCTCCTTTCATTTCACTGTTGTACATCGCTTTTTATCCCCCCATCACCCACCACCACCACCCCTGCCCCTTTCTGCCTTCTATTTCACACGCCCACTAAATTAGCGTGTGTGTGCAAGCTGTGCTAATGGGTTTACATGTCCATAACAGAGGCGCTTAAGCCTTGAAGACAAAAAAAGGCCCCAATTAAGCCATAACACACATCATCTGTAGAAAATATATCACGCGGGAACATCGCACTCTGTCTTTTTAAGTGACAATATGAAAGGGCTGCTCGATTATGGAAAAAAATCATGATTACTTAACACGACAACTCATTATTGCTAAAGTTGCAATTATTGAAGTTAAAAAAAACAGTGAAACTGTTCAACAGATCACAAGTAAAGACACCTTCAACTGTGAAATTTCCCTAAGTAGTTTCGCCGCTGGAACTTATTTTTTCATTTCACGAGACGAAATAAGAGGTTAGTTGCAAAGCGTAATGTGCAAAATAATCAAGATGAATCTGTTTTTGTGATCATTAGGAGCTGAAATCGTCACAGTGATTCAAATTTCGATTGACTGTACAACCCTACAATATCAGCGGCTGTGTTAATAGACGATCACCTTTCCACCTTTTTGTCTGATAGCTTTTGGATTTGTTATGATGAGATTTAATGTTTGTTTCTTCACACAGCGTGGGTATCATGTGCAGCCATTCTTTAGCCGCAAAGCCCATTTCATGTTTGTGAAGGAGGTCCTTGATCATTCTTAATTAGCATCTAAATTGGAAGAGGAAGTGCATTAATGGTTGGCTCGTTGTCAATGTGGCTAATTAACACCCAGGAGGTTTCCATTATCCCGAACAAATACATTAATAAAGCAACATTTCACTGACCCTGAGAGAGCCTTTTTCTCAAATCAAAGTCTAATTTGAACAGCGCCTTTTCAAACAAAGAAAGGGCACACGGTGTCCTGGGATGGCACAAGGAACCCTAACCTTTAACCAATAAAGGATCAAGTTGTTTTGGACTTTTTCAATAGACCTACCTATGAGTTTAAGGGGCCTTTTAAAGTGGAAGTCCGGTACAATTTAACCTATAACCCCACAGTGTGTAAACAGTAGTAGAGCAGCTTCTTAAAGCTGCATGTGCACAGACTTTAAACAGCTCTTTCACAGGGCCGTAGCCAGGTTGTAAACCAAGGCCGCCCAATTTGGGGCCCACGGGTCAAGTTTGGTCCCATGAATATAAAATAAACTATAAATACAGAAATAAAATATATACATACAAAATAATAAAAGAAGCTAGGGTTAGCCAAAAGAAAAAGCAAGCCAAATATGTTGCAGTATTCTCTACAGTCTTACATTAACACGTATTCAAGCTTTATTGTGTGAACTGTCCTCTTTCAAAACCTATGGAAAAAAAACACGGAACTATAGGTTTTTCTATACTACTCTCCTCAGTCTGACTACATTCATGACGATCATGTTTTAATAATTGAATTAAACTTTGAGTTAAGTGAACTAAGAAACCTTAGGTGCTTGTGCAGGTGATTCATTTCTAACTTCACTGTTTGACTGTCGAAAAGAAAAAAAGGTTACAGATGTTATAAACAATACGCGATCTGTAATAGACAAGAGAATAGCAGATTTTGACCGCGTGTTATCTGAGAATTGATGACGGCAGTAACGTCGTGGAATAAGTGAAATAAACTACCATTCATACGAGGAATTTCAAATGACAGAAAATTATTTTTCAACACTTCATGGAGTTATTAAATTGGAAATGTGTCGAGAAATTGGATGGTATTATGGAATAATTATTTGGGCAAAATTAAATTAAACAGGGAAGAAATTCCGTTTTCTTTGGTTTGACCATTACAAATAATATATGTCTCATTTTTCAAATCCAGTTTTATACGTTTAGTACACATGACGTGGATAAAACCTTTAGTGGGAAATAACTTTCCAATCGCTTTAAATTATTTTTTTTATTTATTCATTCTCAAGAGAGACCTGTTAAAGAGTGGACTGCCAGGAAATTCATCATTTTCTATCGTTTAAATTATTTTTGAAGTAAATCTTTTTTTTTTAGCTTTCTTTGTCACATACAATAGTAACTTAATATATTTATGTTTTGGACAGCTGCTTGGACAAAAGTATTTTAAAGATATCCACCTTGCATTCTGGGAACTTGTGATGGGCCCTTTTTTCACTATTTTCTGACATTTTAGAGTCAACACCAATCATTGCGAAAATAACAGTTGCATTTCTGTTCTGAAATGTTGCTATTTTTTCAAAAGAACATAGTCAACGTCATTCACAGGTAAATACATGTATGCATAGGCGTAAATTACAGGTGGGATTAAAACTGGCCAGTGCAATCCCCCCCAAAAAAAGTATTATCATTTCCTTTACATGAATAAAGAAATTTGCATGAGGGAGTAACTCGGGTTCAACATGTGTGGGGGGGTTGAGATCTCCACTTTTGAGCTAAATTTACATTTTGAGCATCAAACACTTCTTTTTCTGCATTCTAGTGAATTTTTTTTTTTTTTGGGGGGGGGGGGGGGGGGGGGGTTCCACTGGCCAGTTTTGATTATTATTATTATTATTATTATTATTATTACTACAACCCCCCATCTCCCACCTGTAAATTCCGCCTATGCATGTATGTGTGTAGAGTTAAGTTGTATGCCTCTGTGTTGGGTTAACAGGGGGACATGTACCTGTTGTAGGTTGTTATTCTGGACTGTTCTACATTGATATTAATAAATAAACCTTGGGGGGGGGAGGGGGGAAGAGAAAATAAAAATTCCTTTTCCTTCCTTTTTCAACCCTGCACTTGGTTTATTGCTTGATTGACGTGAGAAATGTCTGTGTATTAACAGTTAAATGACCAGAAATGGTCCATTCAACAGGATTCACGGTGGTATTTTAGTTTTTTTATTAAGAATTACATAATCTGTGCTTTGATAACTTTTGTCCACAACAGACATTTGGATTTGGGAGACTAACACTTCGTTTGTCGCTTTTTACATTTTTTTACTTTTTTTTTTCTTGAATTTCTTGTTGCTTTTTACAACATCTTGGGTGTTTTTTTTCGACATTTTGGCACTTTTTTTTTTAACCATTGTGACATTTTTTATGAGGATTTTGTTGCATGTTTTTCATTTATTGCTTTTTTTCTGAATTGAGTACTTTTACTTTTGATACTTTGAGTACATTTTCCTGATGATACTTACATACTTTCACTTAAGTCACATTTTCAATGCAGGACTTTTACTTGTAACAGAGTATTTTTTTGTGTGTGGCATTAGTACTTTTACTGTAGTAAAAGATCTGAATACTTCTTCCACCACTGTCTCCTTTTAACTGACCATGTACTGATGAGTCAAACAGACACAGTGAGGCTTTTTAACACATTTTTGTATGTTTTTCCCCTTCAAATTTCTTGCCACTTTTTCAACATTTTGTGCTTTTTTCTACGTTTCTTTTAATTTTAACCTTTCGCTTTTTTCAAGAATTATTCTCTCCAAATGTTCTGTATTTTAACTGTAGCTACACATCATGTCCGTTTCATTAATGACAGGACAAAGTCCGGGGAATGAGCTGCCAGAACTTTTCTGTTATTTTACAGATTTCTTTTCGTATAGCCTAGTGTATAGTGTGCAGCCTCTTTTGACTGAGCGCCCTTGAGCAAACACTTCCTGAGGAATGACAGCTGGAGGCTGCTCGTTATCACGCGAGCATAAATCACAGAGTGGCAGCAGGGCGCCAGGGAAAAACAAACACTGACAAGTGCCGGATGAGCACACAGTCAGTGTTGGACACACATCAGGATGATAATACATGTTTTACTGTAAATATGTAACCCGACCCGGTACTCTCTGTATAATCGGGGCTCTATCAAGATCGCCTAATCAACATCATAATAAGTGACTGTCTGTAGCCTTTGCTGTTGCCAAAAATGCTGATTTTCTTTTTGGAAATGGAGAGAACGCAGTGCTCCACACATTCAAGACTGGAGAGATGCACCGTTGGACATATAGCTAAACTAGAAATAGGAATCCAAATCAGAATACTTTATGGATCCCCTCAGGGAAATTTGGGAGAATGTTGTAGTTGCTCGCAGTCAAATTCAACGTAAATAATAGTAAGAAAAGAGTGATTCAATAAGTGTAAAAAGTAACAAAGTCGCATAGTTACACTCTACTGTACTTACTTGTAAAAAAATAAATAAAAATACAGTAAATATGTAAGGAATATAGGAGCAACATCTGCACTCTGCTGTTAAAATACAGGAATTATTTCACATCTTGTCATAAAATTGCAGTTGTCAAACAACACAACAAACCATTTGCTCCTATTATAATAATGAGTTTATCTTCATCTGATCATCTATGTTCCTTCTGAGTTATAGACCTGCAAAGCTGAATCTATTAGGCTAACCGATTAGTTGTCAACTATTAAATTAATCCACAACTATTTTGATAATCCATTAATCGGTTTGAGTCATTTTTTTTTTTTTTTGGAAAATCTTGAATTTCTCTGATGTCAGCTTGTTAAATGTGAGTATGTTCTAGTTTTCTTCTCTCCTCTGGGACAGTACACTAAATGTCTTTGAGTTGTGGACAAAACAAGACATTTGAGGACGTCATCTGGGGCTTTGGGAAACTGATCCATTTTCTGACATTTTAGAGACCAAACAACTAATCGAGAAAATAATCGTTATAGCTATGCAGCCCTACTGAGGGGAAATTTCTTTCTACTTTTTTTCCCCCACTTGTATCATTCCTAGTCACGCAGCTGCCTTTCAAGGCTGGACCAAAAACTAGCAGCAGTCCATCGATCAGCCGCTGGCCAATTGAAAACGCGAGAGGTTGACATGTTCCGATAGCAGCCTGCTAATCTTGTTGAGAAGTCCGCGCTGGACCATTTATCTAAATCAGTGTCACAGAGCTCGCCGGGCCGCCCCTCCTGCCCTGCGCGGCCGGGGAGGAGGTGTGTTAACACCGCGAGCCTGCCTGCCTGCCTGCCTGTGTTTACTCTGGGCATTCCTCTGAACTAACTGATCTGAGAGCAGCCATACATCAGCAGCTTCCACTGCTCGGGATTTATGACGGCGGCGCACCCCCCAGTAGGAGTGAAATATGACGTTTTGGGAGAAAGTTCTGGAGAGTTTTCTACGGCTCCTAACATCAAAACAAACTCTTTTTTTCCTATTCACCTATTATGTCTTCAGTTGACATAAATTAAAGGCCTGAAATGCCAGAAAAAAATAATCTTAAAAATGAATATAGGCTATATATATCCAAAAAGGTCACAATTCCAATTGGTGTGATTTGAAATGATCTGATCATCACACCTGGAGGCCCTTTATGGCAACTTGTTGTGAACCATAGGGACCATGGACTCAGCCTGCACCGGCCCATCGCCCCCTCGCAGCTTTCAGTGAGCCAGTAAAGCACACAAACAGCCAGCAGCAGCAGCAGCAACAACAACACGCAGAAGAGATGGAGGATGAGAAGTTGGGACCTACAGTGTGCGCTCCGCCGGTGCTGCCACTCTCTGTGCGCCAGTCCGCTGATGCACGCCTTCAGAGCCTTCTCCTGTAGCATGCACGAGGACGGGCTGGACGTGTAGAAGTCCAGCATCTGCCCGGGACTCACAGCCAGCACGTCCATGCAGTCAAACATGATGCCGGCGCGTCGTTCAGCCACAGTCTGCTGATGCGTTATGGAGAAATATCAGCGGCATAAAGCGCACACAACTCCATCAAACTCCGCTGTTGTCCCCCCCACCCCCCTCCTCCTCCTCTTCTTCTTCTTCTTCTTCTTCTTGGCACAACAGATTTCTCTCCTCTTGTTCTGCTTCGTCCCGCACCGGAATCATGAATTTTCTCGGACTAAAAATACTCCACGGCTCCTTCTAAATGCTCATTTGCCATTTTTTTTCTTCTCTCGTGTCCAGTCACGCTGCCACGGACGTGTGAACGGGACTCATAATACTACTACTAATAATCTAATAATAATATCCCCGACGTGTTTTCATTGACTCGCCCCGTCCCGGTCCCCAGCAGCCAGCCGTGTGTGAAGCGCAACCGGAGATGGAGGATATCTTTCTTTTTCCTCTTACCAAAAATAACACGGATGGCGTTTTTAAAAAGCACACCTTCTCCTCTCCGATGACGAATGGGTTATCCGTCCTCCCGTGCAGCTCATTTCCAACTAGTTTTGCCACAGAGAGTGAAAGATTGAATTGCCTAATATATGCGAGTGAACTTTGTATGAACCCTTCCGTGGCTGCTGGCCTTCAAATGACCCAGGGAGGCAGGGAGGCGGGCGGGCGGCTGACAGCACTGCAGCTCCGCAGCGCGGAACAAGGCGTAGACAAGAAGCGCAGGCGACACACACAATAAGAAAGATCTTTTTCTTTTTTCTTTCCTTTTTCTTGGAAAGTAACAAAATACACCACCGTGCCCAAAATTCGAAACGATCTATTTACTTTTTTTTTCTAAGTGTGAAGCTGAAGAAGAAGTCTCACCACATCTCTGAGTGTCTGCGCTGTGAGGCTTTTAGTGAGGGAAAAAGCTCCATTCTTACAGAGAGAAATGGCCATGGAGAGTATAATAGTTACTAATAGTAAATACATCAATGAATAAATATGTAAGTCTGTGAGTGTCATTTTCAAGCGAATTATTTCTGGATGTTTAACCCTTGTGTTGTCTTCCCTTCAACCTTGAAAAAAACACTTTTTTTCTGACATTTTTGACGCCTTTTTTTCACAATTTTGTTTTTGCTTTTTCCAACGTTTTAAATGTTTTAAATTTTTCTCCTACACATTTTCAGCGCTTATTTCGACGTCCCATATTTTCTGATATAAAACAAAAATTTAAAACTGGTCAATGTGACCGGATGTCAACACAAGGGTTAACTGATGGAAACTTTATTTTGATATTTCTGGAGCGAGTTGTAGATGCAATGGAAGTAAAGAAACGCTTGTGACACAAACAGAAGACCGTTTTCTTCTTCCTTTTTCTTGGAAAGAAAATACACCACGGTGCCCAACATTCGACAATGTTTTTTTTTTTATGTGAAGCTGAAATATTAGTCTTACTACATATCTGAGAGTCTGAGCTGTGAGGCTTTCAGTGAGGGAAATGGCCATGGAGAGCACCAATAGTAGGCTTTGTGTTCATACAAAAAATAATAAGAGTATAATAGTTACTAACAGTAAATAAATGAATCAATAAATTAAAGTACGTGAGTGTCATTCTAAAGTAAATCACTTCTGAATGTTTATTAACTGATGGAAACTTTATTTTGACATTTCTGAAGCATCCTGTTTGACTTTTGCTCGTCGCTAAAATGACACAAAAGACAGAATCAAGATCTACAAGGTTTGTAAGATTATAGTCTGGCTTTGCCAGACCCTCCTCCAAAGTGCGCTGGAGGAGGGTCTGGCTAGTCCACACAGCATTCTGGGATGGGACGAAAACATGCTCTGGTTTATTGGCATTTCTTTAGCCCAATCACAATCGTCTTGGGCGGTGCTAAGCACCGGTGAAAAGTCGGTGCCGAGGCAAAATAGTCTCGGTAAGGTGGAACATGTGTAGGTTTAAAAGTAGTTTTAGTCGTGCAACAGAAAACTCAGATTGAACAGATAGTCTAGCTAGCTGTCTGGATTTATGCTGCAGAGATCTGAGGAGCAGTTAACCCAGCCCAGTCTCACGGCAGTTCGTGAAATGGTCAAGTTATTTCGTGTAATATCTATTGATTCGTGTTCACAGGGACGTTTTTCTCGTTTTTTTCATGGTGGCCAGCACGAAAATGTAAAGTAATGTATTTCAATGGGAAGCATATTTCGTGATCACAGCATGAATATGGTAGGGAGTAGTATGAAAAGCTGAAAATCCGCGTAGGGAAGTTGGTCGGGGTGGTGGGTCAAGAACACAGGACTTTCACCCGGGAATCGCATCCCGTGTGAGGCGTCCTTTCCCGGTTGTTTTTTTCTTAAACCCAACCTCTGTATAGATGGTTCCCATTCCGTGCTGGCCACCACGAAAAAAACGAGATAAACGTGTTATTGTATACGAATCAATAAATTAGAAATAACGTGACAATTACACAAACTGCCGTGAGACCGTGTTGGTTAACCATAGTTAACTCATGTATGGGCTGAGTTGTAGATGCAATGGGAGTAAGGAAACACAGGTGACACACACATAAGAAAGATCTTCAAACTAAATACTAGCCTGACAAGCCAGACCCATATCCAAATGTTGGGTCTGGGAACTCACCATTGGCAGGGCTCAATCCCAGGGGCAGAATAAACGGTTGTCTTTCAAATTCCCTCTACACTCATAGAAACCAGAGCAACGCTAGCTGATAGAGTGAACTTTTGCCGTATCCGGTCGGTAAAACTCCGAACACATCTTCCTTTTTTAACCCTTGTGTTGTTGACAAAACAAGGGTTAATACAGCACCTTAGTGCTTTTTTGTACAGCATGTTGGTCAGCTTAAGCTGTGTTGTACCTTCTTGCCCCACCCCTGGCTGTCAAGTGCAATCGCAAAGATTGAAATACTTTTTCCACCTCTTTATACATGTCGTAACTGTTGTGAAACACTCGCCGTTTGGCCATGTTTAGGCACAAAAACTACTTGGTTATGTTTCGGCACCAAAACCACCCAGTTAAGTTTAAAAAAAGATTGTGGTTTGCGTTAAAAATCAGACATTACTTTACTTACTGTTACGCGTGTGCCGCAGAATGTAGCTCCGTTTGTTCCGTAAAGTTAAAAATACTCACGGAATTATTTTCAAACAGGACATGAGCTCTCCTGGGTGAAAGTCCATCCACCACCCCCCCAACCTAGCCTATATCCTACTTTGTCACCTTACTTGGTGCTGAACCAGCTGAACCCAGTGATATGATCTGAACCTAAACAGTTGTCCAGTTTAACACTGTTCACTGAGAACTCAACACATAACGGATCAGCCATGCTAGTTAGCTAACAAACAGCCTTGATCCATACATTTCATGATCAGTGTTCATTGTCCTGTACTGGTGAAATCCGCCCTCTGCATTCTTTCAGACTTAAGGTCCTTGCACGCAGAGTCCGAAATTTACGTGTGAAATTTTCAGACGTTAAAAAATAAACGACCTCACATTGTGTGAGTCATGTATGAGAAGGTATGAGCCTATCCAGAAAGCAGCACAGAAAGATGCTTGCAGAGTGCAACGTACAATTTCATAACTCAGATAGTCTGCTGTCAAGATGAAAGAGGGGAATTTGAGAGAAACAGAAAAAGAAGAGCAACAGTGTAGTGATGGAGACAGAGAGAGTGAGGGCAGCGCAACTCCTTCAGGTAGCCGCGGTGCCAAACGCAAGAAGACGCAGACAGAGAGGACAGGCAGAGAGAGGTAACGTTACTGCAAGTGGAGAGGAGGACAGAGAGGCAGAGTCACATTGTGTATTGTTTTTGCGAAATTATTTTGCAACTGATTAATTAATACGCATCGGATTCTGTGCAAGGTTTCTGTGCGTTATGAATTTTTAGGAAGACATACGAAAATTTTGGATGTTTTTAACAGCTATATACTACTATTCCTGTATGGATGTGATATGATTTCTATCATTTTTTCCGGCCTGGCTGGCAGGTTAAAACATGAACAACTACAGACCTTGAACGCTGCAGAACATTATTTTATTATCCAGTTTGACAGTCAGTCATAACGGAGAAAGAACATAAATATATTACTTTAAAGTAGATTTTCTTCGGGTATAAATTACATGGAATCGGATCGGTGCATAAACTCCAGTACTTTCCGAGACCGATACCAGCATTTTAGGCAGTATCGGAGGCTTTTCCGATACTGGTATCGGTATCGGAATCTCTCTGCTCAGGGAGTAAAGGAGTTTGGGAGAGGGGAGGTGAATCTTGTTAGTGTCTACTAACTTAAACATGCATTCATTAATACTTAATTAATTATTCAAATTATTTTTTCCTTGAATTTGAGGAGCACATACAGCTACTGTATTCTCATAAAGAATGTATATGCTGAACAAGAGATCCTATTAGAGCTTCCTCTCTTTTATAGACTCATGATAACCATCAGGGACCTCGGCACCTATTCCATGTTCTTCATTTAATGCAGAGAAGAGATGTGCTTTGCAGTTTTTCTCAATCGCTTTGGCACAGTCTTTGAATGACTATAAAAGTTTGTTAAACTATATGACTATTTATAGGAACATTAGGTCAGTTTTTCACAGGACTATAGTCATTTATCATTGCTTTGGCACAGAAACAGTGAAAACACACCGGTCGCGTATAGTCGCGTAGCGCAGCTATTTTTATTTTGATGCCCATGTTATCCAATCTGTCTGCTCATACTGGGCGCAGAGTGGCTGCGTCAGCCTGCGCGCTGCAGTGATCGTTTCAGCGTCTCCTCTATTTCTTGCGCGAGACGCGAGCGAATGTGTCAAACCAGGCAGGTAATCACATACAGGAAGACCACAGTGCAGCCGGATGCTTTACAAAAATAAAACACATTTCAAAATAAAACACCTAGGTTCACGGTGATTTTGGCTGTCTTGACTTCTCACAGCGAGACGCGATCTGGCACACGGAGAGAGAGACGGACGGACAGAGAGAGTGTGACACACACACACACACACACACACATACACACACACACACACACAACACACACACACACACACACACACACACACACTCACATTAAGGCTGAGAGGAGAAGGATCGCTTTGTGACAGCCAGTATGAATGGCCAGGCGTGCAATCAGGCACGTATCAGTCTATATCCTTTGCGTTCCACTTCTGGGATTACACTGGTGCTGCAGGAAATTCAGCCGGATGCATTTACCGTTTCCTTCTGATTTTTTTTTGTGTTGGAATTTTAAATTCTGTGGTTAACTGCTCCTCAGATCTCTGCAGGGTAAATTGAGACAGCTAGCTAGACTCTCTGTCCAATCTGAGTTTTCTCTCGCACGACTATTTTGCAGCGGCTCTGTGCAGAGTTTAGCAATACCAATGACGATTGTGATTGGTTTAAAGAAATGCCATTAAACCAGAGCATGGTTTCCTCCCATCCCTGAATGCTGTGTGGACTAGCCAGACCCTCCTTCAGCGCACTTTGGAGGAAGATCTGGCAAAGCGAGACTAGGCACGTATCTACGCTACGCGGGCTATACACGCCCGGTGTGGTTTCACTGTAAGCCTTGCAGATCAAAATAGTTTGCATTAATTTGCTATTGAATCATATTATTCTCAAATGCAACTATATAGGTATGTGGTTTTGTTGTAAACGTTTTCAGATGAATAGACGTAGGCAAGATGGGGAACAATGCAACTTCCTCCTAATTTAGAGCAACCAAACACAAACAGGTGACAGGTGAGGATATCACAGCAGGTTCTTGTAGGGGGGTGGGGGCTGCGTCATGCCAAAAGTTTTTCCCTCGTTGCATTGCAAGGGAGGATATCAGGTGTGATGTCAATAAAATATTGTGGCCAGACAGAGAGGAGAGATTGGATGACCCTTGAGGTCGATAGATTTGCAGCATATTTTCTTTTTTCTTGCACATCTTGCACAACAGTTCCTGAAAATGTTGCTGTTGTATATCTTTTTTCTGTACAAGCTTCCTTTGAGTATTTGCGGTTGGCTGGTGTATACATACACTGAGCAAGTATAGCGTGTGCCATGGCTGACATCAACACTATTCAGCAGCCTAAATGTACAATGTTAGCAACTGGACGATATTTGTACATAGTGGGTAACTATCACTGATCAGTGTGCATTGTCTGCATGCACACTTAGAGTCATATCTGACATTTAGAGCCGTGCTGTTTTCAGTTGATACATTTTGGACAAAAAGGAAGCAAGACGTTGATTCCTGGTTAGCTGAGTTGCTCAGGGATAGAGATGGTCCGATTCCATCTTTTGCTTCCCGATACCAATTCTGATACCTAAACTTGCGTATCGGCCGATACAGAGTACCGATCAGATACCAGTGTGTCAAATATTTTATTGTTTTACCAGCTGTATACTACTATCTCCATATGGAAACAGGATTATTTTTATTGAGTAATCATCTTTTGCAGGTCACTTAGAATGATGTTCTGAATGTACCACGTGGTGTGAGGGTTGTACTTAGAGTTTTGACAAAAGTTTGTTTTAGTAAATGTGCATACAGAGTATTGTTATGAGGACACACAAGGCTGATGCTGATCTTATTCAAATGGGAAATGGGAGTTCCCTCAGTGGCTTCAGTAATGTCAGTGTTTTAATGTTTCAACACATACTGCATTATGCCGTCTTAAAGGAAATTTCTTCTTGTTTTTTCTATTTAATCTGAGTCCAGTTTTTGTAGAATTGACCATTGTTTTACTCCCACACTCTATGGCTGAGATCTGGGAATATACTGTCACAGGTTTCCACAGCTTTACAATAATAAAGCAAGCCAGACACAAAATGGAATGCTGCATGAAAAGAGCCAAGTCGCCCTCGAAAGTGTTTCCAGAAACCTCTTTATATCGTCCTCTACACAATGCTCCCTAGTGTTTAGTGAGGTTTGAATCAGTGAATGATTTTCGGCCACGGTTAAGGTAGTTATATGGTTTGTCTAAGTACTGTGGTTTAGATTACTGTTTTTTTTTTGTATTTTGCTTGTGACCCTTTATAACCAATGGATTTTTACTCATGACCACTGATCACATGTTGCATATGTCCATGAGCTGGGAGCAGTTTAACCAGCAACCAACAAGAGCGATGTTTCCATTCTCACGTTGTGCCATTTTAACAGTTAACAAGAAAGTGCACTTAAACACACAGCAAAGACTACAGCCGATGACCAACCAGCACATGCGTTCTGCGCCTGCGCGAGAAAAAAATAACTCCATAGCAGCAAGCAGTGGTAGTCTGCATATCCAACACATTCCACTCCCAGCGCGTCAAAAAGTTTTTACAACTTGTTTTGAAAGTTAATATTTTTTGCCATTATATTTTCTTATTTGAAAGGAAAACTAGTGGGAAAATGTAGCTATTGATTAGAAAATGTATTATTAATGATGATACCTTATTTGAAGGGGGACCCAAAAATCACAGCTGAATTCAATCCAGAAATATCACCATCAACTTCAAGCCCGGCATCAAACCTACTCAAAAATGTATGTTTGAAGAAAAACTGCAAGTTGAGTCTCTAGCCCAGTCTCATGTACTCCGTGTATATGGTAGGCTACGTATACAGCAGCCACAGTTGTCTGTGTTGAAAGCCAGACACACACTCACACTTGTCAGAGTGATTGATGGAGTAAGGCAGGCAAAAATGTAGGTCCTTCCATTCATTTTGAACAGGGGCAGTGTGTTTAGGCTATGACGGGGTTTGCCGCTGGGGGGGGCACTCAAAAGAAACGCAGTGGGCCTGCGGCGAAAAGTTGAGAATGACTCAACTTTTGAAGAAATGCAACAAAAGGTCACGCTGCGGTGGCCAATCATGTAACCGCCGATCAAACTTGACGCTGAACTTTATCGCTGCTAAAAGAAAGTTTAAAAGTGCTCATATTATGCTCATTTTCAGGTTAAAAATAAAAAAAATAAAAAATGTATTTAGAGGTAATATCAGAATAGGTTTACTTTTGTTGTTTTGTTGTACTGCACATTGCTGCAGCTCCTCTTTTCACCCTGTGTGTTGAGCTCTCTGTTTTAGCTACAGAGTGAGGCATCGCACTTCTGTTCCATCTTTGTTGGGAGTCGCACATGCTCAGTACCTAGGTAAGGACTACTAGCCAGTCAGAAGCAGAGTATGAGGGCATGTCCTGACAGTTCCTAGGTAAGGACTACTAGCCAGTCAGAAGCAGAGTATGAGGGCGTGTCCTGACAGTACCTAGGTAAGGACTACTAGCCAGTCAGAAGCAGAGTATGAGGGCGTGCCACGCTAGCAGCTAGGTGAGTATTATAACGTGTGTTACAAAGTGACCACGTCTGTCTCTGAAGTAAAGGCTGGACTACAACAGAGCTGTTTGGAGCAGTTTGTGAACAGTGTTTTCTGTTGGAGATGGTAAGACCCTTTGGGGTGGACTTTGGGCTTTTACACTTTGTAAACCTATAACATGTAGAAATAAGTTATATAACACAATAAAGGAAAGGGGAAAAGCCAAAAAGCATAATATGAGCACTTTAAAACACTATGAGGGTAAAAAACGAAACACAAGCACTGAACTGCCCGGGAGTTTGTGTAATAGCTGAATGTTTCCTGCAACAGCAAAGCACTCACTCTGTCTCGCTCGTCTCTTTTCTTTCTCTCTCTCTCCTGTGAAATAAAGCTGCCTTCAAGTGCTTCAAGTTGGAAATCTATAAACCATCTGAGGGAAAACAGCAATTGTGAAATATAACGTTTACTTGTGCTACATTGAGGGTGGGCGGGGATAAATAATACAACAATGTGTCACACAAATGGGCCGTTTGTTAAGTGACACTCCCACACCGCTGCACAACCCTGCGCCAAACCGCCAAATCGCTTTTTTTTGGTCTGAGCATAGCTTAAAGAAGGCAGTTTGAGAGGGAGCGGGCGGCCCAAGTGGTGCACAGCACACTGATCCCCACCGAGCTCATGAATATTGCACAAGAGCCTACAGCAGAGCTGAAACAGGAACCCCTGGACCCCCGCCCCCACCCCCGACACACACCAGCTGACCCCCTGCAGTACAGCCGATGTAACAGTAACCCCTGGACACACACACACACACACACAAACACACACACACACACAACCCCGGTCAGCGCGGGTAATGAATCCACCTGAAAATCCACCTGTAATTAGAAGGTGATAATGAACCCATCCATCAAGATAAGCCGCTTTTTGGCATCAGTGCTCCGCAGCTCATGGCCCGACGCTGCCAAAACTCACCAGCCTGTGACAATACACAGCGTAGCTGATCATTTAATAAGGCCGGGCAAAGCCTGACAGCTTCGAGGACGACACACATGCAGCGGCTGCTATTCTAGCTTTTGTTTAGTTTAGTTTTATTTTGAACATGTTCAAAAAAAGAGGGAAAAAAAGATAAATAAGAACAAGTATATTTCAGTACAAGCAAGAAAACCAACAGAAACAAAATCCTCAGCAATCATCTTTTTTTTCAAAATGATTGTAAATGATTCAAATAAGCATTCACGTGTTCAAATAGGAGAAGGAAGAAGTTAAAAACAACTTTGCAGGTCCTACCCTTTTTTCTTCTTCTATTTTTGTACTTTAGTAATGTACAAAACTATTTCATTCTTCACTTATTTTCATGTATACATACACATACATGCTATGGAGGGATTTACATTAAGGGCCATAACTAAATAAATTAATACATAAATAAATGCATAATTGTATAATCAAATGTCTAAATGTGTATATATTTATTTATACCTTCATTTATACTTTTATTGATACACTTTTATTTGTCTACTCATTTATTTAGTTATGGCCCTTTTAATCCCTCCATAACATGCATATTTATATACTTACATGCACATATGCACATGCATACACACATACATATACTCTGTACTGAGCTTCAACACGAGCAGAAAGTGGATAAGTTAACCACCTATCTGAAGCTTCAGGTACATTTTTAATTCCCGTCTCTTCTCCACAACAAACCCTCATTTCATATCATATTCATGAGCCGAGCTGTGGGTCAAACCCCGTTCAAACTGCTATATTTAGTTACACTTGCACTTAGCCTATTGGTAATTTAATTGAAGCTGCGTGGCAGAAGCAAATATATTTTCCACTCAGGTTGTGTATCCATTCCAAAGCGTGCATGGGAATCATGCCTTTGTGTAGGCAACGTGATACACAGAGGGAAATTGAAGATTAGGATTAATTTCGATTTGCGTCATTGGCATAAACTCTTAACATTTAAACAGTGGAACATTTACGGATATAAAATACCTTCCCATTTCAGAATATTTTTTATTGTATTAAAGATTAATTGCATACAGATACATAAGGTTTAAAAATGTTTATATTTGTGTCGTATATATATATATATATATTTGCATATGCAGAGAGGCGTGAGCAGGCGGAGGATCAACAGCTTGTTCCTTTCAGGTTGATTCATATTGTCACTACACTTAAAGTGCTCATATTATGCTCATTTCCAGGTTCATAATTGTATTTAGAGGTTGTACCAGAATAAGTTTATGTGGTGTCATTTTCAAAAAACACCATATTTTTGTTGTACTGCACATTGCTGCAGCTCCTCTTTTCACCCTGTGTCTTGAGCTCTCTGTTTTAGCTACAGAGTGAGGCATCTCACTTCTTTACCATCTTTGTTGGGAGTCGCACATGCTCAGTACCTAGGTAAGGACTACTAGCCAGTCAGAAGCAGAGTATGAGGGCGTGCCCTGACAGTACCTAGGTAAGGACTACTAGCCAGTCAGAAGCAGAGTATGAGGGCGTGCCCTGACAGTACCTAGGTAAGGACTACTAGCCAGTCAGAAGCAGAGTATGAGGGCGTGCCCTGACAGTACCTAGGTAAGGACTACTAGCCAGTCAGAAGCAGAGTATGAGGGCGTGCCCTGACAGTAACTAGGTAAGGACTACTAGCCAGTCAGAAGCAGAGTATGAGGGCGTGCCTTGACAGTACCTAGGTAAGGACTACTAGCCAGTCAGAAGCAGAGTATGAGGGCGTGCCTTGACAGTACCTAGGAAAGGACTACTAGCCAGTCAGAAGCAGAGTATGAGGGCGTGCCCTGACAGTACCTAGGTAAGGACTACTAGCCAGTCAGAAGCAGAGTATGAGGGCGTGCCCTGACAGTACCTAGGTAAGGACTACTAACCAGTCAGAAGCAGAGTATGAGGGCGTGCCCTGACAGTACCTAGGTAAGGACTACTAGCCAGTCAGAAGCAGAGTATGAGGGCGTGCCATGCTAGCAGCTAGGTGAGCATTATAACGTGTGTTCCAAAGTGACCACGTTTGTCTCTGAAGTAAAGGCTGGACTACATCAGAGCTGTTTGGAGCAGTTTGTGAACAGTGTTTTCTGTTGGAGATGTAAGACCCTTTTGGGGGGGACTTTCGGCTTTTTCACAAAAAGATATATAACACTATAAAGGAAAAGGAAAAAGCCAAGCAGCATAATATGGGAACCAATTGTGCAGTTCACATTTTCATAGTTACCCAATGAGGGAATTTTGTACAAACACGGTCAGTTCTCCATCAAATTGAGTTATTTTGTGGAATGAAAATATACATTTAATGGATTCCTCTGTCATTTTCTATGTCTAAAAATAGACGTAGAAATGCTCTGCTGTCTCAACTGTGTGATTTTGGAGGGAAAACAAGATAACTCTTAGGAAACTGTTGCTTTTACTGTAAATATGGCGATTCTGTTTCTCTACATTTTTTCTTTTTATTAATTATTTTATAAATTTCTTGAACACAAACACTTAAAATGTATTTTGGATTTTTTTTATGTCTACATTAGTGTATGTACTTTGGTTGTGGTTTTTATAGAAGCCGTTACAGGTTTCTATTTTTGTATTTCTTCAATGTAATTAGTTTATGTTCTGTGAAACAAATAAACTTAACAAAAAAAAAAAAAAAGAAACGGAACATTGGAAATGGAGCACTCGTATCAAATAAGGGACAAACTGGAAAATAACAGTCTATAATAACATGCTATTATTTAATAAAAAAAACCCAATATATTATTACTGAATGTTTTTTCTTTTCAGATTTTTTGTCATTCTTGCAGCTTTTTCCAACTTTTTTACACGTCGCGTTTGTCACATTTTGTCGACATAAAGCCATACAAAAGTCAGCAAAAAAGTTCCTCAGCCATCACTGAGTTTAGCATATCGAGCACAACGATTACTACATTTTTAAAAGCAGGCTACCAAATTCTGCTCTGAGCGTAATTACAGTTTGAAAACCAGTAAAACCGTCTTTTTGGTTTGGCGCAAAACTAAACGGGTCAAAATTTATCGTGAAACTTAATTGATATGTGGGGCCGATCAAAATTTGTGAGGGGCCAGGTTTGCCCCGCAGGCCTTGAGTTTGACACAGTCAAGTAAAAATTCACAAGAAATAAACATCTCTATATAAGGCTCTGTATTATTCCGGTCCAGCTGGCTCATTGGAAGAGCTTTTCCTTCTCTGTAGGCAGACTGAACAAAGCTGTGAGCCGCTGTGAGTCTGGAGAGCCACAGAAAAGACATTTTATTCTGAAAATAACAAACCATGCAAACCCAAAGGGCTGAAAACACAATTTGTCATCCTTTCACTCTTTTGTGTGTTTTTTTCACAAAATATACTTTTGCATCAGGACTACATATCCTCACTACGACAACAGTCAAAAGTTTGTAAAATGAGTATATGTTGTTGTTTTATAACAAAGACACGAGAGACTGAGGAAAGTGAGAATGTAGAGGTCGAGTGGGGTGTGACTAACTGGGCTGAAATATATAAATGTATAATTTTCTGGTTAATGTATGGATATTTGAGATAACAAATACATTGCTATATCTGTGGATTAACCTTTGTGTTGACTTCGGGTCACATTGGCCCGTTTAAAATTTTTGTTTTATATCAGAAAATATTGGACGTAGAAATAAGCGCTGAAAATATGTAGAAGAAAATTTTTTAAATTTTAAACGTTGGAAAAAGCAAAAACAAATTGTGAAAAAAGGCGTCACAAATGTCAGAAAAAAAAGTGTTTTTTTCAAGGTTGAAACAAAGACATCACAAGGGTTAAAGCAGCTAGCCAGTTGAAAGGAAGCAGGATCTTGTTCTAATAGATTGTTTTTGACGTTACATTTTGTGGATTGGTGAGAAAAAAATAAGAACAATAAAAACTAAAAGGGAAACAAACAAATCAACCTTGGTCTGTCTTTCTACAGATGAAGAGAACTGTGGGATTTGGAAATGCACTGCATAAATAATTTAAACTATTTTACCATCGTATTAACGTGTGCTGTATTAACGTCTCCCTAATGAGTGATGTAGCCTTCATCTTTTTATTACTGCTAGTTACTGCTTTGCATTGTTGAACGGTGCAAGAAGATGGCTCGGGTCTGTGTTGCTTGGCTCTGCATGGCTTACTGAGAAAGCTTATTTGTTGCTCTAGCTGTCTGTGTGGTGTATTGTTGACTTATGTCTGTATAGTTTAACCTGTACTAATATCTTGCTGTTTCCTGTTGCTCTGGTCTAAAATAATCTGGCCCAAGGACTACAGTTGAAAATTAGCTGGCTGGCTAACACTGGCCCATTTACAGAAATGTTAATTAATGTGTGTTGTCCTTTATAAAATAAAGAATAAGAAAAAAAACACAGATAACATGTCACTGAAATAGTATTTCTATATGATTTCACATGACAAATACATTGATTGATTTGATTAATAATATTTTAATAGGACTTTTCTATTATGATAAATTGGGCGAACACCATAATTAAAGTGACAGAATAACCCTCAGTGCTGAAAAATGAAGCCAACACGGAAGTGCCAAAAACTGCAGTTCATCAAGTGGCCACTCAAGGCTGGCTCCAAAAGGGAGTCAATCTCCATTAGTCTATATCCACAATGTTTCACGCCTGGGATTGTTCAGGTGCCGCCGGAAATTACGCCCAATGTCCCTCATTTCGGCTAGATGTCCGTCCCCTTATGAGGACTATGGTTAACTGCTCCTCAGATCTCTGCAGGGTAAATCCAGACAGCTAGCTAGACTATCTGTCCAATCTGAGTTTTCTGTTGCACAACTAAAACTACTTTTGAACGTATACATGTTCCGCCAAAACAAGTTAACTTCCCGAGGCTATTTTGCAGAGGCACCGCCACCCAAGACGATTGTCAGTGGTTTAAAAAAATGCCAATAAACCAGAGCATGTTTTTCTCCCATCCAGGAATGCAGTGTGGACTCGCCAGCATCTGCAGCACTGTGGTGGAAGGTCTGGCAATGTGGGACAAATCCCCATAGACCTGCATGTTAAAATGCCCAACAACAGCTGAATTAAACAGCCTGGTACGAAAACGGTTTTGGTCGCTAATTTCTGCCTTCATGACCGTGAAAGTTGGACGTAATTAAGGGCGTTCCGCTTCGAGTGACAGGTTGGTGCTGTCACAGGAGGCGAGCACAGACTGGAGGCTTCATTCAGCCCACCTCAGCTGCCTCCACGCTCCACATCTTTGCCCATTTTCAAATGAGCAAAGATGTGGCACTATCTCTAGCTCTACTAACTATTAGCCGATGTCAGGCACTGCTAGGATGACGACGGCTGAAATCACGGGGAGCCGCCCGCTTTGAGCTTAATTTTGGCTCTTAAGAAACCTATGGGTGACGTCACGGATACTACGCCCATAATTGCAGTCTATTACAATGTTTCAATCTCACAGTATAAATTTAGAGGAAGAAGTGAAAGAGCAAAAAGCTAGTGAGTGTGCCAACGCTGATGTCATAGAGGGGATCTTTGATCTTTTATTTTTTACGGAAAAACTGATTAAGACTGAATACTTTTTAAATGTAAATAAACAAAACAAATATGTGGGTTTAAAAAAAACAAACATTTACTGTGCAAATACTCTTTTGTTAAACCATTCAGAGGAACTCTGCATGATCAGCATCTTATTTGCATTGTCTCCCACTTATGTTGTGGCGCATGGTGCTAGATTGTATGTTGGGTTACCACCACAAACTGCCAGTCAGTAGAATACATGAAACTGGCAGCAAGAATCACAGGATTGCTCCACAGCGCTACTAAAACTTCATAAGGTACCTTTAACAGTCCAGCTGAAATCAGAATACACTTCACTAAGTGTCAGGAGACTCTGTCCACTGATTGTGTCTGTGTTTGGTTTTAGTCGCCGTCTGATAACAATAGGAAGTCAGTTCCAGTTCTGCCATTCACCAGCTCAGTGTGACCCCCTGACCCAGAGGGGAGCTCTATGTGTCCTCTTCCTTTTCGCTCTGCATACGGCTCAGACAACAATACATTTCAACCATAATAAAAACACAGACTCAATGCTGTCAGTTGATCTCTTATGGACAGCTATTTCCACCTCACTAAACTACTACACTGACATAAAACGGTGTAAACTATGATTGAGAATGAAAGGTGACCCAGCGCTTTAGAGAGAATGCTTTTCATAGTCCTGAGTCATAAAAAGAATCATTATAAACACATTGTGACTTCATGATGGATATAATCAGAAGATTATTGGATACGCACAATCAAACTCTGTGGGGTCGAACTATTTGTAAGGTGGTTAATACAATCAAAAAGAGTGAGATAGTGCATACATATGCAGAGCAAAACTATGAAGCAAGACGGTGTATTGGCAGTACTTTCTTATCTTGGCTTTGGTGCATTGTAAATCACAAAAGAAAGCCACAGTGAAATTAATTTGTGTCTCATATAGTTTCACGGTATTGCAATTATAGCTTTAAAATGTATTGTTTTTAAATGTCTGGGTAAACACACTGCACACTGGCAGGAAGAGAGGTTTCTAAACGGCACTTCCTGTCCTTGAAGACAGAAAAACAGCTTATACCGCAGGACGGAAAACTGGTGTTTTTGAAACCATGACTTTTTGATACCGTATGGCTCTTGCTAACTAGGGAGTATGTTATCATATTTAATTCAAGGGAACATATTTATACTATCCACTCCTGTCTCACATCTGACTGCAGAATATGCCTCTTTTGCAGGGCAATTAATACCACTTTTCTGTCTGTACGTTAAATATTAAGGTAGAGCTAATAGGCTATTAGCTTAGCACAGCATATAGATAGGAAGGGGGATAGCTAACCTTATTATTTAGGCACTTTTAGGCCTTTATTGGCCAACACATTCTCGCTCCCATCCCTTAAAAAAGCGACGCTTGGTCAGTAGTGTTGCTTTCATCAACGAAAATTATGACGAAATATCATCGTCAACGAACCTTTATCACGTGACGAAGACGAGACGAGACGTAAATGCTGGTCATGTGACGATGACTATAATTAAATGTATAATGCAATATTGTTGACAAATAAAAACGAGACTAAATGTGGTTTACAAAATAAAAACTATGCTAAAATGTCTCTTCATTTTCGTTGACAATCGTCTTGTTTAGTCGCGTTATTATTATTATTATTAATATTATTATTATTTTGCAGTATTTCTGTTTCCTGTGTCTCGCTCATTGACTGTAAATATTAATGGACAATGCATCCGGTTCGGCGAAGTGTTGCAAATGCGGAAGTGTCACGTTTGTGAGTGTCTGTTGTTGTTTCATTTTGTAGTATCTGTCTTCTCCCTAGTTATGTCTAGATTTACTTTCTGTCTTATATGTTTCCCGCCTGTGTGATTACCTGTCCCTGCCCTAATGTGTTACACCTGTGTCTCATTGTCTCCCCTGTCATGTGTATTTAAGTTCAGTCTTCCCCTTACCCCAGTGCGAGATTGTCTGTTCCTTTGTGTCCGGCAGCAGGCCCGGATAAAGTGTGTCCGAGACTACTAAAGACCTGTGCTGCAGAACTGGGGGAACCACTACAACGGATCTTCAACCTTAGCCTACAGCTAGGGAGAGTGCCCACCCTCTGGAAGACATCCTGCATCGTTCCGGTTCCCAAGAAGAACAGGCCCAGCGAGCTGAATGACTTCCGACCAGTGGCACTCACTTCACACTTGATAAAGATGTTGGAGCGGCTCTTCCTTAGCCTCCTCAGACCTCAGGTACAACACGCCCAGGACCGGCTGCAGTTTGCGTACCAGCCAAATGTTGGTGTGGAGGATGCCATCCTCTATATGCTACACCGAGTCCACTCCCATCTGGATAAGGGAAGCGGCACAGTGAGGATCCTTTTCTTGGACTTCTCTAGTGCCTTCAATACCATCCGGCCCCCTATACTTCAGGACAAACTGAACAGGATGGGAGTGGACCCCTATCTGGTAGACTGGATCAAGGATTACCTTACTGACAGGCCACAGTACGTCAGGCTGAAGGACACCACGTCTGACACTGTGGTAAGCAGCACTGGAGCCGATGACACAGCCATCGTTGGGTGTATCAGGGGTGACAGAGAAGAGGAGTATCAGAGTCTGGTGGAGGATTTTGCTCTCTGGTGTCACACTAACTGCCTATAGCTCAACACCTCTAAGACGAAGGAGCTGGTCATTGACTTTGGGAGGTCCAGACCAAGACTGCGACCAGTCCTGCTAGAGCAGGGGTGTCAAACTCATTTCCGATCATGGGCCACATCCCCCCAATTTGATCTCAAGTGGGCCAGACCAGAAAACCACTCCAGAAAGATCAGAAACTTTATCTGCCACAGAGTTTCTTGTCAACTTGATTTTGGCAAACACAAGTTGCTTCTGCTACGACAGCGTTCTAAGGCCATTGTAAGAAAAAAAATAATGTTACGGAGCCGGGAGAGATGGGTATTATTCCAAGAAAAAACAGAATTTCTAAGATTAAAGCTGTAAATTTACAAATAAAAGAACTCTGATTTAAGTGGTAAATTTGGAATTGGAATTAATTACTTATCTGCAATTTTCATACTTTGCAAAAACATCCAGGGGGCCTGATTGGATGCTTTGGCGGGCCGGTTCCGGCCCACGGGCCGTATGTTTGACTCCCCTGTGCTAGAGGGAGCTGAGGTTGTGGGCTGTGGCTGGATAATAAACTGGACTGGACAACACACACCAGCCACCTGTACAGAAAGACACAAAGCAGGTTGTACTTCCTGAGGAGACTGCGGTCTTTCAACATCTGCAGCAAACTGCTGTTGATGTTTTACTAGTCTATGGTTACCAGCGTCCTCTTCTACACTGTAGTGTGCTGGGGGGGCAGCATATCCAAGAAGGACACCTCCAGACTGGATAAACTGATCAGACGGGCCGGCTCTGTGGTCGGCATGAAGCTGGACTCACTGGTGACGGTGGCAGAGAGGAGGACACTGGACAAACTGCTGGACATTACTGACAATGCCAGCCACCCCCTGCACACCGTCATCAGCAACCAAAGGAGCCTGTTCAGTGGAAGGCTGCTCCTTCCCAAGTGTAGACTTGACTCAAGAACTCAAGAACTCCTTTGTCCCTCATGCCATCATACTCTACAACTCCTCACTTGGGGGGAGGAAGAAATAGGGAAGAGGACAGAACAGAACAGAACAGAACAGGAAGGAAGGGAAGGAGTGGTAGCCACTCACTCATTCACAATAAATTGTGCAATAAATTAATAATCTACTCACATACATACCTGGACACTCTAACTGGTCTTAACTGCTAATTTATGCTAAATGTCAATTATTTATTAACTGTATAATAACACAATACCATACACAGTCCTATATATTTATGTCTTTATTTATCTGTAGTTTGTTTTTTACTGTTTGTTTACTTTTTGTAAAAAATATTTAGCTAAAAATTTATTGTTATTGTTATTCTTATACTGTATTTTTTCTATACTGTATTTTTTATACCTCTTTATTTAAAGAGTGTTTTGTAAGCTGCTGAAATCTGCTGCTGGAAATCTAATTTCCTTGCAGGAGTCATCCCAAAAGGATCAATAAAGAGAAGTCTAAGTCTAAGTCAGCTTTTGAGCGTTTCGTAATATAACGTGACCATTTCACAAACTGCCGTGAGACTGGGTTGGTCATTCACATAGCAATCACACTGAACCGAATTTGGCATCAACTTTGAATACCTTATTCTAGACCAAAACATACATATAAACAATGGTATTGGCATTAATATGCCTGCCGAGACTACTGCTTAGACTACTTCTGTTTTGATTATGTAGACTTTTTTTTATGTAGACAGTCCAGTCACTCACTCAGAGGTTGATTTACTATGGTAAAAATCATAGACAACAGTTAGATTTTACAGATGCTGCATCTGTCCTGACATTGTATCTATTCCTGTGCTAGATTCCAGAAATAGCACCAGTGAAGCAAGTCCCACACCAAGAAGATGGACAAGCCAACTAGTGCTCAGGAATTCTTTGCCACAAGGAGGTACAACTTGAATGTATTAATTTTTTTTCTGGCATTGTCATGTGATGCTATTTTATTTATTTTATTTTATTTATTGTTTTTATTTATGTTATTTAAATGTAGGTGTGTGTACTTCTAACATGTTTGGTTGGTAAAATAAATATGTTGTAAATTCAAATCCGAGTGTCTTCCGTGTCTGGAATGGATGTATTCTTGAGTCTATAAGGTAACAATAATATAATAAGATAAGGGTTTGGCTAAAAGAAAATTTTGGTTTTGTCTATACTACTAGATGTGTATACTATTTTGACTGGGTTAAATAGAATTGCATTACTAAAACTAGACTAAAATGTCATCAGTTTTCGTCGACTAAAACTAGACAAAAATAGTCATGGATAATTCTGACTAAAATAACACTAAAATGCTCAGACGTATGCTCAAGAGTATGAACGTGACTAAAACTAATAAAAACTAAAATGACAGCTTGAAACAAAGACTAGACTAAAATTAAAACAGGCCACCAAAAACAACACTATTGGTCAGGTGCCTTTGGCGTTTGTTACTGATGCAAGAAGTCCCCTTTACCGTCATATTGAGACACGTTTGGTGGGGATTCTTGGTGTCACTTTATGACACACTGGGTCGGGACGTACATTTAACTGACATGCAGCACGAGAACGGGACTGCTTTTCATACTACTCCCTACCGTTGTCGTGCTGTGATCACGAAATATGCTTCCCATTTAAATACATTAAATTAAAATTCGTAATCACCACACAAAAAAAACTACATAATCGTGTCCTGTTCACGAATCAATAGATTCAATAACGTAACCATTTCACAAACTGCCATGAGACTGGGCTAGTGTGTATGTGTGTGTGTGCTGCGTGTGTGTCATGTGTGTGCATTGTTTGGAGCAATAAGTCCACCTCCTGTCCAGACAAAATTGTCAGCTTTTGTTGTTCGCATCGCGCTACTAGGGAGAGAAGTAGAAGGAAGGTTCTACGCAGTCGCGCAGACTTGGTGGTGTTGCGTGGCAGTGCTTCACACTACCACCTAGCCGCCTGGTGTGCATACTACATTGAATTTCACACACTTTTGCGTCACCATATGCACGCAAATTTCCCCCCAAAACACTTGTCTAAACACTGAATAAAAAGTGAAAACGCAACTTTTGTGTTTTCTCTTCAGATTGTTTCCGTCTAAACATAGCTCAAGTACCTAATGGTTTTCACAGCACTTTTTTTTTTTATAGATTATTTTTTGGGGCATTTTCCCTTTATTGACAGTGGATAGACCAGCAAGGGGGAGAGAGATGGGGGATAACATGCAGCAAAGGGAAGCAGGTCAGATTCGAACCTGCGCCGCTGCCGGACTCAGCCAACATGGGGCGAACACTCTTACTGGGTGAGCTAGAGGCCGCACCTTTCACAGCACTTTTGTTTTAGTTGTTGAACTGGTGTTATTGTTCCTTGGCCCAAAAATCCAAATACAATGTTTCAAATTCTGAAAAGTCCAGTGGGCCTACTGCATAATCAGTGACATTAAATCATATGCAATTTTACCTGTCTAATGATTATTCAGTGGGAAAATAGTACAGTGAGGAAAATAAGTATTTGAACACCCTGCTATTTTGCAAGTTCTCCCACTTGGAAATCATGGAGGGGTCTGAAATTGTCATCGTAGGTGCATGTCCACTGTGAGAGACATAATCTAAAAACAAAAATCCAGAAATCACAATGTATGATTTTTTAATTATTTATTTGTATGATACAGCTGCAAATAAGTATTTGAACACCTGTCTATCAGCTAGAATTCTGACCCTCAAAGACCTGTTAGTCTGCCTTTAAAATGTCCACCTCCACTCCATTTATTATCCTAAATTAGATGCACCTGTTTGAGGTCGTTAGCTGCATAAAGACACCTGTCCACCCCATACAATCAGTAAGAATCCAACTACTAACATGACCAAGACCAAAGAGCTGTCCAAAGACTCTAGAGACAAAATTGTACACCTCCACAAGGCTGGAAAGGGCTACGGGGAAATTGCCAAGCAGCTTGGTGAAAAAAGGTCCACTGTTGGAGCAATCATTAGAAAATGGAAGAAGCTAAACATGACTGTCAATCTCCCTCGGACTGGGGCTCCATGCAAGATCTCACCTCGTGGGGTCTCAATGATCCTAAGAAAGGTGAGAAATCAGCCCAGGACTACACGGGAAGAGCTGGTCAATGACCTGAAAAGAGCTGGGACCACCGTTTCCAAGGTTACTGTTGGTAATACACTAAGACGTCATGGTTTGAAATCATGCATGGCACGGAAGGTTCCCCTGCTTGAAACCAGCACATGTCAAGGCCCGTCTTAAGTTTGCCAATGACCATTTGGATGATCCAGAGGAGTCATGGGAGAAAGTCATGTGGTCAGATGAGACCAAAATAGAACTTTTTGGTCATAATTCCACTAACCGTGTTTGGAGGAAGAAGAATGATGAGTACCATCCCAAGAACACCATCCCTACTGTGAAGCATTGGGGTGGTAGCATCATGCTTTGGGGGTGTTTTTCTGCACATGGGACAGGGCGACTGCACTGTATTAAGGAGAGGATGACCGGGGCCATGTATTGCGAGATTTTGGGGAACAACCTCCTTCCCTCAGTTAGAGCATTGAAGATGGGTCGAGGCTGGGTCTTCCAACATGACAATGACCCGAAGCACACAGCCAGGATAACCAAGGAGTGGCTCTGTAAGAAGCATATCAAGGTTCTGGCGTGGCCTAGCCAGTCTCCAGACCTAAACCCAATAGAGAATCTTTGGAGGGAGCTCAAACTCCATGTTTCTCAGCGACAGCCCAGAAACCTGACTGATCTAGAGAAGATCTGTGTGGAGGAGTGGGCCAAACTCCCTCCTGCAGTGTGTGCAAACCTGGTGAAAAACTACAGGAAACGTTTGACTTCTGTAATTGCAAACAAAGGCTACTGTACCAAATATTAACATTGATTTTCTCAGGTGTTCAAATACTTATTTGCAGCTGTATCATACAAATAAATAGTTAAAAAATCATACATTGTGATTTCTGGATTTTGTTTTTAGATTATGTCTCTCACAGTGGACATGCACCTACGATGACAATTTCAGACCCCTCCATGATTTCCAAGTGGGAGAACTTGCAAAATAGCAGGGTGTTCAAATACTTATTTTCCTCACTGTATGTGCCTCAAATGGGATTATAATATGCTGTAATAAAGAAAAATAGCCCTGAACTAATTTAAGTATGTCTATGATATAATAGAATACCCTCTTTCTATTATTGAAAGTCATGAAAAGGAAAGTAGTGACTGTATGATATGTAGCAGCCTAACAACAATGGGATGTTAGTGAAATATTTTAGATAAGAATAGTGGTGAGAAACAGAAGAAACAATGTGTTTAGTGTACTCAGGGTTTTCCTACCATTATAAGGCTTAGGCGCAGCACCCAAGCCGATTTGGGCACCCCCTATGCCGATTGAATGTAAAATTATTGTGAGCATCGAAACTAACTAAAGGTCTTTCTCAGATCTAATGGTTGTAGTTGGTCCCCAGTGGACTTCTTTAGCAAGTTTTGTCTTTAAGATTTTATTACATTTTATTATTTACCATCTGCACTAGCTTTTCCAACGTTTTAGACACAGATATGGTATTTTTTTTAAATTGAAAAACCCAACATTTTGTTGAAGGAGGACCCCTAAACCCCCGGCCAAATATGTGCACCCTAAGTCTTCCACAAACCTAGGGAAAACACTGGTACTGATAATTTTCTGAATTTATTTATAATATATTGCACCAAATGCTTTTTATGGAAATGACAAACAAAGCAGCTACACAAGGTAACAGTATAGAGATGTTAAAGAGCTATAGGTTAATACTGTAGAGTCCCTTCAATCATTCATTGGTTTATGCTTGTATTTTCTTCTTAAATGATACGACCATTTGAATTCCGTGATTAATGTTGCTTTCACTGCTGCCTTTTGAGCGGCTTTCGGGAATTACTTTAAGATCGATGGTTTCTGTGCTCAGCTGTTTCCAGCAGGTCAAACTACTGCCAGCTATGTGAATCTCAAAATGCAAATGATCGTCCTAATGAGCAAATACTAAAGACAACAACACTAATGTGCATATCATGAGGCTGGATCCTGGATGAAGAAGACTGTGGGAGGGGTGTAACATTCATATAGAGAGAAGTAAGATGTGTAAGCATTATTGAACTGTTCTTTTCTATAGACCCACAGTGTCTAGTCCGTCGGATAGATTTAAAGTATTCCAAACTGTATGTCCATAGAAATCATCCAGATGAACTTGCTTGTAAACTTCAATGTCAATTTAACATTTAACATTAATATCAGTGTCTATGTGTTAAGTATGGAGTGTGAAGTCATGACCTGTTTGGGTATTAGCTCCACGAAGGAGGTTATGAATTCTGTTCGCTTTGTCTGTTGGTTGGTTGGTTTGTTTGTCTGTCAGCAGGATTACAGAAGAACTACTGGCCAGATTTTCAATAAAAATGTGGTGGAAGCTTGTAGCATGGGCCAAGGAAGGAAACCCAGAAAAATGAATTCCCAATCATATTTCATGGCCTTCCTTTGCTTTTTGTTGTCACGCAAATACTGGAAACAGCTACCAACATTGTGTTCAAACGCTCTGAGCCATACAATGCAAAACATCTTCTTTGTGGCATTTCAACATTATGACTTAAAGGGTAAATTCAGCCTGGACCCTATTTCCCATGCATTTGTGTCTTAGTGACTGATGTGAACAGGAATCTTTGAAATTGGTCCAGTACTGAGCGAGAAGTCTGGCAGCCCCAAACCAGGTTGCAATGTAATCCTATAGGGCAAATGTGCATCGTCAATTTTCGTCCAGTAAAAGTTCTGTTTTTGCCACTGACCGGCTCATATTGTTACTCTAAGTGTCTGACAGCATTATGGAAAGGATCTTTACAGAGAAGGACGTTTTGTTTTTGTCTTCCTTAAAAGAGTAAAATCCTTTGTTTAACCAAATACAGCTCAGAAATTGCCATTGCCAAACCCACCAGACTCCATTTAAATAAACAATACTTTTAGCGTGTATAGAGCCAGCATATTTCCACATGGAACCGGGTGAATTAAGGGTTTATTTCAACCAAACCAGATTGGTGATTGTTGGAACATTGTTTTACGATGATGAAAATTACTGTTTATATGATTTAATGGAGTCTGGTGAGTTTGGCGATAGCATTTTCCATGTTAACAAAACGGATCTTAGTCTTTAACAAAAAGGTCTATCTCTGTAGGGATCCTTTCCATAATGTTGTCAGACACTTAAATAATAATCTGAGTATGTCAGTGGAAACATTCACTTTTTGTGGACGTAATTGAGCGTGCGTAATTGCCCATTTACGTTACATTGTAGCTTGTTTTGCTGCTGCCAACTGCAACAGTCTTCTTAATACTGACCCAGTGTCAAAGATTGTTGTTCCCATCAGTCACATATAGTAGTTAGTTAAAAGTAAGAATGGAAGTCATTGGTTATGTTTCAGCCATAATTTGTGACACAATTGTGAAAACTAGGGAGAGTAGAACATTGTCTGATAGTGCTGCAGATTTTTTTTTTTTATGAGCATTTCCGCCTTTAATAATAGGACAGGTCAGACATGAAAGGGGAGAGAGAGAGAGGGGGAAGACATGCAGGAAAACCATCACAGGTCAGACTTGAACTCTGGACTTTCTGCATCAAGGAATAAACCACAACATTTGTGCGCCTGCACTGCCAACTGAGCTAACCGGCCACAATTGTGTTCCAAATGTTTGTACGGAGAAAGGTGGCAGGACAAATTCATTGAACTTGTGTTTATCTTAGCATTGTGAATGGACGCAGGGAAAAACAACTACCTTTGCAGCTCTGTCCAAAATGAAAAATATACACCTACTAACACATCTCAACTTTACTAATCATCATGTTGTATATTCTTTATTCTGTAATAAATGGAAATATAAAAACCGCAATTAATTGTTTAAGAGGGTGTGTACCCTTGTGCCATTTTACATTTGAATACAATTGTCTTCTGATTTAATAGGGAAACATTTTTCATAATGATATCAGATGTAGCTCTAATGTAAGTATTGGCTTTATATGGAAATATGGTATCAGTATGGAGTTGAGTACCTCTGTCTCTGTTTTATTGTCATATTTTATCACATTCTTATACTTTCAATAGCCTCTCTCACATCATGAACATGCTTTGTTTAGTAAAGTCACTTTTTTGTAATTCACAACTTTGGTTTGAGGCATGCTTTATTTAAGGAGAGACACTACAGGTGAATATGGTAAAACTTTTAACTAAAACATATCTCCACGAATCTTCCCTATAGTTGATTACCTACCTTAAACTTTGTGTCCATGTACGCAACAGACAGGATTGCCACGCTTCCCAGCATTGCACGCTAGTGGGCTGACCACAGCTTCACTGACCACTGACGAGCAAAGACAACAGGCTCCACCCTCCTACAACCGCGATGGCTGCAGCTGATTGGCCAAACGCGTCACGCGGTGCTGGCTTCTCCGGGATTTCAAAACCGACCATAATGGCAGCTCGTGCAGAATACGATCTCTTATTTTACGAAAATAGTTCATCGAAGTGTGTTTCTGAAAACATTTTAAGCGATAAATAGGCCATGCAATTGCTGAATCTGTCTTTATTTCAGATCAAATGGTCAGTTTTAAAGATTTTAGTCACCTTTTGAGAGGCGTTGAGTTGAGCTGCCTGCTCCTCATTTGCATAAAGCCGGCTGGATTCAACTTTATGCAAATGAGGAGAGGGCGACTCGACGCCATGCTTCTCCGAAGTCCTTGCGACGCTACTAGGAGGCACTGCACTGCTGCTCCCATACAAATGAATGGTGGGAAAATGACAATGCACACACAGCATTTTGGTGAATTTAGGAGAAATCTACAGATGGAAATAGACATTAGCTGTGTCGGAAACTGTTCCCTCATTCACTCACTCACTATTCTCTATATAGTGTTTATTAAATAATGAACTTTATAGGAAACAGTCAAACAAGATTTCGGACACATCCTTGCATGATTTGCATCAAGAGATGCGCCCATTGTTTGTGTGACGGAAGGCGGGCAAGACCAGCATCATGTAAACAAACCAAAACTAAAATACTTCTAATATGTCCCTGAAACGAAGCGAGCACCCAGGAGAATAGTAAAAAGTTGTATATTATATATGCTGCATGTTACATTTCCACTGTTTAGAAATGAAAGCCTGCTCCATTTTTTCTTTTCAGTTTCCGCGGGCCTTTCGGCTTCTTCTTCTCCTCCGGGAAAACACGACTGCGTTGCATTGCGGGATACGGGAGTAACATGTACGGTACATTGTACGTACACTCAAATTAGCAGTGCATTGTGGGTATTTTATAGTGGACTATATAGTGAACGAAATTCACCGCGGAGAATTCGAACAACACTACAAAATGGCAAACACACTATACAGAGCGCTATTTCTGTGATAGAGAACGCTTTCCAACACAGCTTAAGTGAAGAAAAAATGAACACCTGGGCCACGTTCAGCCCTGACAAAACGTAGCAACACATTTTTTAAAACTGAAACGGGGGTACATCCTGTTGTGTGCGCAAGCGCTCTGCCTTTTTATAACCACAAGATTACAGACACGTCTCTGCTGATTGGGTATCACCCGTGTCACCGCCAATAAACCAGAGACGCACCCACCAACCGATAGTAAACATATCTCAAAGCCTGTTGCACACCGTTTCACACCGTTCAGAGGAAACATGTTCAACCAGGAAACCGTAGCAACACGGTGCACACCGTTTTGAGATTGAACGTGTCCCTGGTTACGTGCCGTAGTGTTTGGTTTGTGTTTTGCTGTGTTTTTTTCTGTGCGATTGTCTTCAGGTGTGTGCCTGTGCCGTGCTGTGCAGTGTGAGGCTGTTACCTGATTAGCTGATTAGCTGTACCGAGAGATCAGAGAGCGTCAGTGGAAGCCAGAGTCGAGCCAGTGAACCAGTGTGCCTAATGTCTGTGTGCAGGGTGCAATTTGTGAGGAAAAAACCAAACAGAGACGGGATGTTTTTTGATCATGCACAACAAAACATGCAAGAATTAAATCCCCCTTTCAATACAATGGATATAGAGCCACTCGACCAGCCATGCCTAAACACTTATTTATGAACTTCAATGGAAAATAATCTCAAAATGAAATAGCACAACGTGGTGTCAACATAAAACACAGCACTTTCAAGCCAGAGAACTGAGTTCGCCTCCCGGTGAATACAAAAGACGTTCACCCAGGAAACGTGTGTTCCTCGGGAGTGTTTTAATCCAAACCACAGTCTTTTTTTTCTACACCTAACTACAGTCGTTTGCCTAAACTGTCTTTGCAGCGTGACGTTCACTTTTTCTCGGCTAAACTCTGCTACCACGGCCCCTGAAAGGACCGTCATCTGGCGCTGCCGCTGATACGACGGAGCTCTGTAGTGGCTATATTATTTGGTCTATTGGTGAAGTAGCATTGATGAATTTGAGGAGGTGGGGGGGGGGGGTACATATACACATAATTCAGCAGAGGCAAATCGCACCTTGGCTGTGTGGAAGCTGCGTGTTTACTACGTTATTCTAAGCTAAGTGTTTACTATGTTATTTTGTTAGGTAAAAACCTAGCCCTTTCGTTTACCTTTTTGTGAAATATTCGTCTTCTTTTAAGAGACAGCTTTCAGTTTGTTAGTTTAACAAGAAATTCCAAAACCCAATTCCAGTGAAGTTGGGACGTTGTGTAAAATGTAAATAAAAACAGAATACAATGATTTGCAAATTTGCAACCTATATTCAATTTAATACACTACAAAGACAAGATGTCTAATGTTCATGTTTTGCAGCTATTCACTCATTTTGAATTTGATGCCTGCAACACGTTCCTAAAAAAGCTGGGACAGGGGTAACAAAAGACTGGGAGAGTTGAGGAATGCTCAAAAACACCTGTTTAGAACATTCCACAGGTGAATCAGGTTAATTGGAAACGGGTGAGTGTCACGATTGGGTATAAAAGGAGCATCCTTTTTATTTACGTTTGACACAACGTACCAACTTCGTTGGAATTGTGGTTTGTATTTGATTTATCCTTGAACTGTTTCCGCCTTTCCCTCAGTTTTCCATGGGTTTATTTAATTTGCTAGTTTCCTCCTCCGCTCCTAGACACGATAGGTACACACCGTAACACACCTAAATGAGTATTTTAGATGCTTCCTTCCACTAGGTTTAAGTTTATTTCACGTTTCTTGTTCATGTTCCGCAAACGTTTTGCACCAATGTCCATCACAAAGAACAAGCAGAACAAGCAGCACACACACACACACACACACACACACACACACACACACACACACACACACACACACACACACACACACGTATATATATCAAGGTAGTGGAAAAAATGGAAACTAAACAGTAGTCTGAAAGAAGACATGTTATTGAAGCAAAATAGCCCAAAACTCATGTAGTGTCACCCCTTTAAAACAAATCACTAAAATGGTATTCAATGTCTAAGAAAACTGTTTGAAAACTACTGGTGACACTCTGCAGTAGAAGTATGTGCTGCAGTTATAATGTAGATGTTTGACCAGCAAACCCATAAACAAAAGCCCAACCACATGCATTATTATATATTGATTTGGCTGCTGTGTGGGAGACATGGATCAACAGATGTAATAAACCACCTCTACCTCTCTGCTGCACAGTTAAGAGACTGAAGTGCGCGAGTTTGAAGTTCTAAGCACAAGCCTCCCGTGGTCATGACAGGGCATTTCAAGTCAAGTGCACATTATTGTCTGCTCAGTACAAGACAATAGCTAATAAACATTGACTGTGCGGGGCTGATTGTGATTGGTTAAAGACGTGCACCGCTGGCCAGAGGTATGAGAGAGAGACCCATTACAAACTAGAAGGCAATAAAGTGAGCTCATTTACTCCTAACAGCCTAAGTACCCTCAGCAATGGGTCCCCTGCTGGAAATCTGGGTCGATGGAGAAGCAGTAATTACACTTCTGTCTAAGTGTCTTAATGTGACTGCCTCCATTGTTTACTTTTCTGTCTCCTACAAAACACTGGCTGACAGATCATTTTCATTTCCAACCAAATATGTCAGTGTAGGTGTGTATCTGTGTTGCCACATGCATGTGCATGAGTGTGTGGGTGTATTTTTTCAAAGATAAGGCAATGTAATGGCATCATCAGAAACACAATTTGTTTGTTCACTCTACAGCAAAGGCTTAAAAATGTGTTAATGTTGTAATCTGGTTTTAGTTTTTTTTAAATATACCTTTTACTCGTTACATTTTGTACTTTAGAGATAACCTGTCAGTCTAAAAGTATGACCAGTGCTGTGATATGTGCTGTTAAGATCTTTCTTCCCAAATCTGACTTCAACCTGTTGTGTATTACAGACTTCCCAGCATGCCTTGGTTAGGCGTCGGGCCCATAATCATTTGGTGTGTTTCATGTCGCTTAAATTGCCTCCTTCACTCCTCCACTTGCCTCCCTTCCTCATCATCCAATCATGAGAGGAGATAGGAACCGAGGAAATGTGTTTTAGAGGGATGAGACGTCCTTTCCTCTGAAGCGTCACATTAATTCATCAGCTGTTTGAGCGGAGTTAGCAACTCCTTCAGCTGCACAGCTTCCAGGAAGGCTGCTCTCGTGTATCCTTGCTCATGATTCCTCGGTAATCCGTCCTCGATTCTCACTCCTCGGGGCAGATATAAGTTCTTTGAGACAGCCTTCACCGAGGAGGGACTGAACAACGTCCGGTTCAGTCGTCGAGGAGCTATCAAATAAGCGGCATGAGATGCACCCCTGAAGCTTCACAGGACAAAGACGGGCCAATGAGAGCCCAAAGACCTGTCATACCAGCATTAGTCTATATTGACAACGTTTCATTTCCGGGATTGTTCAGGTGCCGCCGAAAATTCCGCCGGAAGTCCCTCATTTCGGCCAGATGTCGATCACCTTCCGTTTTCTTTGTGTTGGTATTTTAAACTGAGGACTATGGTTAACTGCCCCTCAGATCTCTGCAGGGTAAATCCAGACAGCTAGCTAGACTATCTGTCCAATCTGAGTTTTCTGTTGCACAACTAAAACAACATTTGAACGTACACATGTTCCACCAAAACAAGTTCCTTCCTGAGGCTATTTTGCAGTGGCAACGTTGCTCCGCTTGGCGCTTAGTACCGTCCATTACAATTGTGATTGGTTTAAAGAAATGCCAATAAACCAGAGCATGTTTTTCTCCCATCCGAGAATGCTGTATTCACTAGCCAGACCCTCCTCCGTGGCGCTGTGGAGGAAGGTCTGGTAATGCGAGACTATACTGGCATTTATAACAGCAAAACTTTAGAATGAGATTAAAGGTGTTGTTCTCGATATTCAGACAAAAATGTGGTGTGGGATTAACTCCACACGGCTCACACAGACCGTTCCCCAACTTGTCAAATACAGACGCTTTGTCACGGCCTCGGCATCGGATACCGATGTACAAGGCACTCGCATGTAGGGCTGGGTAATATATCAATATTATATCTATCAAATTTTAAGACTAGGGACCGTCTTAGAATTTGGATATCATTATATGGCATAAGTGTTGTTTTTTTACTGGTTTTAAGGGTTCATTACAGTAAAGTGATGTAATTGTATGAATACTGACTGTTCTATCTGTACTAGTATTTACCCTTTACTCACTCAGTCATTATATTAACTGTACTAGGGCTGCAACTAACGATTATTGATATTATTTGATATACTCAAAGATATTAAGGAGTGAAGGAAGTAAAAATATTCACTTTTAAGAAGCTGGAATTAGAAAATATATTTTTTTTCAATAAAGAATTACACAAACTGATAACTCGATTATCAAAATAGTTGGCGAGTAATTTAATAGTTGACAACTAATCAATTAATCTTCGCAGCTCTAAACTATACTGATAAGTATTTATCAAAAATCGCAATGTGAAGGCACCAATAGTCAACCCTACAATATCATCACAATAGTGATATCAATGTAATTGGTTAAAAATATCGTGATTTTCTCCATATTGCCCAGCCAATTTGCGTAGTTGACCAATTGCAAACAGTCCTGACAGTGCTGATCTTTGAGGAAATAGAGAGAAGAAGAAAGCGCTTATATAAGATGTAGTGCACCATCTTTCCATCCTGGTCCAGTTCGCGGTTCAAAATAAGCTAAATAATATAGCCCAGATGTTCTTTTCCCTATAAACTCTTGCTGGGGGATATTCCAAGGCCAGATGGGCTATGTAATCCCTCCAGTGTGATCTGGGTTTTCCCCTGGATCTCTTCCTCGTTTGACGTGCCCAGAAAGCCTCCAATGGGAGGCGTCCATATCAGATTCCTATACCACCTCAACCGGCATTTAGACAAAAAAGGAGCAGTGGTTCTAGATCCTTTCAAATTTCTGAGCTCCAGCAAGACAGTTTGTACAGCCAGCAGTCGATGTTGACTTGAATCTGAATAACACTTGTGAGCAAGACCCCAAGATACCGTGGCCTCAGACTTAAGATTCTTTAGACTCTCACAAACCACTTTGTTACCTTGCTTTGCTGGTATATAAACTGCTCTAAAAAAGAGATGTCAAAAAGTTACTACATTACCAAGCTTCCACCACCATCTATTTCACGAGATATGTGCAAATTTCACCATGTCACTCTCTAGTGTGACTGAGCACTCAGGCCCGTGCAACTCAGAATGACTATGGATAAGGAACAGTGTGAGGAGGAAGGAGCTAAGAGCAGAAACACTTCTTCTTATAGAAGGGAGCCACTTGAGGTTCAGGCGTCCTAATCAGATACATGACAGCTTCCTGTGGAGGACAGAAACAGAAAACACTGAAGGGAGTACAAATCCTATCTAGCCTGGGAACAATGAGGGATTCCCCCAGGAGGTGCTGGAGAACGGTGGTGAGGAGAAGGATGTCTGGGCTACTTTGATAAGCTCGCTGCCATGTGAACAAGAGCCAGATAAGCAGCAAGAAATGGATGGATGGATGGATGGATGGATGGATGGGATTAAATTAATACAGCAAAAAAACGTGAAATGTAGAAGACATTTCTTTTAAGTTGGGGGTTCAATGGAAAACTGTTCCATTTCAATTGGGTCAGTTTATACTCAAAAGGACTCAAAAGTTTAGAATCATGGATGACCAGAGAGACCTACCAGGTGCAAGGTGTCAAAAATGGAAAACTTTAATCAACCAGATTTCTAAAAATTCCTTTAAAGTTAATGGCAAAATATTTATTTTGTCAATGCTTTCTAAAACAACAAAATGAGTGTTTTATGTTCAATCAGCAGGATAACATACACTACCGGTCAAAAGTTTGGGGTCACTTAGAAATTTCCATTCCACTCCATTCCAGACAGAATACCAGCTGAGATCAGTTGCATTGTTTTTTTAATCAGGGCAGCAGTTTTCAGATTACATTATGTGCTTACATAATGTCAAAAGGGTTCTCGACTGTTGTAGACAGAAGTGGCTGAAGAAACGCTTGAAATCCATGCTTTTTGCTCACCCCAGAGTGTCAACGTATATGGGAGCTGTACCACTTTTAATTTGGGTATGACGTTTAGACCAAAAAGCATGGAATTTCAAGCGTTTCTTCAGCCACTTCTGTCTACAACAGTCGAGAACCTTTTTGCAGTTATGATAAGCACATAACGTAATCTGAAAAATGCTGCTCTGATTTAAAAAAACAATGCAACTGATCTCAGCTGGTATTCTGTCTGGAATGGAGTGGAATGGATATTTCTAAGTGACCCCAAACTTTTGACCGGTAGTGTATGTCAGTGCTTTCCCAAACACGCCGACTTATTGGGACTTTAGCTTATTCACCATAACCCCCAGAGTTAGACAAGTCCATACATACCCTTCTCATCTCCGTGCGTGCTGTAACGCTGTCTGACGCCCCCAGCATTAGCTTAGCCTAGCACAGATCATGCAGGTAACTGGTTCCAACTAGCCGACTGCTCTGAATAAGTGACAAAATAACGCAAACATGTTCCTATTTACATGTTGTGATTTGTAGAGTCACAGCGTGTACAAATAATAAGGTCACATGAGACACAGCCATATTCTAACCGTCTACATACTGGGAACTATATTCTCAGAAAGTGGAAGCACTGCTACTTGGGCGGAGTGATTAGCGCAACACCGAAAAGCACAGTTACTTCCGTCAACAAAACCAATGTGAATAGCTAGTTAGTAGCAAACGTGACTGGTGATCATGGCATTATTTGTACACCCTGTGACTATACAAATCACAACATGTAAATAGGAACATGTTTGCGTTATTTTGTCACTTATTCGTAGCAGTCGGCTAGTTGGAACCAGTTACCTGCATGATCTGTGCTAGGCTAAGCTAATGCTGGGGGCGTCAGACAGTGTTACAGCACGCACGGAGATGAGAAGGGTATGTATGGACTTGTCTAACTCTGGGGGATACGGGGAATAAGCTGAAGTCCCAATAAGTCAGCGTGTTCCTTTAAGGTTTGGTAAGATTAGGCATATTTACTATCACAGCCTTACTAAAAGGACTTGATTATGGTTAGGAAAAGATTAAGGACACAATGAGGTTTAAATGAACACTTATGGAAACAAGAAAGAAAACTGGTCTACCGTATCAAACGGATCCATCCGCCGCAACCTGCTTCCTATGAGGTTTTGCTTCACTATAGTCTGGATCAATGGAAGTACATTTCCAGGATAAAGCCTGAAATCAGGGCTTGCACCTGAGCTAGCAAGCTACAAGCTGAAAAAGTTTTGATTGAATGAAAATGAAATGAAAATTGATGAAATGTGGATAGTGCAACAAGGCAGGCCTGCTTGGTTCTTTTGGTGAATGATTGTAAAGATTTACAAATAATATGTTTATGGCATTTACTCTCTAACTGGGATGTTTTGGGACCGAATGGTGGGGATTGCTCAGTTGCCTTATGGGTTTCAACCACTGATTGAGATGTAGTTAAAAACTCTGAGTTACTAGTTGAGATTTACTTTAGCCAAACTACTTTTTCCAAGATGAAGAATAAACTTTCTTGTCAGGTAAGCACAGGCCGTTACGAGTATGAATAATGTTGCAGATTATTTTGTGTGTACAGTCTCAGATATGGAATCCATCACCATTGTGTTGCATCAATTGACAAAAATAGAGCAACAGATAAAAGATATGTAGATAATGATGATTCAAGTAGTGTTATCATCTTTATGTCTATGAAAACGGGACAGATTTTGCTATAAATCTCTCCAAAAAGGAAGCAGTACTGTTGGGCAAAAGCAAAGTAACAGCGCTGCCATCGCACTGCTTATTTGACAGCAAAATCAACTTTCTCCTCATCTCTCGCCACTAATCCATCACCTCAGCCCTCACCTCCTTAACCCGCCTGTAGTCTTCCCAGTCCTGTCCGTGATGTACTATTGAGGCAGAAGTCTGGTGTTTGCTGTGAGGGGAGCTGCCCATCAATCAGGCGGGCTTCTCTGTGGCTCTGGGAGGGATTACTGGGCATTCAGGCGGCTTCACATGGTGAGCCATAGCCCGTCTGATCAGAGAGGCACTCGCCTATCTCCCCACCTCACCCCCTGGGCCCGTGATTTCACAGGGATTAGCACACAAAGTTGCCTAATCTCTCCCTCTACTCTCTGTCTATTGATGGCCTTCTTCAACATAAACACACACATACTGGAAATCACACAATCGCACACCTAGAAACATGGTGAAATGCAAAGACAGTGAAATAAAATTAAAGAACATACAATCAACAAATTGTGCAGAATACTTACTGAATACTTGTAATGTCGAATTTACACCAAATAATTTTTCAAGCGATTCCATTGATGCGAACTAATGTCCAATAACGGAATGAAATCCTGAGAGTCTTGCTGGAGTTGGAGTGCTCCAGTCATCTCAATTGTTTGGCGTAAGGTGGTCATTAAACTCAGTCCCAGTCAGGCTTTTCCCCGCCTGGACGTTCAGACAAAATCAAACGTGGTAGTGAAGTTGAATCAGGTGTTTGGTGTTTTAAGCCCCCAACGTTGTCTTCCAGGCAGCGCTGCATGGAAGGCACTAGGGTTAAGGTCAAGGTTAGGTGCCTTGAAGTCGACGGTCACAGCCCTGCCTTGAAGTCGACAGTGGGGGCTTAAAACACCATTCAGCATTAAATCATGTGAACATTGTCAACAACCAATGTGTGTGCTTCCTCCAGCGCCAAACAGGAAGCAGCAAACAGCTAGAGCCAGTGGTGTTTATGGTTGCTATGGCACTGCACAAAACTAAATGCTAAAGAGGTAAAATTGCCGGTTTTCAACCCTTCTGAAGCGAGTCATCCAACAGGAGTTTTCTAATAACAAGGTCCGTTTGTTTGGAGAGGAGGAACCCTCTGCGGATAATTCGGCTCCTGGTAAAAACCTCTTGAACAATAAAAGAATCCTAAACCAGAGAAACTGACTGCAATATAATGGCATTGCTCCAACGTTTCTTATTGTTTTGATTGAGGGGCCGCTAGAGGCAGAAAATTCCATATTGTACAGTTGAGTGAAAAGTTTTAATTCTTCCAGCATATCTTGTCGTGCTCCGGCCACCTGTAGTGGATCAGTGGACACAATTGGTAGGAGAGTGTATTGCGTCGCCTGCGTGCATGTAAGAGACCCATTGATAGAAAAACTACTCAATAACGCTTCTAAAGGTTTAGAACTCCACAGGGAACCTTTAAAACCTGTGCACACTGACAACCAGCAGCACAGCCAGAGTCTCTACACAGAAGTACTAGGCGGATGGATAAACTGCTGTTTGTCAAGAAATAGTTCCAGCACTGGGCACTGCATTTGACCTCTGCATTTCCTAAAATGTTGAACTATTCATCTAAGCTTTTCCTTTAAAAAAGCACTTAAAAGAAACAAAAGCACTAAGTGTTTCCTGAAATGATTTCTTTTTATATATATATCTTTAGGGTTGATTCTATTAACTCAAATAATTCCTTATCCTGTTGACTCTAGGCATTTGTAACAGCACACATCACAGTAAGAAAAGCACATATGCAAATCAAAAGAATAATATAAATTCCAGTCAGCTCCTTCAGTTTCAGGGTCCTGGTATTGTTCATGCTGGCTCACTTTCACACTGTCATGGTTTACTGGGACACTTGAATAGAACCAAGCTATTGTTAATATATATATATATATATATATATATATATATATATATATATATATATATATATATATATATATATATATATATATATATATTTAAATCCCCTCTTTGATAAGAGTAAATAACTTCTGCCCCCATTAAGTGTTGGGAATACTTCAGGCTGGTACCACATGGTAGAACACAGACGCCTAATTCAATCAGAAAGCCCTAGGGCGGCCCAGCATGGCTAACTACATCACAGTTAAGCATCTTGATTTTGTCAGAATTATAGAAAATGACAAGTGAACTCGACGTGAACCAGAGAGTCGGGGTGGAATCCTCGTATTGGCATTTCTTAATCTAAGCAGGGCGGTGCCAGAAAATCAATACTTTTCAGCATGCGCTTTTTCTGCTGCTTTCACCCCATGAGTCTGAAGAAAAGGATCACAGTACAGTAACACAGAAACTCTGTACAGTCATGAAACACAAGGCAACATACAGCTGCCAATTGTAAAAACACTATTCTTTCTCAGTTCTTTCAAAATTAGGATAACTTTATTTAAAATCTGCAATAAATAATGTATGGGCTCTGAAAAAGATCCGTCATTTGTAGCTGCTGTAATCCTGTAAAAGCGACCAATGAAATGCCTCCTTGCCGAGCTGCGGGTACTCTACCCCTGTCAGTGCGTCGCCGCCGCATTGCTAACATTGATGTTTGTTTTAAACATTCAGTACAATAATATAGAGACAGAGTGCATTTAAGTCCCGCCTCCACCGGAGGGTAAAATAACTCTCTGCTCTCCATTGACTTAGACTTGCGTGAAGGTGCCTTCTCGTCAATTTCGTCTGCTAGCAAACACCAGAGACATTTCTTAAAGTTGCTGTGCAGTGATATTAACTACCAGCAACGCAAAGAACACATTACTTTTTATAATCTTTTTCAGCAGGAAGAATGTGGTGGCCTATGGGATCCTGACACTAAGCTAATGTTATGTACGACAGTTTTAGTTAGCTCAACTTAAAGACATATAGTTAGCCTAAAGCTAACATTTGGATTTTTGACTTGGTAACGAAATGTTTGCCGTAAAAAATGAACATGGGACATAACGTTAGCTTACTGTCAGGATCCCACAGTCTCCCCATTCTCTCTGCTGATTTCTCACATCTGTATCCACTTTTGGTTTCGTAAAAGCTTGGTTTTCGGGTCAGCCGCTAATAAAACTTAAGTCATGGGTTCTTTACCCTGTTGGTAGTGAATATCACGATTCGTCGACGTAGTGGACGTAATCGATTACGTAACTGCATCGACAGAAATAATTTGTGTCGATGCGTAGAAATCTAAAAACAACATGGCTGCCTCCAGCAACAGCGCAATTATGGATTCCTCGGAAGTTCAACAACACGTAAAAAGGCTTGCACACGGTCTTCTAAAGTGTGGAAGTATTTTACTCTTAATGCCAACAACTTCATAGTCTGTAGACTTTGTAAAATGCATCCCTGATTCAGGATAACAGCAGGAAAACACTGAGTTCTGCTCACCTTTTGTCCCTTTCCCTCCCAAGTAGAGTTTAGATTCTCTGCCCGAGCCCAAGCCTGAACTTGACCCACAGGCCGGGTCGGGCCGATATTTCCCGCCACTATCCTCGGGCCGGGCCCTTGATCAAGTATTTGTGTTTTTTTTAATCATTACTTTATTAGCCTAATTGGATGGGGAGAAAGCTATGCCTCTCCATCTTCTCCTGTAGCTCTGGGTGTATGTCCTGCACTGACTTGAGTGTGAGGTAAACTGTGCTAAATCGTGTCTCCTTCATCTGTAGCACTGTCTTCGATAATTGCGCAACCAGGCCAGATTGTTTCAGATATCTCACGAGTCCTTTATAACGTCAGTTAAAATGGCCCACATATTAAAAAATTGTCGGGCTTAAATCGGGCTCATAATTCCAGTTAAAGTGCCCATATTATGAAAAAAACACTTTTTCTGGGATGTGGGGTGTTATTTTGTGCCTCTGGTGCGTCCACACGCATACAAACTTTGAAAAAAAACATCCATGCTGTTTTGAGTGAGATACGGGTTTCTGAATATGTCCTCCCTTCAGTCTCCGGGTGAGCTGTTCAAAATCTGCACGGCTTTCTACGTAACTAGCCGAAACGAGGGGGCTAGGGGGCTAACCGTTAGCATGCTAGCTCTTTCTCAATGGCAAAACACTGCTAAAACGCACACAAATTCACCCTAATCTACAAAATAAATTGTATAGAACTACTTCCATGTCCCGGTTCTGCAGGTATTCCACGCAAAGTTGGAAGTGTGCCCTCGTTTAGAAGAAGTCTCCCAGCTAATCCTGCCTTGTACAGGCCGAAGTTGGAGAAACAGATAGCTAGCTCATGTAATCCTTACCTAGCTACTGTGCATGTGCGACTGAGTCTCAGCAGTGAGAGATCTGACTCTGTAGCTAAAACAGAGACCTGAACAGTGTGGAAAGAGGAGCTGCAGTACATCTGCAGTATATTTTGTGCAGAACAAAAATATGGTGTTTTTTGAAAATTAATCCCACAGACGGAATTAACGAGGAGTTTTTCCCTCCCGGTGGGCGTGGCATTCAGAGTATGACGCGTTGCGCTCTGTCTTTATTAGCTGTTTGCTTACCGGTGACATGAAGTAAAACTGCGGTCCTTTCTCTGCTCTGAAGCAGCGGCGCAGAGGCGCTCGTGCACGTCTGTGTGTGGGGTGGTTGGAACACTGCTTCCATAGCAACGTCAGCACTGTAGCCTACTAAGGGTTATAATTCACATTAAAATGAACAATTCCATTTATGGTGCAGTAAGACAAGGTGAATAGGACTTCTTTGATTTATGTTGATGTTTATGTCCTCATTTATCTCATTTCCTTCTTGCAGAATACAGAACTGGCAGACAGCAGCCCTGATTGACCAATCAGAATCAAGTATTCAACCAAGCCATGAATAGACAAAACTCATTTGTCTGTAAACAGAATGAAATATCGACATATCACACATCAATATACAGACTAGACAAAACACATTTGTCTGTATACAGTATGAAATATCGACATATCACACAGTCTGTAGACTACACTAAAACTTTAACACCCTATCTACACCAGAAGCATTCTAGCTATGTTTTCCAGACGTATCTGTCTGACATCGTGTCTGACAGAGCACGTCTGTTTTAATCAGCGCAGCTGTCTATAACGACCATGTAATGGCTCTTATGCAAGCAACTGCAAACCAGAGTGTATTTTTAGGCTTAAAGTCTACATTGATTGTGTATTGGGCTATATGTTTTGACTTGACTGTGGCTGAACACATTCAGTACATATTCTGCTGCTGCTACTGTGTTGTTGCTATGCTGCTTTCACTTCACAGCCCATAAAGAAAAAGTGTAGGTGCTACCCATGGGTTCCAATGTTTATTACGCCCCACCATATGACAGTATTAAGGTGTGTTCAGACACAATGCACATTTTAGACATGATTGCATGTTAAGTCAAAGGAAAGATGTGAATGCAGTAAATGCAAGTTTGCACAAAGTGGCAGAAACAGAGGTGAAACCGACTATGAACAAGTTTAAAATGTTTAAACTTGATTGAAAAAAATCCACGCTTACCCAAAGGCCATGAATTACATAATCAACATGAGAGGAAAATAGGAGAGAGAGTGGATGAATAAAATGGATAGATTTGGAATTCCTGGTGAGTTGTGAGATCAGTGTGGGACTGAGCTGGCACACACACACACACACACACACACACAAACACACACCGTGTTAGTGCGGCATACATTGGTCAGCAAAGTTGGTACATTGGCTGTTTGGGGCAAATAACTGCACAAACAGCCCAAACACTAGTATACAGCTGTTAAAACATAATAAAATACATGACATGCCGGTACTAGATCAGTACTCGGTATCGGAATCGGTATCAAGAAGCAAAAAATGGTATCGGACCATCTCTAGTTCAGACCAAAAATCAGAGACTAAACCATTTTAGAACATTGCAGGTCTGAACTGGCCTGTATAGACTCAAGCCAGCTGATACCGTTGCCTGCGACTCAGCTGGTCGAGTCTACAGAGGCTGGTATTAAAGCGTAACTCTCGCCAAAATGCAACCTAGGGTCTTTTTGTGAATTCAATTCAATTTTATTTATAGTGTCAAATCATAACAGGAATTATCTCAGGACACTTTACAGATAGAGTAGGTCTAGACCACAGTCTGTAATTTTCAAGGACCCAACAATTCCAGTGATTCCCCCAAGAGTATGCATGAATGTATAAGTGCGACAGTGGCAAGGAAAAACTCCCTTTTAGGAAGAAACCTCGGACAGACCCAGGCTCTTGGTAGGCGGTGTCTGACGATGCCGGTTGGGGGTTTGATGAACAATGGCAATAAAAAAGTCACAATTAAGATAATGACTAGAGTAGTTGTAATAGTTCATGGTGTCGTAGAGCACAGCAGGGCGTAACAGGGCGTGGTATGGCGTCGGCCGGACATAACAAGTCGACGCCAGGCATTGCAGGGTACAGCAGGTCGTAGGGCAGGACCACGGCGACAGCTGCCACCATGATGTAGGTGCCATCATGATCCAAGATGATGGTGCTGGGTGGACAAAGAACATACGGAAGCTCCCCGGAGCTAGGTTAATAACAAGCATTTCTGGAACATGAATACACACAGATGGAAAGAGAGAGGAGAGAGGAGCTCAGTGTGTCAAAGGAGGTACCCCGGTAGTCTAGAACTATAACTGCATAGGGAGGCTGTGTTCGACGATTGTGGCTACACACCTTCCCCCGTCGGTCTAGACTAACACTGCGACACCTTACTCCCTAAGTATGCGTAAGCTTTCTATGGGGAGAAGCAGTGATAGGATGGGGGTGGGCCATGCCTGAGGCTACACACCCACCCCGCCGGTCTAGGCGGACGCTGCAACTCCTCATACCCTAAATATAGTAAGCTTTCTATGAAGAGAAGCAGAGATATGGAGGAGGTGCGTCATGACTGTGGCTACACACTTTCCCCCGCCGGTCCAGGCGAATGCTGCAACTCCTAACTTCCTAACTATAAGCTTTATCGAAGAGGACAGTTTTAAGTTTACTCTTAAAAGTGGTGACGGTGTCTGCCTCCCGAACCCAGACTGGGAGCTGGTTCCACAGGAGAGGAGCCTGATAGCTGAAGGCTCTGGCTCCCATTCTACTTTTAGAGACTCTGGGAACCACAAGTAACTCTGCATTCTGGGAGCGTAGTGCTCTAGTGGGACAATAAGGTACTAAGAGCTCTTCAAGATATGTAGGCGCTTGACCATTTAGAGCTTTGTAGGTCAGGAGAAGGATTTTAAATTCATTCCTGGATTTTACTGGAAGCCAATGCAGAGAAGCTAATACAGAAGAAATATGATGTCTTTTCTTAGTTCTTGTCAGAACACGCGCTGCAGTATTCTGGATCAGCTGGAGAGTCTTAAGAGTTTTATTTGAGCATCCTGATAATAGGGAATTACAGTAGTCCAGGCTGGAAGTAACGAATGCATGGACTAGTTTTTCAGCATCGTTTTGAGACAGGATGTTCCTAATTTTGGCAATATTACGAAGGTGAAAAAAAGCTGTTCTTGAGGTTTGTTTTAAGTGGGCGTTAAAGGATAAATCCTGATCAAAAATAACTCCTAGATTTCTGACAGTAGTGCTGGAAGCCATGACAATGCCGTCCAGAGTAATTATATCTTCGGATAATGAAGTTCGGAGGTGTTTAGCACCCAGCACAATAACCTCAGTTTTGTTCGAGTTCAACTTCAGGAAATTGTTGGTCATCCATGATTTTATATCTTTAATACACACAGTTTAACGAAACTGACTGGTTTCGTCTGGCTTGATTGATAAGTATAATTGGGTGTCATCCGCATAACAGTGAAAGTTAATTGAGTGTTTCCTAATAGTGTTGCCTAGAGGAAGCATATATAAGGAGAATATAATTGGTACAAGCACTGAGCCTTGAGGAACCCCATTGCTAACTCTAGCGTACCTGGAGGATTTATCGTTGATATTAACAAATTGAGATCGATCAGAGAAATATGACTTAAACCAGCTTAGTGCGATTCCTTTAATGCCAACTAAGTGTTCCAGTCTCTGTAAAAGGATTGTATGGTCAATAGTGTCAAATGCAGCACTAAGATCTAATAACACAAGTATGGAGACAAGTCCTTTGTCAGCAGCAGTTAGAAAGTCGTTTGTAATTTTCACCAGTGCCGTCTCTGTGCTATGATGCTTTCTAAATCCTGACTGAATGTCCTCAAATAGACTATACCTATGTAAAAAGTCACATAACTGATTAGCGACTACCTTCTCAAGGATCTTGGAGAGAAAGGGAAGGTTCGATATAGGTCTATAGTTGGCTAAGACCTCAGGGTCGAAGGTGGGTTTTTTCAGAAGAGGTTTTATCACAGCTATGTTAAATGACTGCGGGCGGTACATAACCTGTTAATAAATACATATTGATAATATCTAGTAATGAAGTGTTAACCACGGGTAACACTTCTTTAAGTAGCCTCGTTGGGATGGGGTCTAAGAGACAGGTAGAAGGCTTTGCTGAAGAGACCTTTAGCATTAATTGTTGAAGGTCTATAGGAAAAAAGGAGTCAAAGTATATGTCAGGGCTTGTCGTTCTTTCTAGCATTCCTGTATCAAAAGGTGAACCGTTAGAAGTTGAGGGCAAAAGGTGATGAATTCCATCCCTAATTGTTATGATATAATCATTAAAGAAACTCATGAAGTCGTCACTACTAAGAGCTAGGGGAATAGATGGCTCAGTAGAGCTGTGGCTCTCTGTCAGCCTGGCTACAGTGCTGAAATGAAACCTTGGGTTGTTCTTATTTTCTTCTATTAATGATGAGTAATAGTCTGGTCTGGCATTTCTGAGGGCCCTCCTATAGGTTTTTAAACTGTCTTGCCAATCTAAACGAGATTCTTCCAGTTTGGAGGAACGCCATTTAGTTTCAAGTTTCCGTGAGATTTGTTTTAATTTGCAAGTTTGGGAGTTATACCAAGGTGCTAGTTTCCTTTACTTCATCATCTTCTTTTTGAGAGGAGCAACAGAGTCTAAAGTCGTCCGTAGGCAGGTCGTAGCACTGTCTACAAAATTATCAATTTGGGAAGGATTAAAATTAGCACAAAGGTCGTAAAGCACGACATTGAGTTAATTGCTGTTGGAATATCTTCCTTAAATTTAGCTATAGCACTGCCAGATAGGCATCTAGCGTAGGTTTTATTTCATTTCATATAGTCTGGTAGTAAGAATTCGAAAGTTATTAAAAAATGGTCTGATAATAAAGAATTCTGTGGAAATACTATTAAATCTTCAATTTTGATGCCATATGACAGCACAAGGTCGAGGGTGTGGTTAAAACAGTGCGTGGCCTTATGCACACTCTGACTGAAACCAATTGAATCTAGTAGTGAGTTGAAGGCAGTACTAAGGCTATTGCCGTCAACGTCCACATGGATATTAAAATCACCTACAATAATTATTTTATCTGATTTTAGGACAATACATGACAAAAACTCTGAGAATTCAGATAAATATCCAGAATATGGGCCTGGCGCTCGGTAAACAATAACAAATATGATTGGCTTTAATGATTTCCATGTTGGATGTTGAAGATTAAGAACAAGACTTTCAAACGAGTTATAATTTAGTTTAGGTTTAGGATTAATTAACAGATTTGAGTCAAATATGGCTGCAACTCCTCCTCCTTGGCCTGAGCCTCTAGGAATTTGAGTATTAATATGACTGGGAGGAGTGGCTTCATTTAGACTAACATATTCTTCATGGCCCAGCCATGTTTCAGTAAGACAGAATAAATCAATTCGATTATCTGATATCAAATCGTTTACCAGTAATGCTTTAGATGACAGAGATCTGATATTTAATAGTCCACATTTGATTCTCCTATTCTGTTCTATCGTTGCAGTGGTTGTTTTAATTCCAATTAGGTTGTTAAGTATAGCACCTCGTTGGTGCACAGAGGAGCGTGTAGCGCTGTACCTTTGAGTAATGTTATTACTGACTCTTACTGGAATGATATAGCTGGTCTGTGGGTTAGCAGAGTTATTTGTAAAGGAGTGAGAGCTTATGGGAGAGTGTGATTGGGAGGTGCACCTGTGCGTGTCTTTACGGGGTGTAAACAGTCATTCTAAGGTCCGAGTCTGCACCCAGGTCTGGGTCTGCATGGCGTGTCGCAAGTTCTCACATAGCAACTGGCTGCCGCGTCTATTGGGATGAATCCCATCCCTGCTGAACATGGACTCACGTTTCCAAAACAGATTAAAATTGTCAATAAAACCTATATTGTGAATGCTGCATGCATGCTGAGGCAGCAGTGCTCCTCGTTGACGCCTGCAGGTCAGTCGGCTTTGAAGCGGGGCGAGCCGGGGTAACCACGTCGGCCGCTACCGGGGGAACATTCGGCTTCGACAGGGCATCGAAGCGACTGGAGAGGCTGAGGGCAGGAGGCGATGGAGCCCTACCCGAGGCTCTCTTTCAGCCACAGACCACTTCAGTCCAGGATGCCCTGGTGGTCGGTGTCGAACTAGAAGATGGGTGTGGACAGGCGGATGTGTCCCAAATTACAGTATCCTGGAGTGCCGCCGAGAGAGTTGTGATGCGAAGCAACTGGTTTTGAGCAACGTCCAGGTAGGAGGTCAACAGGGCATCTTTAGTTTTCAAGTCCTCGGAGAGCCGGCGAACTTCTTCCCTAAGGTCATCGATTTCTTTGTTTGCATTTTCAAGCAACGAGGAAATCCTGTGGGGAGGTGGGGGCTCGCAAGGTGTGGAGGTAGCCATGGGGCTGGTGTTAGCCTGAAGCTAATGTTTAGCTAGCTACTACTCGTAGAACAAGTGCGGTCCTCCACGCACAGATGCGTAGATGCTGGCTCTTTCTCTGTGAATGTACCCGAGTCAAACTTTCACTTAAAAGCATAATTAGGACGGAAGCGCCACTTTTAAGATTGACTGTATTTTCATTTCCGGTCAAATGGCCTTTTGAATGGGAGTACTAGGGCGGATCGCATCAAAATGGCTATTTTTTAACACTAAGAAGGATCAACACAACATGTATCACGAAGTATCACCAGGGGCTCTACACATGAACTCCAGCATTGAGAACAATGTTTGTGTACACAGAGTTTACTAAAAATAAAGGTTTTGAACAACTCACTTTAGCAGTTGGTTTTTCCGCTCGCCGCCATCTTGCCAGTCAAAAAGTGTCGATCTCCGAATGCGAATGAACGCATCTATTGATTTTAGTATTGCTTCTTATATGAGGCTCCTTTTTCAACTACAAGGTCAATATGTTTTTTCACTAACGACAAAACAACGAATTATTCGTGCATTTATATGGAACTAAGCTTTAGGAGCTTTCCGTCTTTACTCTCCTACCTGTTACGTTGCATTTGGAGATCGACACTTTTTGACTGGCTGTTTGAAAACCAAAGTGAGTGGTGCTTACGTCCTAATTATGCTTTTAAATGTAAGTTTGACTCGGGTACATTCACACAAAGACCCTAGGTTGCATTTTGGCAAGAGTTACGCTTTAAAACGTAGGGTATGTCACCTGTTTCAACAGCCAATAGAGAAGTCAGCTGGTCAAGTCAGTTACAAACTGTCAGCTGGTGGAAGTGGCAGAGTTTTAGACGGAGGCTCAATGAGTGCCCGAGAGCGTGGTAATGTGGTCGAGCGATCTAGAAGGTGACTGAAGAGAGGGAGCAGGGTTGGAACAAAGCAGTGAATCAGAGAAACGTTGTTTCTGCCATTTATTCATTAGTTTTAGCTATAAGTTCAAACTTCTGCTTGCTAACTACTTTTCTCTTGTCTCAGGCGTTACAGTTGACTGTTAATAAGGGGATATATTATTTTTTATCATATCATAATTTCCAAATTTTCAAATTACAGTAGTTGGGGCGCCTGGGTAGCTCACCTGGTAGAGCAAGTGCCCATATATGGAGGTTTACTCTTTCAGCTGTCCAATAAAAATAAAGGCCTAAAATGCCCCAAAAAAACTAAATTACAGTAGTTGGCTACAATTTTTCCAGGTACCCCCTGGCAAATGTAGAAGTACCCTCTGGGGTACACGTACCCCTTGTTGGATATCACTGGTCTAGTCAATAGTTTTCGCAATATATTGATCCAGACAGTGTTGGAAGGATGACTTTCCTTGCCCCTGTCACACCAAATACATGCTCTTGGGGGAATTGTGTGGCCTAGACCTACTCTATCTGTAAAGTATCACAAGGTAATGTATGTTATGATTTGACACTATAAATAAAATTGATTTGAATTGGAAAGACGCATGGACAGACCTATATCAGCATCCTCAGCAGCATTCCCAGCACAACACCTACGGTCCTGGAAATCCTTCTCCTGTTCTAACACTCCCCTTTATACAATTTTACATCCGTCTGAAACTTATTTCGCTATATTCTTTACATTGCAAACCATCCAGAATTACGACAGCCTAAAAAGATAGTTGCTTGGTTTTCTCTTCCACAGCCTCCCCTGAACATGCAGTAGTTTCCTTTTCCTGATACAATCAGAGGGCCAATGGGGAGAAAGCAAAACAAAGAGCGAAAACAAAAGTGGACAAAATAGGGAAAAACTCTCAGGGACTCCTTTCAGTGCAAACAAACTTACTTTTCATCAGGTGCTATTACACGTCCCATTCACGTTTATTGGATTGAATCCTTGCAGTATAAACAAGGTGCTGACGGGTTGATTCCTCCATTAAGTCCTGCGGCCCTAGAGGAGGGGTCACCCAGAGGACAGAAATGCAGAAGGGCCTTCCTGAAGGCCAATACTGACCCAGACCAGAGCCCTGCCCAAAATATGGCTAACATCCCCTCACCCCCACCTCCACACTGAACCTTTCCCTCTGCTGCACTCGTTCTTCTCTTCACTGGCTCGCTGTCTTCCAAAAGTCCTGCTTTCCTACAATTCTCCAGTGTTGGAAGAAGTATTCAGATCCTTTACCTAAGTTAAAGTACTAATACCGCACTGTATAAATACTCTGTTACAAGTAAAAGTCATGCATTGACAAAATGTTACTTATGTAAAAGTATGTAAGTATCATCAGGAAAATGTACTTTAAGTATTAAAAGTAAAGGTACTCGATGCAGAAAAATCCTCACATTTTAGAAACTGGAAACGATCCAAACTGTTCTGTCAATCAACTAAGTGTTTAATCCACTAATCATTTCAGCTGTACTTAGGGCTATATATTGTTGGATAGGCAGGGGGCGTGGCTTTGCAGCTGACCCCGAGTTCCACCTGCGTTTGTTTCTGTCCGTTTTTCTTAGTTTCTTGTGGATTATATGTGACTGAAGGGACTTTACATTTCATGTAAAGTGAAGACGAACTCAGGTGTGTTGCTGTGGTTGGCCTTGTGCCTTTTTTTCACAACTGAAGAGAGAGGAATCTACGGTAAAACTCATGCCGTCCTTACCTATACACGTGAGTGCCTGCTGTCGCTTAGACCTCCAGTGACGCCAGACTTGCAAGGGGATATACTGAATAACTACCCCGAACTGAAAAGACCCAGGAGGCCTATGCGTGCAAATCCCAAAACAAAGAAAAGAGGATCAAGATGGAGTGACAGAAAGAATAAGGAGACGCGGCTGCAAACACCCCTTGCCGGTAATTACTTTCTCAAATGTCCGATCCTTAAGCAATAAAAGGGATGAACTGATGGCGAAAGTCAAGTATGAGAGTTATTTCAGGCAAAGCAATCTCATCTGTTTTACAGAGCGTTGGTTAAAAGAGGAAATGGCAGATCCAAACCTGCCTGGTTACACACTAATAAGGGCAGACAGAGACAGTTTAAAATCACGGAAATCAATTGGTGGCAGCTTGTGCATCTTTTTCTATTGATAAACAATGCACTACACAGTACACCATCCGGGAGGAAGTATGCACGTGGGATTATGAAATCCTGGTGGTCTCGTTTCGACCCTTTTATATACCGAGGGAATTTGGTCAGATCACCATTATTCTAACCTACTGTATGTACCGGGGCCCGACTTCGAGGGGGTGGCGACCAAAATCGCAGAGAGCTACAATAGAACACTTACCCGGTCAGCTGACCAGCCGGTCTTTGTGCTGGGGGACCTTAACTCTTGCGATCTGTCGAGTCACCTGCCTACATTACAACAATATGTGGCAATATACAGGATTCCTATAAAGCCATCTGTACACCAGCCTTAGGAAAATCTGACCACAATGTTGTACGTCTACTCCCTTGAAATAGGGCAAAACTGAAACGGGAAAAGCCAGTAACAAAGGATATACAACTTTGGACTGACAATAGCAAAGAGGAGCTGAGAGACTGTCTGGAAGATACCGACTGGCATATCTTCTTAGACTCCTGTGACAATCCACATGAACTAACGGATACCATTACATCGTATATAATGTTTTGCGAGAAAAATATTATCCACACAAAAACAGTTATAATCTTCCCAAACAATAAGTTGTGGATAACTAGCGACTTAAATTTAGGGACTGTATTAATGGTAAAAAAAAAACCATGCCTTCTCTATTGGGAATACAGAGCTTGTTAGGGAAAAGAGATTTGAACTGAGAAGTAAACTAAAGAAGGCAAGGACAGAGTACAAAGACAAGGTAGAGAAACGTTTTTGTTTAGGAAATGCTAAGAAAGCATGGGAAGGGTTAAATCAGATGATGGGCAGAGAAGTGAAACAGAAATGCGCCCCACTATCCCATCTTTCACTTTAACCATCTTTTGCAAATAACTTAAATGTGTTTTACAGCCGTTTTGATAAGACAAACTTCTGTACTAAGTGTGATGAAGTGTGTAACTCTGTCCAAGAATATATTCCAATTACAGTCACTGAACATGAAATAACTTCAAGCCTGGCGTACATTAAACCCAACAAGGCCCCAGGACCGGATGGTCTCAGAGGGACAGTGCTTAAAGTCTGTGCTTATCAACTAAAAGGAGTGCTAACTAAGTTATTCCAGTTACTTCTACAGACATGTACAGTTCCTAAATCATGGAAGTTGTCTAACATCGTACTCATTCCAAAGAAATCTGGGGCCGTAGAATTAAATGATTTTAGACCCACTGCACTTAGCTCTATCCTATGTAAATGCACGGAAAGAGTTGTAAGCAAAATATAGCATCTTCTGTATCCAGCTCTTTAGACCAGTTGCAATTTGCATACAAAGGCCAGAGGGGTACAGGTGATGCAACTGTAACCTTGTTTAATACCATAGCTAAGCACCTGCAAGTCACTACTCATTATGTCAGAGTATTGTTGATAGATTTTACATCTGCATTTAACACTATGCATATTACACACACATTGTGCTGCAGAGAATGGTGGACTTGGGGGTTAATGGAGGTATAATTCACTGGGTAAGAGACTTTCTCTCTGACCGCCCTCAAAGAGTTATTTTTGGAAATATTGTGTCAGACGAAAGTGTGTTAAATACAGGAGCACCACAAGGGGACAATCTTATCACCATTGTTTTTCTCTGTTTATAGGAATGAGATAAAGATCCACCATGATCATTTTCAATTACTTAAATACACAGACGATAGGTTGCCCTATTACAGAGAGGGGACACTGAGAGAGAGCATTCATATTTCAACCATGGGTTAAACCTACAAGACTGGTGTCAAACTAGCTTCTTAGAAATAAATGCCAGTAAGACAAAAGAGCTTGTTATTCAAAATGGGATAGAGGGGATACAGCCAATAATGATCAAGGGACAGATAGTTGAAATGGTTAATGATTTTAAATACCTTGGCACATATATTGACGGCAAACTTACTTTTACGGAAAACACAGATTTTATCTGTAAGAGATGTTCTCAACTAGCCCGGGAAAACCCTGATGAACTTCCGGCAAATTTGAGATTTGTTCTGCAAGTCAGTCTGGCCAAGAGCCCATTCAAGCCCATTTCCAATTTTTCAAAATCGAGGCACCAATCACAATCGTTGACGTTGACGATAGCGCAGCGAAGGCAAGCAGCTTTTTTTTTTTACATTCAACATGACTTCCACCCCTTTGGCAGCAACCCGTTGATGCCGCTGTCTCTGCCATGTCATCCAGATCGTTGGCATGATTGGTTGAAGGACTATCCAATTGTGCCCAGAAGCATTTGAGTGTCGTCTGTTGGTGACGCCCCTTTGGAAATGTGCTGCGAATTAACTTTGCCCAGACCCCCTCTCAGTTACAACTGAGAAGGGTCTGGTGTCAACCAGGCTAGTTCTCAATGGCTTTACCTGCTACGAAAGCTTAACAACTTCGGAGTGAACCAAAATATCCTGGAAACTGTATATAAAAGCTTAGTGGAATGTGTCCTATCTTTTAACATGATCATATGGTATGGTAACCTAACCATCCAAAGGAGGAACAAACTGCAGAGAATAGTGAGCATGGCCTCAAAAATTATAGGAAAGCCACAAAAGCACTTAAGCAGTATTTATGAGGAACGCTTTACAAACAAAACCGAGAAAATTATTAGTGACCCCTCCCGTCCATTGCACAGCGAATTTGAACTCCTACCCTCAGAGAGGCGTTTTAGAGTACCAACAGCAAATAGAAACAATCCTTCATCCCCAATGCTGTGAAGGTGCTAAATAACACTGGGAACTATACTAAGAATGGAATGTAGGGTGAGGCAGACTTCCAGGTTCCAGGTTTTATGCACAGCAAGCATTTTTAGTAGGCTATATTTATCTATTCATTTACTTTTGTAAATGTAACCTTTGTAAAGTCAATTTTTATGAAATGTATTGTCTGTTTGTGTCCGTCTTGCCGTCTTGGCTACGTATTGTTCATAATGTCCTGTCTCTCTTGTATTCTTGGTGAAACCGAAGAAAAACTTTCACATCTGTCAACAATAAAGTTTTTCATATTCGTATTCGTATGATTTAAGAATAAAACATGCTATTTTATAAACTACATGTGTTTTGTATGCAACAATCTTAATGTGTAAAATAACTAGTAACTAAAGCTGTCAGATGAATGTAGTGGAGTAAAAAGTACAATATTTCTCTCTGAAATGTAGTGGAGTAGAAGTAGAAAGTGGCATTAAAAGAAAAGATTCAAGTAAAGTACAAGAATCTCAACATTTGTACTTAAGTACAATACTGGAGTAAATTTACTTATTTACATGCTACCACTGCATCTCCACTTTCTTTTTGTCACTTTTTTTCAGATCACCAATTAGTTTGTATTCCTAATTTAGGAACAGAACATGTTAGGCCATACTGACCTGGAACTATACATCAGACCAGTGGTTCCCAACCTGGGGGTTCTCAACCTGGGGGCGCGTCCGCAAGATGCAATTTAGCTGATGAACATGGGGGTAGTATATCATATGACAGGTAGGTCAGCAGCTGTTCCACACTACAGCCAAGGAATATTTTCCAGTGTCAGGCAAGGAGGCCCCCTAGTGGATATACGTTTAATCCTCCAGGTACACGCAAAGTACGCAGGCAAGTATGTGAACAACGCCGTTTGCGTCACCGCCTCTTGTCTACGCGTACACATTGTCAAAAAGCAAGTATATTGGTGCCATACGGTGTCAGAAGCCAAAAAGCTTGGGAACCAGTGCAATTAGACCCCAGTTTGCAAATGTGTTTCAATAGGCTTTAGTTATTTGCCATTTTTGCTGAGTAATTTAAAATGCACCAAATTAAACTAAAGTAATTCCAGTTATGCAATACAAAACAATACTTGACTATACATACATGTATAGTGATAACTAACAGATATAGAACTATAACAGCGCTAGTCAACTCTGTCTTCTGTATTCGGCCACAAGTTCTCCTCAACATCACACATTACATCCTCTCATGTACCACACCTGGGACAGAATCTTTCTGCATGCCTAATGCATCCCTGTCAATTTTCAGCACATATGCCCAGGGACATGTCTAGGGTGGTTGAGTTTCAGTGAGAAAACAGTTCATGAATTTTGAAAGATGTGGTCATTGAATGCAGTGATCTGTCGTTCGCTAACGAGTCAGCTCTATGAATGATGGGAGCCTTAATGATTTTTTGTATCTTTAAGTAATACAAGACAACATAATACGATGATCCTATGACATATTTGGATACGTAACATACGATCCAAAAACGAGAAGCATGGGGGAAACTTTTGTATGTTGGGCGTGTTGATGTTTTATAATATATACTACTAAGTACCCATAAATCTAATCCAAATCTTACCCTAACTTTCTCCTAATGATTATTTCACAGATAAACCTAGTAACCCTGGCTCCCCCTAAAAGTAAAGAAAAAAGAATTATGAGCCATCCTTTTGAATGACTCTCTGAAAGGAACGGAGCAATAAGATACAGCTCCCTTCAAAAAGCTGAAATTCCCATCACACATGTTTTAAAGCAATACAAAAAATACCCACAGTTTAGTCTACATTGACTCCTGTTGTGCTAAGTGTGTAAAGAGTTTTGAAAGCGAACTCACCATCAACAAATGTTATCGATAATAGAAAGGAAAACTGATGGAAGTAGATGTGTGAAGAATTGCCTTTGTTTTCACCTGTGCAAATCTGGCCCATTGCTGCATGTAGTAGGTGTGATTCAAAAAGTTGGTAAAATTGGGGGACACAACCCCTTCAGATTTGATAAAGGAAAGGTGTGAGGGAGGGGATTTCTATTGCAGTCTGATGATCCAACAAGCACTTTCTTTGAACATTTGCATTCAGACCCCCTTTTGTTGATGTTTTATCTTATCATATGGCACTTTCACTAACCCTAACTCTTTAGGTTAAATGTAACCAAACCTGAGGAGAAACGGTCTCAATTTCTTTTCCGAGAAACAAGCAAAAGCCGGTGGTTCCAGCTTGTTCTCTATTAGAAGTTTCTCATTCATGAGCCAGCTCAAGGCACCGGGTCAAGCCTTTTGCCTAAGGCATCTAGAGTACTTTGGAGGGAAAGTAAGGGAAATAAAGGGACTTATTATCTCCTAGATAGAAAATAGCTTGACTTGCCAAGAAAGGTTTTCCTTCTGTGAGATTGTCCTGACATATACAAATTGCATGCAAAATCAACTCCAGTCAATATATCATTCCTTGGCATTCTGTTTCCTTGTCTGTCATCACTCATTGAAATAATTTAACGTCTTTTGTAAATGATGTTGAACCAGTCGAGTACAATTTTTGTTGAGCGTGAAACTATCAATCTGTCACTGGCTGTTTGTTCTCCGTCCGTCGTTTGTCCGTCTCGGCTGTTTTCTGTCTCAGCTCCATACATCCAGCGGTTGTTAATCAATCGCTGGAGCTCTACAATACTGCTGCCGCCGTTCAACAGAACCCACGAGTATGTGGCTTAGCGCCTTTTCAAAGCATGCCTGCCTGCATCAGCACAAACAGACACAGCTAACCCAGCTCCCTCTATGAGAGAACAGCCTTCACACATAAACAACCTTTTGTTCATGCTCTCAACCAAAAATAAAAAAAAAGGCTCCACAGTCTGCTGGCCTTCCCCCAAGACAAACTCACTCGATTAGAAAGATCTGGGTTGTGCGTGCTGGTGGAGGCCAGGGACCTGACGCCAGGCAGCAAATGGAGAGACTGAAGAAAAGCAGTCTCTGTGTGATGGCCCTCCAGTCCTGATAATGCTATCTATTTAGCCTACCGCTATACCAACAAGCATGCCTCCAGTAGCTGCATACACGCAGAGTGTGCTTTGCCCTAATGTAATTGATGAGCTAGGAGCTAAGTTGTGACCACAGGCCAAATACAGCACTGTGGCTATACAAAGGGCTTGACTGAGGCAGACGCACTGCAAACACAACTGCTCAGTGTGTATGCCACAGCGTGACGGATCACGGCAGAGACAGCAGGGCTCAGAGCTCTGTGGGAACTGGTCCTTCTTCAAACTTCCAAATGTGAACTGGACATATGATCGCTATATTTAGTTGTATATTTAGCCTAGGTCAGCATTAAAGGAAAATTCTACCCCAGTATTCCTACAGATCACATTTATATGAGAGGAATCCACAGCACATGATTTACACCCTTTCCCAATGTATAGTGCCAATGCAGGAAGTAGTAGTCTTGGGCAATTGCTTATACTTTCAAATCCTCCATTTGTAGTAACTAGAGATCGCTGATGTGCGATCTGATCGCCAGTCTGACAGGCTGGCTACACTGAACACGTTATTGGACATAACTCCACTTTCACTTTAATCAGTGAAACTGGCTCAGCTGTCAGCAGGCGAAGTTACCAAATAGTAGGGCAATTCTAGATATGCTTTTTTACAACATTTAGTTCTGATAGTAAGTGGGTAAGTTAACATTGCTTTAAAACACCAATCCCCGATCATCTTTTAAGTAAGTAGCATGTCAGAAAGTAAGAGTATGGCCAGCTAGTGGACCGTGAGCAGATATTTGCTGAATTTGACAAAATATGTATTGGATTAGAATGACTTCACCTTGTAGTACAACACAAGGATGTGTTGGATATATATTGCTTCATTTTATTTTCAATAACTTAAATCTTTCCATAATCTTAATCATACTGTAGTTGACATGCTTAGATTTTTTTAAATGGAAAAATAAATAAAAAAGCGCTGGAACTGGACACTATAAAACGTTATGGAAGTCATTGATGGTAATGCTGGGTCGGAAACATTTTCAAAATCCACATTGTTTTGTAGCAAAGGGGCTCAGTTCATCACTACTTAGATATCATATTTGTAGCTTTTTAAGTCTTTTCTATCTGTGACAGGGGAATGTAACTGTATTGGGAACGTTGCAATATCGAAAGTGTAAAGTCTGACGGGGCACCAAACACAACTGGTTGTGAACAAGCCAACAGTTTATCCAGATTATCCACTTTATTTAGAGGTCAAACTGAAACTGGTCACACCAGATATATCAGTGTTAATCACTAATTACTAGGGCTGTCATACGATTCAAATATGTAATTGTGATTAATCGCATGATTGTCCATAGTTAACTCGCGATCGACCGCAAATTAATAATTTTGTATCTGTTCTAAATGTGCTTTTTCAAGTTTGTAATGTCTTATCAACATGGAAGTGGACAAATATGCTTGCTTAGGCAAATGTTTATTATTATTGCAACAATCCGAAACAAGAGAATTGAATAACCTCAAAGGTACTGTATGCTCAAAAAATATGCTGAAAGCATAATATGGTGAACTCAAGCCCATCAAGCAACAACAGATGGTCACATTGACCTGAATGGAACATTACTTGGGAATACTAACACAATCTAGTGTCCTGCTTAACTAAAGATCCCATTTTTGTAAGCAGCTCAACACAGAACACTGGACCTTGTTCATTACATTACGATGCTTGGCCAGCAAATCCTGTAAGATGACGTGGTATGAAGAGCAACAACGCTAGCTAGTCATATGAAAGACCATAAATCTGCGTAAGGAGGTTGGTTTGGGTGGTGGATGGGTCAAACAACACAGGACTTTCACCCAGGCGACCGGGTTTGTGTCCCGTTCTTATTCCGTGTATCACTGAAACGTACATTTTGTAACCCCACCCATGATGTCCCGTCAGTTAAACATACGTCCCTACCCAGAGCGTTAAAAAGTAATGTCAAAAGTCCCTACCAAGCGCGTCTAAATATGACGAGGTCCCTGACGCATGTGTGTTAATTGCACGCCAAAAAAATTTGTGGCGATAAAAGGAATTTACGTTAACTCCTTATTATACCGTTATTTTTGACAGCCCTACTAATTGCACAGAAACTTTGGTAAGAACAGTAGGCCAATGTTGAACTAGGAAGTTGATCTGTAAAACGTGATGGATTTGTTTTAAACTTGTAGCAATGTTGCCATGCTCCCAGATCACAGGGATACACTTGAGAAGTGCAGTCTTATTATCACTAATGGTGGCCAAACCTACGACAATAAGACCCAAGTTGTAATAAACCTGAATTATCCTTTCAATATATTCACTTGCAGTCACTTTCCAGAGTGTCAAATAGCACTACCTGCAAATGAAAAATATATGTATGAGTAGGTGCACATTGCTTTTATGCCCTGCCATTTCTTTTCCATCTCTGTGTGTATTTCAGAGTCAGGCTGCATATTGTGGAGTATCCGTAGCCCATTTAGCAGAGCAAAGCGCATTGGCTCGCTATGAATGAGAGTGTACATCCGTCCAACTTATCTCTGAGTGCAGACTTGGGCTCTCTGCCTCATAATTACAGGTTCATACACACAACTCACAGACACACATTCAATAGCTTATTTGTGGCTAGCTTAAGAATACCACTCATTTCCCGGTTGCTTTTTTTTTTTTTCCCATTCCGGAGTCCAGATCACATGAAGGGAAACACAGTGTGAAAACTGGACTTTGCTCCTCATTTTGCTGTGACTACCAGCCTCGATTTGCATTGCCATTGCCATTTAAGACTCTTATAAAAAAAGCTAAGTTGCAACAGCAGAATACGTTTCCTGTGATCATTTATCTAAATCACAATCCTCGGTCATATTTCAAAGTATTTGCATCCTCTGCAGGGCACAAAACCTGAGTGCAGTAAAGCTTCCTATAGATGTGAACCAAATTTAGCACTGGAAAGTTCACGCTGGCCTGTGTTTGACTCCTGGATCTCCAGCTCCACCCCCCATCTGCCTGCTCCCACATCCCTTCCTGTGATGAAATCTCTTCCTCGCGGTTGGTTTCGGAGCCCCTCCTCCACTCCCTTACCTCCCACCACAACCACCAAAAAAAAAAAAAAAAGAAGGAGCAATCTTTTTGAAGCAAGCCGCATCTCTGCCGGCCCTGTCGAACAATGAGATGCTCTCCGGCTGCTTTGTGCTGCGGGCCTCTCAATGCAAACAGAGCTCTGAGAACTGCGTTTTCATTGTCTCATCTTCAAGGGGTAATAAATAAGAGCCTGGACAGCTAGACAAGCTGCTACAGGGCGAGAATAAGAATGCCGCTGTTAAAAAGGCCCGGCTTTCAATCAAAGTCCATTCAAAGAATAGTTGGGGTTTTGTATTGACGCATGTTGTGCCTATTAATGAACATACAAAAGGAGCCATTTTCTTGATTTATGGACGGCTACCATGGATAATGCACTGTGACCACAGGCAGGGGAGGCCACACGTTAAGATATTTACCTCTGACAAAATACCAGCAACACTTTAAGGGTTGTATACCTACGAAAGAGGATTGAGTTTGAGTTTATTGAATTCATGCTCACAGTTAAACAACTGAATAAAAAGCTGAATTTACAACAGCTTAAAAAGATAAAAAGTCTAAATATAATAAATATACATAATTACACATGTGCACCCATATATTTATACTCACATACAAAAAAGCCATCCACTTAAACCATTCATACGGTCTACGTAAGTACCTTAAATACAGTAAAATAAGATGTACAACACTCAAAAAAACTTATGATGTACAGCACATGCACAGCCAACAGCAAACTCCAGGGACACTAGCTAGCAGTTCCATTATGGACACGTGTGAAAAACATATTTGAGTTTAAAGACAGAATTCTGAAAACTCAGAAATCTAGAATTCTGAGAAAAGTCAAAATTTTAAAGTCTGAATTTTAACTCTAAAAAAGTCTCATAGTTCGGACTAATTCTGACTTTAAACTCAGAACTCAAATACATTTTTCATACATGGCCCTAATCCTCTTCGGTATGTACCAATTTGTTTGTTGACTAAGAAGTCAATTTATCTTTCAAAAAAAGTAATCTCAAATGAGCTTGGATTCAGTCCCAGCAAGAATCTTTTATGGAGCAGACTCTCATGGCTCGGAGACATAAACACGGCGCAGAAAAGCCCTCGTCTGCCCACAGGTGCAAGGCATTGAAATCATATCAATAAACTACAGTAAGCTCTGTAATTGAGACAGCTCAGATCACAGGTTGCTTATTGCTTTGGGGAGTAAATGCCATAAGAGGCATTTCCAAATTTAAAGCCTTCCCCAATAACTTTTACTCTGTTTTTTTATTTCCCCCTTGCAGGTTCTTACAGACTATTATCATTCATGTATCGACATCATTTGGCTTTCGCCAGAGAGAGAGATGAGGGTTGAAGTATCTTGACAACTCGAGAGTGAAGCAGATTGATGATGGGCTCGCAGTAAAGAGTCAGGCAGACTGAGCCTCTCATTAAACTGCTCCAGATGTGTGCCAGATGTCGGGGGGTGGGTGGGGTGTGGGGGGGTCTCTCATAAAAAATTAAAAACCTCACTATAAAATACCCCCTTGGCAGATTTGATCACAGTGTGGGTAACCGGTGTTGCTTGCAGCAGCTCAGGCACCTTTCCAAAACTAGAGACAAACTGTAGATCATGCCGTAAACACTGTTCTAGGCTATGTGTGGAATGTACGGCAGCACGTATGCAAAAGGATTCTCCGAGCGCTACATGGAGAAAGTGGGGATGGGTGGGGAGGAGACTCCTGGCAATGTGAACTATGGTTGAACTGTAGGAGGGAGTGCACTGAAAGGTTGGAAACAGTCGGGGAAAAAAAAAACTCCCAGCCCCTTCTTCAATCAGTCATACAGCCCCGACATTGTCTCGTCTTCGGACATTCATCCGTGCATTGTCGATGACCAATAATCTTTTCCTTACTCTTTCCTTTGTTCCACCAGCCTCGTTTCTCATCACATTCAGCCCTCGGTGAACCAAGACACGCCACCTCTCGCAGATGAAAAGCATATTGTATTTTGTAAAAAGGCTTGGAACCTGTTAAAATAGAAATGCTGTTAAACCTTTAGGGTACACTATGAAACGTAGCCTGCACTCTCTCTTTTTCGCTTCTCTTGGCCTGAGCGGCTGGTGAGTTAGATCCATTCTTTTGCCAGCCACTTGAGTGCACATTGATTTTCAATCCAGAGCGTTCGCACATGGTGTAATGAGAGAAGTCTGCATTATTCATACTTTGCCAGGGCTAGAAACTGCATGTGACCTAAATACCCTGCGATGGATTCTAAAATAACAACAGGGAAACACCAAAAGACAAGGCAGACAGTGACTTGAAATGAGCGAGGTAGACAAAGAGATGGATAAGGAAAGAGGAGGGGATACATTTGGGGGGAGAACAAAGATGCAATGTGCAGGTGTGTAAGTGTGCATTTGCTAAGTTTGAGAGCAAACTGACAGCGGAGTCCCTTTTAACATCGGTTTCTGTACAGACATGTTATTAGAGCGGCACAAAGACAGCATCAAAGCAAACTGTGTGTACAATGTATGTGCATGCATTTATATATTGTAGCGTCTCTCAGGCCTGACAATGCTGCACAGATTGGTTTTATTACAAGGAAATTTGGAGTAAGCTTCCTCCTGCAGTTGCATTATGAATACTGTCTGACACCGCACCCTCAGCTCATGCATCACACTCCACGTGTGTGTCTGCTGCTTTAAGGTGATATGAAGCAGTTTTTACAGTTACATATTATGTAAGATGACAGGTAAAAGATGACCTACAGTTAGTGATAATCTTAAAGAAAACAATCACTCTCAGAAAAAAAAAGAAATATGTTATTTGTCCAATAAGCAATGGAGGTGAATGGAGTTACACACATACACATTGCTCAATACTGAGTTCCCTTTTTCAAAACCCTTCATGCAGTCGGCTCAACAGGAGTCAATGTGGACTTAGTCTGGATCAACGAATATTTCCAGGATGATTGCCGCAAGATGTCCCTCGCCTTTCGCATTCTGTGTGTTGCCGTTCTCAAACTCTTCTCTTCTCTTCAGAAAACGACTTTGAAACTTCGAGCTAGAAGTACACACTGAAAATGGCAAGTTTTAAAGACAATATGGATGGTGAAAAAAGGCAGGCCTGCTTGGTTCTTTTGGGGAATGATTGTAAAGATTTACAAAGAATATGTTTAGGGCATTTCCTCTCTAACTGGGACGTTTGTATGTATTTGTCTCATCTCTCATAATACTGTACTTTTTCCAAATAAAAAAGGGTATTCATATGATGGGTTCCCAATAAAGGCTGGTTGACTGGGATATGTTTACCTGTACTACACTAGTTCACATGATAAATTCATGCAGCATGTCCATTTCCACAGTGATCATTTATTAATTCATGTCATACTCACCACCCTGCTGTTTATTTTTTTATTTTTTCATTCTGTATAAAGCAATTGTTATTGAACTCACTTTCTGCAGGTGTTTGGCATTACATGCCTACCACAAATGTTACTCTGTCTTTCTCCTCTCCTTTATTTCCAATTGTTTTGTTGTTCTTTTTGGTCACTATTAAGCTTCTGACAATGATACTCCTTCAAAAATAGTGTTTCACATTAAAGGGATAGTTTGGATCTTTTGAAGTGTGGTTGTATGAGCTACTTCTCCATAGTCAGTGTGTTCCCTAAAGTAAATGGCGGTCGACACGCCCTCCCAGTTTGAAGAAACAGTCTGGAGTCCCGGCCACGGAAGCTAAGCAATGTGCTGCTGTGGACGGGGGGCAGCAGCTAAATGTATTTTAGACACCTAAAAAAAGGACTACCAAAAAAAAAAGTCAACATCAGTTTAATTGTACGCTATATGTACAGGGGTGCAACTATCCAGTGTCAGAGGGGTACGCAGCAACAATTGTGTGGTCTAATAGAACTCCTACCTGATGTCATCACTGGTCTCATCTCTACCTGATGTCATCACTGGTCTCATCTCTACCTGATGTCATCACTGGTCTCATCTCTACCTGATGTCATCACTGGTCTCATCTCTACCTGATGTCATCACGGGTCTCATCTCTACCTGATGTCATCACTGGTCTCATCTCTACCTGATGTCATCACTGGTCTCATCTCTACGTGATGTCATCGCCGACCTCATGTCTGTCTCATTCACTCCTTGCCTGTGTTCTTCTCCACTAAGACATATTGTCAAACAAACATTATGTAATATATTTTTCATTAGTTTTTCCATATTAATAATATTAAGAAATTAATCTGTTGGTATCAAGTGGCTCCCCCTACACTTCCACCTAATGTTAGACCTACTTGTTGCCTTCCCCTGCCTTTCCTGATCCACCATCCTCACACATGAATGAAATTAACTCACTGTTAAATATAGCAGCCTAAATTCAATTCTTAAATCAGCCTAGTGATGGCATCGGATAAGACAACTATTAGGCAGTAAGGTTGTGCTACTGTTGAAATTACATTCACATTTTGGATTTTAAAAAGTACAAATATGGAGAGCCACTTAGCACAGACCTTTTAAAGAGAGAGATAGATGTGACGCTGTAATTACAGCTTCCATGTCACCCAACAGATGTAACTATAGCCTGTATGTCTGACAGCACAGCTAACATTGTTGAAATAAAATATAGGTCCTTATCGCCAGCTGCACTTTGTCAACTTCTCTTCAAGTTCTCTTCAAAGTATGAAAAAGTCCCAAAACGAGGTCTAAGAAAATCCACGCAGAGTCAGATGTGAAAAAGAGAGTTTAATGTGCTTTGAAAAGAATTCTACACACAAGAAACCCGAGCAAGTACCAGAAAGGTTGCTAAAGATTTCTTTGTTCTACTGCGTCTTATATTTGCCAAAAGAGAGACCCTCCTCCTGAGGAGCGCACCGATGATCACCTTCAAAACATGCGTGTAAAACTTAAATTGGCTGCTTTTGAGACTGAAGACTTTTCCACTAGATGAAGTCATTTAGCTGATCTTGCATTTTGAACGCCTATGCTTAAGGCGTTGGCTTTGTGCCCGCCGTGGCTTTGTGCCCGCCGTGGCTTTTGCAGCTATACAGCGGTGAGCCATCCGTAGCTGTTGAGGCTGTATAGCGGCAGGCCATCAGTGGCTGTTGAGGCTGTATAGCGGCAGGCCATCAGTGGCTGTTGAGGCTGTATAGCGGCAGGCCATCCGTAGCTGTTGAGGCTGTATAGCGGCAGGCCATCAGTGGCTGTTGAGGCTGTATAGCGGCAACTGAAGGTGATCCAAGGAGGAAGGTCTTTCATTATTTCAAGCAAAATACATATCACTTATATAGTATCATTTGTTGTACATTGTATATTTCCCATAACTCAATTAAAACAGATCTTATCACATTTTGCCACAACATGAACAGCGAATGGTAAAACTAAATCTATTAATGATTCCATGGTAAACCAGAGTTATTGCATACGTTATGTTTTCCAGCTTCTTGTCATGTATTGTGCATGCTACCTTATATTTACCAGTTATTTTACTTTTATAAAACTGAGATATGTCATGCATGGGATTGGTACCATAGGGTTTAACCAAAATCTAAATGTAGCTATCAGCAACATTGGTTTGCATTAAGCTAGCTGTAAACCCCACTTTAGCTGCTAGTGTTAGCAAACACTTGCTAGTCTGTGAACAGTCTGTTAACATGAATATTTGCAAGCCTCCAAACACAGATGTCACACTTTAAATCCTACCTGTTGCCTTTCACCATCCACTTATTTAACTGCTGTCACATCCCTTGACATGCCATCTCCTTTTCTCTCTTTCTTTTTCTATTTTTAGCCCCCGACAGCTTTTTTGCTTTGTTCTTTTACTTCACTACTCGTACCTGCTTGTGCAGCGCTCACGGCGCGCGCCCCCCTGCACCCTCTTCTATGTCAACATTCTATGATGGAATCTTATGAGCTGGCGCCTACTCTATTCTGTTAGTCCCATTAATGTTATATAATGTTGAGGAAATGCTGACATTATATAGAAACACACAACAGCAGCTACATATAAACAATACCAAAACAATTATCACATCCCCTTCACCATACCTAGAGATTGGCATGGGGTACTTTCCATAAGATCAAATCAAACCAGCTTTTAGGCTAACTGAAATCAAACCATGCCAATCTCTAGGTATGGTGAAGGGGATGTGATGATGTGGGGCTATTTTAATTCCAAAGGCCAAGGGAACTTTATCAGGATGCATAGTATCCTGGATCCATAAAATAACTGGCCTTTAAAAATAAAAAGCTGCCTGCCTCTATGGGAATTTAACATAGGGGTGGTATACATATGCCCCCTGTATTTTAAGGAATAACATTTATTTATTCACGATACATTATTCATTTACAAAGAAAACTTGTGTCCTTAAAGGTTGGATTTTTCCTAATTTTTTTAATTAAGCTATTAATTTTTGATTTATGATTTTTTCATTCCTCTTTTTAGTCACCTTTAGCATGGGTTCATAAACTTATGAGCACTGTACCACATACAACCCCACTTCAAAAGATCCAAACTATCCCTTTAAAGTCATCCAGTTGCTCAAAGGCCCTAACAAGTCATATTTTAGCTAGTTTAAATGAAAACTATCCACACTGAGGTCTGTAGATTATACAAAACTATCTTCAAACTCCGCTTTTAACTCTTCCATTAGTACACAATATCATTCTGTGATGTAGCTTTACTGCAAATTGACCTGGAAAACATTCACGCACTACCTTGGTTCACGTGTGTGCAGCTGATAGGACGCTCTCTCTGCTGGAAGCCTGATGCTGCCATCATGTGCATTTCAGGGAGGAGAGAGAGAGAGAAAAAAAAAAACATTCCCTGGGAGATGGGGCAGGAAGCATCCCTGTATAAGACGAGGAGCGTGTCGACATCCCCTGTCAGATGAAGGCTTTGATAATCTGTTGGGGTCGGTAGCAGGTAGTACACTGACAGGTTGAAAGTACAGGTATCCCCTCCCCACCATACCCCTCAAGGCCATACGGGAGGAGAGTGTCGGGGAGGGGATAGGACAGATGTGGAGATCCTGGAAGTGTGTGAATGACAAGATTTATTAACCAGCTCGCTGACATGCCTGTGTGATGCTTTTTTGTACTGCTTTAGAATCTGCTACTGATGCTTGTGCTGGGTTAGGGTTAGATTTTTTACCATCACAGTACAGCAACATAAGGACAGATTGAATTGAAAAGTCTACTTTACATGACCTCATAACAATGAGTGAATAGAAGCATATGGCTGCGCCCCACCACTTCATCTGCCTTTGCATAAGGAGGCGGTGTGACAGTATGATCCAAAACATTATTGCGTGATTATAATACTTCCTTTGTCTATATTTCTTCTTTTTATCTCTCTCATACATACTGATGTTGACTGGGCCACTGGAGTTCCCAGGAGGTATGTGGTGTTTGCAGTGGAGTTCATTTTCTTTTGTAAATCCCCCAGCGGAGGTAGAAGGCGGCGGGTAGGTCGAACCGGACCGCAGACCCGACAACAGCGAGTGTTTGAGTGTGTCCCCTGGGGACGCTGCGACGACCTTAGATCATTTGTGCGAATCCACAAATCCCATTCAACAGCGGCGCTCATTACCTCACTGTTTGTTTCATCTGTTTCTTTCTTGATGCTCAAAGTTCAGACGTGTATCTGTATCAGACAGCCTCACATTTATTCTTTTGTCTCTAATGTTGTGAATAATACAGTCTGTGCTTTAGTCTTCACACACCAAAGCATGATCAAGGAGAAGTCAGCAGATGTACTCTTTTTATCTACTTTTTGTGATTGTACTTTTTTTTTATATTTATGGTGCTGCATATTTGATGTCTACACTCTGTCCTGCCCCAGTCACCAAGGCCGGATCATATTAATGTATTGATAGTCTCTTCATCTTGCTTTCAAATGCAGGAAACTGACTTAGAGCAATGGTATTTTTAAACACAGAACTATTTTGATATGGTTTTACTAGGTATACTTGCTATATGATGACACAATCATCTGTCCCTTTGATTAAAGTCTATGGTGTTACTCAGTGATTCCCAACCTCAGGGTTAGGACCCCAAATGAACACAGGGCTTTTAAGCCTGGGAGCGGAGTTCGTGTCGGGGGCAAAAAGGTAAGGGGAAAAACAACCCTAACCCTAACGAGTGGCTGTGTCCCAGGAGTACTACTTAAGGGGACCGGTATTTTAACCCAAACCACAATGTAGTTCTAATCTTAACTAATCATTTTGGGGCCATGTTAACTGTCTTCGCTGCATGACGCTCACCTTTTGTTGGCTAAACTCAACTGCAATGGCCGCTAAAACAACAGTAAACTTACAGTGCTCTTGATACCAATACCAGTGGCTAACAATGCATTTGGCTGTATTTTGTGCATACAAACAACAGCACAAATGTCCACAGATAGAAGTTGGACAGTACTGTGTGTATGACTTGTTAAATGAGACACATTAAAACAGAAGTGCCAATAAACATATATTACTACAGCTTTCATTACTGTTGATGCACGGAGCAGCCATGTTGGATTTTTTTAGGTCGGCTTTTCTCGGGGTACTGTGAGGTTGTCTGACTTATCTGTCTTTTTTAAAATCAGATATCGAATTGTAATCACAATATCTGGCAGAAAAAGAGAAATGAGATTTTCTTCCCTAAATCGTTCAGCCCTAGTTAACACTGTAAACTGCATGAATACTGTAAACCTTAGAGTTTACAGTACAGCATAAACACTCTTGATATGATGAATGAGCTGATAGTTGTTACAGAGATTTTCCAGTATGATTTAGAAATTCTAAATATTGTATTTGGCTTGTGTCCAATTTCTCAAATTAGGCTATTTATCAACAGGAATACAAACTCTGCTCAACAGAAACAACACATATTGAAATTCACAGTGTGCAGTGTGTCTATTTACACTTCAGAGTTGAGGAGCACACCCAAGCTCCTCACTGGGACGACAATCCCCCCTGGGTGAAGCTGCCTGCTGGTTTTCATGTCAGAGCAGATTTTTGAGGTGGTGGAGGGAGGTGAGAGGGAGTAAATATGTGGAGCTGAAAGTTGTAAACAGCAGAGCTCAGGCCCAGGCAACACAAACCAGAGTGTGTCAAAATAAGGCTACAGTAGTGGAAGACATCAGGGACCACTCACGGTGAGGAAATATTCCAGGAGCCTCACTCACTGCTGTCTGACATCGTTATCATCATGTTCTGTCTGATTAACTTCATCTCCTAACAAATTCCTTCACCTTTTCATTTTGCAGCTAGGAGAGGCATCTTAATCTAAATGCGCCCATCTCTTAAAAATGTGAAGTGCTGTGAAGTGTGAAGTGTTTTAGAGAAGAGACTATTGCTATTGAAAATAATAGGCAAAATGGCGATAAACAGTTCAAATTAAAGCACCAGAGGCTGAGATTTCCTGACTTTTAGTCCCTTGTATGGGTAAAACTTCAAAAATGTTGATGTCCCATAATGCAACTGAATAATCTTTTTGTTAGACCTTCTATTATGGGTAAATGCTCACATCTTTCAAACTCTTGAGTCTGCATTCTGAAACTCAGACTTTCTGTTAAACATTTGTAGATTCCAATCCCAAACCAAGATAACCCTGATGACATCATAAGTAATGCCACATCACATAGACTTGATGTGTAAAATTGCTGTTCCCCCTATAAAAGAGTGCTCCACTGATTTAACATTATAATAACGTTGTCGGACTCATGATGGGCACTTTACAAAAAATTATCAAAATCGATGCAGCAGAACCAGAGATATCATCTTTGGTTTTATTCCACATATTCTTCTCTCTTATCAAAACCAGGCGCCTATATTACTCGATACAGGTGTGTTATGCTGCTAGCCTAGGGCAGAGATGAGCAGCAGGCTACAGACTCAAAACTCAACTCTTTCTAACTCCACACCTCTATTTTATTCATATTTTCAAACTTGTATTCTTCAGACCCAACTGAGGCTGACTCAGGTGACATCACTCAAGGACATTTATCAGACTTACACAGATTCTTCTGGAAACAAAAGGCTTTATACAACTTTTTTAACATATGCAGCAGTACTCCCCAACACCAGGAAACACACTTTAATGTGTGAAATCTGGTATTGGCATGGACCTGACATCCAACTTGCACTCAATCCTTTCACGGGCCATGTACACACTCTCCGCAACAATTCATGTATACAAATTTAATATGTTGCACTCTCCTCCTCACAGGAGTGCGATTGCTTCCTGAAATTGGAAAGTGCTATGGACAAATCCACACAGCACACAGGACGGTGAAGCAGGAAATGTTGCATGTGGCATCTCTTTGTTAAAATCTTCACAATGGCTGCATGTCACTATTGTACAGCACATGTGTTGTTGTTTTCTTCTACTTGATTGTTCACACTTCTTGTTGTAAAAATCTGCGATCAGCTTGAGGATTCAGTGCTGCAGATTTTGTTGAGTATTCATGTACTGAAACATTCTAAAGCCAGCTTGCAACAAGTCCTGGATGAGTCTACAAGAACCCAAATTAGGTCCCATGGCAAAACATCCACACAGGTGATTTCAGTTATTCTGGCTGATTAGACCTCTGCTCAGGTGGAAGGTGGGCCGGGGCTTAGATTGGAATTTATTAGGTCACAGCTCTTTCCTACCAATAAGAATGATGAAGGTGGTGAGTGGGTAGAGCATGGCCACATATACGTAGAGGTTTATGCCTCCACGCAGAGGTCCAGGGTTCGAGTCAGACCTGTGACGCTTTCCTGCATGTCTTCCCCCTCTCTCTCCCCTTTCTCACCTAGCTGTCCTGTCCATTAAAGGCAGAAAATCCCCCCAAAAATCATGTGATAACGGTGTCATTTGTTCTGCCCTGACAGGTGCAACAGCCCTAACAAGAGACTCAGGAAGATGTCATTCAAACAGTCTAAACAAACCCACACAGTCCTGGGAAGAGGTCCAATCAGCCAGATCAACTGAAAACACCTCTATGGCTGTTCAGGGCCTTTAAAATACTTGCTTGCTACATTATGTGTGCATTGGTAACTACGATATTGTTAAGGTTAGGAAACAGTTGGGGATACCGTTAAAACGTTATCACAGGTCTGTTAAAGGACACAAACTCCCCTGGATGAAAGCCAGACGTGCTACGTGACCATCCACCACTACAACCTCCACACCCTTACTTTCTAAGTCGACACATATAGGGCACACCACTTCCTTCACTGGTCCTTCAGTGTTGGCACAGAATGGAATCTTCCACAAAACTTGCAGCAATACAACAACATCACGCTGCTTCCTGGTTTGAGCAGTACTCACCAACAGGCGAGGGTGTGCTGCCGCTGCTGGACGGCTGTTGGATCTGCAGCCTCTGCGGCGATGATGGCGGCAGCTGTGGCAGGGAGCTGATGATCGACGGGAACAGGAAAGGATACACCCCGGGTGTGTAGCGCCTCATCTGGACCAGCGGAGGACTGCTGCGGGCCTGGGCACGGCTGGCGGTCTTCATCACAGCGATGGGCGTCGGGTGCACTGAGCACAGAGCAAGCTGAGGCTTGGCGAAGCTGGGAGGCCATCGGGTGAACCCTGGCTTCGGTTAGTGTGTCTGGAGCAGGTGTAGTACCACCTCAGCACTCCAGAGATGCATGGTGGCGGAGTTTAGTGTTCCACTCAGAAGTTTGTTCCACTAACACTGTAACACAGACACACATTAGCTATGAGTTAGTTACATCTCTGCACTGTATATACTTATGAATAAATTCAATCCTAATCATTATCATGACAAACCCATGGGAATATACCAAGGCGTAGCACTGTCAAGATACAGATGCACTCAGGGGAGTGCTCGCACATGTCTATTCCAGATCAACCTCTCATTGGCTTGTTTGAAAGTTGGCTTTTCAAATATATCATTATTCTACCATTGCATTGTTCTATTATTGCTCTCGCTGCCCTTAGACAATTTGTTTTATAGTATTACACAACCCTTAGATCTGGTTCTCGCCCTTTTTGAGTCGCGAGCCCCAGAATAATGAGGTTGGTGTTCACGCTGAGTTTGTATGTGAATGTTTATCCTTGTATGGTAGCTTCTGCAGCCAGTGTATGAATGTATGTGTGAATGGGTGAATGCTGGCTTGTATTGTGAAACATTTTGAGCGGTCGCTAAGCCTAGAAAAGCGCTACATGAATGCAGCCCATTTACCATTTTCATCCGGCGCCACCATTAGGTTGACATTTTTGGTTCAGTGGAAATATCTTAACAACCACTGGATGTATCGCCATAAAATGTGATACGAACAATCATGTTCCCCAGAGGATGAATTGTAATAACTACACTGACCCGCTGAAATTTCACATCCATGTTTATTTGCTGGCAGTCTTCTTCTTCCCTGTCATTGCTGGGCAATGCTGAGTATCTTGCCACGTAGCCCAATTTCACACCAAACACTTTGTGTCCAAATATTGGAAGACATTGGCAGGAATGTGTATGTGTGTTCTCATGTACATGCTCAAGACAAACAAAACTGGGATCCACTCATAAAAAGCAACTGCTCCATAGCAATTAGGTCTGAAGTCTACCGACCATCCTTCACATCCTTCCTTTCCAACCAATCTGTCATGGCTACTTTCATTTTTGAAAGTCACAACATGTCTTTACTTAAAGACGATTGCAAAGAGAATTTGTTCAGACAGCAAGGAAGCAAAACTGGTTTCTTTTCTTTTGAATGATCAACTTCCTTCAAGCACCGTTTTATTGCCTGGTTGGTTGTGAACACATACAAATACTTGACTTTGCTGTAAAGACAGACTACTGCTTGATAGAGCAGTGAAAAAAAACTAAAACTCTGTTCAGTAACACTTGCTTAGTTCAGTGTGAAACTGCTAACTCCCATGTTTCAAGGATTTCCCGAGATGTTTCCAGCAGACACATTGTCCTCATAAATCAGTTGCACATCACCTCCGGCGTCCACCCCAACTCCCCCCACATCAAGGTAGCTGCTCAGGGTGCCAATGAAGACGAGTGGGGAGGAGTAGAGGTGTGATCAGTCCTCACTGCTGAATTCTGTTTAACAGAGTTATAAACAGCTACGGCATAATGGTGCTCATAACGCTCTAATCTGCAGTCAGAGGGCCATTAAAATGATTTGTAACCACACTTTGTAATTAACGACCACCAGATAGCGTCTTGCCGCTGTGCTGCATGCCATTGAGGAAGGTAGGGACAGAGGAGAGGTGAGAGAAGAGAGAAGGACAGAGACATGGTAGATCTGTGTGATTGTGACTGGAATGGGATCTGCTGCCAGATATTTGAGTCAAGACAGGTAAACATGAATTCCATAGATTGTTTCAAACCCATGTGCCATTATTACATTACATCAACTTGGCATACACTTTTGTCCAAGGCATCTTATTTTTTTTTTTTCAAATACATACATAGAGGTCAATTTGGGGTTCAATGTCTTGCTCAAGGATCTTTCAACATGTTTCAACCTGTATTCATTCAGGAAGGTTAGATTGGGAGCCCAGGCATCATTTGCCGCAACGCCCTGACCACACTCTCACAGTTACACACATTCACAAGACCGCCCTCAACCAAAAAACAAACGTATAGGTCGATTGTGCAAGCAGCTCATAATGACCCATAAATATGTTTCTTGTTAGGCGGTGACCTCTCGTGGCTGTAGTAATTATCGCAAGAGCAAACAAGGAAGTGAGGTGAGGTCGGGGTGGTGGATGGGTCAAACAAACACAAGACTTTCACTGTCACATTTTCAAATCAACCGAGTTTTATGGACCTTAGTCCATGCTGTAGGTACGTCTGTGACTTCACGTTACGTACCTATTTTAGTAGTTTTACGTCACTCATTTAAAGCCAATCCCTTATGTTTAACTAACCCTAATTATTTTTGTTGCCTAAACTGAACTAGTTCAATTTCACAATGTCTACTACCTATTTAAAACTGCGCCTGTTACGTTAAATACAACAGTCACATGATTGAATTTTCACCGCGGTGTGTGTAGAATTAGTTTCTCTTTTTTAAACGGTACATTCTATCAAATTAGAATGTAGGTGACTACATTGTAAATACCAGAAGCAAGTACAAAGGCTTTAAGGCTTGTCCTTCTCGAATAACAAACGCAGAATTTCAATACCAGGTATAAACTCTACTGTATCGTGGGATGTTCACATCATAATTTTGGGATATGTGCTTATTAGTTTTCTTACTTAGAGTTAGATGAGACGACTCATTATCTGAATATGCTAAATTTGACCAGCAGGCTGAAAACGGGGGAAACGACTAGCCTGGCTGTGTCTAGAGGTAACAAAATCCACCTACCAGCACCTCTGAAGCTCACTGATTAGCATGTTGCATCTTGTTTGTTTAATTTATACACAATCCACCCTTGGATTATTATTTAAAAACTGATCACTACTATATTCGCCTTCTTATCCCTGAGAGACATACTGTACTCCACACACTGAAGGAGATGTCTGTTTTGCCACAATATTCCTATGCATATTATTCTCATTGCTTCCTGTGTGTTATGAGTCATCCAGGGTTAGGGGTGGGGTGGGGGGTTGTCTGGTGTCTCAATAACAGGTTGAAGCAGTGGAAGATAAGAGATGCTGCAGCTTCCAGTGGGAGGAGAGCTGCTGCTTGTTTGGCTCCAGCAGTCTTCTCTTCCCCCGGGGTTCCTTGCTGTCATACACACATTACTGCCTGGAACAGTTTAATCAAGAGGGACAGAGGAAGCACACACACCTTCAGCAAGTTCTACTCTCACTTGCAGGAAAGTCTTTGAAGGTTTTTTTTTCAGAAAAGGTTGTACAGTACTCTCGGTGTGGACAAGCCATTCTCACTCCCAATTCCTCAGATACTGACGCTTAGTCAGAGGCCCTCAGCGTCAGATACCGATGCACAAGACACCCTTTAGCATCTGTATGGACCATAGACTGTCTATAAAGTTGTATAAACGTCACCCATTGGTTTGTGGACTGCCGTTTTGAAGCCAGGAGTTTGCATTGTGGTTATTGCCATCTTGGTATGTTGGAGCCAGAAGTGACCATATTTGCTAAAAGTGGAAAAGTGGCTGATATTCAGCCCTTCCGACGCAACTCATCTAGCGGACTTTTACTGGCGGGTAAACGGGTACGTACTGGTGTCGTATATATTGGATCCAATATTATTAATGATAATTCACAAAGTGAAAATATCAATAAATATCTTTATATGTCATCTTTAACATGTACCTTTATTTTGAAATTCCCACTCTGTATTTATACTTTTTATTAAAAAGAGTATTTTGTTGTCTGGAAGAGCTTATTATTGAAATTGTCAAATCATATTTTAGTTGCTTTTATTAAAATATATGCATAAATGTGACTGATTTTGTTAAATGAGCTTATGTATCGCCTCGTGTCGGTAGCAGGCCCCTGAATTGAATCGAAATCGTATCCTGACAGACTATGTCATATTAGTTCATATTGTATGTTGTCCTAAGATTCGATAAAATATTATATTGTGATGAAATGTGTGATTATACCCCTAATGACGACCTTACACCAAACAATATTTCAAGCGATTCCATTGTCGCAGACTAATTTCCCATATCGGAATGAAATCCTGAGAGTCTTGCTAGAGTTGGAGCGCTCCTGTCGTCTCCATCGTTTGGCGTAAGTTCATCATAAAACTCAGTCCGAGTCAGTCTTTTTCCCATCTTGACAGTCTGACTTAATCAAACGTGTTTGATATTATCGTAAGTTTTAAGTCTTGGTAGTGAAGTTAAATCATGTGAACATTGTCAACAACCAATAGGTGCCAATGGGGTACCCTAACCCCAGCACCAAACAAGAAGCAGAAAATGGCTAGAGCCAGTGTTGTTTAGGGTTGCTATGGTGCTGCGCTAAGCTAAACACTAAAGAGGTAAAGTTGCTGATTTGATCCAACGGGAAATTTACCGTTGGATAAACACAGACCTCCGGGTACTGGAGACATTCATCTGCATGGCAGAACAGAAATAGCCAAGACTTTGTCTTAAGTTACCAGCTACTGCTAGCACTAGCTAGCTATCGTGGTTGGCAGAACTCTGAATAAGACATTTCTAGGTGATCAAAATGTTCCAATCAACTTTTAAGAAGTGAAAACACACAGGGAGAGGGTCAACGTTTAAGATGAAAACACAGACAACCCCCATAAACAAGTTCACGGCTATTTTAATGTTCACAGTACCATAGATGAGCATTGCTAAGCCTCTATCATGAATGACAGGTCAGCGTGTAGCCACACCCCTAAAGCATCCCCTGCTTTAGTGTCTATTTTAAAATAAATGGGACCGAAATGAATAACATGCTGTATTGAAAAAAGACTCGAACTAACAGTTGAGGCCATAAAATCATTATGGAAATGTTTACTGAGTAATAAATCAAGGCAGAAGTACCCATTGACTTCCAGTCGAGTCACCCCCTGCTGGAAATTAGATAGAATGCAGGTTTTAGGTACTTCCGCATTGGCTTCACTTTTCAGGTCTGGAATTTGCCGCTTGGTATATACGCACTAGGGATAGCAGGAGCTCGACTGTGGCACTGTAAAATGACGTAGTATGAAGAGCGACAATGGTAGGGAGTAGTATTACAGACCAAATATCCACATAAGGAGGTTGGATGGGGTGGTGGATGGGTCAAACAACACAGGACTTTCACCCAGGAGACTGGGATTTGGGTCCCGTCCTTGTCTCACATGTCACTTAAACATGCATCTTTTAACCCCACCAACGATCTTTTCCTAACTCTAACTAAGTGGTTAGGGTACCATACCCTGTATTTTGAAAAATGACGCTAATGGGTCCTGTCCCAGAGCGTCAAAAAGTGACGCCAATGGGTTCTGACCAAAAGTCAGTATGTGACGAGTTGGGAGTAAGAATGTGTTGGTGTGGAAGAAAGCATCAGCAATGACCCATTTAAAAATGAAGAGATGGTTATTATGAAAGATGATCTTCCTTCCTTTCATGAGCTGTTTACACATTATATAAAGCAAGTGTTACCTCAAATTGTCAACAATGGTTATATAAACTAAACTTATGTATTCAGATGTAAGGGAACATTAAACAAACAGAAAAACAGATCCATGGAAAGCTTTAGAAGTTGTTCTAGATAAAATCATCAAACAGCCAGACCATGTGGGGAAAAGCACTCACCGAGCAAAGTTTGTATGGTGCATCTAATGTACTTGTAGTGTGCTCAAGGCAATGCTTTGCAGCTCTCAATAGGTAAACAGCCTCTCTAGTCTAAGAACACACTGTACCATTGTGATGAAATTATTATTCTGAATGCTGCAGGAACTAGTGAGTGCCTTTTTGCAGAGATAAGCCACTTAGACACAATCATCTGTTCCTAGCTTGTTCATAAGTTTGGAGTATTATTTCTCCAGTAGAATCAATAATGCACCACAAATTAAAGAAATTATCCAATTGACATGCAGTGAACGGAATTATCAAAGTCCTGCTACTTCTAAGTAACGGTCTTTATACCTGGCTCAAGATTTAGATGAAATAAGAACTCAAATACTTACATAAGTACAGTGTTGTTAAAATGTTTTGACATGTCGAATAGAATGGACCTGGAAAGTGTACTGAAGTGACTACATACAGAGGAGGAAGATGCATTCTTCTGGCAATACTGTGTTTATACTGCAACATAACTTTCTACAGTGGGGTTATTCACACAGTGGTTACTGTGTTCTGCAGATGCATCTTTGGTCTGACAACTTCTAAACAATCTCCTTTAAGTAAACTCTCTTCCTTCATTGTAGTGATAAAAAAGAGGTAATGCAATGCAAGAATAATTCATGAGGCTTAATTTAGAAATGTAGCTTGTGTTGCAGGAGTAGATAGAAACCTGATAACAACGCAGCCAGTGAGCATGAGCTGAATAATAATAGAAGACATTAAAAACAGCATGTTAGTGCATGTAGAAATGACAGTTGGATGGAGCCACTAACAGGCGCTACTGCATTAACAGTTCACTTTTTTTTACTCCAGCAGCTCAGCTTGACTTGGACTTTCTGTGAAGCAGCAGGTGCTAAAAAAACCACGTTATATATGGGGAATAATGATATGATCAATATGATGACATGATGAAGTTTAATGGATTTTCTACGTGAATCATTGAAACTGAATGCAATTCAAGACATTCTAATGTGATAACATACATAAATGTACAAATACAAATTCTAAAAATACAATGTATTCATTTACAATATACTCACTTATACATAAATATCTACTTTATTGTGCAAGGTATTGCAGCTACCTATAGTTACCTTTTTACTGAAAGGTAAAATCAACAAGTTTATTTAACAGAGAAAGTTACATGCAGTAACAATTTCTTGGAGAACAACAGTGACGGGTGCAGCTTGCTAAATTCTTGACGTCAAAGTGAGGTTGCCAGGTTTGGTACTATCATGCCTGTACATAGACTAAAACCAAAAATGTGCTTATTGAGCATATCTGGAAAGCATGTGTTTACATTTCTGTTTGAGAACAGATCGAACTAATCATGAAAAAATGTGTTTATTAGTGAGTTTTAGAGGTGTTGGCAGTTTTTAACTTTGCTATTGACCCTGAATGCGAATGGGTTTCTTTCCCAAAATGTTGAGCTATTTCTTCAAGACTCATGACGTCTTCAAACAATGGATGTTTAGACTTGTCAGAGGATTTACCAGCTGGTTCTGAGTTTTTCAGGCCAGGTGCACATTTGTCACCATCAGTGTCATCAGCCTTCTAAAATTCTCTACTGCACAGCAGTGCTTTGAGCCAAAAGCGATCTCTGTGTGTTTTTAGCTCCAGTAGAAGAACTAATCTCCATTTAAACTAACACGCCCATACCTCATATCTCATCATCATTGTCGTACACTGGGCATGCACATGCCGGGGTAAACAGGAGGCAGCATGTATACTCCGCTTGTTGCTGGTAGTTGCCATGGTAACGTTAGTAGCTTAGTGTCAGAGAACGAGACATCATGACAGATAAGACCGAGTCAGGCGGCAAAACGTTGTACCCAGTGTTGGTGTTGCCAAAGTTCTCCGTTTGTGGCCGTTAACTGTAGCCTGATTGTGTAAAATGGATTCCGTGTTTATCTCTGTTCCTTGTTTTTCTCTCGTCTTCATTCCTCTTGTGCGTCCCTCATGGCTCAGTTGAGCGCCTCTCTCTCCCTATGATAAATGGAGGTTCCCCCAATGCCGACCCCTGGCATCTGGATCACAGCCATAATGACCGGGCCAAGTGGTGCTAACATGCCTCAGAGAAAGGTCAATAGACCTGAATGGCAATACAGGTATCAACTGTCATCCATCAGAAGCTGGAGGTGCCCGACAACGGCATGACAACAATCGATTGTACATCAGTCACTCTGGGATCAATTTCAAAATCATTTCAGCATAATTTTCAGGTGCGGGGGAAATCAAAGTGAGCAGCCTCTGCACCCTTAAGGGATGAGATATATGACAGTCTCTCACCTAATCAGACAAACTGCACAAACACATTACCTTCATTATACATACAAGAGCTCTGACGGGTGTTTCCCCCCTCCTCGATGTGCATTATTCATTATGCTACATGAAGGGACCTTCTTCAGTGTGGTAGACATGCGGGGGAGCTGGGTCTTTCATGTTGAGCTTGGAGCTTCTCCAGCTAGGAGTCTTGGGACCCATTCTTACCACAGTATCAGGTGTTATGAAGACAGTACCGTACAACCCGTTTCATTAATTCACATGCACCCATAGTCACACACAGGCACAAACACAAAGGCACAGTTGACACACTTCTGCTTGCACCGCAGAACATATCAGGAATGTTGGACATGCTCATTGTCTCGTACTGTACTGCAAGTCTTTCTTTGAAAAAATCCCTTTACAGACAGGAATTTTATAGTTTTTCGGCTGGTTTGGAAGGAACAAAAGGTAAACCAGGTTGGTACAATGAGCTGCTATTGCCAGAGAAAGAGAAAAGTGCAAATTACTACTTCCATACAGAGAAAATAACAATAACCTGTCGCAGAATTTTAAGCATTGGGATTGGATGTTTCTTGCCGATATGCAACTTCTTCTCCAACGTATTTTTTTTTATACACAAGCATGTACCCAATACGTTTTATCAAAGAACCAGATGTTTTTAAACACAGTTGTTCACTAATGATCCAATTGGCCAAAATTCATGCTTTGCCAGACCCTCCTCCAAAGCGCGCTGAAGGAGAGTCTGTCTACTCCACATAGCATTCGGGGGATGGGAGGGAAACGTGCTCTTGGTGCTAACCGCTAACACCCTAGGAATATGCATCACTTGGCAAGCTAGACAGCTAGGTCGCTAACTAGGCAGGAAATAGACATAGTTTATTCAAGAGACGCATTTGTACCATCGACCACTGCATCATAATTTACTGAAAACCACGCCTGTCATGGTCACCAAGGTTTATCTTGGTGACCATGATTATAAAAGAATTATACGGGTATAGAAATCTGCTCATTGTAGCAGTTCCACTGAAATAAATGGATTTTGCTTCAAATGTTCACTAAACGCTGGTGTGACGAGGCACTAACAATTCTTTTGACCAGCAAACAAAGTCAAAACGTTCATTGGGATATTGAAGGTAGGATAAAGGTATGGTATGCTTTGGAAAACAGTCAGCATTAATGGAAATGATTTGTAGGTAATGGGCTAAAACATACAACACGAGTGGTATGGCCCTTTAAATGATGAAGAGGGGTATATTTTGCAGTGAGCTCACATCGACAAATACAGACACCTGCACATGTCAAACTGAGACTGTTCCTCTGGGTGTTTTCATCTCCACACAGTGGCACACTGGGAAAATGTCTGAAAGCTGCTCCTAATCATGCTAAGTGTGACTAACCAACCCTGGCCACAGCCTCCTCAGGAAACACACGTACACACGTATGACTGTGATGATAACTTCTGAAGGATATACCGTTAGAAGCAGCCATTTAGTCCTCTGTCACTGGTGTGATGTGTGGGCCTCTACTCCAGCAGGTACAGGATGTGTGCTGTAAAGTACGAGGGCTACAGCTAGCCACAAGCACTGGAAATTACATGGATACTGGGATTGTTGTAAACAGCATTAAGGAGTGCAAGTAGATTGGAGGCCAGAGAGGCTCTAGGACACATTATAACACAGCATGCAGTATAATTTTGTGACATTTAATGCGCCATATGTGGTGACAAAATGTCTTAACTCAAGGTCTCGCTTTTCCACAATGGCATAAATAGTATTATCGAAAAATGCCTCGTCATTCAATAAAAAATGTCAATACCTAAGGAATAAATCTCATCAGCGTCAGTGAGCCAATAAGCATGCAGCATGCTTCTACCAAGATCTAATAAGGTCTGTGATTAGCTGGGAAAAACTCTACATTACACAGAGACAGGGTTCACATAGTAAGAGCTAAAAAATTAATAAAAAGATTTGTGCCATAATGTGTAATGTAGTAATTTCTATTTGTTAAAATGGATTTATAAAATTGGTATGGAAAAAAGTACATTAAGGAACCGTTATCGAAGTCACGGTATTGGTAGTCTATATCCACTATTATATAGTAATATATATATATATATATATATATATATATATATATATATATAGTAACTAATAATAATATTGCTCCGGTACCGCCGGAAATTCCGCCGTATGTTGTTCTTTTCAGTCGGATGTCCGTTACCTTCCGCTTTCTTTGTGTTGGAATTTTAAACTCTGATTTCTGAGGACTATGGTTAACTGCTCCTCAGATCTCTGCAGGGTAAATCCAGACAGCTAGCTATGCTATCTGTCCAATCAGATTTTTCTGTTGCGCGACTAAAACTAATTTTGAACGTTCACATTCCACCAAAACAAGTTCCTTCCAGAGGCTATTTTGCCGAGGCACCGTTGCTCCGCTCGGCGCTTAGTGCCGCCCAAGACGATTGTGATTGGTTTTAATAAATGCCAATAAACCAGAGCACGTTTTTCTCCCATCCCGGAATGCTGTGTAGACTAGACAGACCGTCCTCCACAGCGCTGTGGAGGAAGGTCTGGCAATGCGAGACTATGGTATTGGTATCGGTATCAAATACCCAGCCCTATTAAATGCTACTGGTGAAGATATCACCATGCAATATCGTTGACGATAAGTGACAAGACTAAAATGTAGTTTAAAAAAATTCAAACTCTCTTCATTTTCATCACCTTCTACCTTTTCTTCCCCTCACTTTGTCTTTCTCTTTCTTTCAAACACCCACCGATTGTCCATGTCAGTCCACGGTCTCTCTCATTGCCTCGCATTGCCAGACCTATATTCATATAGCATTTATATAGCGCTTCTCTAGTCTTAATGACCACTCAAAGCACTTTACACTACAGACACCAATAACCCCATTCATACACACATTCATTCACTGGTGGCCGATGCTGCCACCTGCGCCAGATAAACATTCACACACCCGTCTTGCTCTAGGACACTTCAACATGTAGCAAACTAAATGATGTCCAACCATGTTTTCGATCCTCGGCCATTATGGTGAATTCATCGATACCGGTACCGATACCAATACTGTGATTTCGATAGCGGTGCCTGACCGATGATAAAATCCAATTTAACACAAAGAAATTACAACATTACAGCACAAATCCTTTTTATTTATTTTTCAGCTCCTAAGTATCGTGGGTTTTTTCCTGCGTGTCTTAATGATGGGTAGCATTACACAGCCAATCACAAGCTTTATTACATCTTGGTAGAAGCATGCTGCGTGGTTATTGGCTCACTGATGCGGATGAGATTTACTCCTTAGGTATTGAAATTTTGTATTGAATGACAAGGCATTTTTCGATTCTCGATACTAAGGTGGCAATTCGGTCGGTGCCTAAAAAGTATCCAATTCTGAAGCCAACCCCTACTAATGAGCATCAACAGAAAGCCTACAATACTTATGATACAGTAACACACGTTTTATGTTTTTAATTTATCCTGAATCAGGTCTACCTTGCCATACATGCCATGTATAAAATACACTAAAGTCTACACTACATTATGGACTATCACTACAGATCTGAAGGAAGCAGAGCTCGGTCTTAAACTGCCTCAGTGCACCACATGTGAATTACAGCTTTTAGCAATCCCCTTTCCATTCAGCCTGTCAGCCTAATCACTGCTTGGCTTTGACACAGGATGGAGGCAGTACTCAAGAAGTTACACTAACTGCTAAGCATAACATATTTTCCAGCTCAAAAGAAAACAGGCTTAATGTAATATGTGATTTTATCACCAGCGTCAACATAACTACAAAAGTAGGCTCCTTCTTCAGCGACAAGCAACTGACAGACAAACAGTGCTTCCATCAGGACTCTGACATCTAATATGTTGAGCATTATATTTCTCATTTCATCAGGGCCAAAGGATGAGGTCATTACATAATGGTGTAATTAGTGGGGTTTGGTACAAAACAGTCTTAGGAAAAGCACAGTGCCTGATAAGATGCCAATAAAGAGGGGAGGCGCAGCATGTTAACACCAGCTCTGAGGGACATAAGCCCCCTTTTAGATTTGAAGAGAAACACTTAAAGACATCCATCACAGCTACATCCTCTGCTGTTTTCACAAACTCACAGCCACCCCGAGCTGTCCATCCCCTTGCTGAGCCTGGAGCCAAGCCAGGAACAATATTGTTTCATTTCTCACCAAGGCTCCTGTTGTCTGCTTTGCATGGAATAGCCTTGTCCTCAATAGCACTGTTGTCCTGATTAAGCTCCATCCTTCCAATTAGCTCTGCCTGCTCATGAGCTCCAGCAAAACTTTCTTGAGACTGAGAAAGTGTTTTGGTAACACTTTCACTCGAGGAGCATGGCAATGCATTCCAAGCAGATTATAGATCCAGCTGAAGCAGTGATAAACCCGTGTCCTTCCTACAAAAGTCTGTGAAAATCTAAACTATGAGGTAACATCAACATGTCCTATTCCACCCACCCCTCATTTTCATTTCATGTCTATACTGTCAATTACAGTATCTGATACAGGCATAAAGGTTTGCTGTCTTGTGTTGTTGCCAACTCATTCACGCATCAAAAAACTACGCCTGGTCAGGTGCCTTTGGCGTTTGTTACTGATACAAAAAGTATCCTTTAGCATCTAGCCATTTGGCGTCACAGATTTTTGTGTCGGTATCTGACGCTAAGAGACACTGACCAAGCGTCAGTATTTTATGAGTTGGGAGTGAGATCGGGTTGGTCGTTGCACTTGCTTGATGTTTTGGTTGTGTTAGCAAAGTTGTCAACTCGATAGTTTTATATCATAAGTATGTAATCATAACAAATGCATGTGTACAAATGTCTATATTTACAGGGGTGTAGAGGTGAATTGCACTTAAAACTGTAAAGGCGCCAAATCACAAAAAAAATCAATTCTTACTAGGGTTGGGTACCATAAATGCCTGTGCTGTTCTCTGGTGCCCTGAAACAGACATTAGAGACAATCATCACTGAAGAATCACGGCATGTGACGCTTGTTCCCATTGCACAACAGGTCACATTGGCCTCCAGTTAGCTAGTAGCTTTTTCAAATACGGTTAACTTGCTGATTGCTAAACGGCTTAACTTGTGGCTGTATTTCACTCAAAGGATGTACAACCTTCTGCAGCTAAAGACACAGATGAGACTAGCTGCACTTTTCGAGACACCATGGTCTCTGCCGCAGTCGGAGTTGTCAGAGAAACAACACTGACAGGACTTAATGGTGCATTCAACAGCAACTCGTAAGCTCAAGGTGCATTCAAAGTTATTGAAAAGTACACTTCCGCCATCTAGGGGTTCTCATTTTCTTCAGTTAACAGTAATTGACTGGGTATTACATTTTAATAAATAAATAATTTTAATTTGACCATATGTCTTGTTTACCATAAGTATTGTTTTAGCACTGGTATTTGAAAAAACTAAAACGATACCCAACCCTTAATCTTACATAATGTTAACCCATACATATGTACCGCATATGTGCAATAATCTACAAATATCATTGAAACGAAGCGTGATATTATAAAGCCACTTTGATCTGTTTATATTGATTATCACCACATTTAAGAATAAACTGAAAACCCTCCTCTTTGATAAAGCATATAGTTAGGGAGTGGGGAGATCTAGGTTACTAACCTAGCTCTGGGGAGTTTACTCCCTGGAGTCCTTATGTTTCTTTTTCCCAGCATATTTTTTTGGATTAGGATGGCACCAAGATCTTGGTTGCAGCTGTCCCCGTGGTCCTGCTTCACTACACCCTGCTACGCTCAGTGGTGCCCTGCTGCGTCCTGCTGAACCTGCTACGTCCAGCCATGCCCTGCTGTGCCACGCTACATACTGTAACGCCCTCCAGTGCCCTGCTATGACATGAACTACTACGACTACCATTTCGATTACACCTGTTCCATTATCTTTATTGTGACTATTATTGCCACTGTTCATCACATCGGCATGACATTTTCACCAGATGTCAGTAACAACCCAAGTAATCCACACATACAAAGATATCAAAACAAATAAGTTGTGTGTAATAAAGTGAAATGACAGGGAAAAATTATTGAACACACTTGCTGAAATTTATTTAATACTTAGTAGAAAAGCCTTTGACAGCTTCAAGACGCCTCCTGTATGAAGAAACTAGTCGCACAAATTGCTCAGCTGTGATTTTTGCCCATTCTTCCACACAAACTGTCTTCAAATCTTGAAGGAGCATCTTCTATGAACTCTGATCTTCAGTTCTTTCCAGAGGTTTTCAGTTGGATTCAAGTCGGGTGATTGACTGGGCCATTCTAACAGCTTGATTTTCTTTCTCTGAAACCAATTGAGAGTTTCCTTGGCTGTGTGTTTGGGATCATTGTCTTGCTGAAATATCCACCCTCGTTTCATCGCTTCAGCATCCTGGTGGATGGCAGCAAATTCTTATTAAGAATGTCACGGTACATTTCTCCATTTATCCTTCCTTCAATTATATGAAGTCTGCCAGTGCCACACCACACCATGATGCTCCCACCTCCAAATTTCACTGTTGGTATGGTGTCTTTATGGTGATGTGCAGTGCCATTTCTCCTCCAAACATGGTGTATGCTATGACAGCCAAAGAGTTCAATTTTGGTCTCATCTGACCAGATTATATTCTCCCAGTATGTCATTAGCTTTTCCAGAGCGTGCTTCCACATGCCTTTTCTTGAGCAGTGGTGTGTTGCGTGGTGTGCGTGCATAGAGGCCATGGCGGTTGAGTGCATTACTAATTGTTTTCTTTGAAACAACTGTACCTGCTTCTTCCAGGTCTTTATGAAGATCTCTGCGAGTGGTCCTTGGTTCTTCAACAACTCTTCTAAGTATTCTATGGACTCCTCTGTCAGAAATCTTGCGAGGTGAACCTGGTCGTGGCCAGTTAATGGTGAAATTATGTTCTTTCCACTTCCGGATAATGGCCCCAACAGTGCTCACTGGAACTTTCAGAAGTTTAGATATTCGTCTGTAACCAATGCCATCCGCATGTTGTTGACGCGTTCAATACTTATTTTCCCCGAGTGTCTGATGTTGTCCATTTATGTATTGTGCTGCAGAGTAATACACTGTACAGAAACAAATTCCACGGCCTTGGTCGTGTGGCTAAGAAACTTGTCTGTCTGTCTGTCTGTCTGTCTATCTAGTAGGGGTGGGGGTAAAAATCAACATAGAAAAGTATCGCAATAATTTCCGTGGCAATACAGTATAGATACACAAACGCCAAGTATTGATCTTTTATTATATAAAAGATAGGTGTAGATTTTGGGGAGGATGCAGGGGATATGTCCCCCCAGAATATTTAGAAGAGGTAGATTTGTTCCCCTCAAAAAATTGTACTCACAAGAGGTAACCGTTCAGGGGCTAAGAACATGTATATATCCTTCTTACCTTTAAACATGTTTGCCAACCATTTCATAAACCACTATAGTGGACCGGACCATCTTAACCTTGCAGCGCACGTCACCTTTCTCTTTCTCCGTGAAATGAAGCTGCCTTCAAGTGCTGTCAGAAATGACCAGATCTATAAACGATCTGATGGAAAACAGTAACTATAAAATATATAGTCTACAACAGGGGGCGTAGAAAATAAATAAAAATAAAGATATGATTTGTGCAGAAAAGGCACACAAATCGTTGCATAAAAATTCACCAGAATGCAGAAAATGAAGTGTTTGATGGCTAAATTTTTCTGGGGGATGACTCTTTTTGATACTTGAACAACAAAATCATTAGCTTTTTCAGTCCACTAGACAGTGCAGTTGAGTTTTTTTTCGTGGTGAGGTCAGCAGGAGTGACCATCAGCGTGACATTTTCCTTTGGGGACATCATTTGAAGTTGGAAAAAAGGTAATAAATTTCTATCTATGTATATAGTGTGTGTGGGGGGGATTGATACAGCATAGTATTGCGATATTATCCGTGGAAATCGATACACAAACGGCAGGTATCGATCTTTCTTTATATAAATTGCACATGAGAATTTAATTTTTAATAAAATAAATATCTGTCTAAAATATTTTTTTCAGAGAGACTGATCTGTAGCTTCCACAAGTTGTTGGATCTCTGTGAAGAAGGTAAATAGATGAATTTCCATATTAATGAATGCATATGAATTAATAATATAATAATGACTAATCCTTTTTCTAACAAAAAATCTCACATAAACACAAACATTACTTTTTATTTGTGTTAATCCCCTGCAGGATCTACACATAATTGCACAGACATCCTTGTGTATTCCATGTTTGTTTTCCTTTACTTATGTTTTTTTCTTTGGGATGATTCCTGTCTGTGTTTGTCTCTTCTGTTTGCTCCTGTCTCAGACAGTGCCTCCGACTCAGTCCCTGTGGCTGGTTGACAGTAGCCAGGTTCCTATACTAGTATTTTTATGCAAATGATGATGAGTTGAATAAGAAATGCTGAATGGAAGCTGCATATTTTAATGAAAATTTAGAAAAAAGTTTTCAAGTTTGTACAGTTTCTTGAGGCTAAAAACATTTAGAATGCTAAATTGCATTGGGGACACATTTGTCAAATATAATGACACACAGCATGTTTGGCATATTCAGTCTGATGAATAAATAGCTGTGGTTAAGTAGCTACTTTTGAGCTGTTTATGACAGCTGGCTTTGGACACAGCTTTGCAAAACCTCCCTGCAATGTTCCTGTTCAATAGTGTGTTTCTTTGTTCATCTCTGGACTGCATGTGTGAAATATGGCTGTAGGAACAATAACTGGTTCTTGACATGAATATATTTTTGATAGTCAGGGAGCTGGTTTAGATTCCTCATCTCAGTATCACTTTTTGTGACATAATGATGCTCATTACGGAGCTTAGACACTCCGACATCAGGCAGCGGGGGGAAATAAGGGAAGAAGCCAAGCAAACTATGTTGCCATCAAAGTCACTCACAATCTCGGTGCAGTGTTTTGTGATAAGCTGCATGCAGCTGGGTATTAAATTGCTTCACTCAGGATTAGAGGCTGGGATCTGTTGTGTGGTAAATCTGTGCTTTACCAACTGAGCTAAACTCCAAATGATGCAGCAGTCAGGCTCAAAGGACCTTCACCGCTGGATGCCACAGCTGCACACGTGATGTATAAGGAATAGTTTTTGGAACAAACCACCAAATTAATGGAAAAAGTGACTTTTGCTTGCTCCTCATCACAGCTTAAGTTATTACCGACACAAAAAGCACCCTTTAGCGTCTGTATGGGACTAGTCTATATCGACAATGTTTCATTTCCGGTATTGCTCTGATGCTGCTGAAAATTCTGCCGGATGTCCCTAATTTCGGCCAGATGTCCGTCACCTTCTGCTCTCTTTGTTGGAATTCTAAACTCCGGTGGATTTCTGAGGACTATGGTTAACTGCTCCTCAGATCTCTGCAGGGTAAATCCAGAGGGTAAAACATCATGATTGACAGCTTTGATTGACTCGCGATTGGTCCGGCAGGTATGTATAGGTGGGTATGTATAGGTGATCGGGCTCCACTGCCCGACCACTACTGCGCAGACTCTGGTTCAAACATTACAAAATGGCAGCGCCTGTATCCGCGATATTTTGGTTTCACTTCAGTACAGTGGGATGAAGTGGAGACGCGTTGCCATTGCTTTGTTGGATGGATGTGGTACTAGAAGCAGAAACCCCCCCCCCCCCCCCACACACACACACACACAAATTTGTTGTAATTTCCACGTTGTACTTCAGCGGAGCAAAACCAAGGAAAAAAAACAATCAAATGAAATCTCAACACCAACTTCCAAATCAGCACAGAACAGCTCACATAATGAAAAAATGAAAGTGAATTATTTGTTGTGAAAGGTTAACGCTTCAATTTACGTCAGACTTTTAAGATTACTGTTCATTGAAGTCACACAGTAATGAGTAGATTAGCTGCTGGTCTTGTCTTGTGCTGTACTAATCATGTACAGTACATGCTAGTACTAAAATATAGTATTAAAAGGTACACACTTCCTGTCTACTAAATGGGCGTGGCTTCGTATAAAAGTGTAGTGAACATCGTGTGGATGGATGAAAAGTTACATTCCTATAATCTATTACTATCTACGTTAGATATTTACACAGCTAAAAGACATATTTAGCATCACAGAGATTAGTTTTGTTAGGGTGTTCACAAACTTAGTTGACCTTGGCATATCTGTGTTGCCGGAAACAGAAACGGGTCTCAAACAAAGTTATTTTTCTCCCGATTTGTCTGTCTGAAAAAAACGCCTAAATAGGCGTGGCAGTGGCGGAGCCCACGTGACACAGAAACAGGAAACTACTCTGAGTCGGTTCTAAACAAGGGGGTAAGCTTCGCTTCAGAGCTCAAACCTCCTATGGCGCCATTTTGATGCTACCAAGTGATTGACTGCCATTCATTTTGACGTCACTTTGACAGCAAATAACTTTACATCGGAAGCGTTTAAAGACTATTTGTCCATGGTTTATTTCTAAAGAAACATGACAATGTATAAAAGGCTCTATTACCTTGTATCTCACGTTATGGCTCCGTAGTAGATTTTTTTATAAAAATAGGCGATTGTGTCATAACCACGCGACTTACTGTCTCATAGTAGAGGAATTACCGTATAGTACAGGAGAAGCTCGCAGGCAGTTTGGACTCACATTTGCTGTTTAAGTTTAATTACTAATGTTAACTAGCATTTTAGTTAGCAATAATTAGCCTGTGTCCATGTTATCTCCTTACATATACCTACGCTCTCTGTCTCTGCAAGATTGGGAATGATTGAGATTTCTCTTGGCACAGCTACCAGAAGACTTACAACTTCACTGGTCTCTGTCCAGAGCAACGGGATCTGTTGGTCCAGTTTATGTACTGTCTATGGTTCTAAACTGTCTCTTGTGCATGTCAGTCAAAGTCAAATGAAAAGCTTCCACATAATCTGCACACGAGTACATGAACGCATCTTGCTCACATTGACACAGATGTCACGCATTCAGAGTAACGATCTGCAGAATATAAACTGTCAGGAGAACTCATTAGAATAATTTTGTCATTTTATAATTCCATATCTTTGAAGTGGAGTTTGTTGACTAATTTTCATGCCTCATTTATGATTTGAAAACCACCAGCAAAGCCCCTGTAAATCCCTTCATTCTGTCAGCGAGTGACTCACACAACACACTTCATTTGGTGATCATCGTGGCCATCATTATAGGACAAACAAACAAACGCCACAGTGTAATGGATTAGATATGCAGCGAAAACTGGGCCAAGTTGGGCGGTTGGAGTTTGTATTGGAGCGGGGAAGGCGGGTGGAGAGATGCTGTGATGTGACATAACTGCAGTGGAAAAAGATCCTTTGAAGGTGTCAGAGCGTGGACAAAATAGAAACAAAGACAACGCCATCCCATCTGATTCTATTAGGAGACAAAAGGAACATTAAGTGATGCAGATTAACATCACGCACGCAGGAGTAATAGCCATGATCAAAGATGGAGAAATTGGGCTTTTGGAAACATCTCCACTTAACTCCTGCAACTCCGGCTCCTGCAAAAAAACTGGAGGTCGTACAACTGTCACGTCTTTTTCTGTACCTCCCCCTCCCCGATCCTCCAGTGCCAGATACACACAATGTATGCTGGAGCATTGAGGAATAGCGCACAAGCTAGCGCCAAAGCGAAAAAAAAAAAAAAGCAACAACAAGGCAGAGGAGAGAAAAGAGCTCCGTTCAAACATACAGAGTTTGCTGCACTAAAGACGCAGACAGGCACACTCTACAAGCAGGAGCGCATACTGCATATAGTACAAACACTAAAGTACTCCTGTATATATATATATATATATATATATATATATATATACACACTGTGGAGGATGCTGTGGTTGCATATAGGGAAGAAGAAGAAGCCTGTTTTAATGTAGTAGATGATGCTGTCTTTACTTACCAGTACATTTCCTATGGCAAAGCCAACAGAGTCAGGTCCCTTGACAAAGATACACATTTGATTTTGTTGGAGTGACAAATAGATCTTTTTTTAATCAAAATAGTTAGCTGGTAGCAGATGTTGGGATATGATTGTTCAGTGTTGGGCAGAAACATTTTACTTCATTATAATGTTACAGTAATTTAGTTAAGTTTTTATTATTATTTATTATTTTATTATTTTATTATTATTTTATTATTATTTTATTTTATTATTATAATGAGTAGTGAAATCATTTTATGCATCGGCTTGTTTGGAGCATGACTTGATGCATGTATAAGTGAAGCCAAAACATCTGGATCGCCCCCTGGTGGCTGGCTGAAGTCTATATCATAAACTCCATGTTAACGGATGGGACATGGACCAAACAAAAAAAATATGCATTAAATACATTTTTACCAAACATGGTTTTTGTCTGTTTAGGTAGGTTAAGTATGGTATTCATTAGTTATTTGAATATACCACTGCTCCACTGCCCGATCACTGCTGCACTAGTCTATATCGACGACGTTCCACTTCCAGGATTGCTCGGATGCCGCCAGAAATTCCGCCGGATGCCCTTTTTTTCGGCTGATGACCTTCCGCTTTCTTTGTGTTGTAATTCTCGGGTGGATTGATGAGGACTATGCTTACCTGTTCCTCAGATCTCTGCAGGGTAAATCCAAACAGCTAGCTAGACTATCTGTCTAATCTGAGTTTTCTGTTGCACGACTAAAACAACTTTTGAACGTACAACGTACACACGTACGCTCACTTTAGACAATAAGTTGTGATCAACACATCACCAATATCCACAAATGATCTCACAGAGATTACGTGTCATCCGTAAACTCGGAGCATTTTCTGTTGTCCCAAACCTCTTGTCACTTTACAAAAGCATAATCCAACCCATCAGGCTGTATTGTTCCCCCTGTTTCTACTACATGCTCACCATTTCTAATAAAAACAAACTCACCAAGATCACACATGTCGCTTCCAAAATGATCAGTTCCCCTCACCCAACATCTCAGACCTGAACGACTGAGCCATCACACGCCTTGCCCTCACCATTGTCAATGACACCAATCAATATCTATATCCACACTTCACACTGCTGCCTCCTGGCCGCAAATACAGGACTCTGATGTGTAGAAGGACTCGATTTAGCAGAAGTTGTGTCCCTTCTGCCATAGCACTGCTGAACAAACTATCTCACTGACTTTGTATAAATCCGGTGTGGCTGTTGTGAATGTGGTTGTTTCTATGTATCTATATATCTGTCTTTATGTTATCTGTTGATGTATTCGTCCGTGTATATTGCCATGCGCATGAAAGAAGCTTAGTTTCCATCCACTTGTCAATCGAATTATCTGAAGTTTGTAAAAAAAAATTAAAGTGAATAAAGCTGGTGAAAGTGTGTTTCCATCCAACGGCTTTAAAGCGAATAAAACCCTGTGCATAATGACATCACATGCTGTTTTGTGGTCAAATTGGTATATCAACCTACAAATGATTCATATTACACAAGTTGTAATAGTGCTTATGTGCCAGCTGATAGCGACATATCAAGCTATAATAAGAAAACAACGGCACTATCAACACATTGCTATGATGATGCAGATGCACGTAAATGCCCGACAACCACGGAGGCGGCCTGTGGTGTGGGAAGAGAGCGCTCCAAACTGATCTGGAAGATCGTGTTTTAGAGACACTTAACGGAAACCCTTTGGTTGAAGCATTTTCGGATTTGACCTGTTGTGTAATTTTATTGGCCCCCGTTCCTTGACCCAGATAAGCCGTGGCCCTCCGGTTACAACCGAGAAGCATATTACAATTGCGCTCTACAAACTGGCTACATGCACAGAGTACAGAATGGTAGGCGAAACGTTTGGGGTCAGCTAGACCACCGTGTGTTTACGGCACGTGCAATGCCATACGAACGAGGATGATGCAAAGGTATATATAGGCTGCCTACCTGGGGTGGATGAGGTGCATGAGATCTTGCTGCGTAACTCCGGAGCGCACCTTGTGCCACAGGTTTATGGCACAATACACGTCCCGTGATTAGACCCCCTGCTGAAGGCTGCAGGGATTTTGTCAATAAAAAGGGCTGGTCATCAATCGTACTACAGGCTGTAGTAGACGCTTGTTGCATCTTAAGGCAAATTTGTGTCGACACTCACAGTAGTGCGCATTGGGCGCGCGGTCTTCAACACTTCTGACCCACACAGGTGCGTCTGCTTAACCATAAAATGACCTAAAACTTTATCGCAATTCATTATTTATTCAGAAAATAACATTTCCATCCGCGTTTATCGCATAAGCTGTATATCGATCAAGAGAAAATCCGGTGAGACCGAACGTATAAACTTTGAGTCGATAGTCATGAAATTCAATCAAATTTGACTGTTTCCATACGCCATTTTTCATTTGATATCACTTAAGTCGCATAAAAACGTGTGGAACGAAACAGAGCTGCAAACAAATATCTATCTAAAATAAATCTAACTATCAAGAAGATTGTGATTGGTTTAAAGAAATGCCAATAAACCAGAGCACGTTTTTCTCCCATCCAGGAATGCTGTGTGGACTAGCCAGACCCTCCTCTGCAGCGCTGTGGAGGAAGGTCTGGCAATGCGAGAATACAACTGCGTAGACTCTCTAGAAAATTACAAGATGGAGGCACCCGTATCCGGGATATTTTGGTTTCACTTTTGTACAGTGGGAGGAAGTGGAGAAGAGTCGTCCATCTTTATGTACATGAGTTAGGTGTGGGGATTAATTTCATATATTAATATCAACTCTTTGTAGAGTGGAGAGACTGGTATGGGACAGCTAGCTTGGCGCAGGTAGTGGAGGAGGAGGAATATGCTCTTCCTTAAGTCCAAAGTTATCTTATTTCCATGTTGTGTGTTGGCAGTAACCTATATCCAGGAATCACCTGGTATTGTTTAGAGTTGGAGGGTGTGTGAATCCCATAGCTCTAGCTGTTGATGGCCAGGAAATGCCTCTTTACTGCAGCATGGCTGCTTGGTAAAACATAATGTCTTGTTTTCTATTTGTACATGTGATAAAAATAGAAGATCCAATGTGTGAGGGCTTTGGAGACGTTGCAAGGCAACTGGCTGAGTAATGAAAGTAAATCAACAAATGAACTTTTTTTCTCCAATAGGTACACTGTAAAACTGGTTTAAATTAACATAAATTTCCCTGCTGCCTTGAAAATTTGAGTTAAGTGAACTTAGAACTGAACTTAAGAAAACAAGTTCAATACATTTAAGGTATGAAGTTGGATCAACAAACAAATATTACAGCAAGATTTGCTTTTAAATTCCTTTTTCTTAGTTTGGAGAGTCAGTTGTTTATTTAACTTAACTTACAGCTGTGACTGCTGTTGGGGCTACTAAGACAACATGCAAGTGTTGGGTAAAGACTGATTTTGATACTAACCTACATCATAGTTTGTATTATAATTATTATATTTGTCTATATAATATTAGATTTCATTTGTATTATGAAAAACAACCATAACTTATCTAAATATATATTAAAAGACACAAATTATTCTTCAAACTGCAAGAACAACGGGGTCTCTGTAGAGTTTTAACTGACAATGCATGCTGAGAAGTTTGCTAATATGCTAAAAATGTTTCTGTAGAAAATGAATAAGTTTAATATTCCACTACTCAATCATTTCAGGTCAATTTAAAATCCTTATCCTAACCTACAAAGCTCTAAATGGTCAAGCACCTACATGTCTTGAAGAGCTCTTAGTACCTTATTGTCCCACTAGAGCACTGCGCTCCCAGAATGCAGAGTTACTTGTGGTTCCCAGAGTCTCTAAAAGTATGATGGGAGCCAGAGCCTTCAGCTATCAGGCTCCTCTCCTGTGGAACCAGCTCCCAGTCTGGGTTCGGGAGGCAGACACCGTCACCATTTTTAAGAGTAAACTTAAAACTGTCCTCTTCGATAAAGCTTATAGTTAGGAAGTTAGGAGTTGCAGCATTCGCCTGGACCGGCGGGGGAAGGTGTGTAGCCATGACGTCATGTAGTCATGACGCACCTCCTCCATATCTCTGCTTCTCTTCATAGAAAGCTTACTATATTTAGGGTATGAGGAGTTGCAGCGTGCGCCTAGACCGGCGGGGGAAGGTGTGTAGCCTCAGTCATGGCCCACCCCCATCCTATCACTGCTTCTCCCCATAGAAAGCTTACGCATACTTATATATATATATACACACTTATATATATATATACACACTTATATATATATATACACACTTATATATATATATACACACTTATATATATATATACACACTTATATATATATATATATATATATATATATATATATATATATATATATATATATATATATATATATATATATATATATATATATATATATATAAATAAATAAATAAATAAATAAATAAATGGTATAAGGTGTTGCAGTGTTAGCCTAGACCGGCGGGGGAAGGTGTGTAGTCACAATCGTCGGACACAGCCTCCCTATGCAGTTATAGTTCTAGACTACCGGGGCACCTCCTTTGACACACTGAGCTCCTCTCTCCTCTCTCTTTCCATCTGTGTGTTTTCACGTTCCAGAAATGCTTGTTATTAACCTAGCTCCGGGGAGCTTCCCCGGAGTCCGTATGTTCTTTGTCCCCCCAGCACCATCATCTTGGATCATGATGGCACCTACATCATGGTGGCAGCTGTCGCCGTGGTCCTGCCCTACGACCTGCTGTGCCCCATTACACCCTGCAATGCCTGGCATCGACTTGCTATGTCCGGCCAACGCCCTGTTACGCCCTGCTGTGCTCTACGACACCATGAACTATAACAACTTCTCTAGTCATTATCTTAATTGTGACTTGTTATTGCCATTGTTCATCAAACCCCCAACCGGCATCGTCAGACACCGCCTACCAAGAGCCTGGGTCTGTCCGAGGTTTCTTCCTAAAAGGGAGTTTTTCCTTGCCACTGTCGCACTTTCACATTCATGCATACTCTTGGGGGAATCACTGGAATTGTTGGGTCCTTGTAAATTACAGAGTGTGGTCTAGACCTACACTCTATCTGTAAAGTGTCCTGAGATAATTCTTGATTTGACACTATAAATAAAATTGAATTGAACATAGCACAATCATGTGTTAAAACACTATACTTCAAGGCCCAAATGTATGCTAAAGTAATCGCCACAGTGCCCCACTGATGAACAAGCCGTGCATGTGCAGCGGATACACATGTTGGTGAACATAATGCTGCATTGGCACAGGATGAACCAAAACAGCATAATGGATCATCGTGCTCATTTTTGCCCAAGGAGCGGGCGCGTGCCGCGCCGCTGCTCGAGCCCAGTGACTCATAATCCATGTCGTCTTTCATTTAGCGGGAAGAGCAGTTGGCGTATTGCGATATGGAAATAAGAGGAGCTGATCAAAGCTCTCCTTCCCTGGATGAGCTCCTCATCTGTCTCTCCAAGGACTCGCAGCCTGCCAAGCGCTGCAGCTCCTAATACAGACGTTTCAGCACTCATGCCCAACCACCCGCCATCATTAAAATTTCATACTGACACGTGGCATACAAATACAGGCGAGCCCTACAGGCTCCACTGTATCCACCTGACTGACTCCAACGCTCTCTCCCCCTTCTCCCCCATTCTCGCTCCAGTCGGATGATTGGACTGGTCCGAGGTCTAAGGAGAGATGCGTATCAGTGGATGACTGATTTATTAGGACAGTATCGAGAGGGAGAGTGAAGCAGGATGTCCAATTTTAGATATTTACCAGCTGATCTCAGTGCTTCTCATGCCTGCGAGACACTGAAGTGTGTTAAGAGGCTGCACAGAGATTCTGCAGGAGGATGCTGGACATATTTTCACTTTCTGAAATCTGGGAATATGCCAGATGCAGCATTTTAACACTGACACACCTTTATCTATCAACCGATTAAGTTTTAGACTTAAGTGTAATTACAAGGGATAACAAGATTAGTTTGACATTTATCAGCCAATATTTGACTTCCACTACTGAATCAGTATCTGATTTATACAGGTTAATCCACAGTACGATACTCACTATAAAGCTCCGTAAAGCCGAGGAAATCTCCAGATTCAGGTGGTAGTTATCTGTAGGTACATTCACGTTGTGACATTGTTTTCACTTTGTCATTTGACACGTTATTATAACAATATTAATTACAGCTCCTTTAAATAATCAGTCGGATAATGGATAATATAGTAGTCGTATCTTTCAATAACAAAATGAGATTCAGCAATAAAGACATCTTTTTGCTTTCTCACAAACTGATCCTTCATTAAACCGAATGTTTTATACAGCTCGTGACCTCATACAGTGATATAAACACTGTGTCTTCATTTATTCATGTCACCTTTTGAAAGAAATGTGTAGCCATTTTAAATTGTTGTGCTAGGAATTTGAATTGCTTGAGTCAGTTGGTTTTAAACAACTACATGCATCATTTGCAAAGTGATACAGTGAGGTCATTATTTTGTCATCTTAATTGTCCAATCTGGATAGTATTAGTAAGTATGTTTATTTTTTGCACAATCACGTGACCTCTGAACATGTGATGTGATGACAACAGACAAGGGTCATGGATCACTGCAATCAAATACACCTGAAGAAGGCCAGATTGTGGGCCGAAACATTGTGTGTCTTATTTTGCACTATTAAAGTATTTTTACAGAGTATTAAGCTGTTGTGCGGACTTTACCTTCTTTGAACATTTACTCTTTTGTCCTGCACCAGCAACTACATGGATGTGCATAACATTGTCTTTGTGTCACAGAAGCATTTAAAGCCCTTGCCATCCTCCGTCCCACTCTCTCCTATAGCATTTCACAAATATTCTTCCAGCAGCTGAAATCCGTGCTAGTCTTTCCAACTGTTGTGTGATTGATGCATTGAGAAAAAGGAGCGGATGCTTGCTTTGATCAACATTATCTTCATGCAAATTCCAACCCCCCGGGGGGGGGGCGCACATCGCACTTTCGCTGCTCTGCACCCTTGCTGATTGTATTTGGGGGACACCAGGATAAAAACACATCAAGATGCCCAGAGAGGCATTCCATCTCCCTCTCTCTGTCGTTATTCAGGCATGGCAAGAAAATGAGCGCCGAGATGCCTCCGGTTCTATTGTCATTCAGCTCAAGACAGAGGGGGGGGGGGGGGAGGAAATGATGCAGGGGTGCCAAGGCTGCATTTGTGTCATTTGCCAAAACTATGTTCCAGCAAGATACACTCCGTTTACCCAACTTGAGTGGAAACAATTGATTTTTGTCCATTTTCACAGCAAACAGCAGGTAGCTGGGAGCAATGGAGGGACATGAAATAAGGAATGTTAAATAAAGAAAGCTCCTCTTTTTCCCTCCATGCTCTCATGTTCATACTTTACACTGTAGATGTGATGCATCTCTGTTCTAAGAAATCAAGCTGACATGTGAGAAGGCAGCTGTGTCAGGTATGAGGGGGAAGGGAGGCACATTTTGTGGAGGATGGATGTCAAAAAACCTGCAGGATGATAACTCCCCAACAACACAATACTTTAGAAAATCTAAATGGTAAAATATTTACTGTGCTCAATAATAGCAAATGTGCCCATACAGTAAATAAAAAATATTGAATTCAGCAATGTGGGAACATGTGATTTTTAAATATTTCACATGTGGAATCTAGGACATTACATATGGAAACATCAATTTCACATGTAATACCACATGTGTAACACTGTTCACATACAGGCACATGTGTTCAGTGGTGGAAGTACTCAGACCTTTTACGTAAATAAAAGATAGAGATACCTCCGCTAAGTCAAACTCATGCATTCAACATTTTACTTAATGCTGACATTACACCAAACGACTTTTCAAGCGATTCCACTGTTGCAGACTGAGAGTCTTGCTAGGGTTGGGCGAGCTCCCGACGTCTCCATCGTTTGGTGTAAGGTCATACAACTCAGTCCCAGTCAGTCTTTTTCTCGTCTTGACGTTCCGACTAAATCAAACGTGTTTGATATTATCGTAAGTTTGAAGTCTTGGTAGTGAAGTTAAATCATGTGAACATTGTCAACAACCAATGAGGACATTGGTCTGCATGTATGGCAGAACAGAAAATCTGCAAACTTTCCCTTTAAGTTACCAGCTAACGCTAGCGGTAACTAGCTAGCTTGGTTAAATCTTTCAAAACAAATCTAGTTGGAGTCTTGCAATGTGTGACCATACAAGATCCCCAGTCTTTACATATCATTTAACGTTAGATGTGGTAACCCTAACCCTTCCTCTTTGGTGCTGGAGGGAGCAAACCCATTGGTTGTTGACAGTGTTCACATGACTTAACTTCACTACCAAGACTTGACCCTTGTGTGGACTTCGGGTCACATTGGCCCATTTTAAATTTTTGTTTATATCAGAAAATATTGGATGTAGAAATAAGCGCTGAAAATATGTAGAAGAAAAATTAATACATTTAAAACATTGGAAAAAGCAAAAACAAATTGTGAAAAAAGGCGTCACAAATGTCAGAAAAAAGTGGTTTTTTCAAGGTTGAAAAAAGACAACAAGGGTTAAAACTTACAATAATATCAAACACGTTTTTTCAGAGCGTCAAGACGGGAAAAAGACTGACTGGGACTGAGTTTTATGACCTTACACTGAAACGATTGAGACGACGGTAGCGCCCCTACGCTGGCATGACTCAAGATTTCATTCCCATATTGGAAAATATTGAAAAAAAAAAAAAGTCATTTGGTGTAAGGTCGGCATAACACAAAAAATCTCTAATTGTCTATCGCGATATATTACAACCTTTCGCAATGTGTTAATTGCGCAAGTTGATATTGCTATGACGGTAAAAAAAAACAATATATTGTGCAGCCCTAATTCAAACCCTGCCCAAATTATAATTACTGCGTTGGAGTGTTTATTTGCTGTGAATATTCAACCACACTCGGTTGTATTCTTCTATAATATACCTTCACGTTCATTCGTCAGTTCATTGGGCCTGCCCTGTATAAACGAACACAAGCTGCAGTTCAGGAATTATCGACAGGTCAGAGTCTTATGATGGAGCATTACTGACATTAGTTTTATGTCATTTTTCTTACTGACAATATGCCGGTGTTTGAGTGCCTTAACTGTTACATTAATTATAGTCTATATCCATAACATTCCTCTTCTGGGATTGCTCCGTTGCTTCCGGAAATTCACTGGATGTCCGTCACCTTCCTCTTTCTTTGTGTTGGTGTTCTAAACTCTGGTGGATTTGTGAGGACTATGGTTAACTGCTCCTCAGATCTCTGCAGGGTAAATCCAGACAGCTAGCTAGACTATCTGTCCAATCTGAGTTTTCTGTTAAACAACTAAAACAACCTTTGAACGTACACATGTTCCACCAAAACAAGTTCCTTCTGAGGCCATTTAGCACCGCCCAAGATGATTGTGATTGGTTTAAAGAAATGCCAATAAACCAGAGCACGTTTTTCTCCCATCCCGGAATGTTGGGTGGACTAGCCAGAGCCTCCTCCGCAGCGCTGTGGAGGAAGGTCTGGCAATGCAAGACTATAATAATGATGAACAATTAGCCACAGTGGATGTTTATTTATATATATATATATATATATATATATATATATATATATATATATATATATATATATATATATATATATATTTATTTATTTATTTATTTATTTATTTATTTATTTATTTATTATTATTATTATTATTTATATATATATATTTTTTTTTTCCTCCCCATTGTCCCAAAAACATACCATACATACAGAACGATGAATTTTGTGTAACGTTAACACCCCTATAAGGTACTGTATACAGTATAACATGGATATACTCAGGTAAAGTACAACTACCTCAAGATTGTACTTAAGTACAGTACTTAATACCTAGTTACCTTCTAACAATGTTTTTCTATTGATTAATACTAATCCGCCGCCTGACTAATGTGTTGTGCTCTCCATAGCGATGCCACCATTGGCCTTCTGAGGTGGTCAGAGCTGGAAGAAGTATTCAGATCCTTTACTTAAGTACAAGTACTAGTACCACACTTTTAAAATACTCTGTTACAAGTAAAAGTCCTACATTGAAAATGTTCCTTATGTAAAATTATTTAAGTATCATCAGGAAAATGTACTTAAAGTATTAGAAGTAAAAGTACTCAATGCAGAAAAATCCTCCCATTGTAGAAAGTGTAAAGGATCCAAACAGTTGTGTGTTTACTGGTCTAATCATTTCAGCTGGACTTGTAGACCGTTATATTGTTGGGTAGTTTTATTTATAATAAAACATAAGATTTCATAAATAACATGTGTTTTGTGTGCAGAAATCTTCATTTGTAAAGTAACTACAAATTAAAGCTGTCAGAAAGCTGTCAGGTTATTAGTAAAAAGTACAATATTTCTCTCTGAAATGTAGCAGAGTAGAAGTATGACGCATGGCATGAAAAGAAAAGACTCAAGTAAAGTAGTACAAGTACCTCAACATTTGTACTTAAGTACAGTATATGTACTTAGTTACATTCCACCACTGTAGGTGGCACATTTGAACTAAACACATATAAACCTACGTTGAAAGTACGGAAATTTGTTTTATCACGTCCGCTAATCGCCCCCCAATAAATAAAATTAAAAAAATATAAATATGGAAAAAAATGTTTTTAGCCAGGATTACTGCAGATCCTCTGACAACACTCACTGCAGTGCAGCAACAAACACATCTTCCTCACATTTCAAAACTGCTGACGGCTTTTACTCAACCATAAAATGCCAAGAAAGAAATCTCATGAAAGGCCAGCGAGTTTGTCCAGACATCATCAATAAGACAGTAAAGCAGCGCCATTTAACATAACGTGGATCACACTGGGCACTGATACTCATTATGGGCTGTGTCAAGGCTCCAAGAGGAATCAATACACACATGAATTGGCCCAAGAGGGAAAATGCTGAACATAACTCCTGAAAAAATAAGATGTTAGAGCTACCATACAGTACATGTATACTGTACTGGCAGGTTAGAATATGGTTGATGCATTTATGTTAACACTATGATGTCTAACTTATAACCGAGCATCAAACGCTCCATTTCCTGCATTCTGGTGAATTTTTATTCAAAAAAAAAAAAAAAATCAATTTATGATGCAATTGTCTCTGTATTGTCTCAAATTCTCCTGTAATGCTCAAAACTTTCTGCATATTTAAAACATCACACGTTTTGGGATTTTTTTTTTTTTTTTTTTTTTTTTTTTTTTTTTTTTTTTAGGAATCAATGTATCAATTAAAGCCAGAAGCTCCGAAGTTTACATCTAAATAAAATACCTGACAGTCATGATTGCAAGAAATCACATCTTTTTTGTCATGCTCCTGTTGTGTTCTTTAACCCCGAAATGTAGCAGACACAGTTCTTGTTTTCCGTACATGTTTTGAGCCCCCTGAATGGTTATTTTTCACCTCTTTTGGGGAGTGGGTTGTCTTCCATATTTTTTGAGGGGGACAAATCTACCTCTTCTAAATATTGGGGGGAGAGAGAGAGAGAGAGAGAGAGAGAGAGAGAGAGAGAGAGAGAGAGAGAGAGAGAGAGAGAGAGAGAGAGAGAGAGAGAGAGAGATATCCTCTGCACCCCCCACTCCCCACCCCGAAATGTACGCCTATGTGTACACGGAAGTCTGCATAATTAGCAGCAGACATACTGTAGCCGCCCAGTGTAATTTAGGCTTGCTATTTAAAAAAAATAAGGACAAACACTGATGGAGCTCTATTGTGCAATCCTTCATTAAAAATACCAATAGTAATCTGGTAATGATTTCCCCCCTCCTGTTAATGGAGGTTTCTTTGTCCACCAAGGTCTTTCTGGAATAACATCCAAACAATGCCAGGCATTGTCCTGCAGGGCAGAGGCCAACTATTGTGTGAGTAGCATTGATATTTTTAAAGAGCTTCAAATGAATGATTTGTGGGGTCCGTATGGAAAGGCAAACAAAACACAAAGATGTGAACTTCCTCCACCACAAAAAAAAAACACTGTCTGCTAAATCATGGGATCCTGTGGCCTGGAACACTATGTCACTGTTTTCCAGGTCAGCCTTTGCAAGTCCAGACTGGCTTAAAGCTTAAATACTGTTTAATACTATCAGTGAGCTGAGGAAATAACAAGACTCGTTCTTGCGGATCTATTGATACAAAGCCTTCCACTTTGTAACCACGATGTAACAGATAATGAGCAAATGTCATGCTGGGCTTTAATCTTTGTACCTCGAAATTACATTTTTGTGTTTTTCTTATCTTACAAAGATGCACCCTATAAAGATGCATGTAAAAATACATGCAACCTGTTCTCATGAACTGTGCGCACCACATTGTCTGCTGCTGTATAAGAACGCGCGTAGGGAGGTGGTCGCAGTGATGGATGGGCGTTAACACAAAAGACTTTCACCCAGGAAATGCGTGTTCCTTGGGAGTGTTTTAATACAAACCACGATCTTTTCCATAAACGTAACTAGTCAATTTGGTGCGTAAAAGTTAACTTTCATTGCTGCATAACGCTCAATTTTTCTTCCCTAAACTTAACTATAATCTCCGCCTTTAATGAGCAGCATGCGGTGCTCTGTACCCAGTTCACAGTCACCTATTCTCAAGTAACTGAACCACCAACAACGACCAGCAGCTCACGGTGCTCTGTACCCGGCGCACAGTCCTATTCTCGGGTAACTGAACCACCAACTACCGCTGACCTGACGGAGCACCATGCGGTGCACTGTAGCTGGTGTCGCAGAGCTCTGTAGTGGCTAAATACATCTACTAACTGCCGCTGATACAACCGAGCTGTGATAGAGGTCTCTAGCCGCGACATGAAGCTCTGTAGCAGCTTAAACACCTAGCAACTGTAGCACGGCGCTCTGTAGCCAATGTCATGTGACCAGCCGACGGTCTCCTAGTTTTCGTATGATATCATACGTTTTAGTGTGCATAACTTCAGGTTTATACTTGTATTTTGGGTTTCTACTAGAACTTGTTTACTTGTTTTAAGGTTAAAAAACAAGTCATGTTTCTCATACTGTATGTCTGAATATACCTATATTCAGGAGCATAGCCGTAATTTCCGAAGTGAGGGGGACAGATTGTTCAGGAGGAGTATTTTTGTTGAAAGATCCTCTTTCCAGGGGAGTCCAGGGGCATGCCCCAGCGGAAAATATTTTGGCTGTAATAGCCCAAATTTAGTGGCCTCTGGCACAGTGTAATGCCACTATTTATTCATAAACACTGATCTTAATTATTGCATATTTTAATGAGTTTTCCTCTCTATATTGTTTTGTATACATTTTTATTAAACATTACTTTATTATTGCCTATATCTATACGAGTCTATCAATCAACTGATGCAACCTGAGTGACGTGCACGGTCGCCTACTATATCACTATAGTCGGGTTAGATATTGTCTTCAATTTTGGATATCGTAATAACGGAATATGACATATATTGTTTTTTCCTGGTTTAAAAGGCTGCATTAGAGTTAAGTGATGTTATTTTCTAAACTTAGGGTGTGGTGAGGCAGGGGAAAATAGGACCCAAATGCAGGTAAAAGCAGACAGGCAGGAAAGGGTAGAACTTCAGGGTTTAATATAACAAAACGGCAGTACAGAGACTGGAAAAACTCACAATGTCAGGCCGGGAGAAAACAGAAAAACACCGGCAACGGGATACAAAAGATACACAAACTGACGGCACAAGGACACAAAACGATCTGACACAAGCCAAAGGAAACACAGGGGCTAAATAAACTAGGTAACGAGAAGACGCAAGACAGGTGACACCAGGGCTGAGGAACAGGTGGAGCACATCAGACAATCACACAGGCGGGAAAACACAAAGTAAAGCTGGACATGACAAGATAGAAAACAGACTATCAAAATAAAACAGGAAACTGAAATACACAATACACAAAACAGGATACAACACAACAGGGAACAGAAATATACAGCATAAATATGCAAACACAGGGAAAATACAGAAATAAATAATACAGGAAACAGAAACAGGTAACAGAAATGTCCATAGCCATCACATAGGGACTGTTTGTTATTTATTTCAGGAGCCACCGGAGGAGTTTTGGGACCTTTAGGCTTAAAAAGACTTGACCCTCCCCTCGCCAGTAATAATTTCTCTATGACCCTCCAAAATGTTTTGAAAAAGAAGCATGATCCTCCCCAGCAATTTATTGATGCCTTATGTGCTAGTTTGTGCTTAGCAAAGATGTACAGATGCCCTTTGGTTTTTTTATAACCATGACATACTTGAGTTAACTTCTGCTTTCTGATCTTACACATCCCACTCCTCTGTTATGGTGTGGTGGCCATTTCAGTAGATTTACTCACTAACGTTGTGGAAACACAATAAGCATGGAAACTAAATGCACACTTCATGCATTACTGCATTACTTCAAATACTAAGTTACTCCTCTAGTAAACTAGTATTCACATGAAATAAAACAATGAAACATTGAGACCAGTCAGCAAAGAACACTGGGAAATCACCAATTCAACACTGGTTGCTATGGACTCGTCAATAGGCTTCCTCAGTCATTGTATATTTTAGCATATAGGTAAAGCTGCCGAAGCTGAACATTATATTCCAAAACATATATGTTTATTTTTAAAGCAAATTTTAAATTACATGAAACAATTTAACAATTCGCCCTTATGAAATCCAATCATGGCACGGCTGTTTTGGAACGCAATAGACAGACGGTGGCGGAATGCCCCGACACTTAAATTCAACTAAAATGTAATAGTGAACAATCAGTGTTCGACCTACAGTCCGTTGAGATGCCTATCCAAACGCAGAAATGAAGCGCAGTCACACCATAAAACTTTAAGACATGTTGAGAAAAAAGAGCCGTATTTTGATAGTAGACAATAGACAGTAGATCCACAAACAGGGTCACGGTGTATTCAGCAAGGCCTATACGAGCGTCACATTCACCAGCCAGCTCCAAACAGGTGAACAAGGCCTCTCCACTTCGCCGTTTTAAACAAAGTGGAATAAACATAGAAAAGTCCAAATCTACACAAAACCTGCAATCAATTAGTAAGCTGACATCACATTTATATACATGGCATTTAGGAAACCTTTACTGCAAGATTGGCACGGCAAGATGTCCAGACTAGTGCAACGGTAATTTTCGTTTTTTGCGTCCTGCTGCTCACCTCGTCAGCCAGGTAATATTTTTTTTTACTAAAGCAGTATATGAAATCTGATGTATTACCTACCACCATTTAGTTGTTTTGTGTTATTTAAGATATTTATAAAATATCTGGTCCTGCCAGACGTAATTATTCCACTCATTTTGTAAACAATGCAATTACCCGTTTCAGCCACCAGGGGGGCAGTGGGTCAGACCCATCTGGTAGCGAAGGAGGGCTAAGACTAAGAGCTACATGGAAAAATATGAAACAAGCCACTTGCCACACAAGCTGTTTTCATGAATACAAATGTTGGACTAAAAATTGTTGGGTGACCCTCCCCTCAACAAAGAATAAAAAGACATGACCCTCCCCTGTTTTCCTCTGGTGGTCCATTCCATAAATACCAAACGGTCCCTTAACAGATTGTTTTAGCTGTTCTAATATTTGTCTTTTACCTCTTAGTCATTATATCCACATTACTAGCGATTTATTTATCACAAATCTCATTGTGTAAATATTTTGTGAAAGCACCAACAGTCAACCCAACAGTATCGTTGCAATGTCGATATTGAGGTATTTGTTCAAAAATATTGTGATATTTCATTTTGTCCAAATTTCGCCCAGCTGTGGTAGTACATACTGCACTAGACTGAGTCAAGGGAAGATCCAGCTCTTTATGGTGGTAATCAGCCTCCAATCCCTCTCCTCTTTCATAGAGCCCTGCAGCCCCCGGGGCCTTGATCCAGTCCGAGAGCACTCATTAAAACCCCAGCCGAGAGTCCAGACGGCCCTGGCACATTGTCTCCTCCTGAAACTCAGAGACAGCCCATGGTGGGAAACTAGCAGAGATTAGGACTTTGTTTAGCCCAGCTTTGTGATGTTGAATAACCCTAAACTTAGACAGTACAACTATTGGTGCCAGGAAGATTGGTTTTTGAGTGATCATTATTCCTGAGTACTTCTTTAGATGCTTTAAAAGAGGCAGCATCTCATATAATTATGAAAAGCTTTTGAGTGTGCTAAATTACTTATAGTGCAGCATTTAGAAGGGCTGTCACACACACACCCACAAAAAAAAATCTAGTTTGAGCGAATTACAACTAACATGTAATCCATTTGATTTCATTTAAATGTAATCCACCTCACCTAATCCTATATGCTGTAACATTGACATTCCTTTTTTCACAGTGCCTCGGCGCCCTCACTTGACTGACAAGCTAATGCTACTGTGGCATATTACGAAGCAAACAAGGTTACCTTTAACCACACTTTTTCCATCTATGGTGTTGAATCTAAAATGCTTGCTCACATTACTTATTGTTTGGTGTCATCCAGTTTGAATTAACAAGGAGAACAACAGGGTTTAGTTAACTGAACAGGGCAACAGGGCACTTAAAGGGCCAGAGGGGCTTCCTGTGGTGAAATGAGTATTCACAAAATGTTAAGTAAATGTAGCAATACCACAATAAAAAGAATACTTTGAATTATGCGACCTTACACCAAACAACTTTTTAAGTGATTTTGCTGTTGCGGACTAATTTCCAATATCGGAATGAAATCCTAAGAGTCTTGCTAGAGTTGGAGCGCTCCCGTCGTCTCCATCGTTTGGTGGTCTTTTTTCCTTCTTGATATTACGACTAAATCAAATGTGTTTGATATTATCGTAGTCTTGGTGGGCTCCCTCCAGCATGAAACAGGAAGCAGCAAATGGCTAGAGCTAGTGGTGTTTATGGTTGCTATGACGCTGCGCTAAGCCATATTCGCAGGGGACTAGTATTACCAGTATTTGGAACACTTGCAAAGTGCCAAGCAAGTTCACCTGTACAAACATCTGTGATTCTTCACAGAACACAGGGAGTCAAACAGCCTTAAAGTGCCCATATTTTGAAAAAATCTCTTTTTCTGGGATTTGGGGTGTTATTTTGTGTTTCTAGTGCTTCCACACACTTTGAAAAAAAACATTCATGCTGTTTTGAGTGAGATACGGGTTTCAGAATGTGTCCTGCCTTCAGTCTCTGGGTGAGCTGTTCAAAATCTGCACGGCTTTCTACGTAACTAGCTGAAACGAGGGGGCTAGGGGGCTAACCGTTAGCATGCTAGCGCTAGCATGCTAGCTCGTTCTCAATGGCAAAACACTGCTACAACACACACAAATTCACCCTAATTTACAAAATAAATTGTATAGAACGTACATGTCCCTGTTATGCAGGTATTCCATTCAAAGTTGGAAGTGTGCCCTCGTTTAGAAGAAGTCTTCCGGCTAATCCTGCCCTGTACAGGCCGAAGTTGGAGAAACAGCTAGCTAGCTCATGTAATCCTTAGCTAGCTACTACGCATGTGTGACTGCCAACAAAGACGTTAACAGAAGTTGAGATGTCTCAATCTGTAGCTAAAACGGAGACCTGAACACAGGTGAAAAGGCGCTGTGCAGTACAACAAAAATATGGTGTTTTTTGAAAATTAAACCATGTAAATTTACAATCTCAAATTACAATTATGAACCTGAAAATGAGCATAATATGGCCACTTTAAATATGTGTTCAGAGAGACACCACACTGGGAGAAGAAGCATTTAGCTGGCGAGTGTGGGAAAACATGAGAGATCATTTTGTCAAAGCTAAAAAACGGCCTCATGGAAAGTGTTGTTAACAGTGTTAGAGGCAGACAGTAGTTTCGATTTGGAGATAAGCGACAGTCGCATTAATAATTAGAGCAGATAAATGCAACGTTTGGCAGTACGTCTGTGATTATCATGAATGTGTTTACTACTATTGCCAGGCAGCGTTGCACATAAATGTCTCCTTGCATGCTCGTAGCATGCGCGTCATCTACGGAGGCCCGCGCCACGGTGTCAAGCAAAAGTATGAACAAAGCTTAATTTTTGCACGTGAGTAGTTTGAATTCCGAAAAAAGTGGCTGCACAATTACAAGTTTGACTCCGCTTTACTTGTCTGTTTCCATCATTCACTATAACAGAACAGAATCATCATTAGAAATGACAATAAATCAAATTAAATTCAGCTAGGATGACCTGCTATAGAGCGTTCCTGTCATTTGTTAATGTATTTCTGCATTAGATAACGTTGCCTGCAGAAAACTATTAATGAACCAAACGAGCCACATGGAATGTCTGTGACTGTGCGCATATCTTCAATCAATCTAAATGAATTTTATAGCTGAGCCGTGGATTTCCATCTGCCCCAACCATGGAAGGCGTCTCTGTTTCCAAGCTCTCCTTCAGTGCAGCAGCTGCCAAGCTTAGATCCCACTAGAATATTATGAAAGTGACCTAATTTCCCAAGCTTGCTGCAGGCAGCGATATGCCTCCTTTGTACTTTTGATTTTAGCCTAAATAATTGATTCAACTCTCCTTTGCCTGTAATATTTCCCTTTCAATACCAGCCAATGACAGACTCATAGCTTGCACCATTATAAATTAAAATGGATAAATATGCAATAGTTGTTGTCTCAATCCAATCGCTAACTCATGAGACACGAAAAAAAAAAACATTCTTTTTCAGAAGCCACTTTTTGGACATATTTGAGCAGCGGCACTCCGTCTCCTATCTAGAAATGGATGAAGCACTCAACCAAATAAGTTTCCATTTCTATTTTGAAGGAAAACGTCAAGTGTGGGGCTCCAAATTGAAAATGCCGAATGGTTCCCAAAGACTATTTTACTGATATATGTGCGATGCAACCACACTCAATGATATGCAAACATGTACATAATGAAAGTGTGAAGTGGAAGCATGCCAGCCCAAAACAGGCTTTGTAGCAGTCCCATCTCCCCCAAATTAAGCCCCTTCCCGATACAAACATCTTCCAGAGCTGATATACACAATGCCTCGGGACTTTTCCATATTCTGTTTGACACCTCTAGTCAAGTGCTCCCCGGCAGCTCAGAGTCTGATGAAACATTCAGAGTAGGATCCTGGTGCTCAGTGCTGTGGCTGCGGTGGCTGCTTCAGTTATAAGGGCCCCTCCTGCTCTAATTAAAGCCAAGTAAGCCCATGCTGGAGCTGCCTGCAGTGAGAAACCCACATAAACTGCTGGGTATGGCTGTTTGAGGAAGCCCCTGAAATATTAAGACGCTGCTGACAAATGGGAGGCTCAGGTGAGCATTCTGCTGTCAGCCTCTCAGCTTCCCTTCCATCACAGCTCATTGAGACGGCTTACCGGTGGAGAGAGGCTGCAGGGTAGTCAACTGGCTTTGGCCAGCGAAGGGCTTAAAGAGCCATGCTGATATTCTTTGGCACAAGTAGCCGCTCGTTGATATCTTTAAGCCTGACAATTATGCATGTACAAGCTACAGGCTAGCTATATATATATATTTGATCACGATGCAACACGGTGCATCACGATGCATCACCTCCTCAATGTTATTCATCGACAAATTCAAGCAGTCAGATGTATATGAACTCCCCTTTTTATTGTATCTGTTCTTTAAAAAGACACTTCCTGAAGGTAGCTGAGTCTGAACACAGCAGACAACAGACAAAAGGCAAAAACTAAAAAAGCAGTGAGCGGAAAATCCGCAAGCAACATCAGTAGGAAATAATCAATTATGGTCTGTCAATGCATCGATGCAGAGTCATCTAGGTCCACAATGCGATGCATCATATATATATATATATATATATATATATATATATATATATATATATATATATATATATATATATATATATATATATATATAAACAAAACTAACAATCATATTATTGTCTTTCCATCCAAAGCGTGTTATAACTTCTGTAACATCTGTAGGCCTACTTAGGGCTGGGCGATGTGGATAAAATAAAATATCATTAAATTTTTGACCAAATACATTGATATCGATATTGCGGTGATATTGTAGGGTTGACTATTTGTCCTATATATTGGATCCTCAACGATCCAATATTATTGATGATAATTCACAAAGTGAAAATATCAATAAATATCTTTATATGTCATCTTTAATATGTACCTTTATTTTGAAATTCCCACTTTGTATTTATTCTTTTTATTAAAAAGAGAAGTTTGTTGTCTGGAAGAGCTTAGTAATGAAATTGTCAAATCATATTTTAGTTGCTTTTATTAAAATATATGTATAAATGTGACTGATTCTGTTAAATGGGCTTATGTATTGCCTCATCTGCACGTACGGCAGAACAGAAAATGTGCAAACTTTCCATTAAGTTACCAGCTAAAGCTAGCGGCAGCTTGGTTATATTTTTCAAAATTTGTAGTCTTGCAATGTGTGACCCTGCAAGAAACCCAGTCTTTACATATTATGACAGTCTTTAACGTTAGATGTGAGATGATTGTCTTTAGATGTGAGATGGTGTCAGACTTTAGTCTTTTCAAAATCTGTTCAAAGTCTTCAAGTGTTTGGTAGGCATTGTACACATTTATGTAAACAATACAGCGTTGAGAACCGAGCAGTGTGGTTAAACTATATCTTTAAACAAAAATCTCAGAGCATGTGACTTCTGAGACAAAGGAAACCACATGTCCCACATGCGGCCTAAGCGCCCTTTTCAAACAAAGAGAATGAGGCCTCCAGGCCAACTCTAAAGCCTAAAAGTCACACCTCCATGAGAATAGATGGCCGGAGGTCTAAAAGAACTACAGAAGTAGTGCTGGGCGGTATGACCAAAAATTATTCAAAATTCTAACGGTTTCACGGTATATGATGGTATTTTTTTTTAATGCATAATCAGGTGTTCACAGCATTTTCTACTGGTTGAGAGAGGAATTACTGCAGTAGATTGACTTAGGATGGTCTATTTTACTGTCATGAGTGAATATTGTAGAATAATTCCACACTGGTAGTAATACAGGTTTGCATGGCCCCAGAAAATGATGGTGTTTACAAACATTATACTAATGAAGTGAGGAATCAGAATGCAAAGACAATTGCAGTCAAAATACAGAACTTTTACTGTGCAAATTTCACAAACCTCTTTTATAAAACCAATACAAAAAGTAGTACAACTTGCAATAATTATACTTTTGCTTCAAGCTCAAGCCCAGGTACATTACACGTTATTCAAGTAAATCTAAAAAGGAAATATAAAACAAGTGTGACTTAGTGAAGAGACAATTTGTATTAATATGGGCTTTGAGGTATATTCACATTCAAATAAATAGTAAAACAAAGTGAACTGAACAGCATGCAAAGGCAACTTACATAACAAAAAAGGTGTGCAACTTGCATTAGTCCAGTATGGTCATTGGGAAAGTAGCTTGTTTGCAAACAATGACTTTGCAACACCGATTCGTCACTTATAAAGTGAACTGTAATGCTAAGGTAGGGCTCCATAGTGCCACAGGACCACATATCAGTTGTTGCTGCGAAGTGGCGGACGGTCGCTAGTCGTCTGTTTCGCGCTTAGCTCTGTGCTTTTGGTACAAGTTAGGGATAGCAACTTGGCTAAAGTACTTTCTGCTCGGTATTTCATACCTGGGATCCAGCGTCTTGATCATCTGCTTGAAGCCTTCTTTTTCGACTGTATTAAGCGGGACCATGTCTTTGGCTAGGTGGCTAGTGATAGAGTTTGTAATCTCGATCCACCGTTTGCTTTTTCTGTCGTAGGGAGTCCCTCTACCAAACGCGTCTTGAAGTGACATTTGGCTTGACTTTTCTTTTGCTTTCCCTGTGTTACCTGCAGATGTGGAGGGCGCTGACCATAACCTTAACCTTAACCTTAACCTCCGGCGACAACTTTAGCCCAACGATACTTGCATAAAATGGTTGTTTGGTTTTTTTAAGCCAAACAACCTCCAAACAGCAGACACGGCTCCTCTTTTTGGCACAAGTTCTTCTGTGTCCTCATGTTCTACTAGTTCTGCAGCTTCAATTTAAACTGTTTTGCCATTCTGAGAGATGTTAACATTATATGGTGTATTAGCAATTCCTAAAAAAGTGTTTGCAGTAGAGTTAAACCATTCAGACTGTACAGTAGTGTGTTTAAAGATCTGCTCATCAGACACGCAGGGAATCTGAGCAGCAACGAGGTCCACAAGTTTGTCATGTCTGGCAGTATATAGTCCTTTGAATGATGGACACCTGTTGTATGATGTATGATGTGGGCTACTGACTCCAGGTGTTGAGGAGGGTCATGCAACATGCAGAGGGGTGAATGGATGGAGGGAAACCACAGTGATAAGTTGTATTTTGTAGGAAGAACATGCAGACGTGCTTTTATACAGAAAGTAAGGATATCCTCACTGATGGTGGCGTTGCTGTAGATAGTGTGTGATACAGAGTGGTCTGCGCAGGGCAGTTTTGCCAACTTTCCCTGGAGTTTTAGACTGGACCAGCACTCCATATTTTGGGCTCTTTGAATAGACAGAAGGGTCTGTCTTGATGTTCTAGGCTGGAGCAGGTAAGCAATGTTGTTATGGTGCAGCTGGCTTCCACGATGACAGATGGGTCCTAAGACTGCATCAGAGACCTCTACAGGTTGGTAGGGGGAGGGTCACTTCAGTTCAGTACCTGTCCTCTAGCATAGGTTGTTTAAGTCTGGCCAGTCTGATGACACACCAAATCCCTGTGCCCATCAATCCAGCTTTCCAATGGTCTTTCGTTTAAAACCCAGGAAGCTGTCTTCCCCACCGCATGCGTGTAGCACCTTCCATCTTTTAAAATCCAGCAATAAGGATGCTCTGGCCATTTGCCTCACGCTGACATCATCACAATTTAGCATGTTGGTAAGGTGAGACTGTGGCTGTGTTCCCCCACATGCAGTTTGGAACTCCAAGCCCCCTGTCCTGTCTTTTCTGGAAGATAAAACATATTGTACAGTGTGTGTTGAGACAAACCATTTCCTAACCACATTCACGGTTTTGTTGTCCATTTTACGCAATACTTTTTGTGGAATATGTACATTTGCAAAAAGATTGCTTGCATTTTCAGAGTAACAGGAAGAGGTGATGCATCAATGGGGTGCAGTCTGGTCATAAACTGATGTGCCAAGTCAGTCACTTGCAGACTCCATTCTCCAGCAATGTTAAACTTGTGACCCAGGTAGTTATAGGTCCCATGTCTAGCGTAGACTCTTGAGTGGCTGGTCTAAGATGGTAAAAGAGAGGGACTAGTCGGCCTTTGATCTGTACCAACGGTTGCCACCGCTCCTCCTCTCATTGAAAACTGCACATTTACTGCGCTTTACTTGTATGCCAGACCACGTCAGGAATCTGTCAGTGCATGACAACATGTTTTTAATCACACCTTCATCTCGTGATGCGACAACCACATCCTCAGCATTGCCTTGGACTGGGATCGGTGACAGGACGTGGGGCAGGGCATGTGCGCAGAGCCATTTTAGTCATTGATTTATTGCATTGGTCAAATTTACAGCACTCCATGGACTGCCAGTTTTGATTCTTACTTCAAGTGGTATTGGTTTGGTGAGGTCTTTTCCACAGATCACTTGTTGGGAGTAACAATGTACTGTACATCTTTTATTATGTCCACATAAATCTTAGGGAGCCAGATCTCTTCCAATGCATCAACCATGAATCCATGAGGCAATGTGCCAAAGGCATCTCTAATGTCAAGGAAGACAATGTATAGCTTAGCCAATTCGTGCTTGAAATCGTCAATGGCAGTTTTTAAGCAAAAAGCATGCTCATGCCTTGTCGTTCAATGTAAGCTTTTTGTTTGATGGACAGAATTCTAGTATCAAGGTAGTAGGTCAAGGTATCCATCCATCCATCCATCTTCGTCCGCTTATCCGGTATCGGGTCGCGGGGGGAGCAGCTCCAGCAGGGGACCCCAAACTTCCCTTTCCCGAGCCACATTAACCAGCTCCGACTGGGGGATCCCGAGGCGTTCCCAGGCGAGGTTAGAGATATAATCCCTCCACCTAGTCCTGGGTCTTCCCCGAGGCCTCCTCCCAGCTGGACGTGCCTGGAACACCTCCCTAGGGAGGCGCCCAGGGGGCATCCTTACCAGATGCCCGAACCACCTCAACTGGCTCCTTTCAATGCAAAGGAGCAGCGGCTCTACTCTGAGCTCCTCACGGATGACTGAGCTTCTCACCCTATCTCTAAGGGAGACGCCAGCCACCCTCCTGAGGAAACCCATTTCGGCCGCTTGTACCCTGGATCTTGTTCTTTCGGTCATGACCCAGCCTTCATGACCATAGGTGAGGGTAGGAAGGAAAACTGACCGGTAGATTGAGAGCTTTGCCTTCTGGCTCAGCTCTCTTTTCGTCACAACGGTGCGATAAATTGAATGCAATACCGCACCCGCTGCGCCGATTCTCCGGCCAATCTCCCGCTCCATTGTCCCCTCACTCGCGAACAAGACCCCAAGGTACTTGAACTCCTTCACTTGGGGTAAGGACTCATTTCCTACCTGGAGAAGGCACTCCATCGGTTTCCTGCTGAGAACCATGGCCTCCGATTTAGAGGTGCTGATCCTCATCCCAGCCGCTTCACACTCGGCTGCGAACCGATCCAGTGAGTGCTGAAGGTCACAGGCCGATGATGCCATCAGGACCACATCATCTGCAAAAAGCAGCGATGAGATCCCCAGCCCACCGAACTGCAACCCCCCTCCACCTCGACTACGCCTCGATATCCTGTCCATAAATACTACGAACAGAATTGGTGACAAAGCGCAGCCCTGGCGGAGGCCAACTTTCACTTGAAACGAGTCCGACTTACTGCCGAGAACCCGGACACAGCTCTCGCTTTGGTCGTACAGAGATTGGATGGCCCTGAGAAGGGACCCCCTCACCCCATACTCCCCCAGCACCTCCCACAGTATCTCCCGGGGTACCCGGTCATGCGCCTTCTCCAGATCCACAAAGCACATGTAGACCGGTTGGGCATACTCCCAGGCTCCCTCCAGGATCCTTGCGAGAGTAAAGAGCTGGTCCGTTGTTCCACGACCAGGACGGAATCCGCATTGTTCCTCTTCAACCTGAGGTTCGACTATCGACCGAACCCTCCTTTCCAGCACCTTGGAGTAGACTTTACCGGGGAGGCTGAGAAGTGTGATGCCCCTGTAATTGGCACACACCCTCTGGTCCCCCTTTTTGAAAAGGGGAACCACCACCCCGGTCTGCCACTCCTTAGGCACCGTCCCAGACTTCCACGCAATGTTGAACAGGCGTGTCAACCAAGACAACCCCTCCACACCCAGAGCTTTAAGCATTTCCGGACGGATCTCATCAATCCCTGGGGCTTTGCCACTGCGGAGTTGTTTAACTACCTCAGCAACTTCCACCAGGGAAATTGACGACAATCCCCCATCATCCTCCAGCTCTGCCTCTACCATAGAGGGCGTATTAGTCGGATTTAGGAGTTCCTCAAAGTGCTCCTTCCACCGCCCTATTACCTCCTCAGTTGAGGTCAACAGCGTCCCATCCTTACTGTACACAGCTTGGATGGTTCCCCGCTTCCCCCTCCTGAGGTGGCGAACGGTTTTCCAGAAGCACCTTGGTGCCGACCGAAAGTCCTTCTCCATGTCTTCTCCGAACTTCTCCCACACCCGCTGCTTTGCCTCTTTCACGGCAGAGGCTGCAGCCCTTCGGGCCCTTCGGTACCTTGCAACTGCCTCCGGAGCCCTCCGGGATAACATATCCCGGAAAGACTCCTTCTTCAGTCGGACGGCTTCCCTGACCACCGGTGTCCACCACGGTGTTCGTGGGTTACCGCCCCTTGAGGCACCCAAGACCCTAAGACCACAGCTCTTCGCCGCAGCTTCAGCAATGGAAACTTTGAACATTGTCCACTCGGGTTCAATGCCCCCAGCCTCCACAGGGATGCACGAAAAGCTCCGCCGGAGGTGTGAGTTGAAAGTCTGTCGGACAGGGGCCTCCTCCAGACGTTCCCAATTTACCCGCACTACCCGTTTGGGCTTACCAGGTCTGTCCAGAGTCTTCCCCCACCCTCTGACCCAACTCACCACCAGATGGTGATCGGTTGACAGCTCCGCCCCTCTCTTCACCCGAGTGTCCAAAACATACGGCCTCAGATCAGATGAAACGATTATAAAATCGATCATTGACCTTTGGCCTAGGGTGCTCTGGTACCAGGTACACTTATGAGCATCCTTATGTTCGAACATGGTGTTCGTTATAGACAATCCATGACTAGCACAGAAGTCCAACAACAAACAACCACTCTGGTTTAGATCAGGGAGGCCGTTCCTCCCAATCACGCCTCTCCATGTGTCTCCATCATTGCCCACGTGCGCGTTGAAGTCCCCCAGCAGAACGATGGAGTCTCCCACTGGAGCCCCATACAGGACTCCATTCAAGGTCTCCAAGAAGGCCGAATACTCCGAACTCTTGTTTGGTGCATATGCACAAACAAGAGTCAGAGTTTTCCCCCCCACCAGCCGCAGGCGTAGGGAGGCGACCCTCTCGTCCACCGGGGTAAACTCCAACATAGCGGCGCTCAACCGGGGGCTTGTGAGTATCCCCACACCCGCCCGGCGCCTCACACCCTGGGCAACTCCGGAGAAGAAAAGAGTCCAACCCCTATCCAGGAGTACGGTTCCAGAACCGAGACTGTGCGTAGAGGTAAGCCCCACCAGATCTAACCGGTAGCGCTCCACCTCCCGCACCAGTTCCGGTTCCTTCCCCCACAGAGAGGTGACATTCCACGTCCCCAGAGCCAGCGTCTGCTGCCCGGGTCTGGTCCGTCGAGGCCCCTGACCTTCACTGCCACCCATGTGGCAATGCACCCGACCCCAGCGGTTCCTCCCACAGGTGGTGGGCCCATGGGTCAAGGTAGTATTCTTGAAAGCAGGCACTTCATAAAGACTTTGTATACAGATGGCAATAGAGAGAATTCCCTCCATGTTGAGGGGTCTTCTGGTACATGGTATTCTGTGAATGAGTTCGCCCTTCCAGGAACTAGGGACATTACCATTAATCAAACAGATGTTAAATATGCTTTTCGGTGTGTGGCAGGATGTTTGCCTAGTGGCTTTCAGATTCTCGTAAGTGACACCATCTGAGCCACTGCTTTTGTTATTGGGAAGATTTACAGTTACTTTCTCGATCTCTTCTGTTGTAAACGCTGATGTAGGTGGCGGCAGTAGTTGTCCAAGTCATCATTCCACAGGGGGTAATTCCAGCGTGATAGTAGTTGGATCGGACAGACATTTTTTCCGATAGTAATTGTACACTTGCTCAGTGTTACCAGGATCTGGTGGTGGCATAGGAAACATGCAGTCATTTAAGATAATGTCAATCGCCTTTGCTCTATGGTGCTGCCATAGGTGCTATAGGTTAGTTGGTTTTTGCCTACCTTTTGAGGGTTTCTCTGATGTTGTCTTGTGGCAGAAGCAATCGCTGGTTGTATCACCTCCCGCAGGTACCGCAGTTGTTTTTCAATCCACTCAGCCGGGTTTACAACAGGGTTTGATTTGGATTGCACATTATCATCCAATGGCAAAGTCCTTAAAATCTGTATTACATACTTGAGTAACGGTAGTCCAAGTTGTCCTCCATTTGTGCATTTTGTGGAAAATATTCAGGTTTTGAAAAAGGCTCCTTTGAGAATTGTTAACAACTTTGACCACTTCCTGAAATCTCCGCTGAGTACAAAGTTTTGTTTTTCTTGTAATCGTTTTGTATTCTAGAACAAACCTAATTAACATGGAGCTCAGTGTAAATTCTTGCAGGAAGACTTCTAAACTTAATCACATTTCTCTCTCTTCTAAATCTGAACAGCTGTTAGAGGTGCTCACTTTTATCTAACCAATCAGAAGCAACCTTGAATTTCACAAGCCAATCACAGCACGATACCCCTGTTTTAAACCTGTCTCTCTCTGCTGCTGAGTTGTGATTTCAGGCTAAGAATACAATTTTACTTCACTTTTTAACAGCCTGTGTCTCGCGTTGGTAGCAGCTGATGTCTAACCTAGAGGATAAAAAAAAAAAACTGCTTGCAGGACAAGTGCGAGAGAGAGATCTCTCTCGCACTTGTCCTGCAAGCAGTTTTTCCACAGCCCTGGCGCATGTACGCGGGTGCAAATGGTAGCAGCCTGGCAGCGCAATTTCACTCCAGAAAGTACTTTAACACGACTCCAGTCCCGGACTCATAGACAGTAAAAGTATTGTGAGTGTATTAGCTCTGGAAGGTGACAGTGAAGTATGTTAGGGCTGAGCACTACTGCGTAGCTGCAAACTGAGCTTGCCTACGTAGTGTGATATGAGCAGCCTGTCCGAAGTTGCTAGTCTTCTGGTGGGTGTGCAAGAGTAATCTCAATCATTTCAGTCTTGCAGAGATGGAGATTGAGTATATGCTAGGAGATAATGTAGGCAAGGGGTAATTATTGCTAACTAGAATGCTAGTTAACATTAGTTATATATCTTACCAGCTAATGTAAATCGAACCTGCCTGCGAGCTTCTCTTGTACTATTCGCTAATCTTCTCTATGCATCAGTAGTCGTGGGTATCGGTAGCCTTACAAGGTATAAGATGCAAGGTAATGTTGTACATTGTTGTGTTTCTTCAGAATAAAATGTACAAATAAAGTCTTTAACGCTTCAGATGTAAGTTATTCAATGGAATGCTACGGCTGGTGAGTGCTGTATTTGGGGTTAAATTACTGTTCTAATACTTGGGCAGGTGTAAGATTCTTTTCTCGATAGGGAAAGACACGTTCTTAAAGGTTTGTCTTCGGATCTGTCGCGTTAATTGTCAGTCAAGCTGACGTCAGCAGAATGCATCAGGCACTTATATTTTGCATTTGTAAATAAATATACTCATCGTCATTGCTGCCTGCTTAATGTTGTTTGTGCTCATGGTGGGTAGCATACATCCATTATATTTATATATGGTCTATCAAAGCAAGTATTCTCAGCGCAATATCGTATTGTACAATGGCGTCACATCGTCGTTGCCGGTTGTTCGACAATTTTAATTGATATTTGAAGATCTCGCTAACAAGTTGCATCGCTCGCATCAGCTATTTACTTTTATCCTCATCTCATATCTGTGGGGGCCTCATTGTGTTTTACGTTTTATTAAAATCTATTTACAAAGATGTGTGTTGTTCATTTTCCACTAAGCTTCCTATGTTGGCAATATATTGGTGCGAGTCCTGCAAATCAGAGTCTGACAAAATTCCTCGGCGGTTGGTCCTGGTCTTGCATCATTAAAGTGCGTTGTCTCACTCACGGCGCACCAAATTCAGCATGCTGCATATGGGTCGCGTGACTTCCTATCAGCATTATGGTCATCGCAACCTTCTTGCAGTATCCTATGTCTGATTTTGTTTACTTTTACCTAGATTCTGCGATGCCCGGTGAAGGTGAGTGTATTTTGTGTATCTACCCAGACACTTTCTACCACTTATTAAAGATTACTTTCGGCCATATCGACACAATTCATTTTCTGTTTGTGGTTGGTATTCACTTGCTTCACATAATCGTCACGTCATGGCTTCTCTGTCTTAATTAAACACGCTAGCATCAGTTGGTATCTGGGTACTACTAAGGCACTATATTAATAATACATGCGTGGCACTCGTTTTCTTTTGCTGAGTTAAGTTCTGGGGGAATCCCTATCCTAAGTATGGTGGTGGTAGTCCATCTTACCGGGCAAACGGCGGTTGTTATTGTCTTATGTCATTGATCGAATTTTAGCAGCAAGTTGAACAGTTTATCTCTGCATTATGTTTAAACAGAATTCATCTTTGCAATGGGATTTTCATATTTGCTGCACCCTACGGATCTCATCATATCAACGTCTCATTATGAGCATGTTTTACACAATGTCTTTGCAGCACAGCCAGCTAGACTTCATATTCAGCATGTTCAACTTGCCTCTTCTTTGCAACATGTTTAACCTGTCTTTTCTCGCAGCATGGGTAAAATGACCTCTATTGTAACTCTTCATCTATGAAGTGCATTAAGTGACGTATCACTGACCTTGTACGCAGCTAACTCATGACATTTGGCCTCATTCAAGTTGTAATGCTTACAACACTAACCTTCTAAAATGCAGAGACGCTGCTTCTTTAATTGCTTTTAATCTAAGATTAACTACTCATTGCCCAGGCTCATACTAGAAGTTTTCCGGCTAAATTTCGGTTTAGCCATCATCTAAGTTATTCCTATAAATTGTCTTTCCTATACTGTTTTAAACCTGTCTCTCTCTGCTGCTCAGTTGTCATTTCAGGCTAAGAACACAACCCTCCTCCTCCCCTTGCTCCTCCGGTCTTCATCCTGCACGGCTCCTGGTTCGGTATTCGGGTTCCTCACACCGCCATCAGTGTCTAGACTCCATCGGGGGATCAGCTTCTGGCCTTCTAACCCCCTAATTATATATAATTTAATCATGATGGCGTCTAATCTCCAAAGACTGTACATGTCATATCATGCATTCGTACTATTAATCTTTGCATATCTGCAACGAAGTCTCTCCTGATTGAAATGACATTATACCTAATTTTTGAGTTACAAAAAGCAGAAATTATGAGGAATAATAGTTAAGATCAGAGGATGTTGAGTGAAACACAGACTGGTTTATGTCAAAGTTTAGTCAGGATACTGTTTTAAAACCATTTAAAACCATTTTTCAAATGCTATGAAATTCAATAAAACACCCGAAATGAAATGGAAAAAAATCATTAATTTTTCCTGCGAAGAATGTTTTATGGCTTCCATACAACATTCATGCATCCAAGTTATTTTTCGGGCAAATTAGTTGTAAGGAAGCCATATTTCTGATATAAAAAACTTTGAAAATGGGTCTAATTTGACCCGAGGACAACACAAGGGTTAAAGAGCAGTTGTTTGTGATTATTTGTGTACATGCTGTAGTAACAGCTGGTTGAACAGGTCAGTGCTCAACTTTCACCCTTCTCAATCACTTTATAAATATGAGATAAATTAATCAAATTAATTAACATCTGTATTTTCAAAGAGAACACGACCTGTGAGACCTACTCACAGTTCAGTTATTGGTCCCTGACTCCAGGGTGGTGCTCTGTTTTGATTGTTTGTCAATTTGATAAAGTTATTAATACACACATTCATAACTTTATTAATATTGACAAACCATTATTGCTAAATTGCTAATAACTGAATATGTACCTTCCCAATCCAACAGCAATGGACAACAGCATACAATGTCAATAAGTCAGACTGTTTCTGAAGATTGTAAACCATAACAATAAGCAGTGCAATGGTGTAGAGTGCAAATAACTAATGTGTCCTTGAGTGCTATAAAAGGCGCCCATAAATACAATTTTATATTATTATTATTACTACTATTATTATTATTGAATATACAGGTTGCTTCATATACATGACATAGGTAGATATGTACAGTATGCTTCAGATGGAGCATCAGTAAACTTTATTCTTTTCTTTTATTAGTTTATTTGTCAGGGACAATGTACAAAATACATTAATCTTACGAAAAGATGTTTTGTAGCTTGAGTTAGCTAATGCTAGTTTCCATCTGCAGTCCCCGGGCAGGTGCACACAATAATAAAACATTACATTACAAATAACTGTCAGTAGCACTAACAAATACATACAAGATTAGTTAAACACTAAACAGATGTTTAAATGAAAAACTAATCAAAAAACCATCACAGCCTAAAATATATACAACATAGTCAAAAACATTTACTTCAATATTACATTAGTAAACTTTTCAGTGTGCTGATGCTTACATAGCTGGTTATCGAGGATGTATTTCTTTAAGTTTCGAGAGAAATTATTCAAATCTACAGACAACTTTAGACTGCCTGGGAGTTGATTCCATTGTTTAATGGTTTTAATTGAGAAGGCTGTCTGTCTGTGCAAAGGCAGAGGATCTTTTCAGGATAGCACAATTTCTGTGAGCAGTGGAGCGCGATATTCTGTTTGAATGTTCAGAATCAAGTTCTTTAAAAGCATAGGCATTGTGGAGGTGGGCGTGGTCTGCAATCAGCTGCAGTGGAGAGAGTTGTGGCGTTTCTCATGATCAGAGCAGGGCCAGGTGAGATAATTGACTCAGCTGATGATTTTTGGACTAACTACGCTCTCCCTTTGTGTGCAGTAGCATGATGGCGTTTCAGATGACTGCCACACACCAAAGACAGCAGGGAGCTGTGCTGAGTGATATTGCATATTTGAACTTTGTAAAAGTTCAACAGGCTGAATCTCATCACTAGGGTTGGGTACCGAAATCCGGTTCCACTATGAAACCGGTTCCTACGCAATTTCGGTTCCTCATTTTTGGTTCTACGGAAATATTTTCCCTCTGTTGTTCCGAAACGGACGTAAAAGTATCGCACTTTCTCTGCAGTCTACCGTTAGCTAGCTACCGTAAATGTAGGCTACTTTTAAAATGCCATATTTACCCTCTGGGCTCACCAAAACGGACGTAAAAGCATATTAACCATTCACTGCACGTGATCGCTAGAAAACATATTACATCTTTGATGTCATTTTTCAGTTTTAGGAATCGGAATGGTTTTAAAAGTACCTGTTCGGCATCAGAATCGTAAAAATCCAAACGATACCCAACCCTACTCATCACCCTTATTTGATAGCTCCTCAACTCCTCGGCCCTCGGGTGAACCAGAAGTTGTTCTGAGGGATCACCGAGGAGCTATAGCCGAGGATACACGAGAGCGGCCTTCCTGGAAGCTGTGCAGCTGAAGGAGTTGCTAACTCCACCCAAACAGCTGACGTATTTATGTGATGCTTCAGAGGAAAGGACATCTCATCCCTCTAAAACACATTTGCTCGTTGCCTCTATCCTCCAATGATTTCCTCGCATCTCTCCCGAGCCTCCTCGGTGGGAGGGACTAAGACGCAAGGAAGGGATGCAAGTGGAGGAGACGGGGATGCAATTTAAGGGCTTTGGGATGTACCCTGAGACTGTGCGTGAGAGAACCAGGCAACCAGAGGCGCATGGTCAATAGCGTGTGTGAGTTTATGTTGTAAATGTTTGAGCAAATTCTCAAAATTTATTTTATTGAATTACAATAAATATGGTGAACACAAATTGATAAATAATTAAAACATGTAAACAAATTCATCAGTTAAAAATGACATTTAATAAAAATCTAGTCAGGCCTGAATCTGTGTATTCCACCCTTTTTCCTAATCAAATTAGCTGCTAACATTAGCTAACACTGCTAAGTCTGCTAAGTGGGTGGTGGTATTGTACAACATTGTAAAACTGGGCTACATGAATTATCAGTTTTTGGCAGAATGCCAGAATAAGAAATGAACCGAGGACTAATGTGAGACTTTCTCTCATGCCTGAATTGAACTGAAAACTACATTGGACTTTTGCTGATATCGTGGATAATTTCGCACGAGCCGTGGAACTGCATTACATAAGGTAAGACCACTTTATGGTTAATTTGGGCTTATAAAGTGTAGCCTACTAATTCTTAAACTTTTTTACTAATTCTGACATGCTGTTTGCTCGTTGCATTGGCTGGACGAAGATAGCGTCTTATTTTTGTTTCAGAGCCGGAATTAATTGTCAGAGATAACTTTTGTAGTACTATAGTGAGGTCACAGAAGTCCTTGTCCCTAATATGGCATCGTATACATACCCACATACACTGTGAGACCCCAGGATTGTCTTAAAGATAACGCAGCTTATCATTGGAATGACTTATAAAAATATAAATAAAAAGTGCCCTCTTGTGAAAACCCTGGGCCCCTTTACTGACAATTGTCTGGTGCCACTGATCTACTATTTTGGCTGGGGTTTGTGCCAAGGGTGACCCACTGTGGCAGCAAGACTTGCTACAGGCATGTTTATCATAATCGCATAATAATCTATCCATCCACCATGTTACAGATGGTAGGGGCAATTGCGTTCTGACTGCAAACCAACCGCCCCAGAGTTCCAGACCACCCTCTCTAGGAGATGCCAGCCTGCTTGTTTTTTCCCCCGCATCCCGATGTGATTGCTCTATTCACATATGCCCAAACGACCCAACGCTCCAGTTTTGAAACAACTGGTCCAAACAAGCTGGGTTTGAACACACCCTGGCATACAATATCCTGGTGCTCCCGAGGGCAGTGGTTCCCAGACGTTTTCATGTCAAGAACCCATAAACTGACAAATTGAACCCATTTGATAGGATTTTGGCATGTAGATGTTTTATTACAGAAAGTGTATGAAACCATGACTAAAATGGTCATGCATTCTGCGTACGGAGGTAGGTTAAATGGTGAAATAGCAAGTTTTTTTTTTTTTTGCTTTACGAACATCACGTCCAGCTGCACGTGCGTAACTGGAAGTGAAGTAATATGTGATTTCAACTCAAACAATGATCTTTTTCTAAACCTAAATAAGTAGTTTTGGTGCCTAAACCCGACCAAACTGCAGCCATTTCGCAACGTTAAAGACATGTTCAAAACCACGACCCTTTCGTTCAAAACCGCGACTGATGTTCTCTGGTTTAGATATGAGGTCATATTTCCGCCACCGCTAGGTGCACTAGTTTTACGCTCTTGTATTTGAAGTCAGTGAACAAACAACTCATATTGCCGCAGAGTTTGGAGGACTTGTTGGAACACTCAACCACATACACATCACCTAAGCCATGCTTGGAGGCAAAGCACAGCAACAAACAAGCAACCAACCAACTGAAAGGCCTTGGTGAGAAAAACAGGGAACAAAAGTCGAGACTGTGTTTCACCTTGTGTGCAAAACATCATGCCGAGACTTTCAAGGTAAAACCCATCCGCGACAAAAGGAAAGAAAAAAACACTTGTTAACTATGATATGTGACATGAGAGGCTCACAAAGACAGAATAATTGGGTCTGTAATGAGATTCTTCATTCGATCACAGCCAGACAAATGGACTATGCAAGTATTGACACATAATGAATAACCTTTCATTTCATAAAGGGGAGGGAAAGCAATGGGAGCCATAATGCCAGGGCCATTTTCCACAGTTATTCTATTTTCAGAGTAATCACGCCATTAACAATTCATTACCTTTCTTATGAAATCAGAACGACAGGGCTGAGAGCAGCTAATATTCCTCACAGCGCATATTTATGCACAAAATGTACAACTCATTCGGGGTATGACTGCGTGGCCTAATCCATGGCTCTGATGACTGAAGTCATTACCCGGGCGGCTGATGACGGTGTTAGTCATTAATGTAACGAGCATGGACAGAGGGATGGCATCATTCCACAGGCGTGCTGGGCTGTGAGTGGGCGTGGCAGCATGGGAGAGATGACGGGCGTGGGTATGGTTCTAACATAGTCTGTGGGTACATATTACAAAAACAACCTTAGTGTTTCTTAGTAAATACTGCATATTGTGCCCCTCAATAACACAAGTTACCAAGCAACAAATGTGATGTAATCAGCATAAAATGGGTCCAGGTCTTTTATTTTTCCGAAAAAGATGACATCTGCTATCTGCTATTTATATTGTTACTGTAGCTATACTCCCAATGCAATTTGACGTGTGTTTGGATCATCATTTTTGGGCTGAACATCAGTTTCGGGGAATACTTCGGCCCAAGGGATTGGCCCGAGTACTGTTGCCATTCATTCATAACCAGTCTGGCAACCAGGCGTGCTGTATGTAGGCCACTGTTGGCACAAGCCTTTTTGGCTTACTGACATTCAGCATAAAAAATAGATAGACTGTCAGTTTTCTATATTGATAAGTATCTGGCTCCAGGCTTGAGAAAAATGTATGTTTTTTCCAGCTGCATCCATATTGTACATATATTGTTCTAAGCCTAGTAAAAAAATAATTTCTGATGAATACTTGTTTAACTTATCATAACACAACACCCATGCTGCTTCAGGGTGTTTCTTCATGTTGTTTTTTTTGTTTTTTTAGCATTCTGTCGGGCCCATTTCAAGCAAGACATTTCTAAGATAATTCAGCAGCAAGTTGAGAGTGAATGTTAGCACAGAGCTTTGTGAGACATCTAAATCACAAAGGTTCCCTTTGTGTATAGTGTTGTTGTTGTTTATATTTTCTTCAGCCGTTTTTTTTTTTTTTTAATTCATTTTTGAAACCACTGTGTCCTCGATGTGTTATGTGAGAAACTGTGCCCGGGTGAGGACGCTCATAAATACAGTGAATACGTTTTCTAAGAACACCTCAGAGGGATTGGAGGAAAAGAAATCCCAGTTGTGGAACAGTGGGATATTTCTCTGAACTTCTATTTACCTCATGTTGAACTTCATCTCACTTATTTACTTTTTTTATTCTGCATCATATATCTAATACTGGCACCCATTTATCTATGTGGAGTGTAAGACTGGAATTATATTTTTTTCCGACATTTACAGTATTTCTCATTTTGGCACGGTGATATTAATGCACCCATGGCAAGTGCAACACTTTTATCTCTGTCACACACATACACACAAACACACAATATCCTCTCACTTTTTTTCCAAGCTTTGATTAATCTCTCTCCGTTTGTGTCTGTGTACAGTATATCTCTTCCTCCACTGGCCTGTGTTTCACTCCGGTGGAAGAACCGATTAACAGTAACTGAATCTATTCAGTCTTTGAAACCGTATTTGACATGGCCAGAAATTAGGCTATTTAAAAGGCTTCTAAAAACATGCTTTAGTCCAGCTGGAATGTCGGAGATGGCTTTCATATGTGCTGAACCCCCCCCCCCCCCCCTGTTCTTTCTGGCCCAAATGAGTTGAGAGGCTGAAGTCTGTGTTCCGTGGGTTGCAACCAAGCTTAATATAAAATTACTTCTGATGTGTGTCTCCGATCACATTCATCTTGTGCAACAATAGCACATCCGTCAGCAACAGTTGCCTCTTTTTCTTGCTCTATGTATGGAATGAAACGGGACAGCTTTATATCGGCACTGAAACATTAAATTGTTATTACAGAAATGAGTTTGGTCTTGTGAGACCCTAGTCTGGATCAACACAGTTCATTTCCTGGAAAATAATAATTGTGTGCTGTGGGTTGCTCTGTGTTGGCATTGTGTAAGTCCATTCTCTTCGGGAAACAACACACTTTGAGCTAGCAAGCTACACGCTGAAAATGGTAAGTTTAGAAGAACATTTGGATTGTGCAACAAGGCAGGCCTGCTTGGTTCTTTTGGGGAATGATTGTAAAGATTTACTAAGAATATGTTTACGGCATTTACTCTCTAACTTACGGTGGCCGAGACGGTTCAACACAAATACAAAAACCACAACACCAATACATAAGCAACAACGGAAGTGAGCATGTTGTTGACAAATGGAGCCGGAGGAGGAAAGTTCTTGTATGTTTGAGAAGTAAGTGAAACGTTGTTCCTTGTTAATTATGATTACTGTCGCTATGTGTTTGTCACAAATAAGCAATGTTGTTCAATATCTTTTTTTTTTTATTTCATATGCATGTATACTCTACCATTTGGGCTACGAACGTTATCTAAATGGCGCCCAGCATCTTTAACGCGCAAGTGCTACGTTTAAAGTCTATAGTTTGTCACGTTTAGTGAAGCTGTTTAAATCACACAAATATGATATCCCACTGTTACGTGCTTGTAACTTGTTAACCATATCTATCTGGTTATTGATTTGGAAAGTGTGTGTGTGTGTGTGTGTGTGTGTGTGTGTGTGTGTGTGTTATGGTTAACAGATGATTAAAGTGAATGCTATCTGTATTACCTTCAATATGCTGCCTATTACAGTGTTAGGGGCGAAATATGTCATACATACACGGTTGGTCTGAATGAAATAAACCCAGGATTTTAACCGTGACCTTGCTTCGTGCTTACTACTGGAAAGTAAAATAAGTAAATCAATACAAATCAGACTGTGTACTCTTGTGTTTACACTGTATTTAAAGCCATGTAAAAGGGTTTGTTCATAGACTTTTACCATTAAAAGATTACCATTTGTACAGTCTATGGTTTAATTGCATGTCCTCAGTCTTACATTGCTTATTTGTGACAATCGCATAGCGACAGAAATCATTATTAGCAAGGAACCATGTTTCACTTACTTCTCAAACACTTACTTACTCCCGCGTGTCACAGAACCGTACGGCCACCCACGACTCTTTCCTAAACCCAACCGTCCTATTCTTCCTACGTGTCACAGAACCGTAAACCCACCCACGACCTTTTTCTTATCATAACTGCGTCAAAAGGGACGGCAATAGTCCCGACCAAGCGCGTTTACTTAAAGCGCTAAAGGAGACTTTTAGCGTCAATAAGAACGACAAAAGCACCTGACCAAGCGTCTATATTTTACGAGATGGGTGTGAGAACGTGTTGGTGCTGTAGCTTTTGTATTTGTGTTATAGCTTTTGTATTTGTGTTGAACCATCTCGGCACCGTATTAACTGGGACGTTTTGGAACCGATTGGTGGGATTGCTGTGGACGAAGTACACACAGCGATATACTGGTAAGAGCCAATGAGGTTTAACCATGTATCCAGCTAATTTAAATAGCTCACGTTACTGTATTGTGTCAACAGTTAACTTCATTTAATATGTGGCGTTTTCTTTTGCGGGGTGCAAATGTTCCACCAAAATAAGTTCCTTCCCGACACTATTTAGCAGAGCCAAATTCGCTTTGTCTTGAGTTTAGCGCCACCCAAGACCATTGCAATTGATTTAAAGAAATGCAAACAACCCAAAGTGTTTTTATTTCTCCTATCCCAGAATGTATGTGTGGTGTAGCCAGACCTTACTCCACAGCACTGTAGAGATAGGTCTGGCAATGCGAGACTATAACAGAACTTTTTCAAGTAATCAAGAATGCGCTCGCAATGCACTCGCTGCAGGGGAGTAGAAAACTCATTGCTACACTGTAATGATAGTTTATGTATGAACATTTTCAGAAATTAGAAAAGCAATTTGCTGGAAACCAGTAAAAGTACTTTTTAGAGGTAGAAGCTCCAGTCACACAAGTAATTTACCCTAGCCAGAGTGAACAACATTGGGGCATTGTGCCATTTGAGTACACCGAGATCTATCTTCGGTACAAAGTGTAAGCACTCTGTATAATCTCCCAGGATTATAATCCCAGGACATATTCAACTCTCTCTTCTCTGCTCCTTGCATAGGTTAAATTAGAAATCCAGTCAGTGGCTTTTGAAATGTCAGATGTGCTACATTTAACTTTTACATAAGCTTATATTTTAAGTAAATTCAGCATGCTTACACTAGCAGTTCAGCATCTGCACTATACTGTCTTCATTACACTGTATACCAAAAGTCCTCATTAAGAGCACTTAAGTGTCAGTTTGGAAGTCAAACTTTTGCACTGGAAAGGGAGGATATTTTTCAGTATGATAATGAAACGTTGTAATTTGTTAATCATTTACATGCCAAATGAACGATTGACCATGATGTGAAAATAAATCTATGGCTGACATTTGGAACAAAAAAAATGGGAAATTTATCAATTACCGAGTTTTATTTGCTTGGCAAGAGCAATCCCTCCTCCCCCTATTGATTTAGTTTGACAGCTTCCTTCATATTGACAAATCCAGGCAGGCGGAGCAGTGTTCCAGCCACCTCCGGGGTGTCATCCATCTCCCACACAGAGTCTCTGAGCAAAACTCACGCCTTAATGCTTATTTAAATGGAACACCGATCATCATCCAAGATAAATGGCCTATTCAGACGTAGCATTTAGCATCAGCAGCACTATGGCTCTCTGCAACGGCATGACGCTAGAGTGAGAACATCCAAGAACTCTTGCATGTAAAAATCATGCAGCTGTGTGGAAACCGATATCATCGCTGTCTGGCAGAAACCTTGTAATTCCATATATCCATTGCTATATATATTTTTTTCATAAATCAAAGCTATAGGTCACTCTTTATATCAGTCTGTGGGTTTAACAAATATTTACCCTCGTGTTGTCCTTCCGTCAACCATGTTACTTGTCCTCCGAGATCAAAACTGAAAATTAATACTTTTTTTGACAGTTTTTGTGTCTTTTTCGCTATTATTCTGACACTCTTGATGCTTCTTTTGACGTTTCTGTTGCTTTAAAAAACAAACATTTTGGCGCTTTTTTCAACGATTTTGTCGTTTTTTCCCCCCCTACCACCAGTATATACACCACGTACACCAACTTATTACCACTAGTTTTACAGTTATTTTTTTATATATTCAATAAACCTCATTTATATGGTTTTGTACCTAATTTTTGAGTTAAAAAGCAGAAATTGTGATTTTTTAAGATCAGAGGAAAAGTTTTGTCAGATTACTCACAATCCTGTTTTGAAACCATTTAAACCGTTTTTCTCAAATCCATCCATCCATCTTCGTCCACTTATCCGGTATCGGGTTGCGGGGGCAGCAGCTCCAGCAGGGGACCCCAAACTTCCCTTTCCCGAGCCACATTAACCAGCTCCGACTGGGGGATCCCGAGGCGTTCCCAGGCCAGGTTGCAGATATAATCCCTCCACCTAGTCCTGGGTCTTCCCCGAGGCCTCCTCCCAGCTGGACGTGATTGGAACACCTTCCTAGGGAGGCGCCCAGGTGGCATCCTTACCAGATGCCCGAACCACCTCAAATGGCTCCTTTCGACGCAGAGGAGCAGCGGCTCTACTCCGAGCTCCTCACAGATGACTGAGCTTCTCACCCTATCTCTAAGGGAGACGCCAAATCTCTCAAATTCTAGAAAATGTAATTAAAAACCGATCCTTCATTTTGCCTGCGAAGAGTGTTGTATGGGACCAACCATGTTATGTTTGGGCAGTTTGGTTGAAAGAAACCCAAATGTCTTATATAGAAACTTGGAAAATGGGTCAAATTTGACCCGAGGACAACAGGAGGGTTAAACAGTGACGAGGTGATTTTGTCTGACTTCGACTGAGGTAAATAGCTCCATGAAATGTTTTTCCAATATGCCTTTTTGTCATTTCCTGTAAAACGACGATATGCAGAAGAGGCTCGGATTTGCTTTATCGCGTGACTTATTCGTTTATGTAAATCATAATCTCTGTGACTTACATTTACACAATAAATATACTATACAAACCTTTAAACTGATCTGAGTCGTAGGATGGATTTATATCAGAGTTGGAAAAAGTACTAAAATATTGTACTCAAGTAAACGTACCAATACTTTGATGAAATATTACTCAAGTACAAGTGAAATTAACTGTCGGAAAAAGTACTCAAGTAATAAGTAGTTCATTTAAAATGTACTTTAATTAAAAGTTAGTTACATTAAAAAAAAAAACTGTAAAACGGGGCGGGGGGATCTCTCCCATGTAGTAAAAATAGGACAAAGGGTCATAAATCCCAAACTATTTTGTTTTTAATTAAAGAAAAATCTATACAAATGTATAAACATCTTTACAAATGTATACACATGTAATAACAACATAACACATGACATTTAAGACTCTTAGAAAGGTATAATATGCAATTTTAGTTGCACATTATACCAGACCATACCAGACCATCCCATAAAACGTTTTCGAAAAAAATCAATTGAAAGTGAAAGTACCATACATTGTTAGTTCTGAGGGCCATCCTTCTTCACAAACAAACAGTTATAATTAGGGCTGTCAATCGATTAAAAAAAATTAATCTAATTAATGACATACTCTGATTAATTAATCTAAATTAATCGCATACATAATTTTTGCCCGGTGCCTTAACCGATACTTTTTAAGAAAGTTAAAAAGAAAAAAAAGAAGGGTACTAAACAACAGTCGAGCAAAACATCCATCAGATGGGAAAAGGGCCTTTAACAACAACTTTGAATGCACCGCGAGGCTGTAGGTTACAAGTTTCATTGAACGCACCATCTGTGATTTTCCGACAACGGCAGCTGCACATTGCATCCCGGTATTGAATCCTCTACAGTAAAATACAGTCACACTTTACACAGTTTAGCGTTAGCTGTCAGCATTGTAACCGTGTTTAATCCAGCTACTAGCTAGCGGTAGGCTAACGTTAGCTGCTACGATGTTTCTGTTTCTTGTAACGTCTGTTTGAGAGCATCCGAGAGAAGCGCAGACATATCAGTGGCACTGATAAATGAGGCGCCAAAATCCGCGTTGCTATTCGGTCTGGTAGATAGAGGTCGTGAAGGCACCTGTGCCGTATTAGCACCGGATTTCGGTACCCAACCCTATTCAGGAAGAAGATTTTTATAAATAAATGTTCCAATTAATGACCCAGGCAGCACATTCTCGTCTCCCTCCTTCATTTTACAGTCGAATGGAGGCTAGAACGGCTTTGGGTCAAAGTTTAATATGGAATGGTTTAATCTGCGGGTTTTTTTTAACGCGTTATTTTTTTCTCAGATTAATTCATCAAAATGAACGCGTTATTTTGACAGCCCTAGTTATAATGCAAATCAAGGCCAAATCACGTGTTTTGACTCCATAAATGGGTTAGACCCTAATGTTCACAGCCAGGGGCGCCGTATAGGGGGGAAAAGTTAGGACAATTCCAAGGGCCCATGACTGACAAGGGCCCCAAAAAATAGGTAAAAACTAATATAAAATGATTAAACCATCATCATTCAGTATATATATTTCAAATATAATAAAATTAATGATCTCTTTGTTTTTACTTCTTTTTGGCAGTAAAAGTTAAATATCCCCATTGACCAAAAAGTAAACATCCATATTGACCGACCACCCCCCTGTATCTGCATGAAATGGTTTGGTCCTGCCTTAGCGCACTCAGTGACGGTGTTTAGTTGCAGTCAGTAGATGTGCCAGAACTACAGTGACCACAGTGTTGCCAAATAACGTTAAATCAAATCTGGTTTTCAAAAAAAGGAAAGAGAGAAGAGAGAGAGAGGAAAGACAAAGGAAAAGGTGTCAAACTGTAACCCACTTTTTCACCATGAAAGGTTGGTAGCCTATAGTCTCAGAGTGGTATTAACCTGTTGGCTTAATGTCCATAGTGAAATAAGCTAGCTAGCTACAGATTAGTGTTAGCCTACATTTAATCACCATTTAATCAATGCAAGGAAACGTTTAGCAAGATAATCATATTATATACATACATATATTCAATATTAATTTTTGTCAGGCGGTACATTCTCAAACGTCTCTTTTTTTTTTGTCTGGGCATATTAGCGCAGGAAGAGTCCACCAAACACTCTTTAATAAACTCGTCGCATCAGACGCTGACAGCCACTGTCCAAACGTCCTTATTTTACGAGTTCGGAATGAGAACGGGTCGGTATGGGACGCACCGGGCAGAGCAGCAGCTTGACCGCGGCGCTGTAAGATGACGCAGTATTAAGAGAGACAACAGTAACGAGTATAGTATGAAAGACCACACAACACAGGACTTTCACCCAGGAGACCGGGGTTCCGTTCTTGTCCCGCGTGTCACTGAAACGTACATTTTGTAACCCCGCCCACCATCTTCTCCTAAACCTAACTGTCCCGTTTTTGTGCTGCATGTCAATTAAACGTACGTCCCGACCCAGAGCGTCAAAAAGTGACGCCAAACGGCTAGACGCTTAAAGAGACTTTTTGTTATTTTTACCATTGACAGGACAACCATGCAACTGTTGAACAACACCACTTTTTACATGATTGTTTTGAATATTGATTGATAATTATATTGCAAACGTTATATCAAATATAGTTATGTTTCTCTACAGAAAACTAGACACACTAGGAGTGTACACTTACAGTAGTTTAAGCTAATTAAGACCACACAACTCCACACAATCAGCTCCACACAACTCTCTCTGTATCTCTCAGTATGACTATGTTCAGAAGATTGGGTCATCCGGCGACTTTCCCGCGCAGAAACTCGAGTGAAGATAATGACCTCTTCTGAAGAGTCATCATGTTTTTTTAATCCTCCGTGTCCTCCATGGCTACTAGCAACTGTGTAGGGGAGGGGTGGGGATGGTGCGCAATCACGGAAGGATTGCACCTTGTGGACGTTCTGGTAGTTTTGTTTTCATTACTTAGAATTCCTCACGGGGGAGACAGAAACTACACACGAATAGCTCTAAAGAAAAAAGATGGTGGTGATCTTGCTTGATTAGAACTGTAGACCACAAACACACACATTTAGTTTAGCACATAACAATCAATAAATTGAAATTGCATTTAGAATATTGTTCAAAAAAATCACAATTACATCCTTTTCTCAAATCATCCAGCCACAGTTTAAATGAAGACCAAAAGCATGCTAAGGCTCTGGCTCGATTACCCAAGGTGCTAAATCACACCACACTGCACAACTGGGCTGTTTTCTCAATTAACGGAGCTGTATACACAGCTACTCTAGAGGCCATAAAAGACAACGAGCCCTTGTAGAGCTGTAGACTGCACTACGCCAGTCACATCACAGTTATCTGTGCTCTAAACACACTTTGGTATTGCTTCATTTTGATCGCCAATGCTATACAAGTGAAAGAGTGACAGAAATAATCCATAGTTAGGTTACAAAGCAAGCTTCGACACTTGTTGTCAGGGCCAATAATTCAGACTAAATAAGACCTGCAATAGGTGTAGGCACCATTTGTCATGAAAGAAGTCTTACCCTGAGGACACATTCCCACAACTGCTGCCATTGCGTTAAGGGGAGACCAATAGCTATCACCATGGAACTTACCCAGTTACAGTGCCTTGCGAAAGTATTCGGCCCCCTTGAACTTTTCGACCTTTTGCCACATTTCAGGCTTCAAACATAAAGATATAAAACTGTAATATTTTGTGAAGAATCAACAACAAGTGGGACACAATCATGAAGTGGAATGAAATTTATTGGATATTTCAAACTGTTTTAACAGATAAAAAACTGAAAAATCGGGCGTGCAAAATTATTCAGCCCCCTTAAGTTAATACTTTGTAGCGCCACCTTTTGCTGCGATTACAGCTGTAAGTCTCTTGGGGTATGTCTCTATCAGTTTTGCACATCGAGAGACTGACATTTTTGCCCATTCCTCCTTGCAAAACAGCTGGAGCTCAGTGAGGTTGGATGGAGAGCGTTTGTGAACAGCAGTTTTCAGTTCTTTCCACAGATTCTCGATTGGATTCAGGTCTGGACTTTGACTTGGCCATTCTAACACCTGGATATGTTTATTTGTGAACCATTCCATTGTAGATTTTGCTTTATGTTTTGGATCATTGTCTTGTTGGAAGACAAATCTCCGTCCCAGTCTCAGGTCTTTTGCAGACTCCATCAGGTTTTCTTTGAGAATGGTCCTGTATTTGGCTCCATCCATCTTCCCATCAATTTTAACCATCTTCCCTGTCCCTGCTGAAGAAAAGCAGGCCCAAACCATGATGCTGCCACCACCATGTTTGACAGTGGGGATGGTGTGTTCAGGGTGATGAGCTGTGTTGCTTTTACGTCAAACATAACGTTTTGCATTGTTGCCAAAAAGTTTGATTTTGGTTTCATCTGACCAGAGCACCTTCTTCCACATGTTTGGTGTGTCTCCCAGGTGGCTTGTGGTAAACTTTAAACAATACTTTGTATGGATATCTTTAAGAAATGGCTTTCTTCTTGCCACTCTTCCATAAAGGCCAGATTTGTGCAGTATACGACTGATTGTTGTCCTATGGACAGAGTCTCCCACCTCAGCTGGAGATCTCATCCAGAGTGCAGTTCATCCAGAGTGATCATGGGCCTCTTGGCTGCATCTCTGATCAGTCTTCTCCTTGTATGAGCTGAAAGTTTAGAGGGACGGCCGGGTCTTCGTAGATTTGCAGTGGTCTGATACTCCTTCCATTTCAATATTATCGCTTGCACAGTGCTCCTTGGGATGTTTAAAGCTTGGGAAATCTTTTTGTATCCAAATCCGGCTTTAAACTTCTCCACAACAGTATCCCGGACCTGCCTGGTGTGTTCCTTGTTCTTCATGATGCTCTCTGCTCTTTAAACGGACCTCTGAGACTATCACAGAGCAGGTGCATTTATACGGAGACTTGATTACACACAGGTGGATTCTATTTTTCATCATTAGTCATTTAGGTCAACATTGGATCATTCAGAGATCCTCACTGAACTTCTTGAGAGAGTTTGCTGCACTGAAAGTAAAGGGGCTGAATAATTTTGCACGCCCAATTTTTCAGTTTTTATCTGCTAAAAAAGTTTGAAATATCCAATAAATTTCGTTCCACTTCATGATTGTGTCCCACTTGTTGATTCTTCACAAAAAATTAAAGTTTTATATCTTTATGTTTGAAGCCTGAAATGTGGCAAAAGGTCGAAAAGTTCAAGGGAGCCGAATACTTTCTCAAGGCACTGTACATTACATTAAGAGATATTTTTGTATTACACGTTTTCAAATATTTTTTGTTTCCATCTGATCCAGAATGCTGCAGCGCGTGTTCTGATCGGAAGTGAGAAAAGAGATCATATTCTCCTGTATTAGCTTCTCTGCATTGGCTTCCAGTAAAATCCAGGATTGCATTTAAAATCCTTCTCCTGACCTACAAAGCTCTAAATGGTCAAGCACCTACATATCTTGAAGAGCTCTTAGTACCTTATTGTCACACTAGAGCACTACGCTCCCAGAATGCAGAGTTACTTGTGGTTCCCAGAGTCTCTAAAAGTAGAATGGGAGCCAGAGCCTTCAGCTATCAGGCTCCTCTCCTGTGGAACCAGCTCCCAGTCTGGGTTCGGCAGGCAGACACCGTCACCACTTTTAAGAGTAAACTTAAAACTCTCCTCTTCGATAAAGCTTATAGTTAGGAAGTTAGGAGTTGCAGCATTCGCCTGGACCGGCGGGGGAAGGTGTGTAGCCTCAGTCATGGCCCACCCCCATCCTATCACTGCTTCTCCCCATAGAAAGCTTACGCATACTTAGGGAGTAAGGTGTCGCAGCGTTAGCCTAGACCAGCGGGGGAAGGTGTGTAGCCACAATCGTCAGACACAGCCTCCCTATGCGGTTATAGTTCTAGACTACCGGGGTACCTCCTTTGACACACTGAGCTCCTCTCTCCTCTCTCTTTCCATCTGTGTGTATTCACGTTCCAGAAATGCTTGTTATTAACCTAGCTCCGGGGAGCTTCCCCGGAGTCCGTATGTTCTTTGTCCACCCAGCACCATCATCTTGGATCATGATGGCACCTACATCATGGTGGCAGCTGTCGCCGTGGTCCTGCCCTACGACCTGCTGTGCCCCATTACACCCTGCAATGCCCGGCGTCGACTTGCTACGCCCTGTTACGCCCTGCTGTGCTCTACGACAGCATGAACTATTACAACTACTCTAGTCATTATCTTTATTGTGACTTTTTTATTGCCATTGTTCATCAAACACCCAACCGGCATCGTCAGACACCGCCTACCAAGAGCCTGGGTCTGTCCGAGGTTTCTTCCTAAAAGGGAATTTTTCCTCGCTACTGTCGCACTTACACATTCATGCATACTCTTGGGGGAATCACTGGAATTGTTGGGTCCTTGAAAATTACAGAGTGTGGTCTAGACCTACTCTATCTGTAAAGTGTCCTGAGATAATTCCTGTTATGATTTGACACTGTAAATAAAATTGAATTGAAAAATTTAAATTGAAATATGCAAAAGAGGCATTATCTGATGCTAACTTTGGACAATTGGTGAAATCTACAGGCGAAAATGGAGAAATTGGGGTCAAATAAACATCTAAATGCGTACTGGATGTTTCCCCCCCCCCCATAGTCTGAAAGAAGACATGCCTAGGAAGCAATACATCCCAAAAACTCAGATATAGAGCTTGCTACATCTGATGTAGCGCTCTCTGGATGATTTGGATCTTGCATTGCTCTTTCATCAGACATTATGAAAAGCATGGAGGAGTAAAGAGGTAAAGGTACGTTAGCAGATGTGGGCTCTGTCCTGAGAAAGGCCCTTGAATCCTTCGGTGACAGGTTCATTGGTTTGACCGCCAGGTGAGATGTCGCCACGGCAACCTCCTGTCCATTTCCCTAGGCATGCTCTGATCGTAAAAAAAAAGCAGCTGTGTAAATACGCAAGGATGAAGATCTCATTTCAAAAGCGCAGAGCAGAGGAGGAGCCTGGAAGCAAAGTGCTGAGGGGGACGTATAAAGAAAAGTTAGATGATTGTTAAAACCACAATATATTTACATGGTTTGGCATGTTGGGAGGGTGGCTTTCATTTCCTACTGGGAAGAACTGAGGAAACAGTGTGCAGTGGGGCTTTTCCCTTTATTCGATAGTGACAGTGGATAGACAGGAAAGGGGGGAGAGAAAGCGAGGGGATGACACGCAGTGAAGGGCCGCAGGTCAGATTCAAACCCAGCCTGCTGCCAAGGACTCAGCCTACATGGGGCGCACACTCTACTGGGTGAGCTAGAGTCAGTCAAATGAGTCAGTCAAATTTAAAAATATTTATTCATGTATTTTGGAAACAAATTAACGTTTTGAATGAATCCCATGATAGATGTTTTGGTTATATATCAGTGTCATGTGACCCAGATAATGTAATAGTACAAATACATAGCCGATGAAGTAAACCGCGCCTCTTTATTATCATGAAACATTTTTTTCTAACTGTATCCCCCCCCTTGTTATTTTTGTTGCTATGAACGTGTATAGAGTCAAGTGCCAACAACTAACAATTAAAAAGCTTAGGGTGAGGGTAAGGGTTAAGGTTAGGCATTTAGTTGTGATGGTTAAGGTTAGGGTAAGGGGCTAGGGAATGCATTATGTCAATGACGGGTCGCCATAATGATAGTGAAATGCACTGTGTGTGTGTGTGTGTGTGTGAGATAATCTAAATAGTGTGTTGTGTCTGATGCACCATTATTATGATCCTGTAGGGTTTGTAGCCAAGAGAAGATAATCTGCACAATTTCTCCCCATGTGTTTGATGCAGTCTGCTTTCATAAGTAGTTGTGTTTTGAAAGGGTCTCAAATTTGAGTCCAACTTTGTTTGAATGAACCCCACTGTCGCCGGTCTGAATCCTCACCTTCTCGCACGGGTCACACACAGGTCACATCCATCAATCACCTGTTTATTAGACAGCAGGAGCTTGATTTTTAGGGTTTAAACCTACCCTTTCATTTCCTTTAACTACAGTAATAACAAAGAGGAAGGCATGGCATGTAGAATACTAGGCCCACGTGGCCCCTGAGTATGCTAGTGAAAAAGGAGGAACTATAATTACAACTTCATTCATTAAGTCCAAGAAATAAGAAATACAAAGTAAATTACATGTACAGTCATGTTATTACACTATTGATTGATCACGGTGACCTTTTGTAGGGATTATTGCAAAATAATTTATTTTCCCTTCTTCCAGAGAAAATCCAGTAATCTGTAAACAAATCCATGACGTAGCCTGAGACACTCCACCCCAAATACTGAAGATGTCCTTCCCCCAAAGAATGCTCCCATTGGGTGTTTGTTCAAGCAGCAATTACGACTCATATTTACGTTTATAGTGGCGGCGCTCTCTAGTGGCCATAGTAGTCATGACGGGAGTAGCCTATATCCATGACATTTCACTTCCGGGATTGCCCTGGTGCCGCAGGAAATCACGCCAGATGTCTTTCTTTTCGGCCGGATGTCCGTCCCCTTCCTCTTTCTTTGTGTTGGCGTTCTAAACTCCGGTGGATTTCTGAGGACTATGGTTAACTGCTCCTCAGATCTCTGCAGGGTAAATCCAGACAGCTAGCTAGACTATCTGTCCAATCTGAGGTTTCTGTTCCACGACTAAAACAACCTTTGAACGTACATGTTCCACCAAAACATGTTCTTTCCAGAGGCTATTTAGCAGAAGCATTGTCATTACATCCGGCGCTTAGCGCCGCCCAAGACGATTGTGATTGGTTTAAAGAAATGCCAATAAACCAGAGCATGTTTTTCTCCCATCCAGAATGCTGTGTGGACTAGTCAGACCCTCCTCCACAGCGCTGTGGAGGAAGGTTTGTTAGGTCAAACAAACAGGACTTTCACCCAGGAGACCCTGTTTGAAAATACAAAACATTTTTACAAGCGTGACCTGAAGTGAAGTAATGGCTGATTTGAACCCAAACCACAATTTTTTGCTAAATACCAAACTGCGACCATTAAACAACATTAACGCTGTGTTTAAGACCGCGGCCGTTACGTTCTCTGGTTAAGATATGAGGATGGAAAACTCTCTTAGAAGAATATAAAAAAACTATGTGGCAACAACACAATGCCACCACCCCACCACCAAGTAGCAGTAATACAGCAGTAGAGATAACTGAAAAAATCTTTTCATGACAACTGTCAGTGTGCAAACTCCATCCACTGGAAAAGACCATGAGATTTATAAAGGGCAAACAGACCAATGTCACATACAACGGTATTCAGGAATGCCAATCCATTAAAATATCGGGGACAAGCTTTGTAAGTGGACCTTGAGTATGCTGTTACGTGATCTGGAAACATAGCAAAAACATTTCAACCTGAGTTATCATAATTCATGCCTCGTAAGACTTTGTTGTAGCATTGGCACCATGTTCCCAGATCTCTGTAAAAGAAACTGATATAGACATGATCATGAAAACTATGTAAATAATACTCAATGTTCCTCTTTAATTAAGTCTTAGCTCAAGGTCCCCTTTTCTTAAATTTTCCAAAGTCTTCAGCAATGTTACATGGGCTTCATCAATAGACAGTTTGCTCCGTTGTCATGGAGATGGTTCAGAAAATGTCCATTAATGGGACCTTGTACTAAGGATTTTGTGTCAACCTGTTTTTTTCCGAGGTCATCTAAGCATAATTCTCGCCATAATGCAACGTAGGGTCTTTTTGTGAATGTACCAGAGTCAAATTTTCATTTAAAAGCATAATTGGGACGTAAGCCGCACTTTTAAGATTTACCTTATTTTCGTTTTCGGTCCAGTGGCCTTTTGAATTAGCCTGGTCCTACCAGACTCTCGTACATTTTATTTGTACAGAGAGTCTAGCCACTCTCCATTGACAAGTGTTAACCTCCTTGAAGTACTGTGTTGAAGTTTAAAACTATTGGATCTGCCCAGAGCCACTCTGGATCCGCCATAACCAATCGCTAACGTTTGGTTGTGACGTATGTCATGCGCATGTGCAACAAGAGGGGAGACCGACAACGGTTGTATTTTTCTGTGAAAGAGACCAGGTTGTATAACCTGTAGAGTAGGTTGGATGTATTTTCAGTTTATACTTTTACAAGTGTAATTATGCACTTACACCACAAGGGGGAGTATCGTTAGGTGAGCGCTAGTTGTAACAATGGCCGAGGCTTCCATCCGTCCCCCCTACCCTGTCTCTTCTTTTCCTGAATCAAAACAGGTTAGTAAGTGTGTGTTACTACACCAAAATATGTTTCGAAGCACTATAAAACCATTTGGAACATTATCTGAGAAAGTGTGAGGTAGAAAATGTGTGTTTGATTTGGGTTAGAAACTTTTGAGTTTTCCTAGCTCCGGTATGTAGCTAAACGAAGTCACACGATGGCAGCCGTGATGTCGTACTTTGTTATTTCTACCACAACTCCTTGACATTGTTAATATAAGTGTGTATTTGTAAAACATTGTTGTTTATTAAGGTTTGATAAATGTGTTATGCAGGGTGAAAAGAGAAGCAAGTTAATATGCTTAACTACAGCTAGAATGTCATAGAACACATTAAGATTACAACAATGTTGGTAATATTCAGTACTTTCATAGAATATACTATGTTATTTCAGTGGTTAAAAATATGATCCTTTTGTGTTGCAATGTGAATGGCAAATTTGTGAATAAGAAGTTTAATATGAAAAAGATGTGAAGTTTGTTCAAATGAGAAGAAAAAGAAAAGAGAAAGTTATAAATCCTGTTAATGCAGACAGAGGACAGTCTGCTGAACGAACACAACTAAACTACCCTGTCTCTTCTTTTCCTGAATCAAAACAGGGCATATTTATCTGTTAACGGTCACCTATGCTTGAGGCCTGTAACACTAGCGTTAGCCTTAGCCAACTCCTTCACCACTAACGAGCTGGAAAATCAAACTGTTCCCGAACCCCGTGGGGAGGAGGGCCACAACATCATGGCCATCAACACAACTCAGCAAAGATTGTTCTTACTCTGGCTTTAACTTCTGGATATTTGGCTCGCATCTTTCTCCGCCGCCATTACGGAACTACAACTCTAACGCACGGCCTCGACGTCATTGTTCTCAGCCACTCCCTCTGTTCGCTGATTGGACCGCCAAAAATTTGGCTGGAGAAAACCCAAGACTATACTGTGAACCCAGACGTAGTACTGAAGGGAAATGAACATTGAGCGTAAGTTCATAGGACGGCGGAGCCAGGCTACTTTTGAATGGGAGTGCTAGGGGCACTACTATGATCGCATCAAAATCACTATTTTTAAAACGCTAAGAAGGCTCGACACAACATGAGACTTTGCTCCAAGTATCACCAGGGGCTCTACACATGAACTCCAGCATTGAGAACATTGTTTGTGTACACAGAGTTTACTAAAAAGAAAGGTTTTGAACAACTCACTTTAGCGGTTGGTTTTTCTGCTCGCCGCCATCTTGCCAGTCAAAAAGTGTCGATCTCCGAATGCAACGTAACAGGAGGAGAGTAAAGATGGAAAGCTCCTAAAACTTAGTTCCATATGAATGCACGAATAATTCGTTGTTTTGTATTGACCTAGTAGTTGAAAAAGGAGCCTCATATTAGAATGACATTTCCTCCTATGGAGTCCGTTCATTTGCATTCGGAGATAGACACTTCAGGTGTAGAGCCCCTGGTGATACTTGGAGCAAAGTCTCATGTTGTGTCGAGCCTTCTTAGTGTTTTAAAAATAGTGATTTTGATGCGATCATAGTAGTGCCCCTAGCACTCCCATTCAAAAGGCCATTTGACCAAAAACAAAAATACTGTCAATCTTAAAAGTGGTGCTTCCATCCTAAATATGCTTTTAAACGAAAGTTTGACTCGGGTACATTCACAAAAAGACCCTAGGTTGCATTTTGGCAAGAGTTACGCTTTAACGAATCTTTAACCCTTGTGTTGTCTTCGTTTCAACCTTGAAAAAAACACTTTTTTTTCTGACATTTGTGACGCCTTTTTTCACAATTTGTTTTTGCTTTTTCCAACGTTTTAAATTTTTAAATTTTTCTTCTACATATTTTCAGCGCTTATTTCTATGTCCAATATTTTCTGATATGAAACAAAAATTTTAAACGGGCCGATGTGACCCGAAGTCAACACAAGGGTTAAGCTCAACTTTTAAGACCAAAATTGTAATAAACCCTGAATTATTCTTTATTTTCAAGAAACAGCTGATTTTAAATGCATAACTTGATAGAAGCAATTCTCCCCATCATGATATGGTTTTTTTCTTCATTTTATTAGTGATTTCATTCATTTGGCAGCATTATATGCCGTTACAATATGATATGTAGAGCCTTTTACTGAGCTAAATAACGTTACATTACATTTCTGAGCAAGCGCTGTGAGATACCATCACCCTGGGTTCCCTGGGTGCGGATTGATCTCTTGAAACCTGCACTGAATGCGGTGAATCAAAGTGTATAGAGCAAAGCACCCTGGGTAAAGAGCCTGAGAGAACAGCCCAGCTATGACAAATGCAGTTTTGGTGGATACAAATTGAATTATTGTGACTCCGAGGCATTGGGCTGGATGAGAAAAAGATTATTGGTTTGTGTTCTCGTGTCCAGCGAAGGCAAAACAGAGGTCACCATCTATCATCGGCCACAACGTGCAATTAATCAGCATTTTTGTTTTGCTTATTTGTGTGTGCGTGTGCACGTGAGTATGAGAGAAAGCTATAGAGTGACGGGGATGGCAGAGGGAGGTTTATTTCAATCCTGACTTGATCAATGCACCACTTTAAATTTGTCGGAATAAATTTGAGTGAAAATCTAAGAAACTGCAGCAAGGTCTTATCCACATACAGTAGACCACACACACACAAACACTGTACACTCTGGACACACACACAGTTGTCCTGGACTGTAGCATTAAAAACAATCAGAATCATTGTTGTCATGTAATTTTAATACAGTAGCTTAATATGAAGAATTATGTTATTTTAGCTGAAAATCTGTTAGTTATAACACCACTGGACTTGTTTCTCACATTTCCATACTAAATTTGAATATTATACAGTGAACACAATGTCATACTAAGTTGAATAGCAACCTACTTTACTGACCCATACTCACACAAACTCAACTGGTATTGATGGATCAGGAATAGTGACAATACTACTAATTTCATTTGTCAGTCACTCAGGCTTTTAGTTAGTCAGTTATTTAGTCAGTCCATTAGTCAGTAGCCGTCAGAAGTTAATAAGTTGGGTGGTTGGTCAGTTAGTTAGTTAGTTGGGTGGTTAGTTAGTTGGTTAATTAGTTGGTTGGTTAGTTGATCGATTGGTCAGTCGGTCAGTTATTTAGTTAGATGGTTAATAAGTTGGTTGGTTGGTTAGTTAGTCAGTTGGTCGGTCGGTCGGTCGGTCGGTCAGTTAGATGGTTAATAAGTTGGTTGGTTGATTGGTTAGTCGGTTGGTTGGTCAGTCGGCCAGTTAGTTGGTTAATTAGTTGGTTAGTTAGTCGGTTGGTCGGTCAGTTGGTCAGTCAGTCAGTTATTCAGTTGGCCAGCCTGTGAGTTTGTTGGTAAGTTAATTAGTTAATGTAATTGATCACTATGTAGAAAACATATTTGACTTAATCCAGAACAGAATGAATACAAAATAATGAATTATGATTGATAGATTTTATTTTTATTTTATTTTATTTTTACCTTTGCTGCCGCCTCACTAAGTACAATTTATTGTCACTTTTTTATATGTGTGAATGGCTTCTTCTATTAACTCTGCACTGCATTATGGGACAAAACGCAAAAAGTGTTTTTGTGATAGGATCACAACTGAGAAATAAACAAATCCTGGCTACACTTCGAAACTCTAGACCATTTATTTTCACATTCTTACCAAACAACTTGTTTGCTATCTACTTTAGTTGGATATTTTCCTGCTAGTGTACACAGGAATTGGCTTACTGTGAAAACATTTGTTTTCTACATTCATCCATATGAATTCCTATTGTCGTTATACCTTTGTCTCAAGACATTTTTCCACTGTTATATCATAATGTTGAATCAAACACGTTTCCTTTGATATAAATGATTCTATATATGTTTATTTGTTTAATCTTATTTATCTGCTGTTTTCCCTTTGTTTTATCCTATTACACTATTTGCTACAACAACCTCAGTTCCTCAGAGGGCTCAATAACGTGTCAGCTAATCATTAATCACATCATATCTTATCCTCCCCAGGACGCAGACTAAGTGCTGCTAGGAAAACTAAATGGAAAGCTAGTGTCTGTTCTTAACTGCACGCAGCAGATCATTGTGCCTTTGGTGCACATGCGTTACAGTTTCTCCAGGGCCAAATATGAAAGTGGCAATTTGTATTCTGTGGCCGCCCAGTCAGCGATACTCTCACTGTCTTTTCTTTCTTCTTTTTTTTCTTTGGATGCCTCGGTGGAGTTCATCTCACTTAAGACGTGGAAATCAAACCACCATTTGAAAGGCTTCCTCATATCCCGGCATCATTTGCTAGATTGGTTGGGCATTGTGAAGTCCGAAAGCTTTCGTATGGATTTAGCCCCTGAGAAGCAGGTGGCGTCTCTGTGAGATCAAAGCAGCCGAGAGCAGATGATCTGTGCAGTGTTTAAGACAGCGCCGAGGGCGTGCGGACGTGACTGGACTGCCTTCACCGGGTCAGAGTCAGCGGAAGAGGTGATGGATTCCATCCGGTGAGACGGATGAAATGTGAAAAGATGGAAGTATGTTGCCTACTAAGTGTTCAGAGCTGGAGGAGCTTTAAATGTGGTTGGCAGACTAAAATAATGTTTGTGTTGAGGCATTTCAAAACAAGTTCCTTCTGCGGAAGCACCGTTATTGTGTCCGTTTTTCTCCTATCCTGGAATGCTGTGTGGACTAGCCAGACCCTCCTACGGGGAGCTGTGGAGGAAGGTCTGGCAATGCTAGAGAATATATTGCTTCTGACCAGCATCATATTTTTAAAAAACCTTCCAGTGACACTGGTCAGAAAAACATCTTGTCTCTTTCACTTTTGATTTTCAGCATGAACAGAAACTCATGTATGCTATCGTGGCTCTCTCCCCTGTATTAAGACGCAGCTGCTCAGTCAGGGGCAGAGGGAATATTGCGTTAGCTGGTTTATTCATGAAAACAGAGAGGTTCTTGTAGGCAGATTAACCTAAATAAGACCTGAAACTGAGCACAGACGACAGTTCAGTATGTAAATGGGACTTACTTTAAAAAGGCACTGCTTGGTTAAAGCTTCAAAAAGCATTATCAGATCATCACTTGTATCAACGGCATGACGTAGATTAAGGTGAATGCACTTGTTTTTGCTTTAAAAAAGTGACAATGGATTATAAAAATAACTAAAGGTTTTCACTTAAAGGATAACTTCCGTTTTTTTCAACCTGGAGCCAATTTTCCGGTTTTTTTTTTTTGTCTAAGTGACTGATGGGAACAACAATCTTTGACATTGGACCAGTATTAAGGGAGACCACTGCTGTCGTCAGTCTGCGAAAACAAGCTGTAAGTTAATAGGGCCAGCTTGTATTTACCGTCACAAAAGTGCTCGTTTTTCCACTGACAGGCTCATATTATTATTATTATTATTATTATTATTATTATTATTATTATTATTATTGTTGTTGTTATTGTTATGTGTCTGACAACATTATGGAAAGAATTTCTAAGGAGGTCGACCTCTTAACATAAAAACATCGCTAAACCCACCAGACTCCATGTAAATAAACAGTAAATTTAGCATCGAAAAATACACTTCATTCAAAGTCGACAGAAACAAAATTAATCTATGAAAAGCCGTTTTGGGTTGTCTTTCCACTTTTCCAAACATCAGAACTCTAGTTTTGGTTGAAATAAACACATAGTTTACCGATGTAAATGTGAAAATATGTTGGCTCTATACACACTAAAAGTATTGCTTTTTTAAATGGAGTCTGTTGGGTTTAGCGCTAGCGACCTCAGAGCTGTTTCTGGTTAAACAGAAAGGTCTTAAAGAGGTTTTAAAGGTCTATCTCTGATGTGATTCTTTCCATAATGTTGTCAGACACTTAGAATAATATATTTTTTTAAAAACGATGACATTTGTCCTATAGGGTAACATTGCAGCCCGGTCTGTGGCTGACGGTTACAGCATTCACGTTTACTGGACCAAATTCAAAGATTGTTGTTCCTATCAGTCACTTCCACACAAACATAGGGAAATAGGGTCCAGGTAAAAAACTAAATTACCCTTTAACTGCAATTTTTTACAAACCGTTATTGGTGATAATTTCTAAATTCAAGCATGCTTCTGGTCAATAGAACAGTAAAAGAGTGTTATCTGTCACATTAAGACATCACATGTACACCATTGACTCCTACCTCGACATGATGTGGAAGAATAGCAGTGCTTACAGAGCAGCACTCACACAGGACAAAAGACAGAGACTCTCCTATTGTCGTTTATTCCAAAACAGAGCAGGAATGTCAGGGATGTCCTCGCCAGGATCAGGAATGTGCATTTACAGTGAGTGAAATTGCCAAGCCTAATTAACATTCTAGTCCCCTGTTAGTGATCACGCTTCCCTATCCACTAAATAGCCAACTAAACTGGATTTTGGCAGTATTTTGTGCTTAACAATTATTCAACCTTCCTTACTGGACACAAAGTGTTTACATGCAGTTTAAAAAAAACGATTATATTCAGGGAAAGGCAATACCCCGATTTCTCAAACGCTGTGTAAACATCTTACCCTGGTTAAAATCAAAGTTCTCATAACCCGGTTAACAGACCTAGAGAATTCCTAGAGTAACCGGGGGATTCCTGCATGTATATGTCAGAGTGTGACTTTAGGCAGCTTTTCATTTTCATTTTGATCCCAACGTTACATGTTTTGGTTAATTGCCCAGTTTGAATTTGAGCAGTTTGTGTATTTTGCATTTAGCAGTTATTCTTTGCGTGGTTTTGTGGATTTGCTGTGCGTTCCTAATTGTTTGTTGGACTCAAGGTTGAAAAGCAGCTGTGATTTCCTGGACCACACCCCCCACAGCTCATGATTGGCCACAGGACATAATGATGTGCTTGTTAAAGGTGGACGCGAAATAGGTGCAGGGGAGAGGAAAAAGTAGGACAAAGAAAGAGAATCCCTGGTGTGACCGGCTGGAGGAGAGTTGTGTTTTTGTACGTTTTTTTAGTCATTTTTATTGTTGTGCTATAGTAACCGGTTTGATTTGAAATAAATTATTGAAGAAAACATCCTGTGGAACTTTTTTTTTTTTTCAACAGTGGAAACGCCTTTTTTTCTGGTATACCAACCCAGTCTCATGGCAGTTCGTGAAATGGTCACCTTATTTAATCTATTGATTTGTGTACACGGACACATTAATGTTGGTTTTTTTCGTGGTGGTCAACACGTAAACTAATGTATTTCAATGGGAAGCAACTTTCGTGATCACAGCACGACTACAGTAGCGAGTTGTATGAAATGCCAAAAATTCGCGCAGGGAGGTTGGTTTGTGTGGTGGATGGGTCTAACAACACAGGACTTTCACCCCGGAGACCCGTTGTTCTTTTCCTAAACACAACCGTCCCGTTGCTGTCGCGCGTCCCCCAGAGACCGCGGCCGTTACTGGCGGACGCCGCTCCTTGCGACTGTGCATTTGCGCGGCACTCAGACACTGCAAATCGTCAGCAATGAAAAGGGAGCTCCCTGCTAAGTTCAATTATATATAATGATAATACCTCACACAAGACTCTACGTCATACAGTTCATTAGCTGTGAAAGAGGGCGTGGCCAAAGCATAGGGGTCGGCGCAAACCTTTACTAATAAAAAAGGAAGTCTCTGCTGAGTTCATTGATACCTCACATAAGACTCTACCTTAAATGGGTCACTAGTTATGAAAGGAGGCGTGGCTTAAGCATAGGGGGGCGGGCCAAACCATCACCAATGAATAAGGAACTATCTGCTGAGTTCAATGATACCTCACTCAAGGGTGTACATCAAACGGGTCATAAGTTATAAAAAGAGGCGTGGCTACAGCATAGGGGACGGGTCAAACCATCACCAATCAAAAATAAACTCTCTGCTGAGTTCAATGACACCTCACACAAGACTCTACCTTAAATGGGTCACCAGTTATGAAAGGGCGTGGTTTAAGCATAGTGGGTAGGCCAAACCATCACCAATGAAGAAGGAACTCTCTGCTGAGTTCAATGACACCTCACACAAGACTCTACCTTAAACGGTTCAAATGTTATGAAAGGGGGCGTGGTCTGAGTAAGTGGGCGTGGTTAAAGTATAGGGGGCAGCTCAGTATCACATGTAGACCACACATAATAAGTTTCATGTAAATCAGATGATGTTTGTCTTATAAGGCTGATTTCCTGTTGCCAGCTTGTTGGCGCTATGACCAAAAGTCAATTTTTGCCAATAAATGTCCTCAGGCCTGGACCCTTTCGGCCAAATTGGACAATGTATACTAAAGTTACAACAACTTCTTCGTTCATCGATAAACGCTCAAAATGAAATTGAATGATGAAAAGTTTTTCTTTTAATAACTTTTCATCTTTAACGTCTTTAGATGACACAGACTGAATTTCAAGTCCATCTGATGAAATCTCTAGGAGGAGTTTGTTAAAGTATAGCACCTTGACTTTTAGGCCTACTTCCTGTTGCCACTAGGGGGCGCTATTATTTTGAGTAAAGATCGGCCTTTAGATGTCCTCAGGGTTGGACTCTTATGAATTCTGAAAAGTTTCGAGCCAATTGGACAACATACACTCAAGTTACACTTCCTGTTTCGATGGCGAAACGCACAAAATGGCTGCCCCGCCACGGCCATGCCCTATGACGAAAAGTTTTTCTTTTAATAACTTTTCATCTTTAACGTCTTAAGATGGCACAGACCAAATTTGAAGTTAATCGGATGAAATCTCTAGGAGGAGTTTGTTAAAGTACGACATGTGGAAATGGCCAAAATCGCAATAATTTCAATTAAAAATGGCGGACTTCCTGTTGGGTTTAGGGTATGGCTCCAATGAGATTTTTTGTACTTCTTGACATGCTACATATGTGTACCAAGTTTCTCTAATCTAACGTACAGTGTCTCAATTTTTTTTAACTTTGTAGGGGGCGCTAGCGAGCCATTTTTGTGTGCCTATTCCCGAAACCCTTAAAATACGTACATTTTCACCAGAATTGATGCGACCGCCAATTTTGGTGAGTTTTTGAGGATGTTAAGCCCCTCAAAAAAGCAATTCATTTGCCGGAAGAAAAGAAAGGAAGAATTCCTTTAGTTTCAATAGGGCCTTCGCCGCTGTCGGCGCTCGGGCCCTAAATATTAATAAATTAAGTAATGTTTTCATTTATATTGCAATGTAAATAATACACTTAACACTTACAGTACACTTAACAGTCTCTCTGCCATCCCCTGTACAGGTAAAGCCACCTACACATGATCCGCGGTGAACTACTCTGCGCTGGCTGTGGCATTGTTTTTTTTCTACGGGGGGAGCGGTGGACACAGAGGAAGCGCTCCTAGCGAAAAAAGTTAGTGTTGAGCCCTGCTACTAACGCAACGATATTTTCAGTGTAGTGTCCGAAATCTCCTTTGACCGTTCCCTATATAGTTCACTATTTAATAAACACTATGAAGGGAATAGTGAGTGAGTGAATGAGGGAACGGTTTCCAACACAGCTAACGTCAGAAGTACAATTTCAAGTCAGATGTTACAACAAGACATTGTCACGTAACAAGATTATTACAACTCGTGTTGACGGCCATTTCAAGCACCAAGGTGACTGAAACAAGGAGAATGCATTCAGTGAGTTCCCATGCAGTCAGACTGCTGCATATCATCTGTCACAGAGGATGCTGAAGCTCCACAGGGCTGACTAACTGACAGGGCCACAGCCCGACCCGCTGTGTCTCTGACAGGAAGAGAGATGGAAGGTGAGCAGGAAGGAGAAGCTCAAGGAGGACAGGATGGAGCACAGAGCCATGTCCTCACATTGAACCACAATGTCTCCATTTCTGCTATAGCTTCCCAAAAATAACATCAGGAATGGCGTACACATGAGGCATAAATGAACTGCAGTGACAGTTAAATACCAGGGCGGTGCGTGTTGATGCAGCGCTCCCTCTGCTCGTCTTCAATGAGGATTTTTTTTCTAAGGAACATATTGAATGGTTCTGGTTCCACAAGCTGAGAATTTAAAGAGGATTTTCACACCCCACCCACCCCACCATCCTCTTATCATTGTCAGCTTTGAGGAACAGGGGGAGGGGGGCGGCGAGGTGCCAGGGACACCCTCCCCTCGCCAGACACAGCGAACGGGTACAAACGCTTGGCACAGTGTGGCAACGAATTTGCCAACAACCACTCTGGCAACCATCGACTCTAAAGGTTCAGTGAGAGGTGAATCATCACTCACCGACAGTAAACACAGAAACACACTGCCGCAAGCTGAAAGTGCAAATATCACCAGCTGGAAATCACAAACAAAAATAATGGAAATGATGTTAACTAGCTAATGATATGTGTGTGATTGTGAATTGAAGCTGCTGGAACCATGGTTACAAGTAAGTTAGTCTCACATTGCCAGACCTTCCTCCACAGCGCTTCGGAGGAAGGTCTGGCTAGTCCACACAGCATTCCTGGATAGGAGAAAAACGTGCTCTGGTTTACTGGCATTTCTTTAAACCAATCACAATCGTCATGGCATTATGCGCCGGATGGAGCCACGGTTCCTCTCCAAAATAGCCTCAGGAAGGAACTTGCAACTTAATGCAAGACATTTTCAATTTTTGTCATCAGTTGTTTCTTATGTATATAACCTATGAATCATTAGTATTATTTTGCTTGTAAAGTCTAAGGTTGCTTTCACACCTACCTTGTTTGGTCCGTTTAAAACCAACCCTGGAGCGTTTGGTTGGATAGTCCGGTTCGTTTGGGCCGGTGTGAAAGCTCAGCTCGGGGGTCTCTGTTCGCTTCCAAGTGAACTAGAGTTCGGTTCACTTCAGGTGAGAACGTGATCCGACCCAAATACAGGACGTGAACCAAAAACAGCATTTACTAGCCTGCAATTTCAACCTTGCACACAATTTACAGACGTATATATGATTAAAGGGATGAAAACTTTCAGATGCATAACCTGTTCTGAGCACACATTGCTGGTCATCTGTGTGACATCATCATCTCTCTCTCTCCACTCGGTGTCTGTTCGCTGCTCACATTGTTCGCCTTCTTCTAAAATATTAGAAACACAAAAGCGGAGCTAGAAAACCCAAGACGTAATAAATTTGGTGTTGCTCCATTATTTCTGAGAGCAGAAGTGTCGGCGAGTTTCAGATATTCTGTCCAATAAACAAGCAACTTTTTTGATTGCGTCACGTGTGTTTACAGTGTTTGGTGCGTTTGACAAAGTGTGAATGCAAACCGAACCAAATGAAAAATGCAACAACGTTGCAACTTCAAACACGAATTGCACCGAGTACGCCGGACTATAGGTGTAAAAGTGCCCTAAAAATCATTGTTAGGACTTATTCTTAATGGACCATCGCATCACGTCATACTCTGAAAGCCCCGCCCACCGGAGGGGAAACAATCAGCGCCACAATATGCAACCAAGGGCTGAAACGCTGATGCTAAAAAGATTAGATTGAGGCATGTCAAAGGATTATTTTTGCACTTATGTCTACCAGAGAGGACATGTTAGCTGTTAGGAGGCTAATATTAGCTATGTTTTAGTAAGCTAAGGCACATGCAAACATAATGCTGCATAGCTTTCTGATTTATCCACATTCCACTATAACACAGGTTGCATACTGTCACAATGCTTTAGCTCAACTTACAGAAATATAGTTAGCTTAAAACTGAAATGTGGATATTTGACTTAGTAACAAAGTGCTCACGGCACACGTAACCTTAACGTTGGGCATAATGTTAGCTTAGTGTCAGGATCCCACAGTCCCCCCATTCTTCCTGCTGATTCACTCACTCACATCTGTATCCACTTTTGTCTTCCTGAAAGCTCAGTTTTTCGGTTCGACAGCTTATAAAAACTTAGTTGTGGGTTTTTTACCCTGTTAGTAGTGCATCCCACCACACAGCAGCTTTTGTGCATTTCTCTGGTGTTTGCTAGCAGACGGAATTGACGAAGAGGCACCTTAATGAAATACAAAGTCAGTGAAGACAGAGGAATTGTTTTCCCATCTGGTGGGGGCGGGACTTACATGTACTAGTCTATATCAACAAGGTTTAATTTCCGGGATTGTTCAGGTGCCGCCAAAAATTCCGCTGGATGTCCCATTTCGGCCGGATGTCCGTCACCTTCCTGTTTCTTTGTATTGGAATTTTAAAGCCTCTGAACACACACAGCTGATTTCAGTTTATCTGGCTGATTAGACCTCTGCTTAAGTTGAAGCGGGCCAGAGTTTAGATGGCCCATTTACTGTGCGTTCATGGAGTGAAAACGTCATCATTCACGTCCCTTCCTGTGGAAATCAGAGGTGGGAAACTCGGACCAGATTTTGCTAACTGAGTTTCCCAGTTGGTGACGCGTTGTTGACATGACGTTTGATGTAGGCGAATTTGGTTCACTGAACATATGTTAATGACAATAAACTTATTTATTGTGGACAAACGCCTCTGCTGAGAAACATACACAGACATAACATGTTTCAAATTATTCATAAATAGACCTATGTATAAAAAACAACAACACCTTATCCGTGACCTTTCCACGTCGTTGTCCTGCAGATGAAACAAACACCTGACAACGTGCTGTTTGTATGCTCACATGAGAAAACGGCAGCAAATGATTGTGGCCGCCATGTTTTCACCAGGTTTTCACACACCTAATGCTCTAGGCTACGGCCAACCGTTGGTGGCAGTCATGCAACAAGTCGTTATGCCGAACGCCAATATACAGTGAGGAAAATAAGTATTTGAACACCCTGCTATTTTGAAAGTTCTCCCACTTGGAAATCATGGAGGGGTCTGAAATTGTCATCGTAGGTGCATGTCCACTGTGAGAGACATAATCTAAAAACAGAAATCACAATGTATGATTTTTTAACTATTTATTTGTTTGATACAGCTGCAAATAAGTATTTCGACACCTGTCTATCAGCTAGAATTCTGACCCTCAAAGACCTGTTAGTCTGCCTTTAAAATGTCCACCTCCACTCCATTTATTATCCTAAATTAGATGCACTTGTTTGAGGTCGTTAGCTGCATAAAGACACATGTCCACCCCATACAATCAGTAAGAATCCAACTACTAACATGGCCAAGACCAAAGAGCTGTCCAAAGACACTAGAGTCAAAATTGTACACCTCCACAAGGCTGGAAAGGGCTACGGGGAAATTGCCAAGCAGCTTGGTGAAAAAAGGTCCACTGTTGGAGCAATCATTAGAAAATGGAAGAAGCTAAACATGACTGTCAATCTCCCTCGGACTGGGGCTCCATGCAAGATCTCACCTCATGGGGTCTCAATGATCCTAAGAAAGGTGAGAAATCAGCCCAGGACTACACGGGAGGAGCTGGTCAATGACCTGAAAAGAGCTGGGACCACCGTTTCCAAGGTTACTGTTGGTAATACACTAAGACGTCACGGTTTGAAATCATGCATGGCACGGAAGGTTCCCCTGCTTAAACCAGCACATGTCAAGGCCCGTCTTAAGTTTGCCAATGACCATTTGGATGATCCAGAGGAGTCATGGGAGAAAGTCATGTGGTCAGATGAGACCAAAATAGAACTTTTTGGTCATAATTCCACTAACCGTGTTTGGAGGAAGAAGAATGATGAGTACCATCCCAAGAACACCATCCCTACTGTGAAGCATGGGGGTGGTAGCATCATGCTTTGGGGGTGTTTTTCTGCACATGGGACAGGGCGACTGCACTGTATTAAGGAGAGGATGACCGGGTCCATGTATTGCGAGATTTTGGGGAACAACCTCCTTCCCTCAGTTAGAGCATTGAAGATGGGTCGAGGCTGGGTCTTCCAACATGACAATGACCCGAAGCACACAGCCAGGATAACCAAGGAGTGGCTTTGTAAGAAGCATATCAAGGTTCTGGCGTGGCCTAGCCAGTCTCCAGACCTAAACCCAATAGAGAATCTTTGGAGGGAGCTCAAACTCCGTGTTTCTCAGCGACAGCCCAGAAACCTGACTGATCTAGAGAAGATCTGTGTGGAGGAGTGGGCCAAACTCCCTCCTGCAGTGTGTGCAAACCTGGTGAAAAACTACAGGAAACGTTTGACCTCTGTAATTGAAAACAAAGGCTACTGTACCAAATATTAACATTTATTTTCTCAGGTGTTCAAATACTTATTTGCAGCTGTATCATACAAATAAATAGTTAAAAAATAATACATTGTGATTTCTGGATTTTTGTTTTTAGATTATGTCTCTCACAGTGGACATGCACCTACGATGACAATTTCAGACCCCTCCATGATTTCCAAGTGGGAGAACCTGCAAAATAGCAGGGTGTTCAAATACTTATTTTCCTCACTGTAACAGAAGAAGAAGAACACGCATCCCGACCATCTTAACCATAGATATACATAATAAAGGCCTTTATTATGTATATCTATGATCCTAACCATGTGAACGCTGTGAACGCTGGTAGTCGGAAAAAACAACGTAATCACGGGGGCGGTCACTGTCATTCCGAGGTGGCACGAACGCGCCGTTATTAGGTTACAAATCTTTTCTACCAATAAGAATGGTAAAGCTGTCATTTGTCCCACCCTAACTGGTGCAATACAGCTAAGAAGAGACTCAGGAAGATGTCAATCAATCAGTCGAAACACACCCACACAGTCCTGGGAAGAGGTCCAATCAGCCAGGTTAACTCACAACACCTGTGTGGGTGTTCAGGGCCTTTAAACTCTGGTGGATTTGTGAGGACTATGGTTAACTGCTCCTCAGATCTCTGCAGGGTAAATCCAGACAGCTAGCTAGACTATCTGTCCAATCTGAGTTTTCTGTTGCATGACTAAAACTACCTTTGAACGTAAACATGTTCCACCAAAACAAGTTCCTTCCCGAAACTATTTTGCAGAGGCACCGTTGCTCCGTCTGGCGCTAAACGCCATCCAAGACGATTGTGATTGGTTTAAAGAAATGCCAATAAACCAGAGCATGTTTTTCTCCCATCCAGGAATGCTGTGTGGACTAGTCAGGTCTGGCAATGCAAGAATACTATACCGCTAGTTTTGCATGCATCTGGTAATTTTATATTTATGTTACTGCTGACCAGTTATATTGATTTCCACTCAGCCACTTCTCTATGTTCATTTCAATACACAATAAAAAACAACCAACAGAATCAATCAAAATTCTGTTGAGATAGGTAGAGTTATGTCTTTATTAAATTATGTTGAAGTTATTTTATTGTTGTAGCAGTTATAAACAATGAGTCATATGAAAACCTTTATCCCCAGTGTCAGTTTGGTCAATCCTGTGGAGAGGTTTCCTCAGAGTCTGAGACGAGGCAGTTTCATCATCATGTTTTACATGCCCAATAATGCACACTTTTTCACAATGATTCATACAATAATCATCTGCAGTTAAATACCACTATAGTGCCATACATTAAATGAAAGTGCCCAAAGCGGGAAAAGTTCTCTAGTGTTGCTTTAAAAAAAATAAAAAGATGGCGAGGGCTAAATTGCTCGAGGCTTACAAAGGGCAGTCCACAAATCAATGGGTGACTACTGCTACGTCCACTATTTTTACAGTCTATGGCATGGCCCAGTTAAGCTCCCTTAAGCAATTTTTGTATTTTTATTTTTAAATAAAGAAATATGTCAAAGTTAATGACCAGACATTCTGTTCCCAATCCGATCCCTGGCTGCGTGCTCATGTAGCGTGTGTAGACAGGGATAGGGAAATGCACTTCTCTCTGGATATTATTTTATTTCATTGATGACTTTGTGATAATCCGTAACATTGTTACCTATGCAGAGCAGGATGCATGTATGTCGTCGGCCTACAAGTTTTTTTGGTTTGCAATAGAAATATAATCACTAGGATTGTGATGATAGCTAGTTAATTTTCCATGTTAACAGGCATAGGCTGAATACATTGCACTTCTCGTGGCTGCACTTTGGTTAATATTAATTCAATTTCTTAATTCTTAATCCAGAACATAATAAACGTGAACATGCACAGTTGTGTGATTATGTATATGGAATAAATGCACTTCTTGTTGTCACCTTTTGGATGTATTGTGTTATTAAATTGTGGATGCAATTGTGCTGAAATCTTTCACCTTTACTACTAATCATGAAAAAAAATTGGTCCAACAATTGGTGAGCATGGAGAAAATAAATCCTGGAGCCAGGCCAGCTATGCCAGGTTGTAATTAAACAGAGGATCAAACTCTGATGATTAGATTCAGACTCACCCTAATTAGTGACTTGACTCAGCTCTAAGCAGCATGACTGTGTTCATCTGTTGTTAACTAGGCTTACTCAAGTGTAGTTCATTAAGGATGCCTACTTTCTGCATAATGAAAGGCAGCTAAGTCTCACTGCTGAGTGGGGAGTGTATTTGTACACCACTTTCCAATGTGGATACTATAATTACCTTCAGAAAAGCCCAGAATAGAAAAGAATAAACTTATTTAAAAAGTGAAGAATGGGGGAGGAGGAAACAGAAGATGGAGGGAGGGAGACGTGGGGTGAAAAAGGAGGCAAAGACGTCAGAGAAAGAGAAAAAAAAAATGAGCAAGAAAATGGGTGATTGTCTCTGCTCTTGTTACAGTTGCCACTAGAACTACTGCAATGCACTTCTCAACCATTATGTCAAATATAAATCCACATTTGAGAAAGTTTGACAGCAACTTTTGCTACCTGTACTCTTCCATGTGGAGAAAGCAACGGCAGCAGGAAAAAGTTCACTGCTGAGCTAAAAGCACCTTATAGAAACTTTACAAAAGTCTTTAACTGCAGCACTAAAGATGGACTGCACAAAGATGGTTCATGTTGACATGGGTTGTCTAACACGAGACATTAGCCCTGTGGTTACAAACCTGGGAGTCAAGCTGGACGGTTGTTTAAAACTTGATGCGCAGATTGGTGCAGTGGTGAAGACCAGCTTCTTCCAGCTGAGGCAACGAGCCAAAGTCAAACCGGTTATATCACGACATGATTTTTAAATTTTAATCCATGCTTTTATCACCACTCGTTTAGATTATTGCAATGCACTTTACACCGGTATTAGCAAATCAAATATGGCACGATTACAGCTAGTTCAAAATGCAGCTGCTCGTCTTTTAACTGGAACTCGAAAATTTGACCATATTACTCCCATCCTCCAATCCCTCCACTGGCTCCCTGTGCACTTTCGCACTGATTTTAAAATTCTTTTATTTGTTTTTAAATGTCTGCATGGCCTGGCCCCCCAGTACCTGTCTAATTTGCTCGTGCCCTACATCCCCTCGGCTGACCAGCCACTACTGGTCGTCCCCAAGACCAAACGTAAATCCAGAGATGGCAGCTCCGAGACTGGAATGAGCTGCCTTTTCACATCAGACTGACTGAGTCCCTTCCTGTTTTTAAATCTCATCTTAAAACTCATTTATTTTCTTTGGCTTTTAACTCAGTTTGAGGGTTGACTTTGAGTTTTGTATTATTGCTGTTATGGTTTTGGTATTTTGTCTTGTATTTTGTTCCATTTCTGTTGCCTGGTTTTGTTTATTTCGGTTGCCTGTATTATTATTTCTGCATGTTCCCTGTGTTTGTATATTTATTCTGTATATTTCTGTTTAGTTATCTCCTTGTCTATTGTGTTTACCCTGTCTTGACTGTGTTCTGTGTATTGTGCATTTTTTGGTTAATTCTTGTCTTGTGTTCTCTGTTGTGTTGTGTCAAGTTTCTGTGTTTAGGTTATGTCATGTTTCCTGTCTGTTTTTCCCGGTTTCCTGTTTTATTTTGATAGTCTGTTTTATGTCTTGTCGTGTCTAGTTTTACTCTGTTTTCCCGCCTTTGTTGATTGTCCTGCCCCGCCCCGATGTGTTTCACCTGCTGTATCACCTGTCCTTCATTTACTCATTACCTCATGTATATAACCTCTGTCATTCCTTTGTCTCTTGTTGGATCATTTTGCCTTCGTTCGTGTCCGTGCCCTGTCTACGTTAGTTAGCGTTCCCCGTTCTCCTAGTTTGGTTTTTTTGTCAGTCTGTGTTTCTTTTTGGCAGTTTTTCCTCCGTGTTCCCCCCCCCCCCCCCCCCCCCCCCGAGTGTTTACAGTCCTTGTACTTCTGTTTTTTGTTCATTAAATCCTCAAGCTCTAACCTGTTGCCTGCCTGTGAGTTTTGCTCTGCATTTCGGTCCACCTTTCCCTGCCTCCCTGCAACTATTGCATTTCTTTTACTGTTTTGTTATTGCGTGTTGTGCCTCTGTATGTTATTTATGTATAGACTGTGTTCAGCACTTTGGTCAACAGTGTTGTTTTTAGGGTGCTTTATAAATAAAGTTGGATTAGATAGGATGATGTTGAAAAGTAATACTGCACATGATATTGAAAGTATTGATACATAAGCGGTGTTGATTCATGCATGTTGCACCGTTTTAGTTTTTTGAAGAGTTGTGTGCTTTTTTTCTGACTAAATGTAATGAGGTCATACTGTGGAAGGTAGTTGTATATTTAGAAGTGGTATACTGTATTGTTGAAAGTATAGCTTAGTATTGAAGAGGTAAATGGAAGGTGTGTGTGTGTGTGTGTGTGTGTGTGTGTGTGTGTGTGTGTGTGTGTGTGTGTGTGTGTGTGTGTGTGTGTGTGTGTGTGTGTGTGTGTGTGTGTGTGTGTGTGTGTGTGTGTGTGTGTGTGTGTGTGTGTGTGTAAAATGGAAGACTTAAAGTTCACCCAGTATGACATTGTTGTGCCAGTGCACTTCTGATAAAATATATATTAGGGCTGTCAAATGATTAATTTTTTTTAATCGCTGAATTTCTATAGTTAATCGCATATTTTATCACATGATTAAAATTCTATTATTTTGCATTTCAGAACAGTTTTTAAGTACATATTAACAATCGAAAGCAATTCTTACCAGCGTATCTTGATTGGGAATCAAATGAATGCAAAGAAAGTTACTTTATGAACTTGAATTTAAGATTTGTAATTATTTATTTACTGTAAACAAAAGAAAAATGTGTGAATCTGTCATTATTGAACAATTCCTCCAAGTACCTAACTAAAAAACTAAAAATCCCTATCCTTACCAGAGTCAATCTAGTGTTTAGTAAGTCCTAAATAATGTTGATTACTCAATGACGTCCAGTGATCCCCGGTTAATGAGACAGCGTTTGTAGCACTTTGCAGCTGTTCCAGTTGGGCTGCTTCCTCCGTGTCGTACAGGCTGTGTATCCGTGAAAACTACTGTCCCCCTCGATGTCTGCAGTTAGTTGCCACCTGTTTCGCAAGAGCTGTAGTAATTTTTGGGGATTTGGTTTTATCCACAGGACAACAGCGTTTTGTTTCCCGTAGCCTTCCTAATCACAACCGTCCCGTTATTGTGGCACGTCCCCAGCGGCCGTCTCCCGGCGTGTGAGGCGTCCTTTCCCTGTAATGTTTTTCCTAAACCCAACCTCCGCCATCCCGTTATTGTTGCGCGTCCCCCGCGGCCGTCTCCCGGCGTGTGAGGCGTCCTTTTCGGCCATCTCCCAGCGTGTGAGGCATCCTTTCCCCGTAGTCCGGACCGCCTCCCGGCATATGTGGCGTCCTTTTCGGCCGTCTCCCGCCATGTGAGGCGTCCATTCCCCGTAGGGTATTTCGTGCTGGCCACCACGAAAAAAATTTGAAAAACGTCCCCGTGATCAATAGGTTAATAGATTAAAAATAACGTGACATTTACACGAACTGCCGTGAGACCGGGTTGGTGGGTAGCATCACGTTAACTGTACTACTATGCTTAGCTCCGTAGGTGGTAGCTCAAGCTTGACGTGCTTCGGTGATATTTCGGCTTTACACGATGTGCATATGGCTTGCGACTTGTCTACGAGCCGTCTGGGAGTTTATTTTCGGAAAATAAAAAGCTCCATTCAGGATGTGTTACGAGGAAGTGGAAGCTTGATGATAAGTAACGGTGCGGCAAAGTGTCGTGCCTGTTAGGCACGACACAAAGCCGAGTGAAGTGTAAAATAAATTAATAAATGCCGGCATGCGATTTAAAAAAAAAAAAAAAAAAAAAAAAAAAAAAAATGTATCGCGTCGGCCCTTAATCGCATTGCGATTAACGCGTTAACGCTGACAGCCCTAATAGAGTATGTATGTATGTATTACATACATACATAAATACATACATAGTGTAGTTTGCTTGTATATGTTTCTAACATAAAATTTAACATGACATTGATTATTGGTTTTAGTCCATGTCTCTACATCAACTTCTGAAAACTCCTTTCAGTCCAGCAATGTTTAGCATTATGTCACCTGCACTGAATTGGGAAAGCCCATTCATTCAGAGCTGCGAGAAGAACACTATGTATGTGTAAATGCTGTTTGACCCTTTAGCTCAGGCTGCACTGAGCAAGCAGGGACTGACAAAGGGTACGAATTAGGGGTGCACGATATTGAAAAAAATAATGAATATTGCGATATCGATATTAATTTAGATATTTTTAAAACATGTAAAATTACCAAAGTTATGGGAAAACGCATCAAAATAGATTTATAACAAATAAAACAAGTTTTCTTACAACACAAGGTTTATTTCAACTGACAGTCATATTGGACTGGTACAACATGTGTCTACAGAACAGGGCATGTTCTTCTGGTTGGACAGTATAAAATAAATAAAGAGCATGTCCAAAGTATTTCCAAGCTACCGAGGAGGAGGCATTACCCTACCGTCACATTAGCTACAAGAGACAGGCTACCATTCATTTTCAATGGGAGTGGCCGTTTGGCCACGAGCGACTGCCAATCAGAGTGAAGGCAGTGTGAGGGCAGCGTGACGTATGTCAGTGGCAGAGTTGAAGAAAATAATTCAAGATGGCGGAAAACGCTTCAGGACATCGTATTTATGTATATATCTGATATGTTTGGCATTTAATCTCATATATTGTGTTACTTTTACCGAGAAATAAATACTTTTAAATCCAAAAACATCGCTCTTGTGACTTAACAATACCTCTGAAGTAACTTTTAAGACGTGGTTTAAGGTAGCACAGGAGAATTTCTGTTTAATGTTGCCAAGCAACCAGGGGTAGGCTAGGCACGCCCAGGAGCGCCCACAAGCGAGCGCATGTCGCTCTCTTTTGTAGCTAATCTGACTGTAGGATTACTTTTGGCCTCTAAAGTTTCCTTTCAATCTCTGTTATTTCGTCGTCTCGCAGAGCAACACTCATTTTCTTACTTTTGTGTTATTTTTGATCCACTCTTCACTCTCTCTTTAGCTCCTTTCTTTTCTTTCGCTTCGTTTTATGGTTCTGCGGAGGCTCCACGCAGCTGATGTTTATACGTGCTCTGGACTGGGGCCTGTTGCACAAAAGTAGAATGAAGAAATCCAGGATAACTGAAAAAGCGCAGCTTGACTTAGTGTGGTCCGCTCATCGCGGCTTAATCGGTTGCACGTTTGCCGAGCCAGGATGAGAAGACGAAGCTATGTCAAGCCAGGTGTAGATAGCTGGGATAAGTGCACGTTCACGGCTTTCTTAAATAGACCACGGTATCGATCGCAGATTTACTGATGCAGAAATGAAGAAGACGCGTGCGGCATATCTTTAACCTGCTGAGCAGCAGCGGTTAATGGAAAATTACGAGGAGGTGAAACATATAATATGTAAAAAGGGAAATACGGCTGTTATCAGACAGAGAAAAGAAGCCCAACAGACAATAGTGGACCGACTGAATGCATAAGGATTTAAAAGATCTACTTAGGGCCTACTAGTCACTCCACATTTTTACAAAGTTGTACACACTTTAATTGCTTTTAATATGCTTGTTGTATGTGTTGGTTTTATTGCTGTATCTGTTTTACCTACTTTGCCTTAAAAGTGAGCAGAGGGAATTCATGTTCCTCGGTCAATTTACTCTAAGGACTAGGCTTAATTTCAAACCCTTATTCATGTGAGAATATGTTTTAAAACCATATGCACAAATCTCTATAAGCTATGTCTAATTCTAAATATCTTTCTACAATTAATATTCATACAGAACAAACATGACTGGACAAAAACTAGAAAAATAAGTAAGTGACTTCAATACACTGTACACTGACTGTAAACAATATAGCCTATTATTATTCATGTTTTTTTTCTCACTCCCAAGCTCCAGGATGCGTGACAGCACCAAAATGAAAGATTAAGAAGCTTTGTGGCATTCCAACACATTCTCACTCCCATCTCGTAAAATACGGACGTTTGGTCAGGTGCCATTGTCGTCGTTATTGACGCTAAAAGTCTCCTTTAGAGTCCGCTGCACGGTGTGGGAGGATCCTCCTGCCTCCCCCCGCCTCTCCACGTTGCACGGGGCAAATTCACGGGGAGAGCAGCATTTCCTCCGCATTGTCCCACTTTATCTCCGGTGCCAGTGCAACCATTTCTTACCATCCAAACAACTGCAATATAGGATTTAAATCAAACGTGTGACAGCAGTAGGGACAAGTAGGCTAATGCATGTTAATAAAAAATACACATTCAGAAGACAACGGAATAACTGTTAAACACGTTTATTTTGGATCAGAGCAGCAGCTGTTTCAATACATAAAACTCCAGGATTAATTTTAGCCTGGCTGCTAGCCTGCTCTGGAGCAGGCTAGCAGCAAAGAATAAATCTCCATGGTTACTTGGCTGGGTTTAATTCAACCTGCTTTTGTGCAACCCAATCAAAGCTAAATTCATCCAGGATAACTTGAATATCCCGGCTTAATCCCTTATCCTGGTTTTGTGCAACAGGCCCGGGTGTGTGCGTCGAGACGGCGTGTGTATGTGTGTGGTAGAGCGAGGAAGAAGTGAGAGAGTGACGCCGATTTTCTTCGAGTGAGTAGCGACTCTAAAGTCTTAGTGAGAGAAACAAAGTGTCTCCCCTGTTCTTTCTGACCACTGTGAAATCTGGAGCAGGAAAAGTTAACCCTCTCCTTGATTTCATGTTGTTGATGGAGAAGGAGAACCAGGAAATGAGTCGGGGGAAATACAACGCTACCAAGTGATGTGTATTTTTCGAGATGTGCATCAAAGAGTATAGACGTAACAAGAGGTGAAACTCAGTAGAACATTGTGCTGCAGCTTGCAATGGAACTGCAGCTCCGCCATCTTGGACTAAATGTAACACAACGTTCTATTGTTGCTTCTGTACATGTCGGTAGGGATGCAACGCAAACAAAATATCGCGTAATTAACGCGAGACTTTCGGTATAATATCGCGCAACGTGATATCGCGATAACGATATTGAGTCGATATATCGTGCATCCCTAGTACGAGTGGTTTACCACAGCAGCAAGCCTGCGACATACATGTTACAGAGCATGATGATGCTGGAGTATTAACCAAGAGGATTATTCAGATTAGTCATTTGCCTTGCAAATTAAAACTGTATTTAAAGCAGAGTAACATGCCCTTCAAATAACTTCTGCTGCAAAGAAAACCCAGTTCTCCTCCCTGTTAAAATTGTTATAAGGTGGGAAGTGGAGCACATTAAGGGTCAGCGCTTCCACACTGAATATCACTATCACCCTGAATTATTGTCGGCTTGGCCATCTCTCTTAGATATGGCAGACTGTATCATAATCATTTCCTGGACAGTTTTGTGAGGGGATTCAGCATGATTAATTAATTAAAATCACTCTGTGTTTCTCCCGTAGGTTAAAGAATCAATAAGCCCTCGTGACAAACTGTGTGGTGTTGAAACTGTACAGGGAAGTGGCATGAAGATGTACAGTGATGCTGTATGCCAGCAGTGTGTTTGTGTGTGGGTGTCTATGCTGTTGTGGATGTTGAAAATGATGAAAAAACCTAGAATTCGTGGCTTTCTGGCTGATGACTCTTTGCGGAACTGACTAAATAGTAAATAAATGCCAACTTGTTCAAGCATGTGCCTTTTTTTTTTTTTTTTTTTTTTAAAGATTATTTTTTGGGTATTATTTTTTGGGTATTTTCAGCCTTTTTTACAGGACAGCTGAAGACATGAAAGGTGAGAGAGAGTGGGAATGACATGCAGCAAAGGGCCGCTGCGTCAAGAAGTAAACCTCTATATGTGGGCGCCCGCTCTACCAACTGAGCTATCTGGGCACCCACATGTGCCTTTTTACATGAGATGAATGATCAAATCAGTGCTTAAAGTTGGTCAGTAATCACAGTACAAAGTACTGGCACATGTTTCTCTATCCCCCTGCATACTGTTACTTATCACTCTGTTAAGTCCCTTCTTAATGAATGTAGGTACCCAAGGTGTAGTTACTGTAAGGGACTAAATGTCCACAAAAATGTGTAGTTGTTGTATAAAGTATAACATGTTGTCTAGAGCTTATATTTCTGCCAGCATCTCTTTTCCATGAAGTTATGTTTATATACTACTAATTTGCAATGGCAGATGTGTTTTAAAAGAAAAGTAACACCTCCTGAATTATGGTTTTTTTATCAACATACTACATACTAACCTTCCAGAAATTTGCGATGTCGCGATCGCAACAATTCACACAAATTCAACCAATCAATGAATTCAGTGCGACTCGCAATAATGACCAATAACCGGAGTTTCCCACGACTTCAACCAATCACAGAAGTCCCACGTGCCAGACTTTCCGTCAGTATGTGACTCTAGGAGCCAATGACCAAGCAGGAGTGAGAATGGGTTAACGTAACAAACGTACGTCGCCAAATTAATATCCTTGTTTCTGATATGAAGATGAGACGTGTGTGACTCGAACATCTCACATGTACCAACAAAACGTACAGCAAAAGACCGTGCAAAACATTTCAGACCGTCCTGCCAACCTGTATACATTTTAACATCAATGTACGCCGTAACGATTTTTCCGTCGCTGAAAGCTGCTGCTGTTTCCTGTCGGCTCTCTGCAGCGGGCGGGTTTGCTGCTCAGTTCCCCCCCGCGGAGATGAGACGTACAGGATGACCTTAATTGAGGACACCTATATGCTCGTTATTGTGAGTACAATAATAAGTTAAAGTCCGATAAATATTGTTACTTTATCAAACTGTATGAATGTGTCCCAGGCCAGGATAGGAAATTAACTAACAATGTAAAGATCAACAAGCCACTGACATATATGTTCAAATTTGATTCATTCAATAAATTATAATTTTTTGTCTTAAATCCACCAGCCATTTTCATATTATACCAACATTTGCAGAATCCTAAGCCTTTTTGGTAAGGTTACTAGGAAAACTCAGCCCAGAATAGTTTTATTCTCCCCAAAACAAGTTTCCTTTTATTTTTAGAAATATACCAACAAAAAAAAAAATCACAACTTTTTTTTGCAATTTTCACTGTCTCTTGCAACTTCATTGCAACAAAAATATAAAAAACATCGCAACTTTTATCAAACTTTTTTACAAACGTTGCCGCAAATTCAGGCATTTTGGGCCGCAACAATCTCAAAAAAAGGCCACGAAATCCTGGAGGGACTGAGTAATGGTTTGATTGTTTGGTCCGCACATAAGTTTGAATGAGCTATCACACTGCCCCAAATGAACTAGACTACCCTAGATAACACTTAAGTGTCCCTTAAAACAGACTAAGCAGCTCAGGTGTGAAAGCACCCTTGCATGGGTACATATTGAATCTAACTCAATGTTAAAGGATCAGGATCGGGGCCAAAAAACTTTCTTGGAACATTGTAACAACATTAACCACAACCCTGGGGAAACTTGTAGACATTCAAGACGCGGACAAAACATTAACACAACTTGTTGGGGAAACGTCACGAAAAATCAGAAACACTCTGATTCATTCTCTTCCCACTGACTCTAGTCTCCCAATCAGTCTGCGTCCCTCTTATTCTGCTTCATTTCAGCTTTGATGTGCAATAGGTGGATCCTGCCGTGACAACGTCATTATTATTACTATACATTATTGGGTTGTATATAGCATTTGTACCAGTGTCTTGTATCAATACAAATTTGAACATATTCCATGCAGCCATTGTTTCCTTCCAAACATATTAGGCAAATCTGTTTAGTAATAAACATATTTTAAGGACACGTTTGCTATAGCTCCTCCAAAATCTTGTCCACAATACCTGGCAAATAATTTGCAGACATGATTTACTATATTTTGTATTACAAAATACTATATTGTAAACTGCATTTATGTAGCATCTTTCTTCCTTACTGGACAAAGCACTTTACAATTTGCCATTCTTACTGCGATACAAGGCACTGGCCTGCCCATCAATAGTAACTTAGGACTCAGTGTCTTGCTCAAACAGCCTGTTCTCATGAACCATACATTCGAAGAGCTACAAAAAGTTAAGCACTGTAATTCGTATGATTTACAAGTTTTTTTTGCTGTGTGCACCACATTGACAGCAGCTGTATAAGAACGCAGCTGGCCGTGTAGGGAGGTGGAAGGGGAGGATGGGTTGGCGTTAAAACACAGGACTTTAAAGCCAGGGAGTGGAGTTCGCTTCCCGGGGAAAACAAAAGACTTTCACCCAAGAAATGCATGTTCCTTGAGAGTGTTTTAATCCAAACCACAATCTTTTTCTAAACTCAGTCGTTTTGGTGCCAAAACTCAACTTTCGTCGCCGATATGACCGGCAGCTTGCGGTGCTCTGTACCCGGCGCACAGTCACCTAGTCTTGGGTTACTGAACCAACAACTATTGCTGACCTGACGGAGCACCATGTGGAGCACCATGCTGGAGCACCATGACCAGTTGGAGGTCTCCCAGTTTTTGTGGGATATCATAAGTTTTAGTGTGCATAACTTTTTGTACGATATCATACGAACCCGTTCATGAGAATGCGTCGGCTCAAAGGACACTTGACATGCGGACAGGAAGGGCTGGGAATCAAACCGTCAACCTCTCTACCCTCCTGAGCCACAGACACCCCATGCCATGTAGGCTTCCGTTTCCGAGTGCTGGCACCTCTTTTATTCCAGTTGGAGCAAAGGAGCAGAGGCCTATAAAAGAACTTGCTGTAGAGATACACCTTGAATATTCCATGGACACTCTTGTAGTATTTGCCATGGAAAACAAATGAACACCTCATTAGTTAGGAAACGATTCAAAACAATGGAATTTTGGAAAATAAGATCCACAAAGTCTTCTTTTTTCCGGATAATTGTTTCAACACCCCACCCGTTTCTCCCTTGTTTGACATCAGTGACAGCTGCTTATCTGGCTAATGAAGCATAGCAAACATGCTGATGCAATTTTTACATAGGGTTCATGGTAACAAATCAGTATGCCAGTTAAGTTCAGTCTTCCACTGAACAAGATATCTTTCATTCATTATTGATGTTGTGTGAGAGGAGCTTTTCCCTGAAGGCACACTAGGATTCCCATAGCCAGACTCAGCATCAAAGGCTTCTCTATAATCTCGTCTTTTCTTTTCCCACCCCTCCACTCCCTGACTCTCCACATTACATGGTCCATCTTACTCATTTACTGCTTTCCCTCACCGAACATGTTTAATTATACTATCACTTGTAGTAGATAATACGATAGCGAGATGAACAGAGCAACGGCTGCTATTTGTGATATCCTTATTAAGAGCTACATTTCCATGTATAAACGCAATGATCGTGCATAGTTGGATGGTAATGTATAGCATACATTGTTTCATCTCTGCATTACCTTACTAATACAGTGCACATTAGCGCACTGTTGAACTGGTAAAAAAAAACAGCAAATATAGCTGGCAGGGTTAGGAGTTTGACTAGGGCTCTACAGTCTCAGGTATACTCTTGCGTTAAGGTGTTGCTGTAGCTACAACAGAGATGTCAGTTGTGTGCCAAATTATTTATAAGCTGTGTCTGATATCAGGGCATAGCTCCCTTTGAATGTGGTTGAAGTTCAATAGCATTGTAATGAGTCAGAATCTCAATCAAATCTTATTAAATTTTACTTTGCAAGGAACTTAATTATCACATTTTGTTGGCTGAGAGGGTAGAAACCCTAAAGGGTTAAGTGGAAATCCAAATGATGTTCCCAACATGTAGCTACAACCTGAATATTAGCTAGATAAGCTGCAATAGATATGAAATGGTTAACTTGAAAACTTTTGTCACTTGAAAACTTGTCACATGAAAACTTGTCACATGCTAACATTAATTAACTGAAAACGTGTTACTTGTGTTAAGTTAGCCTACTTAAAAACATACTTGCTAACGACTTGGAAAGTTGTCACTTGCTAACATTAATGAACTGAAAACTTGTCACTTGCTAATGTTAATTAACTTGAAAAGTTGTTTCTTGCTAACATTTATTTGCGATAGCTGACTTAATGTGCTGCTGGGGATTTTTGTCATTTCAAACAGTCAATGGTCCTTTCCAAACCTTTCCAAGCATGCTAACATTACGTAAGTCATCTGCACGTTGTTTTTTACTAATATAAAAGAATAAGGAGAAAAAGGTTCGATAAGAGATTTGTTTGGTGTCTGAGCTTCACATTCTTAAAGTACCTTCAAATGTATGCAACACGTGGCCTTCGTTTGCCAGTTTTAAGGACATCATAATTTTAACTGTATGTGATATCCACGATGTTCTACTTTCGGGATTGCTCCGGTGCCACCGGAAATTAAGCCAAATGTCCCTCTTTTTGGCCGGATGTCAGTCACCTTCCTCTCCCTTTGTGTTGACATTGTGTGTGGATTTCTGAGGACTATGGTTACCTGCTCCTCAGATCTCTGCAGGGTAAATCCAGACAGCTAGCTTGACTATCTGTCCTGGCTATGCGAGACTAATAATCCCATTACATGAAACAAGTCACCAGGGGTCTGAGTTCACTGAAAACCTAATTTTCCTTCAAAAACATACTTCACTGATCATGACCTTCCTATTACCTATTACTGAGAGTGTTAAACTCATCTTAGGTTGAAAAAATGTTACCTTTTTGCAGTGATAGAACAAGCCAAATTAGCCATCTAGCTTTTGTCACTTACATTTTGAACAATGCTTGTCATTCATGAGAAACACACATGGTTGCAAGTGTACTGTTGGACAGCCACTCTGTGACTAACATGGTTGTGCTAACACTGCCAGAGTTTTGGGTTCCATTTCCCAGAGCAAGGCAAAGACATCGCCAGGGTTTCCAGCCTGGTATGCGGGAAGCAGGGATCCAAATCATTCCACTGTACCACTGTAACTAACATACAGTCTATTTGTCAGTAGAAGCAATTGCAGCCAATCTCTTTCTGACATAATATTTGGCTTCCTGGCACATCTGCTCCTCCCCTTTATCTTGAGATGTGTGGTGGGGAACACTGAGCTTATGTATTATTTTTTTAAACAAATTAAAGTTTTGAATGAATCCCAGGATGCATCTTATGGTTACATCAGTGTTATGTGACCCAGTTAATGTAATAGTACAAATACACACCCTATGAAGTAAACCACGCCTCTTTATTATCATAAAATATTTTTTTCTAACTCTATCCCCCCTTGTTATTTTTGTTGCTATGAACGTGTATAGGGTCAAGTGCCACCAACTAAAAATTAAAATACTAATAAAAATATATATTCTGACAATAGTCACTTATATAATTACAATTTGGCATATCTAAACAAAATCAACAACTAGTCATACTCCTTAAGACCTTAGCTAATGTTAGCAAAAACATAATCTTTGCAAAAACAAAGAATAAAAAATTACAATTAGATAATTATGTAATAATGTTACAGGCCTACCCCTCACAGTCGTTCAAACTATATCACAGTATTGCTTTAAATTGCTATTATGGTGTATACATTTTATACTTATGTATCATTATTTATTGTATTGTGCATGAGATACGTGTGTGTGTGTGTGTGTATGTATGTATGTATATATATATATATATATATATATATATATATATATATATATATATATATATAGTATTAAATGTAATTTGTTTAATTTTTTATTTCATTCAAAACGTTCTGTTTTAGCCTGTCTCCAGTGCTGCTGCTGTAAGTTCACCCCATTTCATATCTTATCTGATCTCATTTGTAACACAACTTTATAAAAAAGGACTCAATAAAGGATTTTTTTCTGTTTTAGAATGTGTTCACATTGTAACATGTTGACACTGGGCCATTCATACATAACAGGACCACACAATTAGACATTATAGCAGGAAGTTAATATTGTACTTCAGTGGTGCAAATTCCTAAACAAATTAGTAGTTTAGGCTTGACACTTTATTCTTGTCCTTGGAAACAGTAGCTGGCAAAACAATCTCCCCTCAAGTTCCACTTACTCATTAACGATGCCATCACACTATCAAGTTTTCCCAGTTGTCAACTGATGTTTTCAGGACTTCTCACCAATATTGGCATACAAATTAAGCTAAAAACTTTAAGTAGTAGGTGGACCTTGGAGTGTCACCTTTTTAAATAATGAAATTAAATACTGTACAATAGAGCTGGGCAATATATCAATATTATATCCATCGTGATATGAGACTAGATATCGTCTTAGATTTTGGATATCGTAATATGGCATAAGTGTTGTCTTTTCCTGGTTTTAAAGGCTGCATTACAGTAAAGTGATGTCATTTTCTGAACTTACCAGACTGTTCTATTATCTGCCTTTACCCACTTAGTCATTATATCCACATTACTGATGATTATTTATCAAAAATCTCATTGTGTAAATATTTTGTGAAAGCACAAATAGTCAACACTACAATATTGTTGCGGTATCAAAATCGAGGTATTTGGTCAAAAATATTGTGATATTTGATTTTCTCCATATCGCCCAGCCCTATATGTACAACCAGCTTTCACACAATGGACCTGTGGCTTTTTAGGCCCCTGGCTGGAAATCTAGCCTTGAAACATATTATTGTAAGATATATTCATTAATTAGGACAATGCACATTAATCAACATTTCTGTAAATGTGCCAGTGTTAGCCAGACGGCTAATTTTTCCACCTTTTATACTGTGTATATATATTAGCAACAGTACTCAAAACAGAGCATCGGTGTAACCCCACACACATTAGAATTCAAAATGTATTCCTCAAACACAGTTGAGTCATTTGAAGCCTATGCTCTCTGACAGCGCAGGGAAGAACATTCCAGCACTGTAATAAGGTTGAATCTGGTTTTTTTTCAAAGAGGCAGGGACGAGTGAAAATGGGACGAGACAGAGAAGCAACATAGATGTCTTTGAAACTCGGCTGAGCGTCTGTGACTTCAGCGAGCTGCCCTTCAGAATGTCACACAGCGCCATGATAGATCTCGTCTTATCCCTGAGAGCATTTTGCCACCTACTGACTGCTACTGGTAATCACATGTCACATGCACCTTCCACACACAGTACATGCAAGGGGAGCAGCAGGGCAAGTTTGTCCATGATTAAAACGTTTGAAACATTTGAAAAATCCATCGACGACAAATGTTTTTTTATGTGTGGATACTGAGCTTTGCAAAAAGATATTAAAAAAATACAGGCATGTCTGAGTCATGTAAATGCAGAGAAAATTAAAATGTATGGAATAATTAACTAAAAGCTTTGACTTGGGCATGAGGCTCGACATGAAAGCGTTGAAAGGAACACTGGAATCGCTGATGGAATTAAGCACATTATTAATGTAGGCTTACTTCAGGCTATTGCATCTCTTAGGTTCATCCTTTGATATCTTCCAAAGTCATTAATATTGCATAAAGTGTAGCTGAAGTCTTAATCACCAGATCCACCAGTGTATAAAGCACTACTTATTTTTCTTTATCCCAAGCGAGGATTTCTCACAGAAATAAGTTGCAGACAATATCAAACCGGGCGATCATTTAAACCCAAACTGCCATTGACTTTGAAATCTCTCCCGCCCCCATTGACAGCACGTCATTCTGTCATGACTTGCTTTCCCTCCCCCCCTCCTGATGGCATTTTTATCTATAAGACAATGCTGCGGTGTGCATACAAGTGGGTTAATTAAAAGATTCATAAGTCAATCAGAGAACATTACCATACCAGAGAGCGCTTTTCAATGCACAGGGTTCAGTGCGAGAAAAACATCAAAGGGGTTTAAACTGCAGGCATGAAAGGCATGGGAAATGAGCTTTGAAAAGGAGAGGCATCGCACTGCCAAAAAGCCTGCAGGATGGAGAGGAGCCTCTCGCTGACTCTCAGGTACTCAGTGTCTCCGATGAAGCCCTTCTACACCCACCAGCAGCTGCCACAGAACAGGAGCTCAAACAATCATGTCTTGTTGGTTTTTTTAGCCATCCACTGTTTGTGGATCAAATTACATTATTGGTTCCAATCCTGATATGCATTTCTATTAAGTCAGTATTTCCTGTGCTGCTGGATATTATCTCCAGCACCACTGTACTGTATCGGCATGGAAACTAATTTTGAATTTCTTGAACATCAATCATTTTCTCTTCAACATTAAAACAAATGAAGACCTCAATATGCAATGTATGAAGGCTGAGGTGAAATTTTATATGAAATGTGCATGTTGGATGCAGTTTGCAACACAGGCGTAATTTACAGGCAAAACTGGCCAGTGCAACCCCCCCCCCCCCCAAAAAAAAGGGACAAATTGTTGCAGAAAAATTCCCCAGAATGCAGGAAATGAAGTGTTTCATATGCTCAAAATTTCAATTTTGCTCAAAAGTGTTGACCCCAAAGTTACCCCTTTGCTTTGCACCTTTACTGTATGCCGAGTGCAAGAGCAACAAATTGCATCACCTTTGCACGTTTGAGGACTATTGCCTGAATTCTACACTGGTCAGTTGTTGGTTGCAACAGGTAAATGCCATTTCATATTCCTCATCATCATCATCATCATCGAAACTGTCCCTGCCAACGCACCACATGCATGCATTCATTCATGATGGCCAAAACATAGGTGTAACAACCCCCCCAATAATCAAAACTGGCCAGTACAACCATCCTAAAAACCTATTATCATTTCCTTTACAAACTGTAAATACATTTGAAACATAACTTGATGCAGAAAGGACACAAATTGGTGCAGACAAATTCACCAGAATACAGCAAATGAAGCGTTTGATATGCTCAAAATAGAAATTGTGTTCAAAAGTGGATCTCAACCCTCCTTCCATGTTGAACCCAAAGTTACGCCCTTGTGCCAAAAGCAGCATCAGCACATACAAATAAAAAAAAAATAGTAGGCATGCTGGGAATGAATATGGCTGGGTGTTTGTGGCTCCACGGTCCAATGCTCTGCCACTTCCACGCGCACCCAAACAAACCCGTCGTCAGGTGCGTGGATGGGTGGATGAAAGCAGCCACGCGCCATTCCCTGACCCCCTTCACCCAACCGAGACGGAGCCTCCCCACGCGCGCATGACAGCTCCGATGAGCCGCAGCAGATGTCCATGTCACATAACTTTTCTCATGTGTTTTAAAATTCAACACATATCAAATGTATTTTAATTCGCCACAAAGTCACAGAGACAGTTGCCTGCCGCGGATTAGGATTTGATTCATCCAGACATGACAGCGTGCAAGGAGAACAACTTACCCGCATCCCGCAGCTGGTCCTGGCATCTTTTTTTTCCGAAGTTTTATCCGTATGCCGCTCCGCGCCCCTCGGCAGCTTAACCTTTGCCTGAATGCAGCCGAGCGGAGGGAAGAGCCGCCGTTATTTCCTTCTTGGGGGAGGTGGGGTGAAGTCCTTTTTGGCACAGGGTACCCGACCCGTCGGCGCGCAGCCGCTGCTCGCGCACACACACACACACACACACACACACACACACACACACACACACACACACACACACACACACACACACACACACACACACACACACACACACACACACACACACACACACACACACACACACACACGGAGGGAGTGCTTTATTTTTTTTTTTCTAACGGGCGCGCTGCCGCAACATGGCAACACGGGGTCTAATCCAGCGTGATGGGAGCGCTCGTTAGACTGACACTATTAAACCACATGACACGAGCATTTAGGTGGCGCTTATACCCGCACAACACAGTTCATCAGTTCATCTTCACTGATGACTGAATCCCTTCTGTCTGGCGGGGAGAACTGCACGCTGTCTTCCGTTTGAACTATGGGGGTTAATGGGAGCATCACCTTTTGGAAAATCCAGTGGTGGAATGCAACTAAGTCCATGTACTCAAATACTTTACTTAAGTACACAATTGACGTACTAGTACTTTAGTTTATTGCTTTACACATATACAAATAGTACAGATTTATATACACATAATCAGTAAAAAATGTGATGGAGGGATGCAAAAAAAAAAAATCTCAGAAGGGCTTATTCTGGGCACTCTCCAATGCATGCAATTAAAATAGAAATAAACTAAAATACTGAAAAAAGAGAAGAAAAAGGGGAAAAAAAGCCCAAACTATACTTTCTCCTTTCTTTTCATGCCACTTTCTACTTCTATTCCGCTACATTTCAGAGAGAAATATTGTACTTTTTACTCCACTACATTCATCTGACAGCTTACAGTTACTATTTCATTTACAAGTTAAGATTTTTGCACACAAAACATGATGTTTTATTCTAAATGAAACTAGCCAACTATATACCGGCCTACAAGTTGCTGAGATGATTAGACCATTAAACACACAACTGTTTGGATCCTTTACACCTTCTACAATGGGAGGATTATTCTTTACTTTTAATACTTTAACTACATTTTCCTGATTATACTTACACACTTTTACTGAAGTAACATTTTCAGTGCTGGACTTTTACTTGTAAAAGTAAGTCTTGTAAACAAATGATCACTAACACAGCCTGTTTGTTGAAGAAGTCACTCAATGGGTTTAAAATAAACTCTGTATTGTCCTGTATATATCAAGTACAATGCAGATTTTGGTAATAAACTCCCAGTATGGATGATCAGTATCGTGTGGATTTTTCAGAGGGTTTTAAGTTCATGTAAAAGTTCTGCCTGTGTTTAAGTTTCTGCTCACATGTCCCTTTTAAAACGACTGAAGCCCTGCACTAATTCTATTTGTAAGGAATGGGAATGCAAACAATTGAAATGATAACAAACTATGAGTCATGAGTTATTCACACAATTTCCTTCATTTTTTTTTATTCCTATGATGAAGGTGTGGTTGTCACTGAGGAAGTAGTCTATATCCACGACGTTCCACTTCCGGGATTGCGCCAGTGTCGCAGGAAATTCCGCCGAATGCGTGTCTTTTCGCCGGTGTCCGTCCCCTTCCTCTTTCTTTGTGCTGGTATTCTAAACTCTGGTGGATTTATGAGGACTATGGTTAACTGCTCCTCAGATCATAGGCGCCGATTTATGTTTTCCACCGTGGGTGCTCACGGGCGCACGCCCTTTAAAAAAAAAAAAGTAGTCAAAAAATGTTTGCATTTCAGAACCTTAGGAAATGGACAGCGACCGACACGAACACACATGCCTATTGACTCGATAATATCTTTCACCTCAGGACAACGCTACTTCTCACAAATACAGATAGGATTGGAGATGAACACGTAACCGCGATCAGTTTCGTGGGAAATTAAGAATCAATTCCACCTGTCTAGTAGCCTAGGCACACTGTGACAGATGCTCCACTTAGCACCAACTGCAATGTTTAATTTTAAATGAATGTAGCCTACTGGCAGTCTGGCACTGGGTGTATCGGCGCCTATGCCTCAGATCTCTGCAGGGTAAATCCAGACAGCTAGCTAGACTATCTGTCCAATCTGAGTTTCCTGTTGCACGACTAAAACTACTTATGAACGTACACATGTTCCACCAAAACAAGTTCCTTCCTGAGGCTATTTTGCAGCGGCTCCGTGCAGAGTTTAGCGCCACCCAAGGTTTAAAGAAATACCAATAAACCAGAAAACATTTTTCTCCCATCCCAGAATGCTGTGGACTAACCAGTCTGGCAAAACAAGACTACTGAGGAAGTAGAGAATGGCTTTTTACTTCCTACAGTGGAATTTATTGTGAGGTGTTGGTAACGTCGTGTTTCTCATCTCTTCTGAGGCCCAAATCCAAAACCGGGGACCAGCACCCGGGCTCACAGTAACCTTTTTTCTGTTAAATTTAACTGTAAACACTGCCAAACTTAACTGTCATGTGACCAGCCGGCAGTCATCTAATTTTGCACCATATCATACGAACCCGTTGCGTTTTTGGTTTGAAATTGCCACATTTCCTATCCATCAATAGTAACTGAACTCACATGCCACAATAGCCTCATAAATCACCTACAAACTCACTATTAAGCAAGCAAATATGCCTCTGACTGTTGTCTTCAGCATAAACTCAACATTAAGGCTGCATTCACACCAAATCAGGCGTTGCTGCGAAAAACACCAGTCCTCCCATTCATTTGAAAGCGGGTAATGTGTTTAAGCTTCAGCGGTGGGGACCGCAGAGGATGCCAGAAAAAGCTGCCCTGCTGCGAAAAAGTTGAACCAGAATCAACTTTCGAAGGGAACACAACCAGACTTCACTCTGCGGTGACTAATCTTGTAACCTACCAGCAATCAGATAAAACCAAACTGGAGTGTAACGTCCTGTTTCACCAGCGGTGTAGTCTACATGATACACAGGTATACCCACTAGGAAAAGTCAAAGATTTCCGTATACCCACTTACAAAAGTGCGAGGATACGTAGCGACAATTGTTTTGTGACAGAACTTTCCCACTTTTGTTCATAAATTCACCCTGTCTGTGTTGCGAGTCACTTAGGAACAACAACACATTTGGTTGGCGGTCGTTCTCTGCGCAAATTTGAAATTAACTGACTATCCATAGACTACAGGAGATATAAAACTAAAGCGAAAATAAACTACACTCTCAATGTTTTTGTAAGTCTGCTCCTGAAGTTACTGCCGCTTCGTGTGACAGTGCAGCAGACGTTAACGTTACAGGAACTACAGAAAATGAGCCAGATGAGGCTGTTGCTATACGCAGTAACATATGAAGCTGGGAGGAAAAAATCATTGTATACTTACTACAAAAATGTAGACTACACCAATGTGTTGTACGTGTAGTCACTCAATTTGGCTCTGTGCACCTGTGGTCATTTATTGAAAGTAAACGTGTGTTTAATCTGTCGATGCCGACAGACAATCACTTGTAGGACCCGGCATACTAGCAGCATGGCTAACTGTTAGCATCATGGAGAATACAATGTAGACACATATGGGTCATTTAAGCGATACAACCCTGTGCTGATTTGGTGTGAATGCAGCCTAAGTCACATTGCAGTTGGATGAATTGACCTTTTTATCACTAAGACACCAGGGAACAACACTAGCTTAAAGGATAAGGCTGGTGTTGTTCTATATTTCGTCATCGTCATATTTAGTATACGCTGACCTAGTTACTGGAACATCACAGAGATTGCAAAGAGCTTCATTTTCCCACCAACAATTGCACTTACTTGATGCCTGAAGAATATGTACAAGACAACAATAACCAAAAAAAATTATATTACAATGAGAAAACAGAAAGAAAATAGTAATTCTGCCTTCTTCTTTCACCCATACATTTTGCCACATTCAACATGGATCGGCAAGATTAGCTGCCACTCTGGTAAAATTAAATAATTAGCTGTAACTTAGTGTCCTATGTGTGATCCGTCTGTACCTTCAGCAGTGTCCAGACCCTTTTTTAACAAATGTAAATGAGAGGTGAGCCAGACAAACTAAAGAACTCACATAGTGTGTTTGTGTCGTCATCTGCAACCACTGTCTGCCTGCTCAGACCACGGGGCTGTTTCACAAAAGCAGAATTTATAAATCCAGGATAACCGATAAAGTGAGACTTTACCTAGTCTAATCATTACAGTTGTATATTTTGGATTAAAAGTGAGCAGAATGGTTTCAGTTAAGAGAAGTGGTTCGTAAATGTATATTTTTGGACCATCATTCATTCCGTTCGCTATTGTCTGCCATGCAATTTCTTTCCGTTTTATCATAGCGAGTTTGCTTCTTCACATATATGCTTTGCTTCCTTGTATATATGGACATAGAAAAGAGAGACACTGAAGAAATTGGACTCTAAAATCTAGAAACTATGAAGATAATTAAGTGATAAACTCAATGCACACTGTAAACATGACTGTAACAGAGTATTCATCAGTTATTTTTCCCCCAGCAAAATGTAACGTAAAAAACCATTGAGGTGTCCTCTCCCTGTTGTTACATGAATGAACGGTAGCCTGCACTACACTATATAGTTACTGGTCCAGTGAACTAAGACTATAATTTAGGAGGATTGGACAACAAGGATATGCTTTTATAATTGTACAATTCTCCCAAATTATAGTCCCAGTTTACTGGACAGAACACACATTGTGTGCTAGAAATGGCAAATGAAATGCATATAGAAGAGTAATCCTTTATTGTTGAAGAATCGAAAAAGAAATAAATCATCTTAAAAGATGTATTTGTCTCTGACCAGTCAGCCATTGTTAGAACCATTATATAAACACGTGTATAGGACTGTACATACTGCCCTTCATCACTGACTTCATTTAAAACACATTTGCAACTTTATCAGCCTTTTCTAATTATCTCAACAACTGCCGTAGCCTAATATATTCACCAAACTTCTAACAACAATATAAACAGCGGTCTTCACACAGCAATATAACGGCACCAATGACTGTCACATGAATATTGTTTTAAATAATCGCCACATTGTAAAATAACAGTATTTAACTGAACAGCAATAGGCCTTTTTTAATGCAGACTGATAACAATAAGGTAAAACCACTGCTGAGCCAACAGAAAAGGCTCCAGGATTAATAAATCCTGGCTGTTAGCCTGAGGCCTGTACTACGAATCGAGATCAACATGCCCTGGATTAATTTCAGTTACCCGGCTTCATCTAACCTAATAACTAATAACGGTCCTGCATAAGCTGTGTCACGACGGTGGTTAACAACTAGTTCAATCAACCCAGGGGTTTCTCAATCCAGCGACGCACACGTTCAAATAAAAGAGGCGGTGTTTGCACAGCATGACCAATCGCAACCAGAGCTGCATATTTTACATAAGAAGAGCAAACTATAATTCTACATAAATATGAAGAGCACAGACACTGTTTTACAGGCAAAACACAATACAGTCGCTGCTTCCTAAAACAGGAAGAAAAGCTGGCAAAAAAAATAGCCAATGCTGTAAATGTGTAAATCACAACGCTTATCAATATCACTTCCCCATCAGTCAGCCACAATATCTGACCATAATTACACTTGTGCTTTCCATGAACTGTCGTTGCTTTAGCCTGTTATTTCAGTTGCAACCCTGGCAGTGTTAAGCGATCGTGAGAGCAAATAGAAAATGTAAAAACATAATTCAAACCGATGTGCCGGTCATGACCGAAAGAACAAGATCCAGGGTACAAGCAGCCAAAATGGGTTTCCTCAGGAGGGTGACTGGCATCTCCCTTAGAGATAGGGCGAGAAGCTCAGTCATCCGTGAGGAGCTCGGAGTAGAGCCGCTGCTCCTCTGCGTCGAAAGGAGCCAGTTGAGGTGGTTCGGGCATCTGGTAAGGATGCCACCTGGGCGCCTCCCTAGGGAGGTGTTCCAGGCATGTCCAGCTGGGAGGAGGCCTCGGGGAAGACCCAGGACTAGGTGGAGGGATTATATCTCCAACCTGGCCTGGGAACGCCTCGGGATCCCCCAGTCAGAGCTGGTTAATGTGGCTCGGGAAAGGGAAGTTTGAGGTCCCCTGCTGGAGCTGCTGCCCCCGCGACCTGACCCCGGATAAGTGGACGAAGATGGATGGACAAACCGGTGTGCGCATTGCAACGTATGACTCAAGAAGCTGACAAATAGCCCATACGTAATTCCCTCTGCTGAAAATCTTTCATTACAATACCACAATACAACCTCTCTCTGTCTCTCTCTCTCTCTCTCTCTCTCTCTCTCTCTCTCTCTCTCTCTCTCTCCGCGCACCAAGCTCTTCAAAGAACGGTGATGCCGTTATCAATCGAGTATTGATTGGTCAGTAGCCGGTGCTTTTACACCGGTTGATCTCTAATCTCCAACATAACCTGCTCCCGAGCAGTACTCAAGTACACAGGGGGAATCCCAGCGTGTATGACGAGACTGGATGGTGTGAACTGGAAGCACAACAGGAACAGCGGGGAAGGCAGCAGGTCTAGAGCGGAATCTAGATGGAGAACACAAGGTAAGTAGGAGCACTAAGTATAAGAATACTTCAGGACTGACAGGAAACACTGAGCCAAGTTACCACATGGATTGTTGTAACGAACTGGCGCTGATGAGTTGATCAGGCCGGGTATATGTACTGCTGGGTTGAATCAAAGAATTTCTAATAAGGGAAGAAGTTCCACTCTTGTTACTTCCGGCTTCTGAACTGGTTGCAGTTCAACCACAGTTCCATATAGGGGGCGCTCACAGGCCAGTGCAGGATGAATGGGAATCTATGGAGTTATACCCCTCAAAATCCACTTTTCTCAGGATATAATTTTTTGTCTAGTAATTTGAATGTTCCATTCGAAAGGGGAGGCTAAGAAAATACACACTGCTGGGTGTTAGATTTTTTTAAAGTGGCTTTTTTGTTCTAAAAAGCCTTTTAAAATGTCAATGACGTCATACACATCGTACAGCCAGAGATACTGCTTTACGGCAAGCTCTGAGTCCCTTCCTTTTTTCTCTTGAGGCATCGACAACACAGCTAAGCACAGATTAGCCTCTCCCTGTCAATACATGTGCTAGAAAGAGGTTTTCTAATGTTTTAAAGACCACGCCAAAATATTCACTCTGACATTCTGGTTCTGCTTCGGATGCCGTCAAGCGGGATCTCTGGTCGTAATCAGTCCTTCACTGACCAATCAGCATTCATTAGCAGAATGCTAGCGTGTTATGAGCAACAACGACTCAACCTGTAAGAAATCGAAACGACATAAGTACTCGTTCATTCAACTTTCGACCTATAACCTATAATGTTGAAATTGCAGAACTTGAACTTGTTGAACAACAATCAGGCAAAAGAGACAAATTTAGCTGTATAGCTCCATAGAGTCCCATTCATTTTGCACTGGACCGCGATCACCCCCAGTGGAACTCTGGTGGAACTGCAACCAAATTCGGTACAATGGGGCTTAATAGGGAGTGGAACGGCTTTCCCTAGACCGGCTTTGGTTGAATCATGGAATGTGCTGCAGCTGAGCAGGTAGTTGGGCAGAGATGAACGGCCACGCCCCTTGACCTACTTTCCTCAAACCACGCCTCCAGCAACCTCCAGGTGAAAACCAACACAGAACAGACAGACACATAGGGAAAAGGGGAAAGAACACACAAACGGGACGGGACGGGGGAAAAACAGCTGACCCATAACACTTCATGGTGCCAGCCATTTGCCAGCTGTGCAGAGCAGCTCAGCTATTGTAGTATTTGCCATTTACTTATTAATGTAGTCAGTGCCCCCCCCGCAGCCCATTCAGTGGCAAAATATGATGTGGTTATCGGAGCTAAGGGCTGAGTGTGCATTCCTCTTCTTGAAGATATTATCGGAGCCCTCCTCTGCAGACAGCCAGAGAAAGGAGAGAGGGATGGCAGCGGCGGGTGGGAAACTCCTCTTTTTGACAACGTATCAACTCAACGCTCCTTATCGCTCCCATTTGCTGCCTAGCCAGACGATTACCAGAGTGGCTTTATTCACACAGCCTCGACACTCAATTAGTCTCCCACACCCACTCGCTCTGTTAGCACTCGGGGCCGGGGACCCGGGGCAGCAGATGTAAGAGCGGAAAAATGCAGATGAGTTGACCAACATCAACAGATCGAAGCTCGCTGTGTTTTAAGGAAAATCCACTCCTGACCTCATGTCTTTTCGATAACAATTTTCTGTGTGGTGTGAAAGGAAAGAGAAATTTGTTCCTAAGTCCTCCAGTGTTTTTTTGCTTTTATTTCATCTTAAGAAGAACTCTGTAACTGAAAACAGATATCTAAAGATGGCAGCTGGAAGAGATGTGTCTCCTCACTCATTATGTACACAACACAAAAAAAATTATAATTGTACACATTTTGGAAAATTAGGAGATATACCTCTAGACGGGGGATGTATTTTGATCATGCACAACAAAACAAAACATGCAAGAAATAAATCCCCCTTCCTACCACTAATATAGAGCCACTCAGCCAGCCATGCCTGAACCCTTATTTATGAACTTCAATGGAAAATAATCTCAAAATGAACTAGCACAACGTTTTTATGTCAACATAAAACACAGCACTTTCAAGCCGGGGAGCTGAGTTCACTTCACGGCGAAAACAAAGTACTTTCACCCAGAAAACTTGTGTTCATTCCTCGCTAGTGTTTTAATCCAAACCACGATCTCTTTCCTAAACTTAATGAGCCGTTTTGGTGCCGTTATGATGACATGATGCTCACTTTTTCTGGTTAAACTCCACTACCACCTGTTGCCGGCTAAACACAACTACCAACTGCCGCTGAAATGACAGAGCTCTATAGGGGCTAAATACAACCCGCATATAGCATAGCTGCTCAGATTTTATCGTTCTGTCGCACAATAGACTGTTCATGTTACAGTGTTTCACTTAATTTAAAAATTCTTCTATTTTAGGTATGTAATATATGGTCTATGGATTGGTGAAATAGCATTGATCACTTTGAGGGGGGGATACATTTTGTCCCCACAGGGGATAAAAATAATTCTGCAGAGGCAGGAATATGTAGAACAGAAACGGGGATATCCCACGCATCCCAGCTGGAAAATCGCACGCTGCCTGTAGATTAATTAACCTGATAGTAAATAGTGTTGCTGAGATGAGAAAGGAGATGCAGTGTTTCACCTCAGGGTGCTCTCTTTAATCAGATCAATCAAAGCGTTGAAAATTTGTGAACAAGCAAGACATCGTCTTTATTACAGCACATGAAATATTTTAGTTTCAGCTGTTTCCAGACCCTGAAATGATCAACCACATGCATTCAACCATGTATGAATTGGTTTGAGTTGTTCAACAATTCAAATAGACCTTGTGCTATGCCCAATGACAGCAGTTTCCCCCAGTAGGAGCTTTGTAGACTGGATTAAGTATGGTTATGTAATCTTCCTACATAGCTTGCTAATTAGCTAGCTACAACCCTGAAAAAATAACAAGAGACAAATATGTGAATGAAAGTCACAGCTCTTCAGGTTGCTGGTGGCTGACTTACAAAAATAAAAATCCTCCATCCTCATCTGCTTATCCGGTATCGGGTCACGGGGGTAGCAGCTCCAGCAGGGCACCCCAAACTTGCCTTTCCCGAGCCACATTAACCAGCTCCGACTGGGGGATCCCGAGGTGTTCCCAGGCCAGGTTGGAGATATAATCCCTCCACCTAGTCCTGGGTCTTCCCCGAGGCCACCTCCCAGCTGGACGTGCCTGGACACCTCCCTAGGGAGGCGCCCAGGGGGCATCCTTACCAGATGCCCGAACCACCTCAACTGGCTCCTTTCGACACAAAAGAGCAGCGGCTCTACTCCAAGCTCCTCACACATGACTGAGCTTCTCACCCTATCTCTAAGGGAGACGCCAGCCACCCTCCTGAGGAAACCCATTTCGGCCGCTTGTACCCTGGATCTTGTTCTTTCGGTCATGACCCAGCCTTCATGACCATAGGTAAGGGTAGGAATAAAAACTGACCAGTAGATTGAGAGCTTTGCCTTCTGGCTCAGCTCTGTTTTCGTCACAACGGTGCAATAAATTGAATGTAATACCGCACCCGCTGTGCCGATTCTCCGACCAATCTCCCGCTCCCGCTCCGACACTCGCGAACAAGACCCCAAGGTACTTGAACTCCTTCACTTGGGGTAAGGACTCATTCTCTACCTGGAGAGGGCACTCCATCCTGCTGAGAACCATGGCCTCCGATTTAGAGGTGCTGATCCTCATCACAGCCACTTCACACTCAGCTGCGAACCGATCCAGTGAGTGCTGAAGGTCACAGGCCGATGATGCCATCAGGACCACATCATCTGCAAAGAGCAGCGATGAGATCCCCAGCCCACCGAACTGCAACCCCTCCCCACCCTGACTACGCCTCGATATCCTGTCCATAAATATTACAAACAGGATTGGTGATAAAGCGCAGCCCTGGCGGAGTCCAACCCTCACCTGAAATGAGTCCAACTTACTGCCAAGAACCCGGACACAGCTCTCGCTTTGGTCATACAGAGATTGGATGGCCCTGAGAAGGGACCCCCCTCACCCCATACTCCCGCAGCACCTCCCACAGTATCTCCCGATGGACCCGGTCATACGCCTTCTCCAGATCCACAAAACACATGTAGACCGGTTGGGCATACTCCCAGGCTCCCTCCAGGATCCTTGCGAGAGTAAAGAGCTGGTCCGTTGTTCCACGACCAGGACGGAATCCGCATTGTTCCTCTTCAACCTGAGGTTCGACTATCGACCGAGCCCTCCTTTCCAGCACCTTGGAGTAGACTTTACCAGGGAGGCTGAGAAGTATGATACCCCTGTAATTGGCACACACCCTCTGGTCCCCCTTTTTGAACCACTACCCCTGTCTGCCACTCCTTAGGTACTGTCCCAAACTTCCACGCAATGTTGAAGACGCGTGTCAACCAAGACAGCCCCTCCACACCCAGAGCTTTAAGCATTTCTGGACGGATCTCATCAATCCCTGGGGCTTTGCCAATGTGGAGTTGTTTGACTACCTCAGCGAATTCCACCAGGGAAATTGACGACAATCCCCCATCATCCTCCAGCTCTGCCTCTACCATAGAGGGCGTATTAGTTGGATTTAGGAGTTCCTCAAAGTGCACCTTCCACCACCCAATTACCTCCTCAGTTGAGGTCAACAGCGTCCCATCCTTAGCTTGGATGGTTCCCCGTTTCCCCCTCCTGAGGTGGCGAACGGTTTTCCAGAAGCACCTTGGTCCCGACCGAAAGTCCTTCTCCATGTCTTCTCCGAACTTCTCCCACACCCGCAGCTCTTCGGGCCCTTCGGTACCCTGCAACTGCCTCTGGTGTCCTCCGGGATAACATATCCCAGAAAGACTCCTTCAGTCGGACGGCTTCTCTGACCACCGGTGTCTACCACAGTGTTGGTGGGTTACCGCCCCTTGAGGCACCTAAGACCCTAAAACCACAGCTCCTTGCCGCAGCTTCAGCAATGGAAACTTTGAACATCGTCCACTCGGATTCAATGCCCCCAGCCTCCACAGGGTTGCACGAAAAGCTCCGCCGGAGGTGTGAGTTGAAAGTCTGTCAGACAGGGGCCTCCTCCAGATGTTTATTTACCCAATTTACCCGTGCTACCCGTTTGACAGCTCTGCCCCTCTCTTCACCCGAGTGTCCAAAACATACAGCCTCAGATCAGATGGGTGCTCTGGTACCAAGTACACTTACGAGCATCCCTATGTTCGAACATGGTATTCGTTATAGACAATCCATGACTAGCACAGAAGTCCAACAACAAACAACCACTCGGATTTAGATCAGGGAGGCCGTTCCTCCCAATCACGCCTCTCCATGTGTCTCCATCATTGCCCACGTGCGCGTTGAAGTCCCCGAGCAGAACTATGGAGTCATTCCCTGGAGCCCCATGCAGGACTCCATTCAAGGTCTCCAAGAAGGCCGAATACTCCGAGCTTTTGTTTGGTGCATATGAGAGGTGACGTTCCACGTCCCCAGAGCCAGCCTCTGCCGCCCTGGTCTGGTCCGTCGAGGCCCGTGACCTTCACTGCCACCCGTGTGGCAGCGCACCCGCCGCCAGCGGTTCCTCCCTCCCACGGGTGGGGGGCTCATGGGTTGGAGAGGAAGGTGCCACGTTGCTTTTTCGGGCTGTGCCCGACCGGGCTCCGTGGCAAACCGGGCCACCAGGCGCTCGCTGACGAGCCCCCCATCTGGACCTGGCTCCAGACGGGGGCCCCTGGCTTCAGGGTAACTTCACCTCTTCCTCGATGACTCATAGGGGTTTATGAACCATTCTTTGTCTGGCCCCTCACCTAAAACCACTTTGCCAAGGGAGACCCTACCAGGAGCACAAGCTCCAGACAACATTACGAGTATGACTATTAAATGTGCCCCATGACATGACTTGCTCGAAATCCACAAAACCAGCTGGAAAATTTATAAAATCTAAAACGATTGCATGAGAATCAGAGAGTATGAGAGCATGAGTTTATTTGGGGTCAGAGACGTATAGTTATTGGAGCCTGCACCAGGCTGCTGCGCTCGTGGTGTGGGACTTAGCAAAAAGTCAATTGTCATTCCTGCCTGACAGTCTCATTCCAGTCCCTCCAAAAACACGTCTGTATCAAGTCTGGATCTGCTACAGAAAGCCTCAGCTGCCCTCCTCAGATAAAGAATCGAGATTGCAATCCATCCCACTGTGACAGGTCATCAGGGATCTCAGGCTCAATTCAGCCTGCACTGTAAGAAATGTCATGTAGTTCTTTCTCTCGGCTGTTGTTAATGTGGAGAGTTTGACAGGAAATGTTATCATTTGTTCTTCTATTGACTCGCACTCAAAGTGGAGAAGACAACTTTGGTCTTTTTCCCAGGAGCCGAGGGGATAAATGTCCCTTACCTCAGTGCTGTGCTGCTCCAATCACCAACGTAATTACACCGAGTCTATTTTCGATTTGCTACAGTGTTGCTTTTGATCAGTGTCTATGCATGGAGAGCCCCCCCGTTACACTTACTGTACACTTATCTGTCGCTGTCAGCTCATCTGTTTCTCACTGTTAAATTCCTCTGTCCTGTTTTTTTCTTCACACAGCACATATTTATAAGATTGCATATTTTTTTTTTTTTTTTTTTTTTTTTTACAGAATGTGGAGTCAGGAGGCGAGGGCTAATGTCTGTCATATCTCAGTGTGATGGGCATCACTGGCACAGCATACTCCTCTCAAAGAGCTTTTGATTATTGCAGTCCGCTCACTTCCTTGCAGTCGCAGCCATGCAGGCGGGATTTTACCTTACCTACTTCTAGAGGCATAGGCGTAGATTTCCAGGGGGATGCAGGGGATACGTGCCAAATGTTCAGAAGAGGTAGATTTGTCCGCACCTTTACAAAAATACGAAAGACAACCCACTCCCTAAAAGAGGTAAAATAACTGTTCAAGGGGCTCAAAACATGTAACGTTAGGCCTACGGAAAGCTTGAAAAATAAAGATGGATTTATGTAGATTTAAACTTTGCAGTTTATGGCTTTAACAAGGTCTCATTCTCTAATGGGAGACTGACTAAAGGAGTCCTAAAAAACAACTTGAAACACGTGATATTTTGAATATGCAGATCCCACGCAGTTTTTAACAATACAGGAGAATAATACTTTCCTTTACATAAATAAAGACATTTGCACCATAACTTGATGCAGAAAAGGCACAAATTGTTGCATAAAAATTCACCAGAATGCAAAAAATGAAGTATTTTATGGACAACATTTTCTGGGGGAGGACACCCAGACACTCCAGTTATAATGTGCCCCCCCCCCCAATTTTGCCTGGCCTATCTTGCCAACGCCCTTGTCTGGAGGAGATGCTTTTCCTCAAGACCCCCCGATTATGTTTCATCTGTGTAGTTCATTCATGCTTTATAAACATATTTCAGTGATTGTATGTTGTGTATATATCTGAACTACACCTCCCTGCAGGCATATGCCACCAGTGTAGTATTTGGAGATACATTCTAGACTTTGGGTCTGTGAAAAAAAAAAAAAGTCTTCACTCAAGGTTCTTACTAGCTTTTTCTGGAGCTGTAACCCATGGTAACTCCAAATGGACGATAATGTTGCTCTGTGTCTGCTGCAGCGTAGTCTGGATCGACGGCAATTCATTTACCGGACAAACGCCGGAACATTCGCCACTGCCGGATCTTCCACCGGATGCCCCTCGCCTTGCAAAACAGGGAAACATCAAACTTGGAGCTAGCAAGCTATTCACTGAAAATGGCAAGGTTTGAAGAAAATTTGGATTGTGCAACAAGGCAGGTCTGCTTGTTTTTTTCAGTAAATGGTTTTAACGATTTACAAAGAATATGTTTACATCATTTCCTCTCTAACTGGGATGTTTTGGAACCGATTGGCAGGGATTTGCTGTAGATAAAATACACACTGCGATATACTGGTAAGAGTTAATGAGGCTTAACCATGTATCCAAATAGTTTAAATAGCTCATGTTACAACAGTTAACTTCATTTAATATTTAACATTTAATTTAACATGTAATATAGTTTTCTTTTGCGGGGTGCAAATGTTCCACCAAAACAAGTTCCTTCCTGAGACTATTTTGCAGATTTAAAAAAAAATAAAAAAGAACATTTATTTCATTATTATAATATATCACGAACGAAGATGATGAGAGCAGAGTTGATGACCAGGAAAACCAAAGAGCTAACATAGACTCTAAAGAGCTGAGAGGAACTGCAGAGATAGGGTTCATTCTCTGTGTGCTATTATGAAAAATATTGATAAGTGCAGCTTTAAATCACAGTATCTCAATTCCTATTTTGATGTTAAACAAGACACAACATGTTAATAAAAGATCTTTGAAATAGAATGAATATTTTCGTCCTGCTTCCAGTCTTTGTGCACATTGTGTACTGGAGTACCAACACTGATATTGATCCTCTCTTCTGACTGTAGGTTTGATGAAAAACCAAGCTCATTACCCAAAATGAGTGTCATTCAATGGGTCCCATAATGGATAATGTTCCATAATACCTCACTTCATCTTTTCATATCAAAGATACAATAGATGACACTGATTACAGCAATGAAAGGCACAATGTAGTAAAGATCCCTATTTGCTCTTATTTTGGCATTTACTTTTCTCACCTACCTCACTTCCTGTCCTCCCCTTTCATCGCTGATTGGTTTTAAGCTTCCACCCTGTCACCCCTAATTACCTGATTGAATTCACCTGGTCACTTCTTATTTCAGATTGCACTCCCTCTCAGTCACTTTCTTTCACCTTCACATGGGGCGGCAGCTGATTTACCAGCCCTTGGGTGTCTTTTTTTGTTATCGTTAACATTTGCATCACCCTTTTGTGGAAATAAATCGTTGTTAAAGTAGTCTGGCTTTGCCAGACCTTCCTCCACAGCGCTGTAATGGAGGGTCTGGTTTATTGGCATTTCTTTAAACCAATCACAATCGTCTTGGGTGGTGCTAAGGGCCGGCCGGAGCCACGGTGCCTCTGCAACATAGCCTCGGGAAGATACTAGTTTTGGTGGAACGTGTACGTTCAAAAGTTGTTTTAGTCGTTTAGTTGTTCCTATACAGCAGTCAATGTGGTGCTACAGCAAAAAAGATGTGGAATGCCTATGTATTATAGTGCCTAGCTTTTCGTAGCTATATGTACTTATGATTCATGAGAAGAGCCTGACCCAATCAGCATTCATTGCACATGTTTGTAGCGAGGCACAGAGCAGTTCTGTCCACATGAAAATGAACCTGAAGCAGATTGAGTCAATCTTCCTTTAGTCCCCGTTCTAAATAATGCTTCTTCATCCATCAGACCGTACAGGAGGGTAGTAGTGAAATGTAACTAAGTACATTTACTCAAGTACTGTACTTAAGTACAATTATGACGTACTTGTGTCTTTTATGCCACTTTCTACTTCTACTCCGCTACATTTCAGAGAGAAATATTGTACTTTTTACTCCACTACATTCATCTGACAGCCTTAGTTACTAGTTACTTTACAAGTTAAGATTTTTGCACACAATAGACGTATGATGTTTTATTATAAATTAATCTACCCAACAATATAACTGCCTACAAGTCCAGCTGAAATGATTAGTGGATCAAACACTTAGTTTTGATCATTAAAATGTGATGATTTTTCTGCATTGAGTAGTTTTACTTTTAATACTTTAATTTCCCTAATGATACTTACACACTTCCAATGACTTTTATAGTGTGGTATTAGTACTTTTCTTAAGTAAAGGATCTGAATACTTCTTCCACCGCTGCACACTATTCAAACCATACAGTAGTCATTGCTCATGCCTGTAGCCTGAATGTAGTGAGGCACAGATTGGTTCTTTCCCCACACATGAAAATGAACCTGTAGCAAACAGAGTCCATCATCTTCCTTTTATTCCCCATTCTGAATAATGCCTCAGTAACGGATGCCCCTTCATCCTTTAGACAGTACAGGCGGGTTCGCGTGTTGTGAACATGTTTACCTCACACACACTCCACACAGATCGATGGCCGCTTTGTCCCGATACTCAGAGGGCCCTTACTCGCCATTGATTGACGGAGGGAGAGGAGCTGCCAGGCCTGAGCAGGATAAAGAAATAATTATTGAGCTGATGTGAAAGGATAAACTGGCTCAGCCTAGCTTAGTGGACATCTATACAGTAGAGGAGAGATGCTGCTGATACACTCAGATGTCCGGCTCACACAGAGCCATGCAGCTGACAGGAACCATGTTCCTGAGGGGAAGTTGCGCTCATATTTAGGACTTAAACAGCACAGTGGTCTGTGCCAGCAACAACAGAATTAGATCTAACCTTACAGAAACATCAGATCAAGTTCAAGACATGTACAAGACAGGCAGCACGTGGTGTAAATATCCTTTAGGCCAGCGGTCTTCAACGTTTAAGCGACCCCCTACTACTTATATTGTGTAAAATGAAGTTGCATATTAAACTGAGCCTACATGTTGGCATCATAAAGCCGTTATACATAGATTTTTCAGTGCATAGAATACTAAGCTGTTAAAATAATAATTGTTGGCATGATTTTATAAATCATGTTGTAATGTTAAACATCCATGAAGCACAGTGAATCCTTAGGATGAACTGTGTCTGTGAATGGCTACCTTATAGTGACTATTCTGCAGTGTCCTGCAACGCCATGAACTACTACAACTAGTCATAGTTCCATTATCTTTATTGTGACTATTAATGCCACTGATCATCACACCCCCAACCGGCACCGTCAGACACCGCCTACCAAGAGCCTGGGTCTGTCTGAGGCTTCTCCCTAATAGGGAGTTTTTCCTCACCACTAAATGCTTGCTTTTGGGGGAATTACTGAAATAGTTGTGTCTCTGTATATTATAGAGTGTAAGGTGTCTTGAGATAAATCTTGTTATGATTTGATACCATCAATGAAATTTAATTGAAAATTGTAATTATACGTTACCTATACCTACAAATAGGCTGATTTTGTCAGGTTGGGGAACAGAACTCAAACGCAGAGCTGGAGTTATTTAAAACAAAAAGAACTCTGGGTTGGTGAGGAACTGGTCCGTAGTGATAGAAACTGGTGGTTGAGAACGGAGAGGTGGTCGAGGTTTGAAGAAGCTGGAGACTGGAGTGGAGCTGACTGGGTCCGGGATCTGGTGATGACTGAAGGGGAGTATTTTCTTCTAGGACACGGAAAACAGACAGGTTAGACTGACGCAAGAATTCTGAACTGGCGCTCATCAACGACCGCAGCAAGATACTCGTACTCAGGGTAAGTAACAATCCACCGTCAAACGGAAAGTCACACAGCTATTTAAAGGAGCTGATGAGTAGCAGGTGAGTTGATAGCGAATAGGAATCAGGTGTGGGAAGAGGGCAGCAGGAGGAGGCGTGTCCGCACACTGAGGAAAATGAAGGTAAGGCAGGAGAGAAACAAAAACACACCAACCACACTACAAGCAACCAAACGAGAAAAATAAAACAAAAACACAGTCACACCAGACCAGAGAGTCACTGGGTCGTGACAGATTTATATTTGCTAATATGTTGGATTCGTGTTATTTTAGTTTTTAGTTTTTTTGTGTTCAAAAATTTACAATTATTTGGAGGCATCCTCCTGCAGTAACTCTGAGGACAACCTAGGGGTCCCAGACCCCCTGTTGAAAATCTCTGCTTAAGGCAGTGTAGAGCACTGATGGAACCACTCTCTGCAGGGCCGTGTAGTCCTGTTCGGTGCTGTTTCTGTACAGGGCAGTGATGTTGGCCCGTCAGGACACTGTCGGTGATGCAGGAGTAGCAATTGCTCGGTATTTGAAGGGATATCCAGAGTTTCCTCAGCAGGGGTGGGCTAGAAGTGGGGCACGGAAAATTACCACCCCCCCCAATATGATTTCCCCCCCCCCCCCCCCTTCCCCCAATCCATTGGGCTAGAGTGCTGTCAATCTGACAATTGTGATTTCCATTGGATCAGAGTACTGTCACTTGGCTTGACTGTTCTGCTAATCTTCCCAGCCCTTGTCACATGACCAATTAATGTTTCCATGATGACTATCGCAGCACTGGAACCAGCACTGAAATTGTTTTTGTTTTTTTTATGTGGCAGACTGAGCTTATAGAACATGTGTAATGTATTCTGATGTTTTTTTTAATGAAAGTGAAATTAATAATGAATGTGCTGTTTTATTTAGCAGAATTACATGATGTTCTATCCTATCCAATATTTCTTATATTTCTAAGCAGATTTTCTATGCTGTATTCTGATAATTCTGAAAATGCTTGTTTTTTTTTGTGTTAGGAGTTGTTTGTTTATGAAAACTGTCACATTTAAAGACATTGAATATGTTTTGGAAGCGATTAGCTCTTATTAGCTCCAAAGCTTTTAAAAAACACATCTCAAACTCTTAAAGGGGAACTATGCAGTTTTAGCAGCTTAATTTACCTTAACTGAACAGCTTCGGAATCATTGGAATGGTTATATGACTTTTTCGGGTTGAATGGTGGTCGTCTCGTTCCCCCCTAGCACCTATGAGCGGAAAAACCACCCCTGCTACTTACGGCCGGCGAGCCGCCAGCCTTAGCATCAGAAAGTACGCCGTGATATCAGGTCTGGCGATGTAACAAATTGCTTCACAGCACTGCACATATACGTCCATTCAGGAACCGGCTAACAAGGTAGCGATGGAGGTTTTCACACTATCGTCATGGCTGAGCCGGCTAAATATAAGCAGAAAACTTGGAAAGCATTGTCGGAGGAACAGAGAAAGAGGAAATGGGAGACTGACCGAGCGAGGAGTCAGACACGAGGAAACATAAGAGCTGCCAAATATATACTGTAGCTGTAGGTGGAGCTCTACAGAGAAAACTGCCAGCAAAAAGCGAGAAAACAGCGAAGAAATGGCCAAAAACTGCATAGCGCCCCTTTAAATGTGTCATTCCAGCAGCGTCTGCTGTAAACTCCCTGCAGCTCCGGTTCTGTCTCCATCACACGGGCATAATCACATCAGGTGTGATGGAGGGAAATCATATGAAATTTGAGGGTTTGATGGATGACTTTGTGCCATGGTTTCATCAAGCTCTGGCTCATGTAATTTGATCCTGTGGAGTCTCGGAGGTGTGTTGTGTGTGTGTGTGTGTGTGTGTGTGTGTGTGTGTGTGTGTGTGTGTGTGTGTGTGTGTGTGTGTGTGTGTGTGTGTGTGTGTGTGTGTGTGTGTGTGTGTGTGGCAAAGGTTCGATCAGAGAACGGTCCTCAACTGCATCATTGCAGAAACAGAGGAATTTATCACTAAAGCATGAAAACACCGACAGTAGAGGTTAATCAAAACACCCAGCCTTCAGTCGCAACTTCAAACCCCCTTTACAAGCGATTCCCTTTTTTGATTTTTACTCCTAAAACCACAAGTGCTTAATAAATATACTGGATGGACAGTAGCTTAAGGGTGGTACATGAACAAATTATTGAATTAAGGAAATTATGGAATAGTAACTCGATCGATGAATTGATCAGAAAATGTTTTTTAGGGGGGGATTTTGACAATCTTTTTCTGTTTATAGGGTTGAAATGGTTGAAAAACAATAGATTTGAAAACACTTTGATAAGGGTATGGACATTTCAAAAAGGGGGTAGGACCGGAAAAGAATTTTGCTTCTTCCTACTCCTTTTCAGACAAGAGTATTTACTGTAAGAAAAAAAATCCGTAGGAAAACTGATAATGTCCTGGCAGCACCTTTTTCCGTTAAGTTTACAGACATTTCTGTTAATCCTTAAAGGGTAACTACCGTTTCTTTTTTCAACCCTATTTTCCTATGTTTTCGTGTTTAAGTGACTGATAGGAATAACAATCTTTGACATTGGTCCAGTATTAAGCGAGATCTCTGCAGTCGGCCGTCAGCGAAACAAGCTACAATGTAAGTTAACAGGACAATTGTCCAGCTTGTATTTACCTTCACAAAAGTGTTTGTTTTGCCGCTGACAGGCTCAGATTAATATTCTAAGTGTCTGACAACATTATGGAAAGGATTTCTAAGGAGGTCGACCTTTCTGTTAAAGAGTAAGATCTTTTTTTTAAACAAAAACATCTGTGAAATTGTGTTCGCTAAACCAGACTCCATGTAAATAAACAGTTATTATAGCATCATAAAATACACTTTATTCAAAGTCGACAGAAACTAAATAAAACTATGAAAAGCCGTTTTGGGTCGTCTCTCCACTTATCAAATCATCACAACTCTAGTTTTGGTTGAAATAAACACATAGTTTACCGATTTACATGTGAAAATATGTTGGCTCTATACACGCTAAAAGTATAGTTTTTTTAAATGGAGTCTGGTGGGTTTAGTGCTAGTGACTTCAAAGCTGTTTCTGGTTAAACAGAAAGGTCTTAAAGAGGTTTTAAAGGTCTCTGAAGGTATCCTTTCCATAATGTTGTCAGACAGCAAAACGAGCACTTTTGTGAAGGGAAATACAAGCTGGACAATTGCCCTGTTAACTTACATTGTAGCTTGTTTCACCACTGCCGACTGCAGCGATCTCTCTTAATACTGGACCAATGTCAAAGATTGTTGTTCCCATCAGTCCCATCAGTCACTTAGACACAAAAACATAGGAAAATAGGGACTGAAAAAAAAACGGTAGTTACCTTTTAAATGCAAAATTCTGTAGATTTACATTATATCCTCTGTACCTTTTTTAAACAGACAGCTCCCCGTCTCTGGACTTCATTACCACCCCAACCCCCATTTCAAATTGCAACTCAAAACACATCTGTTTAAAACTGCCTATTCCACTTGATGTCTATTGCTCTGCCTCTTTCTGTAGTTTCTATTGTTGTTGTTCTTTTTTTTTGGGGGGGGGGGTTTATTTATATTTTTTTGCTTCTTTTAAATGTCTTATGTATCCCTGTACGGTGTCCTTGAGTGCCGAGAAAGGCGCCTTTAAATAAAATGTAGTATTATTATTATTATTATTATTATTATTATTATTATTATTTCTGTTAATCCAAAAATCAAAATATGGAAGAACATTACAGAAAATTCCTTCATATTAACACAATATATTAGCCCGTATTTCTATGGACTTTTCTAACAGTGTTCATTTAAGAGATTAAGTTTATTTACTATATTTCGCTTGATCTTGCTTTTATCTTGTTTTATAGTGAATTACTTTGTGTCTTTATATATATATATATATATATATATATATATATATATATATATATATATATATATATATATATATATATGTGTGTTTTTTATATGTTTATAAAAATAAAAGTATTCATTCAAGAATCTTTTGGATTTTCCCCGAGCTCCACACAGACCTTCCAGCGAAGGGCCGATGCTGTAGTTAAATTATGTTGTTCAAAGCGTTTTGTTTTTTTTGTTGTTGCTGAGAACAACCCCACCTCTCGTGTTCAGATGGATGGAGGTGCGTGTTGGCCCTGTGGTGTGTGATTCCTTATCTGTGTCAGCAGGCAGTGTTGTAGGCTCACCAGGCTCCAGAGGACCATCTATCTGAGTCTGCAGCACAGCTCAGGGGAACAATCGAGGGGGGTCAAAGTGAGGGCAGCGCAGGGAACAATAACACGGAAGCACATAATGACACGATACGAGACAGTGGCCTGAAAGTCTTATCATCACCGATATCATATGTTGGGAAATATTGTGACAGCGATATGAAAAACAAGTACTCCCCCTAGTGAGGGAAGACATTTATTTTTTTGGAATCTCATGTTCCAACTGAGCACGATTGAGAGTGAGATAACTAACTGCACTCAAATGCATAAGTCCTCAGATCCTTTACTTAAAGGGTAACCTTGGGGGGGGTTTCAACCTGAACCCTTTTTTCCTATGTTTTTGTGTGTAAGGGCGTTTTCACACCTATAATTTGTTTGCTTTGTCGATTTCCCCATGCTTTGGTTTGGTTTCACACCTGGAAAAATTCAAGCGTACTAAAATGCGTCATTACAAATCAAACAAGAACGTTCACTCCTCTTATTGGTCTGATGTGTCTGGCGCGGGAGCAAGAAAGTAACTACAGGAAGTAGGTCCTCTGTTCTCAACTACTGCATATTTCTCTCATCTCAGTGGTCAAACAAGCTCATTTCATTTAAATAATCAGACATTGTTTTGTGAGCGACGTTGCTACGTCTGGTCTGGTCACTGAGACTTTGCTCTGCTGGCGTCTGTCTCCAACTCTAGCGGCAGCTGGTTTGACCACGGAGATGCAAGTACACGGAGAGCTTGACCGCAGTCTATTTCTCTGAGAGAAACACTACAAGCTGCTACATTTTGCATGTTATGCTGCTTCGCAGATTGCTAAACACACCTGACTACAAGAGACATTCATCTCAGACTTGCGGGTTATATACATTAGTTGGTGCGGTTCGAGGTCGGATCACATTCTCACCACAAACAAACCGCTCCAGAGTTGGATTGAAAGCGTACAGAGACCCCGTCTTTAAGCAGGTCTCAGTACGCTTGTTTGGTGCTATTTTGGTGCACACCTGAGCGCAACTGCTGCATTCTCACCTGCCCAAACAAAACGCACCAACAGGGCAAACAAACTCTAGTGCGATTCAACCGAACTAAACGAGGCAGGTCTGAAAGCGCCCTAAGTGACTGATAGGAACAACAATCTTTGAAATTGGTCCAGTGTTGAGCGAGATGGTTCTAACTGGTAGCCGCGAAAGAACTGGGCTGCAATGTAACCCTACAGGCCATAGATCTTCAACAGGGGGTCCAGGACCCCTAGGGGGTCCTCAGAGTTACTGCAGGGGGGCCACCAAATTATCTTACCGCTAAAATATCTTAACATGAAACCATCCATCCATCCATCTTCGTACGCTTATCCGGTATCGGGTCGCGGGGGGAGCAGCTCCAGCAGGGGACCCCAAACTTCCCTTTCCCGAGCCACATTAACCAGCTCCGACTGGGGGATCCCGAGGCGTTCCCAGGCGAGGTTAGAGATATAATCCCTCCACCTAGTCCTGGGTCTTCCCCGAGGCCTCCTCCCAGCTGGACGTGCCTGGAACACCTCCCTAGGGAGGCGCCCAGGGGGCATCCTTACCAGATGCCCGAACCACCTCAACTGGCTCCTTTCAATGCAAAGGAGCAGCGGCTCTACTCTGAGCTCCTCACGGATGACTGAGCTTCTCACCCTATCTCTAAGGGAGACGCCAGCCACCCTCCTGAGGAAACCCATTTCGGCCGCTTGTACCCTGGATCTTGTTCTTTCGGTCATGACCCAGCCTTCATGACCATAGGTGAGGGTAGGAAGGAAAACTGACCGGTAGATTGAGAGCTTTGCCTTCTGGCTCAGCTCTCTTTTCGTCACAACGGTGCGATAAATTGAATGCAATACCGCACCCGCTGCGCCGATTCTCCGGCCAATCTCCCGCTCCATTGTCCCCTCACTCGCGAACAAGACCCCAAGGTACTTGAACTCCTTCACTTGGGGTAAGGACTCATTTCCTACCTGGAGAAGGCACTCCATCGGTTTCCTGCTGAGAACCATGGCCTCCGATTTAGAGGTGCTGATCCTCATCCCAGCCGCTTCACACTCGGCTGCGAACCGATCCAGTGAGTGCTGAAGGTCACAGGCCGATGATGCCATCAGGACCACATCATCTGCAAAAAGCAGCGATGAGATCCCCAGCCCACCGAACTGCAACCCCCCTCCACCTCGACTACGCCTCGATATCCTGTCCATAAATACTACGAACAGAATTGGTGACAAAGCGCAGCCCTGGCGGAGGCCAACTTTCACTTGAAACGAGTCCGACTTACTGCCGAGAACCCGGACACAGCTCTCGCTTTGGTCGTACAGAGATTGGATGGCCCTGAGAAGGGACCCCCTCACCCCATACTCCCCCAGCACCTCCCACAGTATCTCCCGGGGTACCCGGTCATGCGCCTTCTCCAGATCCACAAAGCACATGTAGACCGGTTGGGCATACTCCCAGGCTCCCTCCAGGATCCTTGCGAGAGTAAAGAGCTGGTCCGTTGTTCCACGACCAGGACGGAATCCGCATTGTTCCTCTTCAACCTGAGGTTCGACTATCGACCGAACCCTCCTTTCCAGCACCTTGGAGTAGACTTTACCGGGGAGGCTGAGAAGTGTGATACCCCTGTAATTGGCACACACCCTCTGGTCCCCCTTTTTAAAAAGGGGAACCACCACCCCGGTCTGCCACTCCTTAGGCACCGTCCCAGACTTCCACGCAATGTTGAAGAGGCGTGTCAACCAAGACAACCCCTCCACACCCAGAGCTTTAAGCATTTCCGGACGGATCTCATCAATCCCTGGAGCTTTGCCACTGTGGAGTTGTTTAACCACCTCAGCAACTTCCACCAGGGAAATTGACGACAATCCCCCATCATCCTCCAGCTCTGCCTCTACCATAAAGGGCGTATTAGTCGGATTTAGGAGTTCCTCAAAGCGCTCCTTCCACCGCCCTATTACCTCCTCAGTTGAGGTCAACAGCGTCCCATCCTTACTGTACACAGCTTGGATGGTTCCCCGCTTCCCCCTCCTGAGGTGGCGAACGGTTTTCCAGAAGCACCTTGGTGCCGACCGAAAGTCCTTCTCCATGTCTTCTCCGAACTTCTCCCACACCCGCTGCTTTGCCTCTTTCACGGCAGAGGCTGCAGCCCTTCGGGCCCTTCGGTACCTTGCAACTGCCTCCGGGATAACATATCCCGGAAAAACTCCTTCAGTCGGACGGCTTCCCTGACCACCGGTGTCCACCACGGTGTTCGTGGGTTACCGCCCCTTGAGGCACCTAAGACCCTAAGACCCTAACATGAAACCAACATATTATATATTATATTTATAAATCAGCTTATTTGTAAAAGAAAACAACAACACATTGATGTTAGGCTTATTGGCTTGTAGGTAAGGTATTTACTAAGGCAGCCATCCACAGATACAGTTCATCCTAAGGATTCACTGTACTACATGTATGTTTAACATTAAAACATGTTTTATACAATCATGCCAACAATTATTATTTTAATAGCTTTGTATTCTATGCACTAAAAAGCTATGTATAAAGGCTTTAGGCCGCCCTGCATGTTATAGGCTCAGTTTAATATGCAACATAAGTTTACACAATATACAGTATGTAGTAGGGCTTTTCAAAGTCCGGACCAAAGTCGATTCTCTGCTCTGGCTTATTGGCATTTCTTTAAACCAATCACAATCGTCTTGGGCGGTGCTAAGGCGCCAGACAGAGCCACGATGCCTCTGCAAAATAGCCTCAGGAAGGAACTTGTTTTGGTGGAACATGCGTACGTTCAAAAGTAGTTTTAGTCGTACAACAGAAAACTCAGATTTGAGAGATAGTCCGGCCTAAATGAGTGAAATCGTCGGCAACGGAGCAATCCCCGAAGTGGAACGTGGTAGATATAGACTAATCCAGACCCAGCCCATACCTTGTGTAATCAATTCAATACGTTAAGTGAAACGTTTTCTATTTTGAAATAATGTTTCTATTGATTGATAAATTGTTAGTGATGTTGAATATACACAAAGAAAATCGAAAGAAATTTTTACACTCAGTTTCGTCCACTAAAAGTTTGTTTTTGCCACTGATAAGCTCAGACTGTTATTGTGAAGGATCCCTACAGAGGTCAACCTTTTTTTAAATAGTAAGATCCTCTTTGTTTTTCTACTTGGTTTTATTATGATGGAGTAGCCTGTCAAAATGCTCTACCTGCAATCTATTGCTGATGTTAATAAACAACTGTAGATGATCTGTAATCTGAATGGATTTAGTCTCTCTGACTTCTAAACATCACTGTCAACCACACAACATATGTTCTATACAGAATAAGTCTTTAAATTAGACACATAGCGATTAAAAGTCCTCCAAATCAAAAACTATAATTGTTGAGTCGATTCTGAACCAATCAGCTGTTAGAACAGCTGAGAACCAGGCGTTTCCCAGCATGCCCTGGGTCCGCCTGGGTCTTGCAGTCGGTGGAAAGCAACTGCGCTGCCTCAAACCTGCGGCCGCCTTGGTCTCGTGAGGTTATTGTTGCCCATGTGTGCGTGACGTCAGAGCAAGTCGGGATCAAGTCGGACACAAATCTACCCAGCATACATTGGGCAGTGATGGCCAGTGATCTGCGCAGGCCTGGCTTACCTCCGAGCCTAACATGTGACGAACGGTGTGAAATGGCGTGCGAGGGGCTTTGAGATATGTTTCCTCTTGTTTGGTAGATGTGTCTCTCCAACCCGTTCTCACTCCCAACTCGTAAAATACTGAAGCTTGGTCAGTCGCTCTCAGCGTCAGATACGATGCAAAAAAAAATCACCCTTCAGTGTCTGTATGGAACGCACCGGGCAGAGCAGAAGCTCAACCGTGGCGCTGTGAGATGATGTAGTGTTTACAGAGACAACGGTAGAGAGTAGTATGAAAGACCTAACATCTGCGTTAGGAGGTTGGTTGGGGTGATGGATTACTTAGCAACTGCACAAAAAAATCATTCACTTAAAGGAACAAGCCGACTTACTGGGACTTTAGCTTATTCACCGTAACCGTAGCAGTGCTACTTCTGCTACTTGGGCGGAGTGATATGCTTGCAGCACCTGAGAAGCCCCAAGCAGAGAGTAGCAGTGCTTCGCCTTTCTGAGAATATAGTTCCCAGTTTATATACAGTTAGAATATGGCTGTGTCTCATGTGACCTTGTTATTTGTACACGCTGTGACTATACAAATCACAAAATTTAAATAGGAACATGTTGGCGTTATTTTGTCACTTATTCGGAACAGTAGGCTAGTTGGAACCAGTTACCTTCAGGATCCGTGCTAGGCTAAGCTACCGGTGGAACCGTCGGAAAGAGTTACAACACGCACAGAGATGAGAAGGGTATGTATCGACTTGTCTAACTCTGGGGGTTACGGTGAATAAGTTAAAGTCGCAATAAGTCAGCGTGTTCCTTTAACGTCTGTTCATGGTGGAGATTTCAACTCTAATATAATGCTAATAAAAGTTTAATGAATAATAATGCATTATCTTTTAATTGTGATATTTTGTGAGTAGAATCTGTATCTGCTACGTAAAAAGTAACATTTCTCTGTCAAGTGAATGAAGTAGTACAATGTTTTCCTCTGAAGTAAAAGTACACAGTAGTCCTAAGTCAGTAGTATACGGTTTATTTGCATATTAAGTGCTTTGAGGATCTTTTGTAAGTTATTTTGGGGTACAATGGTTCTGGAGAAAGCAGCAATACAGGAGGCCAAGCTGTTCAAACAGGCATGTTTTGAACAGGCACTGCACTAGTAATAATAAAATGGGGAGAAAATAAAGTTCAAAATAGCTTAAGTCATTGCATTAGTATCTATATTTAATATAAAGTTAGAAACTTTACTTATTTATTTCTTACTTTAATTATTCGGTTTATTTACAGTCCAAACTCTACTACTCTTTGCATTATTTGCAAAATGTTTAATCGGAGACACATTTTTTAAATATTGAGCAACAAATCATTTTGTTCAAAGATATTTTTTAAATGACCTAGGAAAAGGTTCCTCAACAAAAAAACTAAAAAAAAGCATAAAGAAACATTCAACAAGCCAAATAATTCCACTCTCCAGTAGGACTGGCAGAAGTGCAGTTCTGACAGATAACCACTTGATGGCAGCAGCAGACAGTGCTTTTCATGTTACACAATGTGGCACAGGACCAACACTGTGTGCACCAATCAGATAAAACCATTACATGGCCGCATATCTAGGGCAGATATGTGATTAATTCGTACTGTGAGGAGAGACACTGCAACAAAGGGCTCATATCAAAGCCACATGTATAAGTGTTGTAGGAGAACTGCCAGCATTCAGGGAAATATTTGGATTTGGCAGCTGGGGAGGGCTTCATAGTGACACAGTGAGAGGCTGAGCGTACTGTGTGTGTTTAAACTGTCTAACCAGCTGCTGGGATTACAGACTTGGAGATCTGAGCAGTAGGAGTGTAATCTCAGAGAAATCTCAGGCTGCTTCAAGCATATAAACCCTCTACTGGTCTTTGCTGGATCTGTGACCTGAAGTGAACCCAGCAACTCTCACCGGCTGTTGGTCAACTGCTAGTCCGGATCAACTGAAGTACATTTCCAGGATAAAGCCTGACACCCGGTGTGTGGCTGACATGCCGGATGTCAGGCTTTGCCCCTCTCCTTCCTCTGTCTGGGCCAGATGTACGTTAATTTGCGAATGTAGCGTTATCAGCGCCTTGTCCAATCCGCAGAAAGCGCACGCTGTGATACTTCAGCTTATGTCGTATTTACCAAACCTGCAGTTCATCAGGTAATCAGCGCCTTTCTCCGCCCACTATACTGTAGCAAAGCAGATGGAATGTGATTGCTGAGTCGGAGATTCAATGTCATCTTTGAATTCTTCCAGTAACTGTAATATTGCATGGCTACTTAATCTATAACGCTTAATGATTTTGTGTTCACTCAACTGAAAAAGTGTGATCCTTGTGGCAAAAATCTTTTCAGCTCGTCTCCTTGGCCTAGCTTCGTCTCGCTCGGATTACTGCTGCCATTTCACCAGGAGGCATATGCGAGGAAACCTGCTTGCGGCTGGTTTACACATGCACATTTTTGTACATACTGCGGAATACATAATTAGGCGCACTTTACTCTTCTCCTGCCATCTCTTTATGGGAAACTCCCAATTTACCCTTGACCTCCTCCTCCTCCCGTGAATGAAAATGCATGACACGGAAAAGCGCAATTTGCCATTTTCAGTTCCCGCGACAGGCAGTCTGTGCTTTTACCTCAGTGCGGCCTGTTTGTACATACGTCACCATGCTTTTACGTGCACGTTGCTAAACAAATACGCCTGAAGTGGGCGCAAAAGCGGCCCTCTGTGTGTTGCCATTCACAAAATCCCTTTGCTATGGCAAACAACAACAACCTTCGAGCTAGCAAGCTACACGCTGATAATGGCAAGTTTTGAAGACAATTTGGATGGTGCAACAAGGCAGGCCTGCTTGGTTTTTCGGTGAATGATTGTATATATTTACAAAGACTTTACTATCTTACTGGGACGTTTTGGGACCAATTGGGGATTTGCTGTGGACGTACACACGGCGATACACCGGTGATGGTACATGTCCATTATCAAGCGCCACGTCCCCACTTCCCATTCATTGTCCATGAAAGTAGTCGTGCTAATGCATTTGCGTTGCGTCGCGGGTATTTTGGAGAAGCCGAGCGTCGAGTGGAATCCAGGCTACTTTATGCAAATGAGTAGCGGGCAGCTCAACTCGCCGCCTCTCAAATACTCACAAAAATCTTTTAAACCGACCGTTGTCGATCTGATAGGAAGACAGAGTCAGCAACTGCATAGCCTATTTTTCGTATAAAAGGATTTCAGAAACACATTTTGGTGAACTATTTTCATAAAAATAGACAGTTTTCCAAACAAGCTGCCATGTCGGTCTAGTTTAAAATCCGGGAGCAGACAGACCCACATGAAGAATTTGTCCAACCAGATGCAGCCATCGCAGTTGTAGAAGGGTGGAGAAGGGTGGAGCCTGTTTTCTTTGCTTGTCAGTAGTCAGTGAGGTGGTACTGGTCACTACTAGTTGGCTTGCCACCCTTAAGCCAACTAGCGTGCAATGCTAGGAAGTGGAGCGATCCCTGCCGTCAAAAAACGAACCATAAGAGCAAATTACTTTTAACCATGTGTCCAGCTAATTTAAATAGCTCACGTTACTGTATTGTGTTTGAAGTAAACTTCATTCAATATTCAGTCAACATTGTGACGTATTCTTTTGCGGGGTGCAAATGTTCCATCAAAACAAGTTCCTTCCTGAGACGATTTTGCAGAGCCACCGTCGCTGCATCCGGAGCTTAACACCGCCAAAGACCATTGTGATTGGTTTAAAGAAATGCAAACAACCCAGAGCATTTTTCTCCCTATCCCAGAATGGATGTGTGGTGTAGCCAGACCTTACTCCACAGCACTGTGGAGATAGAGCTGGCAATGCGAGACTAGTCAACTGCTGCTAAAAGAAGCTGTAAAACAAACCGGTAATGTTTCAGGGTGTGTTTCAGGCCTGTGCCTTGAACTTATCAGAGATCTAGAACATAGTTTGGACACAGGCCAAGTTTCCAAATGTCCCAACCCAACATGTGTGAACTGAACACTTGCATAACAAGACGTTATGTCTGTTTATTATTACATGAGTCAGGGGAGTCTAAAAATAATAGACATCCACTTCTATCAGTTATTTTCAGTATTCCTAAAATTCAAGGTGGAGACTCAGTCCCCAGATTCAGTTGCTTCAAAGCCGACATCATAATGCCAGGATCAGATTACATAGCTTGATAGTGACCCATCCAAACAGATGCGGGACGTCAGGAACACACGTGAGTGAGTGTTGGGAACTAGAACTGTAATATTCAGTTCAAACCAATGTATTTATCCCAACAATTTAATTTTTTTAATTAAATTTTGCAGTCAACCAGTCACATAAGCAGACAACAATACACACCATCGCCAGTGGTGGAAGAAATAATCAGATCCTTTACTGAGTGTCATGAGGCAATGAGTTTTTTTAATTTAGAAAAAAGATTGAAGTTTGGATTAAAACACTCCTGAAGTGAAAGTCTTTTGTTTTTTCTAGGGAAGGGAACTCCACGCCACGGATTGAAAGCACTGTGTTTTATGGGTTAGAGAGCATGGTTCATGAGAACAGCCTGCAAGATTACAAGCTCCGGATGTTACAGTTTCCTGCCGTCAGCAGCATTTAAGAGCCTGATGGCAGAAGGAAAGGAGGTTTTACATGGGGGGAGGGGGGGCAAGACAGTGCTGCCCTGATGGCATTAAAGAGAATCCACAAGAAAGAACATGGCCTACATATATGTGTAATGGAACAATGGAAAGCATGTCGTTCACCCTGACCAGAGATATCACTAAGCACTTGACCTCAGAGTCCTCAATGGGTAGCTATGGCCCTGAATATGAAATCTATTTATTGAGTCCAATATAGTCTCGCATTGCACACAGTCCACACAGCATTCTGGGATGGGAGAAAAACATGCTCTGGTTTATTGGCATTTCTTTAAACCAATCACAATTTTCTTGGGCGGACGGAGCCGCTGCAACATAGACTCGGCAAGGAACTTGTTTTGGTGGAACATGTGTACGTTCAAAAGTAGTTTTAGTCGTGCAACTGAAAACTCAGATTGTGTCCAATCCAATAATAGTCAGCTAGCTGTCTGGATTTACCCTGCAGAGATCTGAGGAGCAGTTAACCATAGTCCTCAGAAATCCAACGGAGCTAGACTATCTGTCCAATCTGAGTTTTCTCTTGCACGACTATTTTACAGCCGATCCGTGCAGAGTTTAGCGCCCCCCAAGACAATTGTGATTGGTTTACAATACGACACAATACAACTTTGTCAGCCAGGGCTGAAATTCTTTTTGCATCCCTGGGTAGCTCATATAAAAAAAGAGGACATAGACATACATACAGACAGACATAAGATGAATAACACCAAAGGACATACATGAAACATTACCACAAATGACATAAACACCCAGTAAGGAAACAAAACATACATGTATGACAACAGAATATGACATGAACATACACACAAAGAAATGCCAATAAACCAGAGCACATTTTTCTCCCATCCCGGAATGCTGAGTGGACTAGCCAGACCCTCCTCCACTCCGCAGCATGTGGATGGTCTGGCAAAGTCCAATATAACACACGCATCAAGTAAAATTACATTTTGAAGTATGTGTATTTCCATTGTTCTTAACACTTCACGATAGTTACTAGTTATCTACTTTGCAGATTAAGATATTACATTGAAAATCATATGATTAGCGTGTGAAACAGAACCCATTGTTAAAGATTAACCCAGCAGTGTCCAACCTTTTTGACCTGTGTCCTCTTAGAACAAAGTCAATTTCTATATTTGAGGCCTCTTGTCACGTTCCAGCAGCCTGCTGCACCAGCTGTGTGTAAGTTCAAATTTAGCCTAGTTATGTCAGTTATTACCAAGATGTGATATATGCATTATTAAAATAAAACGAGGAAAGCTACAATATATCTCTAAGTAACAACTGAATGGTAACACATGTCCTAGTGTAAACCATAACATATCTCAGAATTATACACAGTAATACATCATTTTTCTACCACACAGCATCATGATTTCATTGATTACATGCAACACAGTAATCCAGTAGAGACCTAATTTATTGATATGATATTTCAATATCTATCTAGTGTGACAATGTCAACAGAACGGACCCAAATGCGAGACGTAACAAAACAAGGTTTATTCAGGTAGGCAAAAAGAGAGGAGTAACGAAAAGAGGCTGGGAAATCTAAGGGGAAGCGGGGAGCGAGAAGCCCGGGGAGAGGCACAGGAACTCTGGGAGTGGAGTGGGTGAAAAGGGGGGAGCTGGGGAAGAGGGACTCAGGGAAGGCGGGGAGACCGAGAGTGGGAGGCCGAGGGAAGGCACTGGAACTCAGGGAGGAGGCAGAGAGGGCGCCGGGGAGAAGGCTGGAGGAGCGGGTGGAGGCAGGCTGAGCTGAGAGTCACGAGGAGGGGATCAGATGGTGAGGCCAGCTGACTGGATACGGAGACGAGGTGAGGTGAGGTGAGGTGAGGATGACAAACACAGAGAGAAGTTAGAGGACCAGGATTTACAAGAAAAGCTTTGGTAAATGAGGAGCTGTAGCGTGTATCATCAGGCGAGGCAGAAACAACAATCCAGCGAAGATGGAGAGTGGAGCCGGGGTTTAAATGCAGAGCTTGATTGGAGTTGATGGCTAGCAGGTGAGCGCGGCAGGAGGGGTGATGATGGAACGGTGGCCAGGTGTGTGCAGTCAGCTTGTAGCAGCAGCAGCAGGTAAGAGGGGGAGGAGAAACAAAAACAGAAAATGCAGAGAGAGGCGTAGCAGACCAGGAAACTGACAGTGAAAGCAAAATAGGAACAGGAAAAATAAACTAACTCACAGCCAGCTGACCCCAACCATCACATCTAGCTTCGTACACAAGTGATCTGCTGCACCCTTATGTTGTCAGCAGATCTTTGAGGTCCTCAGACCAGGACTTTCACTGGCTGTTCCACATGCTAAGCTGAAAACTAAAGGTGACAGAGCTTTTAAACAGCGGCTCCTAGACTGTGGAATGCTCTGCCTCATGATTTAAGAGCAGCGGCCTCTGTTGATATTTTATAAATAGCAGCTAAAGACACATCTTGATATTCAGGCGTTCAATTAGGGACTGTTCGTTATTTAATTAAGGGGCCACCGGAGGAGTTTTGGGGCTTCTAACCTAAAAAGACTTTACTCTCACCTCATCATTAATAATTTTCCTAGGACCCTCCAAAATGATTTGAAAAAGAGGCATGATCCTCCCCTTGCATGCAGTTTGCACTTAACAAAGAAGTACAGATGCCATTTGATTTTTAGTCATGACATACAAGAGTTAACCTCTGCTTTCTCATCTTACACATCCCACTCCTCTGTTATGGTGTGGTGGCCATTTCAGTAGATTTACTCACTAACATTGTTTTGGAAACACAATAAGCATGGAAACTAAATTCACACTTCCTGCATTACTGCATTACTTCAAATACTAAGTTACTCCTCTAGTAAACTAGTATTCAAAACAATCAAACATTGAGACCATTCAGCAAAGGACACTGGGAAATAACAATTCAATACTGGTTGCTATGGACTTGTCACTAGGCTTCGTCATTGTATATTTTAGCACATAGGTAAAGGTGCCGAAGCTGAACATTATATTCTTTTTAAAGCAGATTTTAAATTACATTGTAACAATTTAACAATTCGCCCTTATGAAATCCAATCGCGGCACAGCTGTCTTGGAACGCAATAGACAGACGCTTACATTCAACTAAAATGTAACGGTGAACAATCAGTGTTCAACCTACAGTCTGTTGAGATGCCTCTCCAAATTCACCATAAAACGTTAAGACACGTTAAGAAATTTAGCCGTAATCCAATGACACAAAAAAAAGTAATCCACAGCGATAAGTAGATCCACAAAAAGGGTCACGGTGTATCCAGCAAGGCCAATTCGAGCGTCACATTCAACAGCCAGCTCCAAACAGGTGAACGATGCCTCTTCACTTCACCGTTTAAACAAAGTGGAATAAATGTATACAAGTTATTTAAGATATTTATAAAATATCTGGTCATGCCAGACGTAGGCCTAATTATTCGACTGCTTTTTTAAACAATGCAATTACCCGTTTCAGCCACCAGGCGGGCAGTGCGCCTCCTGCCCCCCAGCAAACTCTGCGTATGCGGTCAGACCCATCTGCTAGGGGGCCGAGACTGAAAGCTACATGGATAAATATGCACCAAACAAGCCACTCTTTTCAAGAATAAAAAAGTTGGGTGACCCCCCCGCCCAGACAAAAAAATGTTGGATGACCCTCCCCTCAACAAAAAATAAAAAGACATGACCCTCCCCTATTTTCCTCTGGTGGTCCATTCCATAAATACCGAACGGTCCCTTAGCCACATTGTTGACTGTATTACTATGTATTTTTGTATTCCTTGCTTGTATGATTTATTGTGATTTTTTTATTGGGAATGGAGAGGTTTTATGGTGTTTTCAGATATTGTCCTCTTTAAAACGAACCAAACTCAGTCCTCTTACTTAGGAGAAGACTTTAGCTGGTGCAACCCAATGCAGATGTTAGCATTTCCACTAAAAAGACATTTCTCCTCTAAACTTCTCACTGTTAAAGGCCCAAAGAGTTAATTAATCCTAATACTAACCCCTAAGATTTGTGTATCAGGTATTTGGATGTTCTTCTTTCCTCTTCCATAAATCATCTCATGACCCTTCAGATGTATCTTGTGACCCTTTGGCGGGGCCAGACCCCTAGTTTGGGAACCATTTGATAAAACTAGCTAACTGTAAATAGCGTAGTTAAAGGGATATTTCACCGCTGGAAAGATGAATATGTATTGGGTCATTTATGTAGTAAAAATGTGATTTATTTTTTTTTTTTTGAAGTTGGTGCTTTCTATACAGAGAAAAGCTAGAAAATGTATTTTTGGCTCATGTGGATGAAAGACAACAACTCCCAGAATGCACTTGCTTTGCTTCCCTACGAGTCCACTCCCAAGCCACGCCTATCGGTTACAGACATACACAGTTAGGCAGTCAAGTCAACTCAAATGTGTTTTATTGTCATTTCAACCATACTGTAGTGTCAGGAGGGGCTTTCTCCAAAACACATGGAGTTCTGAGGCCGTGTGGGGGCAAAATCAGCACAAGCACAAACTGTGATCACAGAAGATTGGAGTTTTTATTTTCTACAATCCACTGTTCAAGTAACAAGAAAACAGGTCAGAAAAACATTCAACCAAACTTTTTCAGCTCCTTCTCAGCCAGGATTGTCCTTCACTACAGTTCTCCAGATAAATTCAAAACTCAAAGTCAAAAAACTCAAAGTCCAGCTTTACAGTCCACAACCTTAACTTTCTTTTGAGCAGAGCCCCCAAGGCTTCCTCCATGTGTTCCTTTGTTCTCCACACCAAACCACACACTGATCTCCTCGGTCTCTTTCTGCCTTGATGATTAATCCAAAACACCTGCACTCCTCCCGCTGCATTGTGGGAGATGTAGTGTCTACGAAGGCGGCCATTTTGGGACTTCCATGACCTCCTTCTATGGGAATGTATCGTAGAAGGATACCCCTGACCCTGACGCCCTCGGCAGGGTGGCCGAGGACCACAATGCATCCCGGCGGGACAGGGCATCTGCATTTCCATGTTTTCTTCCAGGCCTGTGAACAACAGAAAAGTTGTAAGGTTGTAGTGCCAAGAACCACCTACTGACCCAGCTATTTGTTTCCTTATTCTTTGCCATCCACTGCAATGGCGGGTGGTCCGTTATTAAGATGAACCTTCTACCCATCAAGTAATACTTCAGAGTCCAGAATCCAGGGCCCACTTTATTGCCAAACACTCCTTCTCCAATGTAGCATAATTCCTTTCCCTAGGTAGCAACTTCCTACTCAAAAAGAGAACAGGGTGTTCCTCACCTTCATGGACCTGCGAGAGCACGGCCCCAAGACCCACCTCTGAAGCATCCACTTGGACTACAAACTCTTTTTCGAAATCCAGAGCACAGGACTCTTTTCAACTGGCTGAAGGCTTCCTCCGCTGCTGCAGTCCTCTTCACTATACGGGAATGCTTGTGGAAGGTCATTTCTGTCAAAGGAGCAGCTATCAAAGCAAAGTTAGCGATAAATCTTCGGTAGTAATTTGCTAGGCCAAGGAAGAATCTCACCTGCTTCTTGGTAGCTGGTTTAGGCCAGGCCTGGATAGCTCACAGTTTAGCCTCCTGAGGCTTGACAAGGCCTCGTCCAATGGTGTACCCCAAATAGTTGGTTTCACTAAAAGCCAGCTTACACTTCTTTGGGTAAGCCGTCAGGCCTGCCTGCCTGAGGGACTCTAGTACTTGTTGTACCCTTGGCAAGTGGCTCTCCCAATCCTGGCTCTGAATGACCACATCGTCTAAATACGCAGACGCGTAAGTTTTGTGGGGTTTTAATACCTGATCAATGAGATGCTGGAAGGTGGCAGGGGCTCCACATAATCCAAACGGCATCACTTTGTAGTGCCACAGCCCTCTTCTCCTTCGATGTCTCGGTCAACGGCACTTTCCAATATCCTTTGGTGAGATCTAGAGTGATGATAAAACGAGCTTTTCCCAGGCCTTCGATAAGCTCATCAACTCTTGGCATGGGGTAAGCATCAAATTCCGAGACTTCATTTACTTTTTTGAAATCATTACAGAAGCGCACTGTGTTATCTGGCTTACTGACCAGAACAATGGGGCTGGACCACGCACTTTTGGATTCTTCAATTATCCCCAAGTCTAACGTCTTCCTTACCTCCTTATCGATTATTTTCTTGTGGGCCTCTGGCACCCGGTATGGCCTTTGGTGTCAAGTTCACACAGGCAGTGAACCCACAATGCACGACTCAGGTAGGTAGATTTCCAAGAAGGTTTTTTTGGAGCACAAATAAAACTCACAGGCAACAGTGTCAAAAAATGACAGGCAGAAGGAGAAGTCCAGAAACGGGCAATCGTCAAAAAACACAGGGAATAAAGAACACTAGGAATACAAGGAACCGCTCAGAGCTGACACGGAACCGTGAACAGAGGCCAGCGGCGAAGGCGGAACCCCTCAGATGGCCAAGCAGAACGGCGAAGGCTTAGTCTACTTGTAAACGAGGGTCCAGCAACAAGGCAACCAGAACATGAGTTGGCCGAGCCGCCGACAGAACACGAACAGGAGTCGGCCGAGCCACCGACTGAACACAGGGAGCAGGAGTCGACCAGGCAGTCGACAGAACACAGGGAACAGGAGTCGGCAGAGCTGCCGACTAAACACGGGGAGCAGGAACCATAGTCACATTCGCATGAGTCGACCCAGGAATGCTACTCCCAGAACGCTCTCCGGGTCTGGACCAAAAACAGGTCTCAGCACAGGAGTCCCCCCACCCCTTAACAACCCCCAAAGTCCAGTCAATGTGAGTGTTTTTTTCTTGTGTCTTTGGGCCGTCTGGGAGCCGTCCCTTGGGGGGTCATTATTGTGTGTTTCTGTTGTTAGTGTTTCCTGTTTTATTTTGTAGTAGTCTGTTTTCTCCCTAGTCTTGTATTGCTTTACTTGCTGTCTTGTGTTTTCCCACCTGTTTGATTGTCTGATGTCTTTCACCTGTTTCCCAGTCCTTATGTCATTTGTCTCTGTGTTTCCCTTGTCTGTTGTCGGATTGTCTTGTTATGTTTGCTGTGCGTTCTCTCTGTTCTGTTCCTGTGTTCCCTGTCATGATTCCCTATCGTGGATTTCCTTGTTTTCTGGATTATTGCTCCCAGTAAGTGTTTCCTGTCAATAAATAATCTATTTGAACTGCATTTGGGTTCAAGCCTTGCCTACCTTCTCACCAGCTCTGACATTTGGTGTACTACCTTTCCAGGCTGTATACGGATCTCATCCTCCAGCAGGTGTCAAGGGACCAGGCAGGACTGAAAACACATCTCTGTTTCCCTCCCCCAACTCTTTGGTCTGCTGCAGTTGGTGGGGAGCGAGAGCAGGGCCGAATTGTACTGCGTCTTGAGTCAATCCTGTGGACACTTTGGAGGGTAAGTGAGTAAACAACACTCATTTTCCTGGTTGCCAGACCTTGTAGTTGACCTCTCCCACTCATTCAATCACCTCAAATGGGCCTTGCCAAGTGGCCAGAAATTTGCATTCCACTGTGGGGACGAGGACTAGTACCCGGTCACCGGTTTTTAATTCTCAAGGCTGGTCCCGCATGGCTCCCACATGTTCAATCACTGTCCTGTGAGGGCATGGTTGTTCCTCCCAGGTCTCCTTAGCAATATCTAGGAGACCCTTAGGTCTGTAGGAGTAAAGCAGTTTGAACAGGGAAAACCCTGTAGAAGATTGAGGGACTTCTCTTATGGCAAACAACAGATAAGGGATCATTTGGTCCCAGTTCCATCCGTCCTGATCAATGGCCTTCCTAAGCATGGACTTCAGAGTTTTAATCATTCTCTCCACTAAGCCATATGTCTGCGGGTGGTACACTGAGGTCCTCACCTGCTTTACCTTCAACAGTGTACACAGGTCCTGCATGACCCTAGACAGGAATGGGCTGCCCTGGTTGGTCAGGATTTCCTTCGACAGGCCCACCCTGCTAGTGAAGAGTAACAGCTCTTTTGGGATATTCCGTGCCATGGCCTTCCATAGAGGAATGGCTTCAGGATATCATGTGGCATAATCTAAAATGACCAGAATATACTGATGTCCCCGGGCACTCTTTGGAAGAGGCCCCACAATGTCCATTCTGATTCTCTCAAAGGGGGTCTCAATGATGGGTAGTGGGATTAGAGGGTTTCTATAACTCTGCTTCGGAGCATGTACCTGACACACCGGACAACTACGGCAGTAGTTCTCTATATCCTTATGTACCCCAGGCCAGAAAAACCTCTCCAAAACTCTCTCTTTAGTTTTCTCTACTCCCAGGAGAGTCCCAAACAAATGTGTGTGTGCCAAATGTTACACAGTGGAGCGATGGGGTTGTGGTATTAGCAGCTGTTCTATCACCTTTTCCCTACATTTGTTAACCTGATACAGCCCCCCCGTCACAACAATATGGGGATAGGAAGGTGCTACTCTTGACCCTACCAAAGTTCCCTCTACACTCTGTACATTTCTTAAAGCATTTAAAAGAGTGTAATCTTGTAACTCTTGTGCTGTTCCGTACTGACCTTTAAGTGGTGGTACGTCGTGGGGCCTCTCCTCTGCCTCCTCTGGCAAGATAGGGAGTGGCTCCAGGTCATCCGATTCTCCAGCTCCCAAGGGGTCATCACTGGTGTCCCCTGCCAAGGCTTGGATTTCAGCAGAGGGATCAGCATAGCACAGGGCCAGTTTAAGCCAGGGAGAATTATTCTCATGAGTCAAGGTCTTGCGGTGTCTTGGCCTCCTATTCCAACTTTTCTGAGTATCTTTCCACAGGGGGCTAAATGCAGGACAGTCCCTACCAATCAGGACTGGTATTCCATCAGGTTAGTACAATAGTAAAGTTTTCTCACAATTTTAAGCAAACTTGTGTCTTTTAGCTGAAATAGCTCAATGATTAGTAGTGGTTTATATTCATAATACAGAAATAGCCAGACCATACACCAAAGCAGAAAAACATAAAACCAACCTTTCACCATCTTTTCCTTCATCAACAGGGGGCTACAATAACCCTCATTAAAAGACCTCAGTTTGCTATACTGCACAAAATCTCCCTTTTTTAAAAGTCATGTTGTCATTTCAACAATCGTACAATAATAACAAGCAAAATGTTCTGCTAATATGGTGAAGGTAGTCACTCTTTCTATTAAATGAACTTTGAATTTTCAAGAATCTGACTTACATGTAAGAGCAGCATTTTTGTTTTTGTTTCTAGGCAGCAATACTAATTCCACACAATATTTTCTTTCTTTTCTCAAAAGAAATCTTGAAATAAGAGAAATTGTGGTGTGGACAATAATAAGTAATGTAGAAAGCTGGTTGAAGTGTTTTTCATGAATAACAAGAAGTCTGAGGGCTCACCTTTCACCCACCCAAATTACGCTTCGGTTGGGGCCACATGACCTCAGATGATGCAGCATTTTCTTAAAGCATTAGTCCACAAGACATCTTATCTCTGCGACAATCAGGTTTAACAACCAAACTACCAAAGCTGGTTTCACTCTCTGGTTAATGTCAGTTCACCTGCATGGTGACCTGTGAAACCACTAGTTACTGTGTGTGTGTGTGTGTGTGTGTGTGTGTGTGTGTGTGTGTGTGTGTGTGTGTGTGTGTGTGTGTGTGCGTGTGAGAGAGAGAGAGAGAGAGAGAGAGAGAGAGAGAGAGAGAGAGAACTGGTCAGAGGGCTTTGTGTTGATGTTGATCCTAACTCCACTTGACAGCTCCCAGAACAAAATGCCCCAGTTGCCAGAGGTAACAGGTTTATGAGGTCAGGTGTTTGTGTTTTACATTGGTGGATGGCACTTCAGACAAACCACAAAAAAAACAAGAAGATGTCCCTCAGTTTCGGCCGGATGTCCGTCCCCTTCCTCTTTGTTTGTGTTGGCGTTCTAAACTCCGGTGGACAGACAGCTAGCTAGCTGTCCAATCTGAGTTTTCTGTTGCACGAATAAAATAACTTTTGAACGTACACATGTTCCACCAAAACAGTGCCGCCCATGAAAATTGTTATTAGTTTAAAGAAGTACCAATAAACCAGAGCATGTTTTTCTCCCATTCCAGAATGCTCTGTGGACTAGCTAGACCTTCCTCCGCAGTGCTGTGGAAGAAGGTCTGGCAATGCGAGACTAATGTGTGAATGGTCGAGACTCACATAGGTCGTTTGTTCAAGCAGCAATTACAACTCATATTTACTTTTATTGGGGTGGCCCCCTCTAGTGGCCGTATTAAATATGACAGGAGCAAAGCAATGTTCATGTTTTTTTAACTTAATGGAACAAAAGGAGTTACGGCATGTTCAGCGTCATGTGCATAACCAGAAGTGAAGTAAAGTCTGATTTTAACCCAAACCGCTATCTTTTTCTACACTTAACTTAGTAGTTTTGATACCTAAACATAACCAAATAGTTTTTGTGTTAAAATCTGACCAACTGGGACTGTTTCACAATGTTAACATGTTTAAAACCACACCTGCTACATTCTATTGATTAGATTGATTCTTTGGTTTAGAACTGAAATAATTGGAATAAATGAGTAGTATCAGTTACAGCGTGTTTCTCAACGGGGGTGGTACAGCCCCTCCAGGGGGCGTTCAGAGGATGTCGAGGCACTGGAAGCAATATTGTGGAAAGGGGGTCGTTGAGGTGCCTTTGGGGGGCATTTGTTTTAAGGCGAGTTTATACCAAAGGTTCACAACAATGCAAGTTTACATTTTAAACTATGTGCAAAAAAACAGTGGTCTGCAACATTAAAGGTGCTGTAGGTAGGATTGTGAAGATCCAGGATTTAGCCAAAGAATTTGAACATATACAACTTCTCAGTCCATCCCCCCTTTTCTGCTAAAGCCCAAACTGTCTCCTAAGCCCCTCCCCCGATGAGGGAGAATGAATGCGTGTGTCTGAGCAGTGATTGACACCTCCCCCCCCCCCGGCCCTGATTGGTGAATCTGAACAGGGAGCTGTGGATTTTTGCAAATCATACTAAAGGCAGTAGGTGGTGCCAGAGGAGCTGGATTTGTTTTTAAATTACCTGCTTAATGTAGTTCTACTGGAACGTAGGGTCAGTTTCAGCAAATATCACAGAAAGTTAGTTTTATAAGTCTTACCTACTGCACCTTTAAAACCTGCGACTACTGCGACTGGACGAGAGGGTGGATCATAACTCTTCTCTTTAGTGTTTCTTTAGGCTTTGTGTGGTGCAGCTCTGTGCTGCCTTCATGGGAACGGGACGTCAGAATATCATCTTACATAATGCAATGAATATGAATCGGTCTTGTCGTGAATTTTATAGTCTAACATCATTTATCTCTAATAAGTCTACTGTATGAACTTAACTGCCGAACATTTTTCACTCAATGATATGATTTTTTTGATGATTTTGGACAACAATAGTAACAACAATAATAGGACTAATAACAACAATAATAATTATCATAACAATAATAGGACCTAATAATTAATATTCGGGGCAATTAGCCTACATCTTATGTGATGGGGGGGGCGGTAAGGGACCTGGATAATGGATAGGGGGGCACTAGTCCCAAAAAGGTTAAGAACCACTGAGTTACAGGGATGTCAAAGCTGACAACAATCATTAACAGGGTGTGCTCATATACCCTCAAACTGTATGTCAAGTAATTTTAATTTGTTTTGTTGAGTCTTGACAGGGGTGCAGTTAGAAATATTTTGGCCCTAATAATAACCTTGATAGAACAGGCACTGTAAATATTAATACCTGGTACATTTCAGTGCACCTATCCAGCCCTGGGCCACGAGTCAGGGTTTACCCCTTAATGGCACCCCAGGTTCTTTGCCAAGTTAAGAGATTATTAGCTTGGATAGTTTACGCTGTAAAGATTTTCCCATGCATTTCATTCTAGAGATGTTGCCTTGAATTGGTTATATAAAAAGTATAGGATGTAATGTTGTAAATATATAATTTAAAGAAGGCTCAAACTCAAAGCTGAATGTGTAGATGATGACAGAATTAGGGTTTTTGGGGCTTTTCCTTTAATTTGATAGTGACAGTAGATAGACAGGAAAGGTAGGAGAGATGGGGATGACACACAGCAAACAGCAGGTCCGCTGCAAAGGACTCAGCCTACATGGGGCACACGCTCTTACTGGGTCAGCCAGTGGAAGAGTTTTGTTATGATATTGATACCTTTATTGAAATCCCATCTAAGAGCGTTGTTTTGCAACAAAGCCATTCTGTAACGTCATCACATCTTCATATCTTATTTTTTATTTTTACAGTAGAACTGATGAGGATATTGACAAGTTTCCAGCAGGAGGATGATTTCTCAGAAGGTCAAGTGACTGATTAAGGTCAAATCTGTTGTTAATGGAAAACTCATCGGCATCGGGACCATTCTGCAATAAAGATTATCTTGTCAAACTCAAAAGGAACACGATCTAAGAAAAACATCCTCACCATCCTGACCTGAAAAAGCCACAGCCAAAAAAAGAAATGGCCTGCTCTTCTAAATACTTGTATCAGGAAAGTCATTTATATAAGACCTTGCTTGTCTAAAAATACTGTAAGCTAAAATCTCCTACAGCTCGAAGCCAACTAAGATCCATTAAAAACAGCACATATAGGCCTTACAAAGATCAAAGCCAAAGTTGGAGAAACATTAGATCAGATTACATTACATTGGATCAGATGGAACTTTAATGATCTGTGTGGAGAAACTGGGTCACTGCAGCAAGCAAAAAAATATAGAAAAGAATGGAGAGTATTAGTAATAAAGAGTAGGCTACTGACTATAATAAAACAATTACAAAGATGAATGCACTATATACTAGATTATATACTATATATAATAATAAGTAATTGTAATGTAATGTCTTTTTCCCTCTACTGTGCTACAGAGCTCCTTTTGGTTTACAAGAACAGATTTCACAAGGTGGATGTTTGCATTTTACAGAACTACAGCTGTCAGAATTATTATTATGGATGACATGTAAATAAGCAGCTTTGGCTGTCGACACTACCGTTATCGAATGGATGTGCAGATGTGCCTTACCACCAGCTGTTCATATAAAAAACATATGTACACAAATGCTAACCAGGAAGCCTCCTAAAGTAAACTAGAGTTTTGCAATTATTGCAAAGACTGTTGATTCTTGACTCTAACAGTGAGCAACAACAATATACAGTATACAGTGTAACACACTGTTCTAGATTCTGTATACAGTGCCTTGCAAAAGTATTCGGTCCCCTTGAACTTTTCGACCTTTTGCCACATTTCAGGCTTCAAACATAAAGATATAAAACTGTAATTTTTTGTGAAGAATCAACAAGTGGGACACAATCATAAAGTGGAACGAAATTTATTGGATATTTCAAACTATTTCAAACAGATAAAAAACTGAAAAATTGGGCGTGCAAAATTATTCAGCCCCTTTACTTTCAGTGCAGCAAACTCTCTCCAGAAGTTCAGTGAGGATCTCTGAATGATCCAATGTTGACCTAAATGACTAATGATGAAAAATAGAATCCACCTGTGTGTAATCAAGTCTCCGTATAAATGCACCTGCTCTGTGATAGTCTCAGAGGTCCGTTTAAAGAGCAGAGAGCATCATGAAGAACAAGGAACACACCAGGCAGGTCCGAGATACTGTTGTGGAGAAGTTTAAAGCCGGATTTGGATACAAAAAGATTTCCCAAGCTTTAAACATCCCAAGGAGCACTGTACAAGCGATAATATTGAAATGGAAGGAGTATCAGACCACTGCAAATCTACGAAGACCCGGCCGTCCCTCTAAACTTTCAGCTCATACAAGGAGAAGACTGATCAGAGATGCAGCCATGATCACTCTGGATGAACTGCAGAGATCTCCAGCTGAGGTGGGAGACTCTGTCCATAGGACAACAATCAGTCATATACTACACAAATTTGGCCTTTATGGAAGAGTGGCAAGAAGAAAGACATTTCTTAAAGATATCCATAAAAAGTTTTGTTTAAAGTTTGCCACAAGCCACCTGGGAGACACACCAAACATGTGGAAGAAGGTGCTCTGGTCAGATGAAACCAAAATCAAACTTTTTGGCAACAATGCAAAACGTTATGTTTGGCGTAAAAGCAACACAGCTCATCACGCTGAACACACCATCCCCACTGTCAAACATGGTGGTGGCAGCATCATGGTTTGGGCCTGCTTTTCTTCAGCAGGGACAGGGAAGATGGTTAAAATTGATGGGAAGATGGATGGAGCCAAATACAGGACCATTCTCAAAGAAAACCTGATGGAGTCTGCAAAAGACCTGAGACTGGGACGGAGATTTGTCTTCCAACAAGACAATGATCCAAAACATAAAGCAAAATCTACAATAGAATGGTTCACAAATAAACATATCCAGGTGTTAGAATGGCCAAGACAAAGTCCAGACCTGAATCCAATCGAGAATCTGTGGAAAGAACTAAAAACTGCTATTCACAAACGCTCTCCATCCAACCTCACTGAGCTCGAGCTGTTTTGCAAGGAGGAATGGGCAAACATTTCAGTCTCTCGATGTGCAAAACTGATAGAGACATACCCCAAGCGACTTACTGCTGTAATCACAGCAAAAGGTGGCGCTACAAAGTATTGACTTAAGGGGGGATGGGTCAAACACTGGACTTTCACCCAGGAGAGCGGGGTTCGCGTCCCTTTTGTCACGCTTGCTGTAGTTGTTTTTTTCTTTTCTCCCGCGTGTCACAGAACCGTACACCCACCCACGGGTGTGAGAATGTGTTGGTCCCAGATGACCTGAGAGGTCTGGGTGGTTCATAGTGTAGTAGCAGATCAGAAATGTATTTTGGCCCTAAACCGTTTAATGATTTATAAACCAGCAAAAGTATTTTGAAATCAATTCTTTGAGGCACTGGAAGCCAGTGTAGAGACTTCAGAACTGGAGTGATGGAGGACTCGAGCAGCAGCGTTCTGATTGATTTTTTTAGGGAGACCTGTAAAGACACCGTTACAGTAGTCAAGTCTACTGAAGATAAAAGCATGGACAAGTTTTTCCAAATCCTGCTGAGAGATAAGTCCTTTAACCCTTGATATATTCTTAAGGTGATAATAGGCTGACTTTGTAATTGTCTTAATGTGGCTGTTGAAATTCAGGTCTGAGTCCATGACTACACAAAGATTTCTGGCTTTGTCTGTTGTTTTTAACATTGTCGTTTGAAGTTGAGCGCTAACTTTCAATCGTTCGTCTTTTGCTCCAAAAACAACCACCTCAGTTTTTTCTTCATTTAATTTAAGAAAGTTCTGGCACATCCAGTCATTAATTTGGTCAATGCACTTAGTCAGTTTTTGTATTGGACTATAGTCCCCTGGAGATGAGGTTATGTAAATTTGTGTGTCATCCGCATAACTATGGTAACTTATTTTGTTGTTTTCCATAATCTGAGCCAGTGGAAGCATGTAGATGTTAAACAGGAGAGGCCCCAGAACGGAGCCTTGGGAACTCTGCATGTCATATTTGTATGCTCAGATGCATAATTACCTATAAATACAATGTAATCCCTATTCTTTAAGTAGAATTCAAACCAGTTTAGTAGAGCCAGAAAGGCCAACCCAGTTTTCTAATCGGTCTAGTAATATGTCATGGTCGACCGTGTCAAATGCAGCACTGAGATCAAGTAATACTGAAGTTTTCCCACTGTCTGTGTTTAAGTGGATGTCATTAAAGACTTTAACAAGAGCTGTCTCAGTGCTGTGATGTGGTCGAAAACCCAACTGGAAGGCATCAAAACTGTTTAGTGACAAGAAAAGGTTAAGTTGTTGAAAAAATCCTTTTTAAATGATTTTACTTAAAAATGGAAGGTTTGATATCGGCCTATAGTTGCTCATAAGTGACGTGTCTAGATTGTTCTTTTTTAAGAGTGGCTTAATGACTGCAGTTTTCAGGGCCTGTGGGAAGATACCTGAGAGAAGAGATGTGTTTACAAACTGTAGAAGATCTGTAGCCAAACAATTCGAAACATTTTTGAAAAGGCCCGTTGGTAGAATATCAAGGCAGCAGGAGGAGGTTTTCAGATGTTGTATAATGTCCTCCAGGTTTTTACGGTTGATCGTATGAAATTGTGTCATATTAGAATTTGTTTTGCCTGGACACTGTGACAAAACATCCTGTACTTGATATGGAGGCCTTGACTGTTTGTCTAATTTTCTGAATTTTGTCTTTGAAGAAGGTGGCAAATTCATTGCAGGCCTTGGCGGATAAAAGTTCAGATGCTACTGGTACTGGAGGGTTTGTTAACCTATCGACAGTAGCAAACGAAGCACGTGAGTTATTATTGTTTCTGGCGATAATGTCAGAGTAGAAGGCCCGCCTTGCATTCCTCAGTTCCAAATTATAAATGTGAAGTCTCTCTTTATAGGTGTTATAATGGACCTGGAGATTAGTTTTTCGCCAGCTGCTTTCAGCTTTTTGACACTCTCTTTTTTCTGTTCTTACCAGTATGACATTTCTCCATGGAGATATTTTCTTACAAGAGACAGCTTTGACTTTAGTGGGAGCAATGGCATCAATAACATTTGGAATTTTACAATTGAAATTATCTACAAGCTCAGTGACTGAGACCCCTGAGAGGGTGGGTGTGGCGGAGAAAAGCTGAATGAATGTTTCACTGGTGTTGTCAGTGATATACTGTTTTCTTATTAACTTTGTTAGGACACTTTGTGCACAGAGATAGTGCCGTGAAAGAAAACACAGGAATGATCAGAGAGAGCAACATTAGTCACCACAACCTTGGAAATGTTCAGACCCTTGGAGATAATCAAGTCCAGTTTGTGCCCCTTATAGTGTGTGTTCTCCGTCACATGCGGAGTCAGTCCATAGTTCTTTGGTCCCTCCGTCCTGGGGGTTGTCAACATGTATGTTGAAATCACCAGCAATAATTACACAGTCAAAGTTAATACAGACTATAGACAGCAGTTCAGTAAAGTCATCAAAGAAGGTTGCACAGTATTTAGGTGGCCTGTAGATATTTAGAAATATAGCTCGAGGGGAGGACCTTAGCTGAAGAGCCACATATTCAAAAGAAGCAAATTTTCCATAAGATATTTGTGTACATTGGAATGAGTCATTAAACAAAATGACAACTCCACCTCCTTTCTTATTCACTCTATTCTCACTCATAAAACTGAAGTTAGGAGTTAGCTGCCATCCTAGCAGAGGTGCCTTGCGTTTTACTTTTGGCCAGGGGCGAATGATGGGAGAAGGAAGGGGGGTAAATTTGGTTCCATAATTTACCAGCTACTTCATCTGGTCAGTTAACTCCAACATGGGGAAGGGGGAAAGAGGGGAAAGAGGGCAAAGTGAGTGGAGAGAGCGATGGCATGGGCGGGGTATCAGGGTTGGTGAGGGGGTTTGAGTGGTGTTGGACAGGTGAAGAGGGTGGTTGAGCAGGGGTCTTAAAATCTTGTTCTAGTGCAGGGGTCTCAAAGTCTTTTTCTGGTGCAGGCGGCCCAATGTCTTCTAGTGCAGGGGCCTGAAAGTCTTGGTCTTGTGCAGAGGTCACAAAGTCTTGGTTTTGTGAATGGGGTCCCAAAGTCTTTATCTAGTGCAGGGTTCTCAAAGTATCCATCTACTGCAAGGGTTTAAAAGTCTAAGTGTAGTGCAGTGCGCTCAAAGTCTTGGTCTTGTGCAGGGGTATCAAAGTAGTAATCTAGTGCAAGGGTATACAAGTCTTAGTGTAGTGTAGGTGTCTCAATGTATTGGTTTAATGCAGGGGTATTTTGCAATATTACAATAATTAGACAAAATGATACATTTGTCCTGTGCTTTCTGTTCATCCACAGGTAAAGTGAATCAATTTTACACATGAGCTGTTTATTGCACTATACAAACCTGTACAGTGATTAAAGGTTCTATAAAAAGTCAGTTTTAAAGTACTGGTCTCTTGTGCATGGCTCATATTTGGTCAACTGCAGGTTTCTCAAGGTCTTGTTCTGCTGCAGGGGTCTCAAAGTCTTGGTACAGTGCAGAGGTCGCAAAGTCTTGGTCTAGTGCAGGGGTCTCAAAGTCTTGGTCTGTGCAGAGGTCCCAAAGTCTTCATCTAGTGCAGTGGTCTCAAAGTCTTGGTCTGTGCAGAGGACTCAAAGTTTTGTTCTAGTGCAGAGGTCCCAAAGTCTTCATCTAGTGCAGTGGTCTCAAAGTCCTGGGCTGTGCAGAGAAATCTTGGTTTTGTGCATGGTGTGTCAAAGTATTTGTCTTGTGCAGGGGTCCCAATGTCTTTAGTCTTTTGCAGTGGTCTCAAAGTATTCATCAATTGCAAGGGTCTAAAAGTCTTAGTGTAGTGCAGGGGTTTCAAAGTCTTGTTTTAGTGCAAGGGTCTTAAAGTTTTAAGGCATTTGCAGAGGTCTCAAAGTCTTGGTCTAGTTCGGGGGTCTCAAATTCTTGGTCTATTGCAGGGGTCTCAAAGTCTTTAGGCATCACCAGAGGTTACAATGTCTTGGTCTGGTGCAGGGGTTTCAAAGTATTGGTCTTGTGCAGGGGTTTATTTTTGATCACTGTGGTTTTTGAGGTTGTCATTGTTAAAAAGCAATGTATTCTATGGGTTTGTATGATTTTGTGTGAAAACTTCTGCACAACAATTTGTATATCTTACGAAATTACGGCGACCAGTTACCATTAGGTGACAGGCAGTCGTGACAGTTAAGTTTAGGCACAACCATAAGGTGACAGCTATACGATGACCGGTCACAGTGGTGGTTGTGACAGTTATGTATCACCCAGAAAACGACCATATGGGTTGACTATGCAAGCAGCTCATAAGGACTGACAATTGCGTTTCTTGTTAGGCAGCGACCTCTCATGGCTGTAGTAATTATCTCGAGAGCAAACGAAGAAGTAAGGTGACAAAGTATAAGGGCACCAACTCAGGATGGGGTGGGGATGGGTCAAACAAATGCAGGACTTTCTCTCAGGAGACCAGGGTTCGTTTCCCATGTGAAACCAAATTCAACAGTCATTTTGACATTAACTAAGTTTTACTTATGAGTTTTACGGACTTTAGTCCGTGAGGCAATGGCGTCCAAGAAGTCAAGTTACGTTCTCATTATAGTATTGTTACATTACTCATTTTGACACAATTCCTGATGTTTTACATACCCTAAGTATTCATATACTATATATTGTTGCGTTAAGCACAACTGTCACAGAATTATGGTCACATGATTAAACTGCACTGTTAGGTAGCGGTAAATATACTGGACGTGTGTGTCGTTTTGGAAGTCTTCAGGGAAAATTGATCAATAATTTTGTTTAGGTATGAGGATATGTTTTGTGATCCTCTGAAACTGAGCCAGGTTCTAAGGTGACGTTGGGAGTGATTCAGTTGCAAATCAAAACTTTGTAATGGTTGAACATGTGGTGCATTGTCAGTTTGGGGCTTTAGAGACGTGAACAAGATAGAAAACAGACTGTAGAGAAGCAATGCCACTCTAGAGCTATCTAGGTTATGTAAGCTAATTATAGCTAATTTAACTGACCTTCCGAGATGAGGGATGTTTGTGTAACTATACCTCCTGTGTGCCTGGGATTCATGATGTGCAGGTGTTCTCACTGCTCTGAGCTTTTCCCCCGGCACAAATGATTGGTTAAACACACTTAAAGAGTCCACTAAATGGTTCCCACCATGCTCCAAGGACTCTTTAGTGGGAATAAGTGATACTCAGCAGCTAGGCTGTATGAATGCTGTATGAATGCTTATGTTGGCCTGGATGTAAATATGGACAGAGCTTTTTGGTGTAAGACAGTAGGCAATAACCCATGTGTATGGTAAGCAATACGGCTGTTACAGCACTTTTTGATTTCACCTTTAGCCAGGTTAAGCTCCTACACTTTGCTGATGGGACTTTTCCAGAAAAACAAAACAAAAAAACATTTGGTTTATTTTATTTGTGGTGCATGGTATAAGCACCATGTATAGATTCTCAAACATTGATAGAAATGGTGCTCAGCAGGAAGCGTACAGTGGGTTTATCAGAGCTTTTGCTACCTGCATGCTGCTTATAAAATGGGGTTTTGACAGCTGTGAGACTGAACCAAACAGCTAAAAACAAAAGCTAAAAGAGGCTAAAAGAGGCTAAAAGGCTCCTTGTATCTGCAGAGTTGGGTGATAGATCTCTGTGGGTTCATCACCCCTTTCATATTACACACTCACTTGATGAAGATTGCAAACGAGGAAGATAACTGATAAAATCTGTTCTGAAGAGCTCTGCAGAATAGCATGCAGATCATCCGATATGAACCAATCTGCCCTGTTGCATTCACGTGACCTTAAAAATGCGGTGATCACAAGCTCAGTAACACAATGTTCTTGTCAGGATTAAGCAGACTTGATTCAAACAGGTTCTGCATTTTTCGTCAGCCTGCATAAACAGGTCATGTGGTTTACATATGCAGTTTGGCATGCTGCAGCAATCTCTTCCTTCCCTGGTTGTCCTCTCACTCATGCTTCACACACTGTACTCTGTGTGTGTGTGTGTGTGTGTGTGCGGTTTACCTTGATGTAAAAATCCGAACAATATTTATATGGAATTCATGTGGAATTAAGAGCAGTTGTTGCTGCACTGCACTTTGCATTTGCCGTATTGTTGTTTGGTGTTGTTCATATTACTGCAGGCATTCCCAATGTGACATTATGTTGAGATATTTTCCAGTTTAGCTGCAGTTTGACAGCAGAAACTGTGTCTGCTACTAAAAGTCATACTTTGGTGTCAGTCCCTTAGAATCAAAGAGCAGGGGCTTCTTCTGAAACTCACTGTTTTGCAGTAACAGGGAGGAATACGTGTTAGAAAAGGCAAGGCAGAGATAACAAGTATGTCCCACAGACAGTTGCCTCAGTAAGAAGATACCCATACACACATTTATTTGAATATGAAATGTTCTTGCCCATTCACTACATGTGTGATGTCACAGTCAATGAAATGGAAGTACAGTCAGTGTAGACTTTGTCCTTAGGTTGCAGCCTCAAGTGCTCCTAGTTTATATCCACAACAATCCACTTTCGGGATTGCTCCGTTGCCGCTGGAAATTCCGCCGTATGTCGTTCTTTTCGGCCAGATGTCCATCACCTTCCCCTTTCTTTGTGTTGGCGTTCTAATCTCCGGTGGATTCATGAGGACTATGGTTAACTGCTCCTCAGATCTCTGCAGGGTAAATCCAGACAGCTAGCTAGACAGCTAACTGTCCAATCTGAGTTTTCTGATGAACATATGACGTACATATGTTCCACCAAAGCAAATTCCTTCCTGAGGCTAATTTGCAGCGGCACCGGGGCTCCGTCCAGCGCCCATGACGATTGTGATTGGTTTAAAGAAGTACCAATAAACGAGAGCACGTTTTTCTCCCATCCCGGAACGCTGTGTGGACTAGCCAGACCCTCCTCCGCAGCGCTGTAGAGGAAGGTCTGGCAAAGCGAGACTAGAGTGCTATAGATAATCTATTCAGTATACTTCTCTGTCATGTTAGTGTCAGACATCATTTGGTGCTTAAGACACAGACATCCACTCCTGCATGAAAGCAGCTAAACTAACGCCCTTTTACACACTTGGAGAGCGTCCAAGTCAAATAGTACAATACACGATACACAAAAGCAAAGTTGAGGGAGGTGAGCGGAACAGGTCTACACCAACTGATCAGCACCATTCAATGTACTATATGCATGACAGGGACATGTATAATAATAATAATAATAATAATAATAATAACTTTTATTTATATAGCTCCTTTCAAGAAACCCAAGGACACTCAATTACCGTGGCTAAGCTAAAGGAGGTTGTAGGCTGGCAAATAGCTGCCAGAAGACTTTGAAATCTTCCACTATAATTTACCGGGAGGCTGTGATTCTGCCTTGAGAGTCAAGCCAAAACTAGATCCAGTAAGAAATTAGAGAAGGAAATAAGAGACAGGCTACTGCTTCTGTCAGGTAGACTCAGAAAGACCCCACATTCGAGACATTCGGATAAAACAGGGGTGTCAAACTCAATTTCACTAAGAGCTACACTGGAAAATGAGAATTGCATCAAGAGCCAGACATGTATAGTTTATTGACATGCTTTTAATCGAAAAAGTCAAATATTTGTAACTGTTTTATTGCATGTTTCACATACCTTTATATTTAGCCCACATAAAACCCTGAAAAAGTCAGCAGAAAAGTTCCTTAGCCATCATAGAATTTAGCAAATCAAGCAAAACAATGCATTCTGATTACATTTTTAAAAGTAGACTACTACACAGCCGACTCACGACTTTCACAGGCCTCATTATGTGTGGGGTTTTTCTGAGTCTCAAAGTAGGCAAAATCTGCCAATACTGCATCGAGAGTCGCGTAATTGCAGTTTGAAAAGCAATTCCCCTTCTTTCAGTTTGGTGCACAACTAGGCAGGCCAAAATGTATTGTGACCTAAAGTGATATGCGGGCTGGATCAAAATTAGCGAGGGGCCGAATTTGGCCCGCGGGCCTTGAGTTTGACACGTGATGTAACATGATATTATTACCACATTTGTCTCAAACGTTGGAAAAGCTAGAGCAGATAACACTCAAAGTGGCTAAAAAAGTCCACTGGGGACCGACTACAATCATTAGATATGAGAAAGGTCTTCTAGTTACATTCATTCGGCTGAGGCGGTACCCAAAAGGGCTCGGGTGCTGCACACTAACCATATAAAGGTGGGGAAAACCCTGACCAGTATTCAATTTAAATACAAAAAGATGGGGCTATGGCACTCAGGGACAAACCCAGAAGCCTATGTAGGTGCCTCAAACCTATGGCTGTTAGAGATCCCTTTGTGCACGAACGGTCTCGGAGTCATCGCTGCAACCAGGAGATAAAGGTGTGCTGAGATTCAAACACACATAGCACATCTTTGTCTCTGCCACCCCAGGATACTAGCGCGGCTAGCACCGGTGCTAGTGCCTCTGCCTCTGCCTCTGACTCCCGAGTGGATGATAGCCCTGTGGATCTGTCTTCCATGGATGAGCCCGCAACTCAACCAGTACTAAAGTATCCGGTCACAGTGATAGGTGACAAAGCAAGGAGTTTCTCTACAAACTGGTATAGCAAATACCTTGAGTACAGCATTAGGAATGATGCAGTCTTCTGTAAGATGTGCAGACACTTTGGTGAGCAAGGTAGGGAGAATAAGTTTAGCCAGACTGGATACCGGGACTGGAAGCACCTCAATCACGCTTGTTTAAAGCACCAAAATAGCAAATCACACAAGTTTGCACTGGATAAATTTAACAATTACAGGCTATCAATGTCTGAGCGTGGCTCTGTCATCCATCAACTCAACAACACAGATGGCAGACAGGGTGAAATAATAGAGAGGAATCGGGAGCACGTCATTCTGGACGTTCTTATCACTTACCAAATAAGAAGTATCCCTGCATGGCAACCGGGAGAATGATGAGGTCAAAAACGCAGGTCATTTCCTGGAATTTTATAGACTTAAAACAACTCAAGAGCAACTAGATGTGATCCCCAGCAATGCAAAGACGCACAGTCACGAAATACAGAATGACCTGTTGGATGCTGCGTGCACTCTCCTGTTGCGACGGATTAAATGTGAACTGCATGAGGGATCTTTCTATGCTATTTTAGCAGATGAGTGTAAGGATGTATCTAAAAAGCAGCTGGTGGCCGTTTGCTTACGGTATGTACACATGGGAACTGTGCAAGAACACGCTGTTGGCCTCGTAGCCACAGACAACATGACTGCTGATGCGATAGCACAGAAAATATTGGAAGTTGCAGCTTTTGAACTAGACCCTAGCCTTTGCGTTGGTTTTGGGATTGATGGTGCATCTGTCATGGCTGGGCATAAGGGGGGTGTCCAAGCCATCCTTAAGGGCACCTTACAAAAATGCCGTCTATGTGCACTGTCACTCTCATTAGGTTAAACCTCGTCCTGTCAGCTGTGGCCCGGACATCGCTAGATGCCTCAACTTTTTTCGACTCTCTCAACACCTTGCACACCTTCATGTGTGGCAGTGCACGTCATGTCCGTTTCCTTAACGCGCAAAAAGAGATGCGGCCCGATCAGAGGTCATTGGAATTGGAGCAAGGGTGTGACACCAGGTGGGATTCAAAATCAGCCGCAGTGACAAAAGTTTTCATTCTGTATGATATTATCATATATAATATTGAGGTGCTGGCACAGTATGTGGAAGAGGCAGGACAGAGTGAGATTGAGGCACAGTCACTCCTTCAGCAGATCAGAACAAAAAAGTTCATATTACTTCGTGTACTTTTCAAACAGTTGTTCAGTAAATCAGACTTCACGTCTAAAAGCCTCCAGTCCATCACCACATCAGTGACAGACACGGTTGATTTGATCGAGAACCTCAAACAAGAACTGACAGACATTCGCTCCGGTGACTGTGTGTTCTCAAAGGGTGAAGAGTGACAGTGACCTGTGCAACATTTCCAACGCGCTAATAGACTGCCAGCTTAATGAACTGAACACTCGTTTCCACAGTGACACCTATGGCCTCATGGCATCTGCGGCAATCCTGATGTCCCCTAGCCTTGATACAAATGACACCACCTTGGCCACTATAGCAAACTCTCTCAATGACGCAGGGAAGCGCTTCCACATAACCATATCAGAGTCGGAGCTCGCAGTGTTTGTCCAACTCATAGAGAGGAAGAAAAAAAGAGGAGAACATCTCAAAAGTTTTGTATATGTGATGGACATATGCAATGAGAACGTTTTCCCAAATATCCATGCTTTCTTAAAAGCTCTGATAACACTGCCAATGACATCCAGTACAGTTGAACACATCTTTTCCTGTGTCAACCGGATTAAAACACCAAATAGGAGCACCATGCCTACTTCTCGGCTTATGTCCCTCTGTCTGTTGACATTTGAGAGAGAGCTTACAGTAACTCTCAACTTCGATGAAATCATTGACATTTTCAAGAGCAAACCTTGCCGACTACTCCTGTAATTGAGGAGAGATAGGTAGGCCCTAGCATGCCTTTTCCTACTGCTCTGTTAAACAATTTGATTTGCAATGAATGAATATTCTTCTCATGCTCTCTCCCATGCCTATCTATTTTCACATTTGGCAATCTTTTAAGCCTGCCTGTTGGCGCAAAAATATCAGTGTCATTTACATAGCCTACCCAGTTGTTATTTTTTAGCCTGATAAGTTAGCCATAATGGCTTCTGAAATGCTTTTTTTTGCAATGGGCAAACTTTGATGATATTGTGATTGCTTGATCCGATTTGCGTTAAAGGGCTGTTAATCTTCGTAGATGACCGTGAATTGGCGGTAGCGTAGTCTATTGTATTAGTTATTATCTCGTAGTAGACTAGGCTACATTTTAATGCGCCTTCTCTGTATAATAAGCCAAGCTCAGTCTGTTGTTAATGAAATCGAAAGAAATTAATGTTGTATGAAATCGTCAAACAGGTCTATTGCCACTTATGACCGGATTTAGGCCTAATGGGTGTGATTGATCTTAATGAGCTCTTTTGGAGCATGTTTTACATGACAGATGACATTGTCAATGAACAAGTTCTGTGCCCGAGTATTGATTGAAACTGTCGGGCAGTGTTGTTAATCTGTATTGTTGAAAACTTAAAAGAATTAAACAGAATTGTGAAATATTCGGCCTCATGTTATATGAGCAGAACTAAACTATGTTTTGGGGAAATATAAGATTCCTGACCACTTTTACTGTCTATAGGCCTTAGGTCTATAGAGAGATGCGCTATAGCACAGCCAGGTATGGTACGTAATGGAGATTCCAATGCGCTCTTCTTTGGTCAGAACAATGCAACAACATATTTAAAGAGTATCAAGCTATTAAAATCTATATTATGTAAGCACATATAATATAACAGTATATTTGTCAGTCATTTGTATTAGGTTAAACAGTGATTTGATAACATTTTTAATTTAAGGCCCACCCACAATTGGTCTGGCCCATCCAAAACTGGAATCCTGGCGCCGTGCCTCCTTATTACGCTTAGCGCCGCCCAAGACGATTGTGATTGGTTTAAAGAAATGCCAATAAAACAGAGCAAATTTTTCTCTTATCCCAGAATGCTGTGTCGACTAGCCAGACCTTCCTTTGCAGCCCTGTGGAGGAAGGTCTGGCAATGCGAGACTAGGGCAAACACAGGTGGGACCGCCCATGGAACCCGCTGACAATCCGGATTGGGACTGTAGTTTGGGACCTATATACATACCCACTTGCAAAATCTGTAAAAAATCAAAACAATATGTAAGGAAAATAAAAACATAATTTTAGCCAAATTTTGAAATTAAATTCATTTTTTATTATTAATTAAATATTATTGAATTGTATTTAAATGCATTTAATGTTGTTTAAATTTAATTGAAATAATATTACAAAAAATATTGCCTTTTACGTAGCCTAATTATAATAAAAACATGAATTTAATCAAACCACTCCTCCTGCACACACACACACACACACACATACATACACACACATACACACACACACACACACACACACACACACACAGTAAGTTGGAGCAGTATGTTTCCTGCCCTGTCCGCATGTACCAGGCCAACAGCCAACCGCCGTCGAAAAAAAAAAAAAACTTGGGAGTTAAGGGCGAGGCTTATTTTGTTCTGTTTCTGTCCGTGATTCGGCTCTCTGGTTCCCCGTAGCGATTAGTCGGAGGGGCTACAATTGTGATTTCCGTTAGTGTGCCGCTTTTAAAGCTTTGTTTTCGGCTTCATGTTGAAGTTTTTTTTGCTTCCAGAACACAGATTCTCGTAGCCGCATACACTGGTAGCTCAGATAGCCTACAGTGCACACGCAGACGCACGCACACAGCCCTCGCCCTCGCCTGATTTGCACTAGCGCGGGTCATTTCAGGTTAAACCCTGGCGCTGTGTCCCGTTCACTCGGCCGACGGAGATTATCACTGGTTCCAGTTGAGGAGGAATGCACAGGCACTGGGACTCCGAGTAATACCTGGATAGGAGCTTCTTCTCGCATATGCGGTATGTTTCATTTTTTGGGGGGTATTTTTTGACAGCAGTCTAGCCAATGACAACCTCGCCAAACACTGGGTGCCTGGCAGCTAGGTAGGCGTACATTACGCTTCCTAAGCCAGCTGTTAATAATAATGTTCAAGCTTTTAACATCACCACTAATGTGTTACTTGTGTGCTAAGGAGGGAATCGTGTGTGCCGTACCACATTCAAAATTTCCGCAATTTAATTCTGCATTGCTAATCAGCAGACGGTTTACACTTGAGCGAACATGGCATCGACCTTTCCAGAATTACTTGAGTCTTTATTAAAATTCGGGGTACAATTTATCCAACATCAGTGCCTTATAACTGTTAATATGTAAACTTTATAATTGGTTAACACTGCTCCTTTACGCCCACGGTGGTGTATTTCGTCGGAATGAGATTGGAGGAATAAAAGGAGAATTGATCTAAACAAGTTTAGACTTTATTACATTTCTGGTGTACTTTATTGACGCCGAATTCAACACTGGCTCGTAATAATTCATAACATTACTTATAATGTGTTAGTTTTTTCATTAATCTTAACAAAAAGCGAGGTACCATTACATTGAGAGATATTCGGGTCGAGGTTCTGTCACAAGAGAACAGCACGTATCCGGGCTAGCTTTTATGAAGACTTTAGGGATTTGGTTTAAGGACACACGTTATCGTTTCCCTCAAATCCTAGGGCATCTTACCGCTGATACGACTCGTCTGACAGTGTCTGGTTCACTTTTACTTCTGTTGCCTGAGATATGTCAGTTCACTGTTTCTGATGTAACCTTTGCTTTCATTTTGGCAACATGAACTTCACCGAAGCGCTCGATCAACATCTGGCATGCAAACTAAGACATTCTAATAATTTCACAGTGCATTTGTGACCTGAAAGGTTGCATTTACGAACATTACAGCTCAGTGTATCGCCTAACATTACACCATGTGAAGTTTTTGCTAGTGCTTCAATTGACAAAATGTGCCAATAATCTTGGAAGCATTTGTTTGTGAGTTCAAAGGTTAGCTCGGCTTGTTTAAACATATTTAAACTGTCATGTTTGCCTTGCCGTTGTTTGCAGCACGATAGGTGACATGTTACCACAGATGAGTATGAAAGGATGCCTTCAAAGGCTGTCAGGAAATGCCAGCGTACTCGCACATGAACGATCCAGGAAGGTGACTGTGGGAGATTGTTTTTCTCTGCATGTCGACATTTAAGGGGACGGATAACATTGAAACTATGACAACACTGCAGCTGGTGTTACAAGTAATATTTAGGATATGTAATAAAGCACGCTGAAGTTTATCACTTCTGATTTTAGTCAGAATATAACCTGACAATCAAGTATCATATCAATTATTATTATTACATTATTTTATTATATAAATTATAACAATGTGTGTGGATAGAATACATCAGTTAAAATACTTTTGATACACTGCTATTTTTATTAGGGCTGTACGATATGCGGGTAATTATGCAATAACGTTGTTGAATATCCTAATATCGTTATTCCTTGGCATTAACAGATATTAAAGTGTATTCAGTTCTGCTGCTATCACTATTCTGCTAAAAGACAACAAACTTCTCGTTGAATTTAAAACCAATGAAAGGAAATCATTTCCAACATTCTTTTTTTGAACATTCAATTGTATAGGAAAGGCACCACTGGAAAAAAGTGACAGTTACATTTTAAAGTGCAGTTTTCTGCTGATACTTTATTTCAACTATAACAAAAAAAAAAACCTGTCTTTCGCGATAGATTCAAGATTCAAAAGATTCAAAATCCTTTATTAATCCCACAACGGGGAAATTCACACTGTTGCAGCAGCAAGACACCGATAAACAAACAATAAATATATATTAGTAAAGAGAATAAATAGTCAAATGTATTTACAGTATTGCACAGTCATATATATATATATATATATATATATATATATATATATATATATATATATATATATATATATATTAGTGTGTGTGTGTGTGTTGCAGCCTTTTGCGATGTGTTTATTGCGCCAGTTGATATTGCGATGACAATAAAAAATCTATATATTGTGTAGGCCTACTAGGCCTTATTTCATTTTCAAACTAGCACTCAAATGCATGACCAGTCACATTTTGACAACATGCAAAAAGGGGAGTTTCCAAGGCGCTACTGAAGGCAGCATCAGTTCTCAGCTGAGGTTATTTAAGGTCTTCCAGCTGCCTATTTGCCAGTATTTTGCAGGAGCCTGGCTATGGAAGCATATTTGTGACAAAATATCTGAGAGCACAAAACTAAAATTCTAGCGCTACTCAGTCTGCGAGTCAGCCTTTGAGAGTGCACAGTCATGGATTTGGAGGAGCAGAATCCTATTTGTGTGTGAGGGAGGACAGAATTGGGAGCGTCGCAGATGATTTGAGCATGCAAAAGGAATTGTAAAACTACATTTGAGCCTTCAACAGTTATGGTCACACTCGTAGTGATCAAAGCTGCTCACGCTCACTTTAGGCCGTCTGCATCCAACACATTCTCACTCCCATCGTGCCAGAAAGTGATGCTTGGTCAGCTGCCTTTGGCATTTCTTATTGATGCAAAAAGTCTCCTTCAGCGTCATATTTAGATGTGTTTGGTCAGGACTCTTGGCATGACTTTTTGATGCTCTGGGTCAGGACGTACATTAACCCTCTGAGGTCTAAGGGCATTTTTTACAAATATTTTTTAAATTCACCTTTTAAGGGTATGTATATAACCTGATCCCCATGTGTTTCATATCAAAATGTTCAGAACAAACTCAGCATTCTGTAAGGTGTGGCCCAAATATGTTCCAGAGCAATGTGTAAAGACATAATTTGGCCCTAAAGCGGTAAAGTTGATGTTCACTTTTTGAAATTCCCCAAATCTCTTGTGAAAACAAACCTACACTCAATTGTTTTGGTGCTTGAAATTAATTAACAAAAGTCATGGGTTCACAAAAGTAGCGTAATATATATGAATAAAATGTCTAAAATGAAAATTTTGTAATATAGCTTTTTGAATACAAGTGTTGTCAAACATCTCTTGGACTCTGCGGTGTGTCTTTGTCCTGAGAGGGTTAACTGACATGCGGCACAAGAATTTAAATAGCCTGATCAGAGGCAGGTTATTAAGGCAGAACAACTTAATATATGTATTTACTTAATTGGCATAATTAACTAATTGATTAATGTATTTCGGACAAGACGGCTTAAGCAACGTTTTAGTTAAAATATAAATTTGGTGAGCATAGCGCTGCCCAACTTCATCCTGAGCCGTGGTCTAATCAGAAGTGGAAACATCCAAGGGCATAGCGGGCCTTGAATGTTTATCCGTAGCAACTGAACTGGGTAAAGCTGTAACAGACAAAGGTGAGGCTACTGAAGCATGATGATCTGTGGCAGGTTGTCCAGCAGCCACATATTGTACACTAGGGCTGCACAATGGATTGTTTTTATTTAATCGTCATGGCGATATCTACTAGGGCTGTTGGAACGAATGCCGAAATTTGAATATAAATCGAATAGTAAAAAAAGCAATACTATTCGAATGTGACTTTTTTTTATAAATATGTTGGCTAACGTTAGCTAATCTCCCTCTTCTCGCCTTGGCCTATCCGCATGTGTCACTCATGTCACGTCTTATGAACGCGGGAGTGAGAAACACAAGGCATTGTGAAGTCTAAGATAACGTTAGTACAACATTACGGAGCTAATGTTACGTACCGAGTAACGTTAGTACACGGGGGAGTGACAGGCTGCGGCTGGAAATCGTAAGAAGGACGGGAAATAGTTTTAACATGACTTTAAAATCGACTACCACCGAGCCAAAGTACTTATGTTAACATTAGTTAGCTCGTTCTTGTTTTCTAACTGCGTCGCGAGGTACAGTAACGTTAGCGTAGCTGGGAGCTTCATGAAGACAGCTAAAGGTAATGTTGCCCTATAGCTGTCAGAGTTAGCTTCTACTTATATATTACCTTCTAATAGCTGTATTCTCAGTAACGTGACAATCTGCAAGAAACAGGTTGTTTATAAATCACTAAAATAGTAGTGACAGCCCCGTTTGGCTTAGTTATTAATGCCGTTAGCATCATTTGTTACTTACCTAGCTAGTTTATGACAAAACGTTTCGGCTGTGCTTTCTAACATGATGTCATTGTGCTAACCGAGCATTGTTAGTCTTTACAACAGAGCTGCTTCACTACACTTGTTGATAATGTGTCATTACAGAGTTCTCTGTTGATTTGTGTTTGTCGCTGTGTGCTAGTGGTGGAAAATGAATGTAAACAAAGTTGCGTGCAGGTCCCCTCAAGGCCAGGCTAATGTTGGAAACCCCTCTAGTGGACGAAACGTGTAACAACAACCACATGCTTGTAATGCCATCGACAATGCATAAGCCTGAGTAGTGTAGTACATATTATTTTACAGGCTGCAATTGAGCATTAAATATTTGAATATTATTTGAATATTAAAAAAAAAAATCAAATGGAATTCGAATGGTATTATAGAGGAAGATTGACAGCTCTAATATCAACTGGCGCAATAAACGCATCGCGAAAGGCTTGGGCCATATTGCAAAATACACAGATTTTTTTTGTTAGTTTGAAAGAATGTCAGCAGAAAACTGCCCTTTGTAATGTAACTGTCATTCTTTTGTCAGTGGTGCCTTTTTATATTCAATTCAATGTTGAATTGAAACTATTTCCCTTCATTTGTTTCAAATTCAACAAGCAATTCGTTGTATGTTACCCAAATGCTGAAAGCAGCAGAAATGCAGAACCGAGTACACTTTATTTAGTTTATTTATCGCAAGTAATATTGTTATGGCGATATTCAACGTTGTTGCATAACACATATTTTAATCATATCATGCAGCCCTATTGTGCACAAAAAACATTATTTATAGAGATGTCCCAAGCCTCGCCACTCCTTGTATTTATTAAAATCTATAGTGTCTCTAGTTTGCTGCTACAGTCATCTCTTAAATGATGCGATTAGTTAAAATCTTCTTTTGAAGTTTAAGCATTTTGTTCATGCTGGCGACTTGTTGACATGCATCTCTCCACACACATTATACAAAATATTATAGAAACCATCAAAGCTGGCTGTGATATTTTCTGAACAGAGCAAATCATCAGTCAGATATATAATATGTATCCACACTGCTTTACTAATATCAATCTAGGCCAAGTGTGCACTGTGCAGCTGGATTATGTAGAGCTGCAACAATTAGTAAGTATGTAACACTTTATTTATATAGCACTTTTAAAAACATGCAGTTACAAAGTGCTTCACAGACATGCACAATACATATGAATGAATGAATGAATGAATGAATGAATAAATAAAATAAACATGAGCTAGAAAATACAAATTACATTTTTAAAAAAGCATAAAGGGTTGCAGCCCTTTACACAAAGGCTAATGTAAATATTCACTCATTTAGAATTTGATGCAACACGTTCCAAAAAAGCTGGGACAGTGGCAAGTTTACCACTGTGTTACATCACCTTTACTTTTAACTAGGGCTGTCAAAATAACGCGTTCATTTCAATTAATTAATCTGGGAAAAAAATAACGCAGATTAATCCATTCCATGTTGAACTTTGACCCAGAGCTGTTCTAGCCACCACTCGACTGTAAAATGAAGGAGGGAGACGAGAATGCGCTGCCTGGATCATTAATTGGAACATTTACTTATAAAAATCTTCTTCCTGAATAGGGTTGGGTACCGAAATCCGGTGATAATACGGCACAGGTGCCTCCACGACATGTCTCTACCAGACCGATTAGCAACGCGGATTTTGGCGCCTCATTTCGGTGCCACTGATATGTCTGTGCTTCTCTGGGATGCTCTGAAACGGACATTACAGGCAACAGAAACATCGCTGCACATGATGCTAGTTAACACTATACTCAACAGCAGCTAACATTAGCCTACCGCTAGCTAGTAGCTGGATTAAACACGGTTACAATGCTGACAGCTAATGCTAAACGGTGTAAAGTTTGACTGTGTTTTACTGTAGAGGATTCAACACCGCTATGTAACAATCTGCAGCTGCCGTTGTCGGAAAAACGCAGACAGTGCGTTCAATGAAACCGGTAACCTACACACTTGTGGTGCATTCAAAGTTGTTGTTGTTAAATACCCTTTTCCTATCTGGTGGTTGGTTTTCTCATTCAACAGCTATTTACTAGTGAAATAAGTTATTGTTATAGTTATTATATTATTATTAAATCATTTAATTTTGACCATATGGCCTAGCAATAAACAAGCTGTTCTTTAATGTTGCCGACTGTTGTTTAGTACCCTTCTTTTTTTAATTTTTTTTTTACTTTCTTAAAAAGTATCGGTTAAGGCACCGGGCAAAAATTATGTATACGATTAATTTAGATTAATTAATCACAGAGTATGTAATTAATTGACAGCCCTACTTTTAACAACACTCAATAAGCATTGGGAACTGAGGACACTTATTGTTGAATCTTTGTAGGTGGAATTCTTTCCCATTGTTGCTTGATGTACGACTTCATATCTCAACAGTCTGGACTCTCTGTTGTCATATTTTGTGCTTCATAAAGCGCCACACATTTTCAATGGGAGACAGGTCTGGACTGCAGGCAGGCTGGTCTAGTACCCGCACTCTATTACTATGAAGCCACGCTGTTGTAACACGTGCAGAATGTGACTTGGCATTGTCTTGCTGAAATTAGTAGGGATGTCCCTGAAAAAGACGTTGCTTGGATGGCAGCATATGTTGCTCCAAAACCTGTACATTTCTCCTTTAGCCATGTGTCACTATGGGATTGTAAAAAAAAAAAAAAAACGCAAACACATCTCATTTTGAAATATGCACCCACTATTATTATAATCAGTACTAGTGTCCTCAGTGGTTCATAGAGATGTGAGTGACTCCTTGGCACATAACAATTAAATGTGGCCCTTTATTCAAATATGTCAGTCTTCTTGATGATCTTTCTAACTGGCTAACTGAGGCATAGTCTATTGTTGTGCACGTAATCCCCACTAAAAGCAACACTACCAGGGACTATTTTTTTTATGTGTAGGACCAATTAATAGCGATGGTCAAATGGAGCTTCGCAAACCGCTGTCTTTATTTTCTGAGCTCACTAGATGGCGCTCTCACTGGTCACTTGTCTTCCTGTCTTTGTTTGTTTCCCGCTTTTTATGATTATCTGCCTCCACCCTAATGTTATTCACCTGTGTGTGTGTGTGTGTGTGTGTGTGTGTGTGTGTGTGTGTGTGTGTGTGTGTGTGTGTGTGTGTGTGTGTGTGTGTGTGTGTGTGTGTGTGTGTGTGTGTGTGTGTGTGTGTGTGTGTGTGTGTATTCCCCCTTGTCAACTTACCTTTTGCTAGATTGTTGTTACTCCTCGTGTGTCTCACTCTCCAGCGTTTTCTAGTGTTTGTTTCCAGTGTTTCCTGATCTATTGCCTGAATTTCCGACCACGTCTTCTGCCTGTTGGATTTGTACCGTTGCCTAGAATGTTTATTCATTAATAAACAAACTCTCCTTCTACTCCGAGTTGAGTCGAGCATTTGAATCCGACATTGTACCCGTGACAGTATTGTCACGGGTACAATGTCGGACTCAAATGCTTGTTTTTATTTCCATTTTATTCTAATAACTAACTTGTACAATGTAATAGTATTACATTTTGGACTCCCCTGATAATGTTATTTAGTTGTGTCAGTGGTAGGGCTCCTTAGTATGAAAGCTAATCCAGATTTTACAAGGTTTGTATTTGCTGCTTACAACCACAGCCCCGCCACATGGACTGAGCCGTGACTTGAACATGGACTATTACAGCCCCCCACGAAAGGAAACTACAGTAGTGACAACAGCAGATACATTAATCCATCTTGCAGTTGCAATATTCAAGGTTTTACAACAAGATAATTGGTTGGCAGAGCTACTCCTGCCGTTGCTCAGATAAAAGCTTTAAAAGGCTAGAATCAACTTCTCATGCATTTTGCCTGTGTTAGGCCGACCTTTCGTCAGTGAAATGGAATCACATTAGCTGTAAGGGTTCCGGTAACAGGGTACAGGTAACGGGATCCAAAAGCCCACACCGGGACACAGCTGGTAAAGTTTAAAGGCATTTAACTCTGTCACTGAGGCAGGATTAGAGTTGGCAACTGGTGGACCGAATCAGACAAGAAGCTCTCTGACAAACAAGCAAATGGATAGGTAGGCCAACAGGTAACCAGCAAGGGCATTCTGGCAATTTAAAGGGGAATCGGATACCTAGTCTTAATGAGCACAACACAGCCTTGAAAACGGTTATATAATGTCTCCTGTGGCTCTAGAGGAGCTCTGTCAACACTGAGAAATGATAACATCGGGGTTATCTCAGCATGGGCTTGGAATAGAGAACATAGTTTAAAAGATGTGGACATTTATCAGTCATAGAGGGTCTAATGAAAATATGCCAGGGTTTTCCCTGCCATTATAAGGTTTAGGTGCAGCAACCAAGCCTTTTTGTGCAGCACCTAAGCCGAAATTAAAGTACCTAAAAGACCTATGATCTAATGATTGTATTTGTATTGTATTTATATATAATGGTCTTTTAGCTTTTTGAGCGTTTAAATATTCCTGATCTGACACTGATATAGAAATAATGGTCCAAACTGACTACAAAGAGATGCCAAATGACCACAGAGACCCAGAACAACCCCAAAGAAAACACAAATGACCAAAAAGAGACACAACACCACTACAAAGAGATGCAAAAACCCACAACGAGACACAAAATGTACGGAGAAATTGCCCCTATTCTTTAATTGGAAAAACGTCACAATTTCTTGAGGAAGGACACCTAAACCCCCCGCCAAATACACACACCTAAGTCTTCCACAAAAACTCGATACTATTGGGTTGCACTGTGGGACCTGTAGGATCCAGACTTAAGTGGCTTTTATACCTACCTCGTACGGACTTTTTAGTTTGATCGCACCTACAGGTACATCTACAGGTGTAAAACCTCCTCTGGACCATGGTCCAGACCAAACGGCTGAAATTTAGTCCGACCAAAAGAGGAAGTCTAGGTCCGGATCACTTCTAGTGTGAAAGCATTTTTTGGACGGTTCGGACCTTCGGCCCAAATACAGGAAGCTCTGGCAGACTATAGCGTTTCATAAGACCAGGGAAGCTCCTGATGAGAGAGAGAGAGAGAGAGAGAGAGAGAGAGAGAGAGAGAGAGAGAGAGAGAGAGAGAGAGAGAGAGAGAGAGAGAGAGAGAGAGAGAGAGAGAGAGAGAGAGAGAGAGAGAGAGAGAGAGAGAGAGAGAGAGAGAGAGAGAGAGAGAGAGAATAAGCAGCTCAGAGCAGACAGCTGTCGGCTATCGGAGCAGATAACAAATTAGTAAGCCTAGTTTATTCGTTGAGTGGTAGTAAATGTACAGTACAGGTTTCAGTTTGTCTCTGAATAAATGCTGCAGCTCATCAAAACCCAAGTAAAGTTCCCGTGTCTTGCTTCGCAACAAAACTAAAAGAGACGTGGTAGCACGGGGGAGAGCAGCAGTCAGTTGGAAAAATCTCTCAAAAATTCCCACACCAGAGAGAGGATACGAGAAGACGGGGAAGCCTATTTACAAACCTATCAATGTCAAGGATCAGGAGATGCAGCTCACATACTGTATGCGATGACAACGGGACGTAGTTATGTCATTTAGAGTTCTTTAGTGCGCTTGCATAACTGCAGTGTGAAACCAAAACTAACCGGATCCAATGTTTACAATGTAACAAAAACATTAACTTTGGTCGGGACCTTGGTTTCGGACTTTCAGGTGTGAAAAGGCCCTTACAGATTTATGGAAGTATAATACTCAATCAACTTTAGGTTGCCCTGAAATGGGGCTGAACGATGAATCCTTTTCAAATCGAAATCGAGATTTGAAGGAATGTGATTAGCCAATCCTGAAGCCTACGATTAATCAAATGTGAATTATTTAGTTTGGTGGAACATTTGGTTTAACATTTTTGATTCCTCTTTCCATTATTATATTTACTGTTTATTCATAAGATACATGCTGGAATAATGTTACATATCACAGATTGTTTAAAGAAATGTGCTATTTTTAGTGGATCTTTCGTAGATCGTCGGGCAAGTAAAACGCTATGTTGGGCAAGTAAATGTAACGACCCAGTTGCCAGTTCGGGTGTCGGCGTATCATGAATGCCGTTATCGTCTCGCCCCCGTCGGAGAACGCTCGATGAATGATTTGATGTGAATATTCCGTTGACCAATCAAGAATTGAGTTGGTGCTTGATGCTTTTGACATTTTTTTTTATGCTTTTGATGCTTTCAATTATTTTTTTTCTCGTCATTTGATGTATTTTTATGACATTTGACGCTTTTTTGATGCTTGAAAATGAATGAAAAAATTGTTTTTGCCTTGGCAAGTTCAACCCCTTAACGTTGAACCCTGCGAGTTGATTCATACTACAAAACAATTTATCACTCTGGTTGATTTGCCTGCCTCATGAGATTGCATTACTTTTATTATTCAGTTTAATCCCAGCCAGGAGGCCTTTCTAGAAACAGATCAGTATTCTGTAAATATGATGTGATGATATGAGGTGATTGAGTTGCTCATTAAATACCTTTCTACAAGTCTAAACATTGTGCTATCTTTGTGGTACCTCACACAGCACATGTGGAACACACACACACACACACACACACACACACACACACACACACACACACACACACACACACACACACACACACACACACACTGCGTTTCACTATCTTTGTGGGGACCCGTCATTGACATAATGCATTCCCTAGCCCCTTACCCTAACCTTAACCATCACAACTAAATGCCTAACCTTAACCCTTACCATAACCTAATTCTAACCCTAAAACCAAGTCTTAACCCTCAAACAGCCCTTTAACCATGTGGGATTCAGCATTTTGGCCCCATAAAGCTTGTCGGACCCCACAAGTATACTGGACTCCCGGTTTTTGGACCCCACACACACGCACGCACGCAAGCGCACCCTGCCTGATCTGGGGATCCATCTGTCAGTGTGTATTTTCAATATATACTTTTAATATGAAATACGAGCCTTTGCTGTATTTATCTAGTAAGACTAAACTTTGAGCTCAGTGTTATGCCCTGAGGACGTACTGTAAGATTTACATATCTTTCAAACACAACTGAAACCTCATCCCTGTGAACTCTCATTCCCCTGATGACTTGTTATGGATCTGATTATGTCAGGCATTTTTTGTTGTGTTTGGATTCTATGATGATTGAAATTTTATTTTTTGTGTTGGCTTCAGTTTGATGCTTAAACTTCTTGCTCTTTTGTAACATACTTAATTTAGGCCAACAATTTGTGTCCAAATATGTGTCCTTTTACTGAATCAGTGTATTTCAATGCCTGTGGTAGCTTTCAGTGTTGTAAACACATGGCGGTTAGATTTGTGTCTGAACTCAAACTCAAATTTGTATTATTTGTCTGATTATTTGGCTTATTCTGTTAGTTGTGTGGTTGATAGTGATGTTTAGAAGTCAGAGAGACTAAAGGCACTATTTTAATGTTCTAAGCGCACGGCGCAGGTGCATTTGCGGCGTGTCCAAATCCACTTTTGCTAGTTTGATGGCAGAAAAAAGGGTCTGTGCACCAGGCGCATGGTTCAAAAGGGTTGTACTTAGTGTCTTCATTAATCATAGGTGTGTTTTGGACGTAACATGCAATAAACCAATCAGAGAGTCATTCCCTTTAAAAGCCAGGTGCGTTTGGACCTTGGCGCATTGCTATTATGATGGCGGATTTGCACAGTAATATTTGTATTTGTAATCTTTTGCATGTTTGTGTGCTGCTGCGCTTCCCTGTGGGTGTGGGTGTGCGCGCTGTGCACGAGCCTAGGCACATTTTACTAATGCGCTGTTAAAATAACAATGAAATGCTGCGTAACCTAACCATAACCCTTTAAACCAGGTTTTTGTTGGTCAATGGCAAGATCACTTCCCGCTACCTCAAGATAGCAATACGCCAAGAATGCACCTGAACACACCTCCCTGTAAGACCAGCACGCCAATGGGCGCAGAGATGGGTGCAGGTGCATTTGCTGTTTAAACGATGCGTGCGCTGGACGGGAAATTGACAACTGCGTTGGTCTTAAACTAGCAAAGACACTTGCGTCGGGCTTTGCGCTGGTGAAAGATAGGGCCCTGCATCCGTTCAGATTACAGAGCATCTACAGACTGTTGTTTATTAATATCAGCAACAGATCGCAGGTAGGGATGGGCGATAGAGACGATATGCAATATAAACGATACAAAATTGCCCTACGATAGAGATTTTAATTATATTGCACTATTGCGATAATTCATGTTGATGACGCAATCTACCCGCAAAATTTAGAGCCACGAGCTGCAACCGGCTGCAATGCGTCATCTTGAGTAAAAATGGCTGAAGGTGAAAAAGACCGGTGCAGCATCCATTATTTGGACTTTGTTTGGATTTAAGCCGCTAAAACGGACCTGTGGTCGAGCCGTATCATGGAGCCTTTCATCAGCCTGACCATTCACTATATAACGGTCAACTGGAATCTTGGCAGCCGGTGTTTGCAGACATCTTACTTCCCCGCTGAACACACGGCCGTGTGTGTGTGTGTGTGTGTGTGTGTGTGTGTGTGTGTGTGTGTGTGTGTGTGTGTGTGTGTGTGTGTGTGTGTGTGTGTGTGTGTGTGTGTGTGTGTGTGTGTGTGTGTGTGTGTGTGTGTGTGTGTGTGTGTGTGTGTGTGTGTGTGCAGCGGCGGAGTGGGACCAAAACATGTACCGGGAAGTTTACGGCCCGCGCCGTACTGGTTGAGAAGAGGCTGCACAGTTTGACCAGCAGGCAGCGGCGCCAGTCCGCCGAATGGTTGCAATGTATAACTATTATCAGACCGGCCCACCGGGAACAGTCCCGACGTGTGTGTGTGTGTTACATTAGGCTGCAGGTAAGAAACTTTGCTTGAAATATGTTTTTATTTAAAGTATCTGTGCATCTTTGCCTAATACTGAAAGTATTTTCAGTACAGTGTCTGTTCCTTAACTAAACACACACCAGCTTTTCCTGTTCTCTGCATCTTGGGTGGCATTTAAGAACCAAGGACTTAAACTAACTGAGTGTAGTGCCTTTTAGAATGGTTTACACTAAAGAGAAGACACCCAATACTTTTTCTTTGTCAAAGTCTCTGCAACTAGTGTACTTGAATTTTATTTATCTACAACATTATGTTGTATAATTACAGTTTTGAACAATAAATGTTCACAAAACTACATACTACGTTTCTTTCGCTTTAACAAAATAAATACATTAAGCAGTTTGGTTTTCCTTAGGGTCTACGTAACCTGGTCTGAAATGGTTCTATTATAATTTATATATATATATATATATATATATATACAGTGAGGAAAATAAGTATTTGAACACCCTGCTATTTTGCAGGTTCTCCCACTTGGAAATCATGGAGGGGTCTGAAATTGTCATCGTAGGTGCATGTCCACTGTGAGAGACATAATCTAAAAAAAAAAATCCAGAAATCACAATGTATGATTTTTTTTTAACTATTTATTTGTATGATACAGCTGCAAATAAGTATTTGAACACCTGAGAAAATCAATGTTAATATTTGGTACAGTAGCCTTTGTTTGCAATTACAGAGGTCAAACGTTTCCTGTAGTTTTTCACCAGGTTTGCACACACTGCAGGAGGGAGTTTGGCCCACTCCTCCACACAGATCTTCTCTAGATCAGTCAGGTTTCTGGGCTGTCGCTGAGAAACACGGAGTTTGAGCTCCCTCCAAAGATTCTCTATTGGGTTTAGGTCTGGAGACTGGCTAGGCCACGCCAGAACCTTGATATGCTTCTTACAGAGCCACTCCTTGGTTATCCTGGCTGTGTGCTTCGGGTCATTGTCATGTTGGAAGACCCAGCCTCGACCCATCTTCAATGCTCTAACTGAGGGAAGGAGGTTGTTCCCCAAAATCTCGCAATACATGGCCCCGGTCATCCTCTCTTAATACAGTGCAGTCGCCCTGTCCCATGTGCAGAAAAACACCCCCAAAGCATGATGCTACCACCCCCATGCTTCACAGTAGGGATGGTGTTCTTGGGATGGTACTCATCATTCTTCTTCCTCCAAACACGGTTAGTGGAATTATGACCAAAAAGTTCTATTTTGGTCTCATCTGACCACATGACTTTCTCCCATGACTCCTCTGGATCATCCAAATGGTCATTGGCAAACTTAAGACGGGCCTTGACATGTGCTGGTTTAAGCAGGGAAACCTTCCGTGCCATGCATGATTTCAAACCGTGACGTCTTAGTGTATTACCAACAGTAACCTTGGAAACGGTGGTCCCGGCTCTTTTCAGGTCATTGACCAGCTCCTCCCGTGTAGTCCTGGGCTGATTTCTCACCTTTCTTAGGATCATTGAGACCCCACGAGGTGAGATCTTGCATAGAGCCCCAGTCCGAGGGAGATTGACAGTCATGTTTAGCTTCTTCCATTTTCTAATGATTGCTCCAACAGTGGACCTTTTTTCACCAAGCTGCTTGGCAATTTCCCCGTAGCCCTTTCCAGCCTTGTGGAGGTGTACAATTTTGACTCTAGTGTCTTTGGACAGCTCTTTGGTCTTGGCCATGTTAGTAGTTGGATTCTTACTGATTGTATGGGGTGGACAGGTGTCTTTATGCAGCTACCGACCTCAAACAAGTGCATCTAATTTAGGATAATAAATGGAGTGGAGGTGGACATTTTAAAGGCAGACTAACAGGTCTTTGAGGGTCAGAATTCTAGCTGATAGACAGGTGTTCAAATACTTATTTGCAGCTGTATCATACAAATAAATAGTTAAAAAAATCATACATTGTGATTTCTGGATTTTTGTTTTTAGATTATGTCTCTCACATTGGACATGCACCTACGATGACAATTTCAGACCCCTCCATGATTTCCAAGTGGGAGAACTTGCAAAATAGCAGGGTGTTCAAATACTTATTTTCCTCACTGTATGTATGTATATATATATATATATATATATATATATATATATATATATATATATATATATATATATATATATATCTATATATATATATATATATATATATATATATCTCGTTATCGCAAGAGGCTGCAATGTATATTGCAATATGGATTTTAGGCCATATCGCCCATCCCTAAATGGAAGTATGTGAAATCACATTTTCCAACTGAGTCCCGCAGTGAGCAGTTTTCAAGCAGTGAGAAAAGCAACGATATGGCCATATCGCCCATCCCTAATCGCAGGTAGAGCATTTTGACAGCTACTCCATCATAATAAAAACAATTGGAGACCGTATCCGACCTAACAGGATGTGAGTGTTTCTGTGACTTCCTGTTCAGACCGAAGGCTGCTGGAAACAGGTGTAAACTGTCCGATTGAACAGCCAATTTTGTCGCCGCCCCCTGGTTGCCGCCGCCTACTCTCGTCCACTTTACAGGTGAGGCGCAGCTCATCTTGAGCGGGCCTAATGGTAGGGGGTAGTATTAAAGACAAGAAAATGTAATTTTATAATTTTTTTCACAAGAGGCTACCGAGTCTACTTGCAAAATTTCGGTCAGATCGGACCCACGCCCTAGGAGGAGTTAGGAAATAATTAGTGCCATCAGGACCAAGACCCACGTAAAGCTCATCAAATGGGATGTTGTAATGGTTAGAGCTGTAACGATTCAAAATGTTGCCGTACAGTTAATTGTCTCAGAACAAATAGCTATTATGATTGTCTTTTTCAGTCAAGTTTCAAAAATATTTATTTATTACCTTTTAAACTGTACCCCCCCCCCCCCCCCTTGTTATTTTCGTTACTATGAATGTTTATAGGGTCAAGTGCCAACAACATACAATTAAAATAATACAAATATACAGTAAAGTCTGATCAATAATCACTTATATAATTACAACTTGGCATATTTAAACAAAATCAACAACTACCAGTCATATGCCTTAAGATCTTAGCTAATGTTAGCAATTAATTGCGGTAAAACAAAGGACCGTGATTATGTAAAAAAATAAATAAAAATAATTGACAATTATCTAATGATTATTACAGGCCTAATAATTTCAGCTACAGGTAGGTGCTATCCTACCTGTAAGCCCAATGTTTAGTTAATATTTGTTTACATTTTGGCAAATTAGCAACCCTACAAGTAAGCTGAATTAGCTATTGGCAGTTTCTGTTTGCATTGTACCCATAGATGTACAGACAACTATCACTAGATTACTTTGATACTGAAGAAAAGTTGAAAATGTGATTTTTCTTGGGCAATTTCTTAAATGTCTTTTTTTTTTCTAGGATTTCTGAGAGATTTCTGTACAATATTCCCAATGGACATATTAATATTCTAAGTGTCTGACAACATTATGGAAAGGATTTCTAAGGATATTGACCTTTCTGTTAAAGAGTAAACCTATAAACATCTGCGAAATTGCGTTCGCTAAAGCCACCAGTAAATAAACAGTAATTTTAGCATCGTAAAATACACTTAATTTAAAGTCGACAGAAGCAAAATTAAACTGTGAAAAGGTGTTTTGGGTCGTCTTTCCACTTTTCCAACCATCACAACTCTAGTTTTGGTTGAAATAAACACAGTTTACCGATGTGAAATTATATTGGATCTATACACGCTAGTATTGATTTTTTTAAATGGATTCTGTTTTCTGGTTAAACAGGAAGGTCTTAAAGAGGTTTTAAAAAGGTCTATCTCTGTAGGGATCCTTTCCATAATGTTGTCAGACACTTAATTAATAATAATCTGAGCCTGTCAGCGGCAAAATCAGAACTTTTAGTGGATGAAACTGACGGTGTACATTTGCCCCATAAGGTTACATTGCAGCCCGGTCTGTGGCTGCCGGTTACAGCGTTCACGCTTAATACTGGACCAATTTCAAAGATTGTTGTTCCCATCAGTCACTTATACACAAACATAGGAAAATAGGAAAAAAACGTTAGCTTTAAGTAGGGTTGGGTACCGAGACCCGGTGCTAATACGGCACCGGTGCCTTAACGACCGGTATCTACCGGACCAAATAGCAATGCAGATTTCAGTGCCTCATTTCGGTGCCACTGATATGTCTGCGCTGCTCTCTGATGCTCTGAAATGGACGTTATAGGTATCAGAAACATCGCTGCACGTGACACTAGTTAACACTACACTCAACAGCAGCTAACGTTAGCCTACCGTTAGCTAGCAGCTGGATTAAACATGGTTAAAATGCTGACAGCTAAACGGTGTAAAGTGTGACTGTATTTCACTGTAGAGGATCCAACAGCGGGACGTTAAGCAGTGTGCAGCTGCTGTAGTGTAGGAAAGAAAACTGTAGATTGAGAGCTTTGCCTTCTGGCTCAGCTCTCTTTTCGTCACAACGGTGCGATAAATTGAATGTAATACCGCACCCGCTGCGCCGATTCTCCGGCCAATCTCCTGCTCCATTGTCCCCTCACTCGCGAACAAGACCCCAAGGTACTTGAACTCCTTCACTTGGGGTAAGGACTCATTTCCTACCTGGAGAAGGCACTCCATCGGTTTCCTGCTGAGAACCATGGCCTCCGATTTAGAGGTGCTGATCCTCATCCCAGCCGCTTCACACTCGGCTGCGAACCGATCCAGTGAGTTCTGAAGGTCACAGGCCGATGATGCCATCAGGACCACATCACCTGCAAAAAGCAGCGATGAGATCCCCAGCCCACCGAACTGCAACCCCTCTCCACCCCGACTACGCCTCGATATCCTGTCCATAAATACTACAAACAGGATTGTTGACAAAGCGCAGCCCTGGCGGAGGCCAACTCTCACCTGAAACGAGTCCGACTTACTGCCGAGAACCCGGACACAGCTCTCGCTTTGGTCGTACAGAGATTGGATGGCCCTGAGAAGGGACCCCCTCACCCCATACTCCCGCAGCACCTCCCACAGTATCTCCCGGGGTACCTGGTCATACACCTTCTCCAGATCCACAAAGCACATGTAGACCGGTTGGGCATACTCCCAGGCTCCCTCGAGGATCCTTGCGAGAGTAAAGAGCTGGTCCGTTGTTCCACAACCAGGACGGAATCCGCATTGTTCCTCTTCAACCGGAGGTTCGACTATCGACCGAGCCCTCCTTTCCAGCACCTTGGAGTAGACTTTACCGGGGAGGCTGAGAAGTGTGATACCCCTGTAATTGGCACACACTCTGGTCCCCCTTTTTGAAAAGTGGAACCACCACCCCGGTCTGCCACTCCTTAGGCACCGTCCCAGACTTCCACGCAATGTTGAAGAGGCGTGTCAACCAAGACAACCCCTCCACACCCAGAGCTTTAAGCATTTCCGGACGGATCTCATCAATCCCTGGGGCTTTGCCACTGTGTAGTTGTTTAACTACCTCAGCAACTTCCACCAGGGAAATTGACGACAATCCCCCATCATCCTCCAGCTCTGCCTCTACCATAGAGGGCGTATTAGTCGGATTTAGGAGTTCCTCAAAGTGCTCCTTCCACCGCCCTATTACCTCCTCAGTTGAGGTCAACAGCGTCCCATCCTTACTGTACACAGCTTGGATGGTTCCCCGCTTCCCCCTCCTGAGGTGGCGAATGGTTTTCCAGAAGCACCTTGGTGCCGACCGAAAGTCCTTCTCCATGTCTTCTCCGAACTTCTCCCACACCCGCTGCTTTGCCTCTTTCACGGCAGAGGCTGCAGCCCTTCGGGCCCTTCGGTACCTTGCAACTGCCTCCGGAGTCCTCCGGGATAACATATCCCGGAAAGACACTTTCTTCAGTCGGACGGCTTCCCTGACCACTGGTGTCCACCACGGTGTTCGTGGGTTACCGCCCCTTGAGGCACCTAAGACCCTAAGACCACAGCTCTTCACCGCAGCTTCAGAAATGGAAACTTTGAACATTGTCCACTCGGGTTCAATGCCCCCAGCCTCCACAGGGATGCACGAAAAGCTCCGCCGGAGGTGTGAGTTGAAAGTCTGTCGGACAGGGGCCTCCTCCAGACGTTCCCAATTTACCCGCACTACCCGTTTGGGCTTACCAGGTCTGTCCAGAGTCTTCCCCCACCCCCTGACCCAACTCACCACCAGATGGTGATCGGTTGACAGCTCCGCCCCTCTCTTCACCCGAGTGTCCAAAACATACGGCCTCAGATCAGATGAAACGATTATAAAATCGATCATTGACCTTTGGCCTAGGGTGCTCTGGTACCAGGTACACTTATGAGCATCCCTATGTTCGAACATGGTGTTTGTTATAGACAATCCATGACTAGCACAGAAGTCCAACAACAAACAACCACTCTGGTTTAGATCAGGGAGGCCGTTCCTCCCAATCACGCCTCTCCATGTGTCTCCATCATTGCCCACGTGCGCGTTGAAGTCCCCCAGCAGAACTATGGAGTCTCCCACTGGAGTCCCATACAGGACTCCACTCAAGGTCTCCAAGAAGGCCGAATACTCCGAACTCTTGTTTGGTGCATATGCACAAACAAGAGTCTGAGTTTTCCCCCCCACCAGCTGCAGGCGTAGGGAGGCGACCCTGTCGTCCACCGGGGTAAACTCCAACGTAGCGGCGCTCAACCGGGGGCTTGTGAGTATCCCCACACCCTGGGCAACTCCGGAGAAGAAAAGAGTCCAACCCCTATCCAGGAGTACGGTTCCAGAACCGAGACTGTGCGTAGAGGTAAGCCCCACCAGATCTAACTGGTAACGCTCCACCTCCCGCACCAGTTCCGGCTCCTTCCCCCACAGAGAGGTGACATTCCACGTCCCCAGAGCCAGCGTCTGCTGCCCGGGTCTGGTCCGTCGAGGCCCCTGACCTTCACTGCCACCTGTGTGACAACGCACCCGACCCCAGCGGTTCCTCCCACAGGTGGTGGGCTCGTGGGCTGGAGAGATGGATGCCACGTAGCTTTTTCGGGCTGTGCCCGACCGGGCTCCGTGGCAAACCCGGCCACCAGACGCTCGCCAACGAGCCCTCCGTCTGGGCCTGGCTCCAGACGGGGGCCTCGGGCTTCCTCCGGGCAGGGTCACTCCATCTCTACCTCGATCACTCATAGGGTTTGTGTGTGTGCCTTCCACAATGATGATTTAAATTAGAGGAGCACAGCGAATATTTGATTACACATCTCCCCCTGTAATGTTAAACGTGTCCGAATGGGACCAATGTTGTCTAAATAATGTTGATTAGTTTGTGCACCAGTTTTATTTACTTGTCATTCTAAACTGCATACATTTGCAAAAGTGAGAACATTTGTGGTTGTTTCTCATGAGAGATTTTTGGATTTATAGTTTTGTCTTTGCTTTTCTCACTGCTTGGAAACTGCTCACTGCGGGACTCAGTTGGAAAATGTGATTTCACATACTGCCATGCACCAATCAGGATTTAGCAACTTAAATCCGAATATGGCAGCAGTTGTGGGCTTGTTTCCTTACATTGCTTTTTTTTTTAACTTTTCTCTGGTTTTACTGGTTCTGTGGGATTATCTGAAGTTCCTTTGCTAAGTAAAAAAAACAATTGCCATAATTGTTAAATTAAAAGATGCCCTTATGATGGAAAAAGGTGTGCGTAAATGTGCACCATATGTGATTCTATGTTTTTCTTGGATGTTTTTATAAGCGAGAGAACGTTCTTTGAATCCAAACGGCTTAGGAATGAGCTTTTATGTCCGTTCAATAACCTTTGAAAAGTCTCGCCGTCAGGATCTGAACTTAAGTCAACACATAAAGGGTCTACTGTGTTTTACACTGAGCTCTTAATAGATAATTATCCTATTTAATCTAGTCAAAGATATTACTATGTGGCTTTTTAAATTAAATTAGGACATTATTTAATTGCTCTGACAAACAGTGAATATGGGTATGTTAAACCTAAATCTTGTCATTGTGCCACGATGGCATAAACGATGTTGAACTGCATACTTGACCAAGAATGTACTCCCTAAGGAACCATTTCAAGACATTCCTCTGTCCCCCTGAACAATACAATACTGGACTGTTTATTGACTTGCTGTTTGTCGGAGAAATGTGGGTGTTTTAACTACACCCGGGCCACGGTGGTGTTTGCACAGATGCCGAAACAGGAACGTTAGGTATGACCATCATGCTATGTCAAAAAAAAAAAATTAAGGTTGAGAACATCAGGAGTCATAGTGACGCATATGAGTATCAGAGTTGTTTGTCATGTGTGAGTTGAACTGTGAACTTTAAATCAGACACCAGAGACCTTGGCATCTCAGACCTCTCGGCCACCCTGACAGCTAGAGTGTATATACACTACACTGTTAACATACAATATTCTTGTTTTCTGTCACCACAATTATTTATTTGTCGGCTACTTTGTGTACTATTTTGACGTACATTATTGATCAAAAGTTTGGAATTTCTTGCCACAAAAGCTTGATTGGGATCGGATGGCTGAGATATATGATATATTGAGACAGGCCTACCTGTCATGCAACACTGTGTGGATGTAGAGTAGATTGAAGTTGAATAATTACATTTAAATTTTTTATATATATATATATATATATATATATATATATATATATATATATATATATATATATATATATATATATATATTTTTTTTTAGGGCCGAAACTATTTCAAATGTAAATAATACGTTTTGTGTCTGTTTTTGTCCCTGATAAAAAAAAAAAAAAAAAAAAAAGCCATTACTGAAGAGTAGAAGAAAAAACATAAATATAACAGCTGCACCTTTTCTAACGGCAGCGTACAGTATGTCAACCATAAAATATTTCAGTGGCATGTCTTGCTACTTCAGTGTGGACAATACGATATTGACGATGAGGCTGAACCCTTGACAAACTGTGGCGGGTGGTGTTGTGTTTGGCTGGCTGCACATACTGTACTCTGCAGCTGTCAGGAGGACAACTTTGCCTCGTCTGTGGTGCGTTGCTGTCCAGATATTGCAATATACTCACTCATTCATTATACAGCTGATCACCAGTAACGGATAACAGGAGCAACAAATGTATTTTCTTCATTATTGGGGGTAGACTTGAACTGACTTAACCTAGTTACAGGGCACAGTATCCCGCTTTCTATCGGAGTTCTTGAGCTGGTATAATAGGCTCTCTCAAAACCAGTAGGGGGGGGGGTCATACAAGGTCGTCTACATTTTCACACCTATAGTTAATTTGCTCTGGTCTGAATCAGCTGATGAGTTTGTAAACGTGGCGTGTTTTCCCCTTTGTTCGGTTTCGTTTCACACCGAGAAAAATCTAAGCGAACCAACACGCATCATTGAAAACCACGCAGCGTTCACTCCTCCTATTGCTCAGATGTGTCTGGGGGGCGGAAGCAAGAAAGTAAATACAGGAAGAAGGTCCTGCGTTCTGGACTACTGCATATTTCTTGCATCTCCATGGTCAAACCAGCTCATGTTGGCTGGAGTTCTTGTTCTCTCTCTCTCTCTCTCTCTCTCTCTCTCTCTCTCTCTCTCTCTCTCTCTGGTCTGATTAACCTCTCTTTCTGAAACAGAAAAGCCAGAGTTTCCTTCATCTCGGGGTTAACAAACTCAGAGTTTTCACTAAACCTGCTTTCTGAAACAGAGCCCAGACTACAGGAGACAGTCAGCTCAGACTTGCGGAGTACACATAGTTGGGGCAGTTTGAGGTTGGATCACATTCTCAACACAAATACGCAGCTCCAGAGTTCATTTCATAGTGCACCATGACCCTTCAAGTAGGTCTTGGTACGCTTGTTTGGTCCACTTTTGGTGCGCATCAGACGGCGAGCGCTGCATTCACACCTGCCCGAATGAACCGCACCAAGGGTGAACTCTTGTGCGATTGAATTAAACTAAATGAGGCAGGTGTGAAAGCTCATTTGAACTCTGGTGCGGACCAAACGACCGAACTCTGGTCCGATTGAAAACGGGGTTATCTGTTCGCTTCCAAGTGCACTACAGTTCGTCTCACTTCAGGTGAGAACGCGATCCGACTTAAATATAGTAAGTGAACCAAAAAATAAAGCATCTACTAGCCTGCAATTTCAACCTTGCACACAATTTACGTATGTATGATTTAAGGGATGATAACTTTCAAATCCATAACCTATTATGACCGTATGACGCTCGTTGTCTGTGTGACAACACATCATCTCTCTCTCATCAGGGCCCACTCTTTCCTTTACTCGCTGTCTGTCAGCTGCTCATTGTTAGGCTTCTTTTAAAATATTACACTAAAGCAAAAGCCAGTAAACCAAGACGTTATAAATGTTGTGTTGCTTCATCAATTCTGAGACCAGGAAGAGTTAGGGGTTTCACTCGGATATTCTGTCTAGTAAGCAAGCTATCGTTTCGACTGTATGACAAATAAAGTGCACTCTGAACCCCAACCGAACCAAATGAAAAATGCAACAATGTTGCAACTTACTTCACGAATCGCACCGAGTAAGCACCCTACTGTAAGTTTCTCAAACCAGAATACATTTACATTCGCAAACCTACAACCAGAACTCTTCAAAAACCTGGTAATAAGCTGGATACTAATGTCAATACACACTTGGTCATTATGTGCTACACGGCTTTGAAAAAGTGTACATAGTGAATACATCTTTTAATTTTGTTCAAAGCAAGCAGTCGACTCTTTTTCCATAATTTCCCCTGACCTTCAAGTCAGAGTGGCTGTGTCAAAGTCAGCTGGGACCGTACAGCAATTAACATTCCAGCTGTAATGACTACAGGCCATTCATAAGCGTTGAAAGCACAAAACCATTGAAGTATTGAAGCAATATGTGCAGTGTCGTCTTAACACCTATTCATATTTAATATCTAGGGACAGGCACTGGGAAATTATCATTAGCTATAAATGCTGTGTTGCTGTACATGGGAGATTTGCTGCAAAAATATCTATGTTGTAGCATCTGTCCCTATTCAAATAAACATCAAATTAAAAAATTTGCTTTGGGAGCATGTGTCATTGGTCAGAAGTCAACCACGCGTACTTTTGTCTATAACGGAATTATGCAGCATCCTTTCCTTTATCCAATGCTTGCAGACTGCTTGATTAAGCACCTTACAAGAATGAAATCAAATACTGGAACTCTGGCAACAGAGCCTTCGTTGGCGCCAACTGCTCTCTCAAACAACCAATAACTGCTAAACTGTTGGCAGTGTCTGGGGGGGTTCGATCGATTACCCTCGCCCGTCCCTGACTCTAGATGCTTAAAGCAGAAGTAGGAGTTTACTGTGTTTGAGGGGATATTTTTCTATGGCAGCGGCGCTAATCATTTAGCTCCTGCCACTGTTGACCGCATACACTGCTATCCTAGAATAAGAAAGCAGGTTTCAAAGGTTTAGCTGAAATACAATACAGTGGATGCTTTGATAAGCTTCACGCTTCAAGTCTTCTTGTCTCTGCCTCTACAAGAGTTGTAGGCTTAGATTTCAGCCTTTTCTTCCTTGCAGATCCTCTAAGGTTTTGTCCGACTTGAAGGGGATTTATCATTGGTTAGCTGTGATCTTCAGCCCTCTACCGTTTGTTTTGGTGGAGTGCAAGTTCAAACTTTGGCTGGGTCATTCAAGGTAACTCAAACTGCACTCCAGCTTGGCCTTGGCTCGGCGCCTCCACCACTCATGCTCTTCCTGTCTGAGGCTGTGTGTGCACTCTGCAGCAGGGTTCTTCTAGGATCACCCTCTCTCTGTATTTGACTCTGTTCACATGCTGGTTCCTGACCAGACTCCCAGTCCCTGACCAGTGAGATCCAGTCCCAGGGCATGAGGTTGCAACCACGCTCAACAGCAAGAAAGGTGTTATCCATATGTGGATTGGGTCTCTGTGTTTCCCAGGTTGTAGTAGTTGATATTCGGGCCAAAGGGTATTGTGTAATCCGACCACTAATCTCTTTGCACATGCTGAGTCATTTAAACCACACCAGTAGTTTAAGGGGGCTTTCACACCTACCTTGTTTGGTCAGGACTTTCTGACTTTTCAGTTTGATCCGAACCAAAATTACAGGTGTGAAACCTCCCCCGGACTGTGTCCGGCCCAAACGGACAAAATTTGGTCCAACCAAAAGAGGTAGTCTCGATCTGGATCAAACTGAACCATGGTCCGGTTCGTTTATAGTGTTCAAGCATTTTTTGGATGGGTCGGACTTTCGGACCAAATACAGGAAGCTCTAGCAGGCTATCATTGTGTTATGAGACCGGGGAAACTCCTTTAAGGAATAGCTAATTGTTCAGTGTGTACGCGAGAGTGTCAGCGCTCAGAGCTGAGAATACATCAGCAGTATTCTTGTTAAGTGGTAATAAATGTACAGTGTAGGTTTCCGTTTGCTGCAGAAAGAAAGTTCCCGTGCCTTGCTTCTCAACATCACAACAAAAGAGAAGAGCCGCGGCAGCACAGGCAGAGCAGCAGACAGTTGAAAAAACTCGGACTCACAGAGAGAGGAGACGAGAGGACAAGGAAGGTCGTCTATAAACCAATCAATTATAAGTATCAGGAGACGTAGTTTTATCACGTATAGATCTTTAGTGCGCTTGCATAACTGCAGTGTGAAACCAAAACTTACCAGATCAAATGCAAAAACATGAACCTGGACCTTGGTTTGGACTTTCAGGTGTGAAAGCCCCCTTAGATTATTAGTTGCTCTCATCAATATGTTTCTATTTAAAATAGGGGTGCGCGATTCAGAAAAAACATTGGAAAAGCTAGAGCAGATAATAAATGAATAACACTAAAAAAAACTTAAGAAGTCCAACTACAATCATTAGATCTGAGAAAAGTCTTTTAGTTTTTTACTCTGTTTTAGGCGCTTTTTTGCCGCATTTCACATTCATTCAGCTTAGGTGCTGCCAAAAAACGGCTTGGGTGCTGCACCTAAGACTTAAAATGGCAGGAAAAACCCTGCCTAAGGGAAGTAGCTCCTCTTTAGCCTCTCCGTTCTGGCCCTATGACTGCGGTAGGGCTTCCCTGAGCGCGACAGTTCAAAGAAGCCATTGTTTGAATGGCTCGAATCCTTAATGATTCTGCCAGCCTTGGTCCTGCGCTGCGAATTGGCTGGGGAGGGCATCCCCCATGGTACCTTGGGCCGACTGTCTCTCTGGAGAGCCTTGCAGTCCTGCTGTGATACCAGGTGGTGATGTTCCTAGACTCTTCACAGGCTACATTTACATTGCTACGTTTTGGTTATTAATCAGAGTTTTGAGCCAAAAGTGATCTCCGTGCACACAAGTATTTTAGCTCCATTAGAAACACTAATCTCTGTTTAAACTAACACCCCAAACCTATCTCATCAACATCCTTGTATACTGGGCATGAACAGGAGGCAGCATGTATACTCGTAGATAGTGGTAGTTGCCATGGTAACGTTACTAGCTTAGTCTCGGAGGCCAAGACGTCATGACCCAATCAGGCGGCGAAACGTTAGCGTCAGTGTCGGTGTTGCCAAAGGTCACCGTTTGCGGCCGTTGAGACTGCAACACGACCCGGCAGATTCAAAACCAAAACGGGTTGGAAGTGTTTCCAAATGTCTCCGGTTTTCCGGGCTCGGAAACGCCAGAGCAGGGGGAATGAGAGGTGTAAATGTAGCAAAAGATATTTGTATTTAAACCAAAATGTAGCAATGTAAATGTAGCCACAGTGCAGGTGTAGAATGTTGTGAGTGTTTGTGGGGGGAATTGCGGATTTCCGCAGTCGCCGGAGACGCTATTGTGCCTTTTACGACAAGGAAAATGGGTAGTTAAGATGAAAGTTAATTGAGCCTTACAGTAAATAGCTTTCAGTGTTTCCTGTAGAATTTAGCATCTCACATCACACTTTCAGTCACTATGACCACTACTACGGTCAGAAACATTGTGCCAAAATATGAACAATAACGTCGCTGTCAACGGGCTTATCTGCTAATGTTAGCTACCAACCGTTACGTTGAAACCATCCAGCAAATAGACGGTACCGTAGGGTGCTGTTACCTGTTTTACCTCATTTAAAACAGTGGCTTCTAGAAAACCAGAGATGCACTCACTTTTAACAGTCACACATTTCATCACCCATACACTTTCACTGGTAAATCGAATGCAGTATAGGTGGATGAATAACGTCTTGTCATGTATCATGCATCATGTAGTTTTGCTTGTTTGTTTTGTCAATGTCACTATTATGTGTACCTTTTAACGTGTAGTGAATGAGTGCTGTATGACTGCTGGTTGTGTCTGTTAGTCTTATGTTACCTGCCTAGGGACTGCAGATGGAAAGTAGTTATTTTAACTAATTCTGGCATATTTACATGGTGTTTTTATACAACAATGTTCATAAATATGCATGGTCCCTATCAAATAAACCAATTAAAAAAAAACGGTGATTTAACGTCGCTGCTCATTTTACACACAGTTTAACACAGCCTGGTCTCACAGAATTCCGTGAAATGATCACGAACTGTTAACACTAGGGCTGAAACGATTCCTCGAATAACTTGAATAATTCAATTACAAAAAAATCCTCGTTGCAAAATGACTTGCCTCGAAGCTTCGTTAAATCAATGTTACTAACGTTGTATCGCTGACAGACGGTGTTTCCGCTACTGTCGCACACCAGACGGCTCAGTCTGCTGCTGGCGACACATGCCAGAGCGTAAATAGTGAGGGGCTGAGAGAAGAGACAGGCTGGAGGAAACCACAGGAAGGGTCCAAAGTTTGGAATCAGTTCAAACGTAATTAAAACAAACTCTGTACAGTGTGTCTACTGCAAAATCAAACTAGCTTACCACAATAATAGCACGACGTCAGTGCTTTAGCATCTCAACAGAAAACATTGATCATCCATTCCACGAAGAGGACCGACAAAAGTAAATCAGAGTCGTATGGATGATGAAACTACATCAAACACAACAACTACCAAAATCAAAGACAAGAAAATACGTAGTGGTGACCACGATCTGAGCTGACGCGTTGACTATTCCTTCAGAAAAACAGCTGATTGTTGCGCATCTCTCGCCCTCTCTCTCTCTCGCTCTCTCTCTCTCTCTCTCTCTCCACGGAGAAACGGCTGATCAACGATCTAATAGCAAGTAACAGAGCTGTATGACATTATAATCAAATATATAAATGAAAATAGGTTAAGTATAACTAATATTTACATATAGGTCTAGTTTTGGTTGTTTAAAAACTTAAAAAAGAAAAAATTAAAATTCAAAAAAAATATCTGATTAATTGATCGATTAAGTGCTAGATTAATCGATTACAAAAAGAATCGATAGCTCCAGCCCTAGTTAACACCGCATTACGTGGTAGTGGCACAGAATGTGTGAAAATTCCGTGTGGCCACCACGGAAAACAGTGCCAATGTAAAGTCAACGAGAAGATGACGTAGCATTAAGAGCGACTACGGTAGCGAGTAGTATGAAAGCCCAAAAGTCCGCATAGGGAGGTTGGTTGGGGTGGTGGATGGGTCAAACAACACAGGACTTTCACCCTGGAGACCGGGGATCGTGTCCCGCGTGTCACGTTTCCTAAACCCAACAGTCACTTTCTTCTTTCACGAAACCCAACCGTCCCGTTCTTCTTTTACTAAACCCAACCGTCCCGTTCTTTTTTTCTTAAACCAAACCGTCCCAACCGTTTCTTTTTTCCCTAAACCCAACCGTCCCGTTGTTGTCCCGCGTGTCATGAAAACGTAAGCCCACCCACGACCTTTTCCTTAACTTAAGGGGCCGTGTTCATTTCACGGAATTCTTCCGTAGGCCCATCTCGGAATTTTCGGCGATCCGTGTTCATTTCACGGAAACCCTGTTGTGTGTCTGCCCTATTTCTGATACCGTGGCGTCAGAAATTTTACATACGTAAAATCAACAGAGGAAACAATGGCTTTAATACTGGGTGTTGAGCCCATGCTGCCTGGGTGAAAACCAGGAATCTTGACAGCTAGACTATATGGGAAAGACGAGATAAGTGTGCAATAGTGATAGACTGATTTTATCAGCCGGCCGATATATCGGGCTGATATTTGTGTTTTTACATGTATCTGCATCGGCCGACACGTGGCTGCTGCATTCGCCAATAGTTTTTTTCCAGCATTATTCACAGACCGGTGTCCACAGGCAGCTCTGTGCTGCTGGAGATGCTGCAGTTCACGTGCTGACCACTGCCCCTCCCCCACTAGCAGAGTGCTATGGTAGCAGACTGCCATGGCTTAAATTACAAATCAAGCCCTTTATTTCAATGGCTACTTTTCGGGTTTATTGTTTTCTTAAATTATTTAAATGTGTTGACAAAGGACATTTTGTGATGACCTGATTATAATATGTCAGCAAGCAATGCATCATCAAGGCTGTGTTGTAGATGTTGATGAAAGCCTTTGCACAGTTAACCATATGCAGTGCACCCATCCATATGATACACATTGCACACATAATTTGGGTGATATGAATGTAAGATGACTGCAGAAGTGACACTGATCTGTGTTTTTGTTTATTATTTTTAAAGAAATGGCAGAGCAGATTCGGAAAAAAATATCCAGTGTGGCAGGGTTTACATTTTTATGATGTAAATTGAGGGAGCAAAAGCAGTATTGGCTCCAAATATCTACTCAAGAAAATCGGCAGCCCGTATCGGTCATCGGCTAAGGATGATGAAAAAATATTGCCATTGGCAATAAAAAATCCATATCGGTCGATCCCTAGTGTGCTATGACAAAGAAAAAAGAAGACTAAAACTAATCGGTAGGATTGAGTATTGTTTTGATTTTCCAATTATTCCTATTTATTCCGGTTATTATTAAAAGTTCTGATTCTTGTTAAAATGAACATAGTTCCTTGTGTGAATTTAGTACAATGATACCCTTACCCCCACCAGTACATTTCTGGAAGAAACTTGATACCTTAATTCGGCAGTATATTTGGAATAATAAACAACCTAGACTAAAATACTCTACCCTGCAACATACCACAAACACGGGAGGCCTGGCCCTCCTCAACCTTAAAATGTGTCACAGAGCCTTTCAGCTACGGGCCCTCAGAGTGGGGATGGACCCCCTCATCTACAGTTCAAAGGAGGGGAATAGAGCAAAACCTCACTGGAAGTCTAAGACTGCAAGACCTTGCCTTTTCACCAATAAGTGGCATTTGAATACCCAAATATGGCACAATGCACAATTAATGTCTGGAAACAAACCCTTTGCTTGTAAGCAGTGGATAGACGAGGTATTTATACTTTAGACCAGCCATTCAATGAGAAAGGTATGTTGAGTTTTGAAGACCTGAGAGCTAGTTTTGAGGTCGCCAGGATATCCTTCTACTTTTATCTTAGCTAAAGATCAGCCCTAAAAACAGTCTCGAGGTGCACCCAGTCATTAAATGGTTTGTTGATTTTCCTGTGAGAGGATTAGTGTCCAAGATGTTTGCTAAACTGATGCAAGTATCCGTAGGAGAACTCCAAAAAGTAAAGAAATGGGAGCGAGAGCTGAGACCTGAAGGGAACGCAATTATTTGGAAGACAGTTTGGGACAACATTTTCCACTGTTCCAAGAACCCAAATCACCAGTATATCCACTTCAACATATGTCATAGGAGATACTGGACTCCTCAGAAGAGGTACGTCTCTAAAGTCATTCCCACTCCCTATTGCACGTTCTGTCAACCTGAACAAACTGGAACTTTCCTGCATATGGTCTGGGAGTGTGAACAGGTGCATGAGTTCTGGAAAACATCAGTAATATCTGAGGTGATAGGATGTTGAATTCTTACTGACCCGGTTGTTTTGTTACTTAATGACGACTCTAAATTACACCTGCTTGGGAGACAGAGGAAAATTTAGCTAGCCGGCTCAACTGCAACCAAGAAAATGATAGCTCAGCGCTAGCTCCCCCCCTCACTCGCTTTGTATAAAACAGCGGTTGGTGTATTTTCTGGACATAGTTATGATTGAGTTCTCTACAGAAAGGATTAACAAGGCCAGATCATCAACTATCAGCCTATGGAAAAGCGCAGCAGCATAAATATCAGACTTAATGACCTCAGCGCCACAAGAACTAGAGGAGAGTGATTAGGCAAGGTGTGGATTCTGTTTATTTGTTTGTTTTGTTTTCCTCAAGACCGCAGAGGGTGGGGGGTGGGAGAGGGTTTTTGTTCTTCAATTTATGTTGATCTGTTCTGTGCACCATCTGCTATTACCTGTCACATGGAGTGGAATGTGTTTTGTATGTCTGAAGGTGCCAATAAAAAAAGTTGATCACAAAAAAATGGCATGTTATTTTAAAATGGTAAAGAAAATGGTAAGGAAATCAAATTATTTTGAAAGCTAAAACAAAGCAAACATTAGCTATCTTGCCATTCACATTTGAAAGTTTAAAATGAACATAAGTCAAGGTCCAAGATGTTATACCAGATGCAGTATGTGTATGTATAGATGGACATCCTCCCTTTGCATGGACATATTCTTGTACAGTCATATTTTGCTACATTGGCTAAAAATCACACAGCTTCTTCTCAGAGTCATTAAACAGTCAATGCAGAACATTTTACACACATTGCTGGACTCACTCTCTAGTGATAATGATATCTCCACTGTCCAATAAATGTCAATAGTGAAATCGCCTGTAGAGATCCTACTAAAGCTCTTGCCCAAAATCATCATGTTTGAATGTTTTGAGTCTGTATCAAAGGTACTCTGGTAATGGTTGTCTGTACATCCACTGTGACCGAGCAAACACCGCCTCTATACGCCTCTTTAAATATATACAGTATAGGCCATAAGAAAAAGAACTGTACAAGAAATCCGTGAAAAATAATTCTTATTCTGCACTGCAATTATTTGACACACTAGCTCAGAAAGTCCCAAAAAAATTGTCCTTATATCCCTGGAAAACCGACACTCTACACATACAGATAGCATGTGTTGGAAACCTGTGGACATAACCTACTTATTTACCTCTTTGTGTGCTCTTATTTAGTTCTCATGTGTGACTAGGCTGCTGCAACTCTTTAATGTCCCATTTATGTCTCTATGTAGGCAAAAAAAGTGTCTTATAAACTGTCTAAACCATGTAATGGTATGATAAATGACCATGATAAATGACACAAAAACAAATACATGGACCATGTAGTCTAGTTGTTTTCAGTCACACATCTTCACCCTCTTCATGTTCTCTCAGTGTATCACAGAGCCACAGACACTTAGACAGAAGGAAGTAAAACAGATAGTTAGGCAGAAAGGAAGCTGTCAGACTGCCCTAGATGCTACACACTGTCAGACTTAGTCTTATTTCTTTTTGTTCTTTGCCATTCTGTAGACTCTCTAGACCTGCATGTATGATTGCACAGAACACAGGTTGACTCATGCCTGTCATTCTGCTTCCTCTTCCTGTATCACTTCTTTTTTTTTTCTTCTTGTTCCCTAAACCATATGTTAGTCTCTAGTACGTGTGTGTGTGTGTGTGTGTGTGTGTGTGTGTGTGTTTCTGTGTGTGTGTGTGTGTGTGTGTTTCTGTGTTTGCCTGTTCATGTTAAAATCATTGAAGAGCAAAGAAAGAAGAATCCTCAAATTCTGAGTGACTGGTTATTTTGCAGACTATTTACTTGTCGAATAGGATGATCTTTATAAGATGTATTTTGGAGACTAGTAAGATGAAAATAAGCATGTAAGCAGAGCTGCAGAGGAAGTATGCAGGCAAAATTGCACTTTACCGAGAAACCACAATGGGCGTTACCAGTGGTTAACAGCCTCATAGATATGGGTCCAAAGGGGCGAAGCTCGAAACTTGAAAATGGATTTAAAAGTGTTTTGTTGTGAGAGGATGAGACATGGGGACTGCCCACATTGTCGAAAGGTTTTCAGACAGGCATCCCAGTTTTATGTCTTCACAATGGGATTTTCAGAGAACACTCATTTGGCTATTTAAATTTTTTTAAATCAGCTGAGGCTACATTTACATTGCTACATTTTGGTTTAAAAATGAATATCTTTTTCTACGTTTACATCTCTTATTCCCCCTTCTCTGGAGTTTCTGAGCCCATAAACCAGAGATATTTGGAAATACTCCCCCCCCCAGCTAAACCATCTATTGAAATTTGCTTTGGTGTCGAAAATGAAAATCGGAGCTTAAATCACAATCTTTTTTTGGTTTGAAATTCAACCATTTGGCACTCAAGCAAAGATTTATTTGTTTTCTGGGAATGTGTTTAGAAAAGCTTTGAAGTGGGTTTGGTTGCCTGTGGTGGGATTGGCTGACCTCACAGATGCAAATGCTTTTTAAAAAGGCCCTGACAAAGCATGATTTGTGCTGAATGAATCAAAGTCCAGTAATGCTTTTGTGTTCTGGGCATACTGTAGATCAGGGGAGTCACATTTATTTTAGTTCATGGGCCACAATCAGCCCAATTTGATCCCAAGTGGGCCGGACCAGTAAAACCATTGCATAAATACTGATTAATAGCAATGCATTTGTGCCTTTCTTTTAGCGTGAAGGGGTACAGGTATATAATGAACAATCTATTTACAGAACAGATGATTAACAACCTGAGATGTCTTAAGAAAGTGCACTTTCATCAATATGTGTGTTTTTAACTGTATTCTGGTCAGGATGGAACAGTAAATGAGTCTGATAGTGGTGTTGAATATTATATATTCCTTGGGCACTGAAAGGTGCTGTGAACACCCCAAACAAACTGGCTTCCAGTTTAGCTCTGTGAACAAAATAGGAACTGCTCAATCCCCAACATGTTAAATACATAATAAATATGTCAAATTTAGAAAATAATTACATATATAATATAAAATATATAAACTCACTTATTAATGGTGTCTCTAGTGATAGCTAGCGATATCTCCAATATCACGAAACAAAGTCGATATTTCTTATTAAATATATTAAAGGGTTCACTATTGGTGCTTTCACAAATATTTACACAATAAGAGTTTTGATAAATAATCACCAATAATTTGGATACCGTGGCAAATTATAAAACAGTAAGTCCAGAAACGTGTGTCATATCAAGATATTACGATATCCAAAATGTAAGACAATATCTAGTCTCATATATCGATGTCGATATAATATTGATATATTACCCAGCCCTAATCTCCACCGTCCATAAATGTCAATAAACCTACTTGGAAATCACTCCGACACTCCTTCATACTTAAGATCTTGCCTGGAAAGCATCACATTTAAATGTTTTCAATGTTTTCGTCTGTATCAAGAAGTACTCCGGTAATCGTCTGTAGATCCATGGTGACCAAGCAAACACTGTCTCTATACCGCCTGTTTAAATATATACATTCCAGAAAGAAAATAGGAACAGTAAGAGGGACAGAAATTGATGAAAATTTTAAAAATCTGTTCAAAACCTGTGGATTTAGGACTGGGCAATATATCGATATTTTATTGACATTGATATATGAGACTAGATATCGTCTTAGATTTTGAATATCGTGATATGACACAAGTGTTTATTTTTAAAGGCTGCATTACAGTAAAGTGACTTAACCCACATTATTGGTGATTATTTATCTAAACTCTCATTGTGTTAATATTTTGTGAAAGCACCAATAGTCAAACCTACAATATCGCCGCAACATCAACATTGATGTATTTGGTCAAAAATATCATGATATTTGATTTTCTTCATATCGCCCAGCCCTATGTGGACATAGCCCATTTACCATGAATGTATAATAATAACTTGATAAAAAATTCCCGGATGATCGGCACTTCTTCCGCACCGTGCGGCCCATAGAGCCGGCTACTTCCAGTTAAGCGCTCTGCTAAATTGAACAGGGATTACATGATTTAATCCCCATTCATTCTTCTAGACTTTTCAAATGTTATCAGACCAAATGGATCAAATTCTGATAGTGAAACGAGTCATTTCACGGGGGTTGTAACATTTGGAAAAAAGCTTCAGAGCTCAGAGCACTTCCTGGGGGCTCGGTATTTACTTCCTTGTGTGCTCTTATTTAGTTTTCATGTGTGACTAGGCTGTAACTCTGCAATTCCCCATTTATTTATCTACGTAGGAAAAAAAACGTTTCATATAAACTGTCCCAAACCATCTAATGGTATGATAAATGACCATATATGGTGGAAAAATGGATAGGACGCGTTGTTTTCAGTTTCACTTCTCATGTTCTCTCAGTATCACAGAGCCAGACACTTGGACAGAAGGAAGCAAAACAGAGAGGCAGAGAGAAAGCGGTCAGACTGTGCCCTGGATGCTGCACACTGTCTGCTGTGGTGTCGAAAATGCAAATCTTACCAGTGTATTGGTGTGTGTACTTCGTACACAGCAATACTGCCAGTTGGTCCCAAAATTTCCCAATTAGATAGTAAATGCCGTAAACATATTCTTTGTAAGTCTTTGCAATCATTCACCAAAAGAACCAAGCAGGCCTGTCTTGTTGCACCATCCAAATGTTCCTCAAAACTTGCCATTTTCAGCATGTAGCTTGCTAGCTCGAGGGTTGTTGTCATTTTCTGAAATTGAACAGATTTTGAGAACGGCAACACACAGAGAGTGGAAGGCAAGGGACATCCGGCAGAACATCCAGTGGCGCTGGATGTGAGGCAATTATCCTGGTAATGTACTGTTGTTGATCCTGACTAGCCCGTGGTAGACAATCACCTGCCAAGCATTGCCCTCTCCAAACAGTTACCAATGGCGGCTTTTCAGATGGTCCCCTTCACCTGATCATAGTATTTATTTCATAATGTCTTATTTATTTATGAAATATTGAAGTCATTGGGGCTCCATACTGCAAAGCAGGGAAGCAGCAGTAATTTAAATTAACTGAACTGCTACCAAACACTGACTGTGGTACTCAGTCTTTTTTGAAAGTTTAGCAGAGGACTCTAAACTTACTTAGCCTCCGAGGTTGACCCTTTTTAATTGGCATTTCGGCAAAACGGCCTGGAACTAATGCGTGTTGTATTTTAGTTGAAAAGAAAAAGTTCTTTGACATTTCTCTAAGAGGCACCCCTGTGGATTGGAAAACACTGTTGTTGATCACAGAGGTTACTGTGCAGCATACAAATGTAAAGTTCAGGGAGGAGAGCAAACTGTGCAGCAGTTCCCATAAAAGAATTACACAGGCACACAAATAAAAGTGTGGCAGCCAGACTTAGTGTTTTTCCAATATAAAAGACAGGCAGGGTGCCAGTACACAGAATTTTAAGTAAAAGCTGAACTTCAAAAAGCTGAAATACAAAATTACAAAGTAGGAGAACAAATCCTAGAGAAGCAAAACTTATAAGTTGGATGTAGTCCATTGCCTTCATACATACATTATAATGTATGTAAAAACATAATGCCAGCCAAATGAATATAATATCTTTTACAGGCTGATACACAAGTCAATATTTACACACAATATTGTATCCGAGGAAAGTATGCCCAGTGTGCCCTGATGACTGGGCAGTGATGAGCTTAATTTGTTACGCATTAAGTAGCCTACACTATCTCTAATCTTCTTTTAGTAGCCTAATCCTCTTCTGGCCTTGGTAGCAGGAACACTGTTCCTATTCACAATAAGTGCAGCCGTTGACGCTATGAGAACACCGTCATGCAGCCTCATGCAGTTGGTGGGTATCTCAAAGTTAGCGTTTAAACTGGTTCTCATCATTTCTAGCCACACTATTGGCGTGGCATAAGGGATTTTAATGTTGCCTGTATGTCAGCTGGTCCAGACTGAAATACTCCACCAACTGTTGGATGGATTGTCATAAAGCCAAAGTACAGACATTCATGATTGTAAAAATTATATATCCTACTGACTTGCCTGACATTTCCTCAAGGTTGACATTTGCGGTTGTAAGTGAAATGTCTCACCATCAGATGGATTGTCATGATGACATTTGGTTCATTCATGTCCCCCTCAGGATGAACTGTTTTGTACTGTAAAACTATACTGGACTATAATCCTGTCCTTTCCATATAGCACCATCATCATTGATCTTTCTAAACCATGACCATGACTAACATTAAAATCCAGGCATTTGCTACAAGGGCACCCAGACTTTAGAGAACTACAACCTTGATTGGAAGCTTGGTTCAAAGAGCATTTTATAATCCATGGCTCCCTCTTTCTCTTCTTTTTACTTACAAACCAAAACCAATAGATCATACATAGGCAGGGCTCCAGACTAACTTTTTTCACTAGGAGTACAGTGGCCACCAACTGAAAATTTTAGGGGTGCAACCAAAAAATTTAGGGGCACGCACCATAAATCAACATGCTAAATTTCTACTAATTTCCACTGTATTACTAATAAATACTTTGATAATATATGCAGAAATTACAATGTGCTGTTTCAAATTCAGTGTCACTTTTGAAGATGCAACATAGAAGGTTAAGTGACAGCACCATTGTTGTCATGAAAAACAATATATATATATATATATATATATATATATATATATATATATATATATATATATATATATATATAGCAGCTCTAGTCTACAATTACAATGAATTCAACTTAAAATTAAACATGCATTGTTTAGGCTACTACTGAACCAATATTGGTAAAGATATCTGAAATTTGGTTCCGTTTACCTTTTTTTGGTACTTTCCCTCTATAATTACAAAACAATTATTTCAGTTGTAAAAATTATTGTCAAACCTATTTATCCTATGTACTTAGAACATTGTTATTTTATTAATTAAACAAAATCCTCCTCCTCCCAAACCCATCCCTACAAACTATTAAATTGAATAATTATTCATTTCTTACTCACTGTAACTTTTATTCTTTTATTTGTATATTCTTTTTTAGCCTGTTTTATTTTCATGACCGTTTTTAATTGCTCTTTAATGTTTCATGTAAAGCACTTTGAGTTGCCTTGTTGCTGAAAGCTGCTGTAGAAATAAAGTTGCCTTTCCTTACAACCTCAGCCTGTCAGTCAATCCCCAGGGCACAGAAACCACTGTTGTGCCTGCTTAGGAAGTGTAACGTCAACAGCACCGCGACCGCTTTCGGCTCTCCATTAATATCATATCGCAGCAAACGCTGTCTGCGTGAAGTTTTGAAAAACTGTAACCACACTTGAAACCATTTTATCGGCATTTCCGTGACTCACTGTGACTTCAACAAAACTGCAGAGCCGACGTAGTTTGCACCGTCCGCAGCTATGCGTGTGTGCGAGTGTGTGCGTTTGTGTCAGCGCTCCGCTCTCTGTTCATTTTCAGAGAGGACAGATAAGCTTGAGCTTACGCGCTCTCAGGTACCGAAATTTCGACGTTTAACGTGTAAAAAAAGGGGGCAAATTTACTGGTCGCACATGTGCGACTGGATGTAAAATTCAGCCGCACACTCTCAAATTTTGGTGCAGTCTGGAGCCCTGATAGGTTGTTTTTTCAATCTAGCTGGTAAAAGTTCATTGTTGTTCACAACATGGACTTGTTAATTGAGCTGCTGTGATTTGTTGTGGTCTCACAATAAAGTTGTCCTCTATACTACAGGTGGCGTTTGGACCTCTTCAGAGTATTTACTGTTTTAATGCACCTTGGAGTTGTTCACTGATTAATGTTGATTAATCAGTTAATTATGTTGAGTCTCGAGTACAGAAATGTACAGTTCTTCTGTGCAGTGCCCCCGGCTGTAGTGCTGGTTCCGTGACAACGTCATTGTTACGACTAGTGAAGGGAAAGTTGGGTCACTGTTGTTGGCCATCATATATAGTTCTTGCACATACTTAAAGTGGCTATTTGTAACTTTCAGTTTGTGTTGATTGCCCCTTTGGACAAAACGCTAGTGTTTTTAGCGTTACCGGAAGGTCATATAGTCCCAATGAATGTTTTGCTCGGGACAGAAAATCATTCATTTACAATAAGAGAATACGTTCCAGATGCATCGTTGCATTTCAAGTCAAGTCAATTTATTTATAGAGCACATTTAAAACCAACCTAGGCTGAACAACGTGCTGTACAAAGTTATATCATGTTATAAAAACAAAGGAAATATAGACACAATGAACATCATAAAAACAACACACTTCTATACAAATGTCCCTAAACTACATAATACGCCAAAGAATAAAAATGTGTTTTAAGACGAGATTAAAGATCTTGGCAGTAGAGGAGGACCTAATATGAATGAGAAGTTTGTTCCAGAGTCTCGGGGCCACAACGGAGAAGGCACGATCATGTTTCGATGTTTTCATCCGAGACTGTGGAATAGCTAAAAGGAACTGATTAGATGATCTTCCTGGAGGAGTGATGTAGGGTAAGGAGATCAGCAATATATAAAGGGGCCAATCCATGTAATGCCTGAAAAACAAGTAACATTACCTTAAAATTGATTCTATATTTGACCGGTAACCAGTGAAGAGAAGCCAATATCTGGGAGATATGATCAGCCGCATTTTGGACAAGCTGCAGGCGTGATAAAGATGATTGGCAAATCCCAGAATACAAGGAATTAGATAGAGAGATCAAGTTACTTTTATTTATCCCGGAGGAAATTAAGGTGTCCAATAGCTTATACACAACATACATACACAGACACACAGACATATGATATCCATGCACACATACTACAAAAATACAAAGGAAGATATCAATAGTGTGCCCTTACAGTAAAATGTGGTTGTAGCATGTGTAAAGGAGCGGTGTGGAAAAAATGCAGAAAGGTGCAATGGTATCATAGTGCAAGATAGTGTCAGTGCAAATTCTATATCTATTCAAGTACAACAGGCAACACGATATATCAAAAATAGAATAATCATTACATAACTATACATAGACACTAGTAAAGACTTGAAGAAAAGTTTAAGTTAAAGTTGAAAACTGTCCTTACAGACAAAAAGACAGTGTGTTGTATTGACCATACATGCAAGCTAGCAAAATGGGCAGATGGCTAATATAGCCAGTAAGCCAGTAGTCAATACGAGATGAAATAAGAGCATAAATAACACACTCCCAAGTCCTTACGACAGAGGAAGGATTTTAGTTTAGCAATAGTCCTGAGATGAAAAAAGCTACATTAGACAACATAGCTAATTTGTTTGTCAAATTTTAATGCTGGGTCAAAGATGAAACCTAGATTTCTGGCAAAAGGGCGCACACTTGAGTCCCCAAATTTTTCGAAAGTCTAGGGGGGCCAAACAACATGACTTCCATCTTACTCTCGTTAGATAAAGTTGTTAGCCATCCAGCACTTAATGTCTTTCAGGCAGTGAAAAATGGACTTTTTTAGAGTTGGTATCACCTGTTTTTAGAGGCAGTTACAGCTGTGTGTCATCTTAACAGTGATAAGATATGTTTGTGAAGAATGGAGCCCAATGGGAGCATGTACAAAGAGAATAAAATTGGCCCTAAAATCGAACCTTGAGGTACACCGCATGTAATTGCTGCCGAAGAGGAGATATTTCCAATTTCAACAGAAAATGTTCTATTTTTAAATAAGAATTGAACCACTGTAGAGCAAAAGCCTGGATCCCTACCCTATGCTGAAGGCGATCCAACAAGATGGCATGATCAAAAGCGTCAAACGCAGCACTAAGGTCCAGCAAGAGTAAAATATCACAATTTCCTCCGTCACCAAACAGCAACAAATCATTTAGCACTTTAAGAAGTGTTGTTTCTGTGCTATGGTGTACTCTGAAACCAGACTGAAATTTGTCCAAGACATTATTTTCACTTAAAATTGAAGAGAGCTGAGCAAGAACAACCTTCTCCAAAATCTTTGACATAAACGATAATTTAGAAATAGGCCTAAAGCTGTTGCAATCAGTAGGGTTAAGATTGGGTTTTTTAATTAGAGGCTAAACCACAGCATGTTTAAAGCTAGATGGGACCAGTGTTGGGAATAACATGTTACAAAAGTAACGCAATTACAGTAATTTATTCCTTTCTGCTATAATGCAGTAATATAACGCATTACTAATTCAACTTCGGTAATATTCTGCCCGTTACAATCTCAGTAACGTAAGTTACAACGCATTTTAACGCAACATTTAGTGGTGTTTTGTTTTTTTAAGAATTCCCCAACACCGCAAAACATTTCTTCACAGGAAAAAAAGCCTTGAGTATTATTTCCTGTTGCTGGATTCGAGATGACTGCAGAGACAGATACATTTGCGAGATGGACATTTTCAGGAGTTATTACGCTGCGTTGAAGTGAACGGTCCCGTCTCTGTCCCCGTGGTCAGAGATGGTACGGACAACATCTTTGTCCCAACAGGGTGTCTGAGGTGCTGACAGATAACATCATGTCGGGAATTCATGTTTAGGCTTGCTACATGTAATCTCATTGCATTTTATCAGCCGTGGAGAGTAACTGCGCCTTAGGGCTGTCAAAATTGCTCAAAAATGACGTTCGAATATTCCCTCTAGAAAAACACATAATATTCGAACTATTCGAACATCTGGTTGCGCATGCGCATTTTGTCAATGAAGCGCATTTTTTCAATGACACGCATTACATCAATAACAGGACAAATTAATACAAAGAGACATAACTACTTGTATAGGTAGTCTATTTAAGTTTAAACATATTTGACAACGTATAACCTACACAAAAACAAGTAAATCAAATGATGGCCAAGACCGCAGACCTCACGCTCCCTCGCTCACTCGAGCACTTTCTCTCTCTCGCCCTCACGCTCTCTGCACAATGTGCGGCTGTGCGCATAACGGTTTAAAATGAACAATAAACAATTATGAGTGCTGATCAAGAGTTTTGTGCAAGCAACTTAAGGTCGCGACTATTGTCCCAAATATAGCAGGCTTCATTCAGTGATTGAAACAAATATTAACATTAATTGAAGTTTCACAGTAGCCTATATAGAACCGACATTGAACGCTCCGAGGGAGCTGTGCTGTGGTAAACATGGAGCTTTTCCTTGACATGAAACGGTAAATAATCAAACCAGTGGAAGCAGTGCATTTAACCTTTATTCATGCATGCAGTGTGGCTTACCTTAAGCTCTTTTGTTTTTAGCACATTGTTAAGCATTTCCCAGTCATCATTAATCCAATGGGCTTTGCTGTAACATAGGATGCTGTCGCTAGGGATGTCTACCCGTCCGTGGTAAGAGCCACATCTTTGTCTTTGATTGATTCCTTTATTTTGTCTGAGGTGTTGTTATACACTTCTACGATTCTATTGGTGACTGTTCCACGGCTAGGGATACGGTACCTCGGTTCCATTGCTTGACAGAACTCCCTGAAGCCTGTCCCATCCACAACACTGATTTGTCTCATGTTCTTACAAATTAAAGAAATTAATTTCTCCATTATGGCCTCTTGTCGTGTTGCAGACAAAGAGCTTGTGGCAGGTGGTGTAAAATACGTGTCAAGACGTGACTGTTTAGCTGGAGTTCCACACATTATGCCATGCTCATGTGGGTGCACATTTTCAAGATGTGACCTCATGTTGCTAGTGGTCGAATGGTATGCTAACTGTATTTTACATAGCTTGCATACAACTTTATCTCGCGGCTCAACTATTTTACCTCCTACCGACCAAAATCCAAAGTACTTCCAGACATGGCTTTTTAGATTTTGGGGGTTTAAAATCGCTTTCTTTGATGCGGTCGAGTTGGGCTCTGCACTTTCTGCCATCTTCCATGCAAGACAAGTCAACTTTCAGCAGTGACGCTGTGCCAGACAGTGCGACTCCTGTGACCTGTCCCTGAACCCTCAGGCGCGCTAGCGCGCCCACTTGCAAAGCAGAAAGCCAGACAGCCTCTGCTACCGCGAGCGTTTTTCTCCACATTTTTTTTTTTTTTAATTTGAATATTAATTTTCACCTTCGAAATTCGTTTTTTAAAAACTATTCGAATATATATTCAAATTTAGAATATTCGTTGACAGCCCTACTGCGCCTGTAGTGGAATGGCTTTGAATGACAACCAAAACCGCTTGTCTTTTACTGTGACCATTTACTGTTCAATATGTTGCAGTTTAACAAACAACAAAGTGAGCAACTTAAGCTTGACGGCAGACTGATCTCACAAAGTGGCATATGTATGACACGGCAATTCGTATGCCGTTTTTGTGTGTTATCAAGACGCATAATCGTTTTTTAGCGTGTTTATCAACGCCGTTTGGCCTCCATTGACCTACATTACACGTGAATTATCGCCAATAGCACGGCACGTTCTCGCGATAACGCGGCACGTGGTGTGTATGTTTATAGCTGTATACAGCATAGACATACACGTGGATAGCTCAAAATGCGTACAGATAAGACTCCATTTGGCTTTAGGAAAGTGGCGTGTATGTTTACGCAAAGTCATGATGATGCCATGTTGTTGACGGACATGTTTTGCATCTAGCGTCTCACGTTCATCTCAGTAGGCTAGCTAGAGTACACAATAGACAACTTCTGTGTAGTCTACTTCAAAATAAAAGCACTTCCTGTGACGGTTCGCAGTAAAACTAAATTACTGTTATAACAGTAACAAATAAGGTTGTGTACTTTTTCACATATCAGCTGTAAATCAAGTACTGTAAATAATGTAAATAGTGAGTTTTAATCACACTATAATTGACCATTTCCTTTAGACTGTTTTAAACTAAACATTAATTTCTTATTCAAGTGCTTTAAACAAACATTTTACAACAATGCCATACTTAAATACAACTGTAAGGTACTTTTAATTGAGTATTTTCATTTCCTATTGTACTTATCTTTTTTTATAGCTTTAGTTACTTTGCATATTCATATTAATTATGCAAAATATTATGAATAATCTATGATGTATTAAAGTGGATAAAGAGGAGACTTTATTGATCCGGTGGTGAAATTCACAAGCTAGCTGCCAAGTCAAACATCTGCTGTTATTTTGGTGATCAAAAGTAATGCAAAAGTAGTGTAATGCAATACAATACAATTCAGAGACAGTAATATTGTAATATAACTAATTACTCTCAAGCAGCATATATAACAGTCAAGCAGATTACTCCAATTCTCCGCACTTACGTGATTCCACCAGGAAACCACAATTTCAGGCAGTTATTTCCTGGAGCCGACATCTGTAAACACCAGAAGAAAATCAAAGATTGACTATTAAGCGCAAGAGACGTCACTAAGTTTAGTTTCCGTTGTCCAGCAGGGACCTTGAAACTGTTTACTCTTTGGTTGGGGGTTTGCTGGGATTCTGTTTTGGTGTTGAGAGAAAAGACTCATTTGCTGCAGTAAGTTGAATGTATTAAGCTTAAGACATATTTTAGTTACTTTGTTTACTAGTTAATAGGTAAAAGGAAAAACTGTGTGCAGCTCTATTATCTGAGCAAATACAAGTATCGGATCGGGACTCAGTATCGGCAGATATTCAATAATTTAAAAATCAGATCACGGGGTCAAAAAAGCTGATCGGGACATCCCTATTTAAAACCCTATTTTGTGCAGAAAAGCCCCACATGACTTGGCATTAGGAAAGTATTCAGTCATATATGACTAAAGAACACGAACATTTACAGGTGTTCTCGCAGACATTTGTCATTTCCCATGTGTTTCAGACAGAGCACTGAGTTTGACCTGTGTTGAGATGCTGACAGCAGATCACCTTGTGTGCCATCTTAATGCTGACACACACTTCCTTCACCATCCTTCACTGAACAGGTTATCTCCGGCAACATTTCAACACAGATGTATCATATATTCAGTGTGTGGTTATCTTTTAACAAACGACAAATGAATGGAGGCCTTAAAGTAAAACCTCACATAGATAGTAAATTTACTCGGACCACTTAAACTGAATCGGACTGTGCAGTCTTGCCTCGCGACATTTTTATTTATTTTATTTAACCTTTATTTAACCAGGTGAGTCTCATTGAGATATTAAATCTCTTTTTCAAGAGAGAGCTGGCCAAGATAGCAGAACAAATTAGTTGCATATAAAAAAATTTACAATCACAAAAGAAACACAAAAGAGGCAAAGACAACTCAAGTGCATTTCAATTAAATAAAAGTGCCATTAATTAAAACATTTGCATGTGTGGATGGACTCATGTTCTATGGTTTTAACATAACCTTTAAAGTAATTTAAGGAAATTGGACACTGTAATTTGAGTGTTTTCTGTAGGTCATTTCAAGTAGAAGGTGCAGCAAACATGAACAACTCTGCCCGGGCTTGAGGTACATTCAATGAAATAGTGTTCTGGGACCGTAAACCATAAGTACTCTGTGTAAAAGAAATAAATTTGGATATGTAACATGGGAGCCTGCCTATAATTCCCTTATGTATGAAGATATAAAGGTGAGTAAGCTGGCGATTTGACAGAGGGCAAATTCAGTGTGGAGTAAAGTGTACAGTGATGAGTGAGGGGTCTGCAATTTGAAAAAAACCTTGAAGCTCCATGATACACAACATCCAACATCTGAAGACACTTTGATGGGGCATTCATATACAACAGATCACCATAATCAATAATGGAGAGAAATGTGGCATTGACTAGGCTTTTTCTGGCAGAAAATGTAAAGCAAGATTTGTTCCTAAAGAAAAAACCTAGCTTCAATTTCAACTTTTTTACTAGGTTCTGTATATGAAGCTTAAAAGAAAGGTGATCATCAATTAAAAATCCTAAATATGTATAAGATGAAACTACCTCAATTATTTTATCCTGGTCAGTAACAATATTCAGGTCGAACTCATTCTTCCTTGAGTTTCTCAGCATTAAGCACAAGGTTTAATTGATAAAGCTGTGCTTGCCCTCTATCGAAAGCAGTTTGCAAGCATTCATACGCCTTCCTAATGGTAGCTGCTAGGGCTGGGCGATATATCGATATTATATCGATATTATATCGATATTGTGATATGAGACTAGATATTGTCTTAGATTTTGGATATCGTAATATCGTGATATGACATAAGTGTTGTCTTTTCCTGGTTCTAAAGGCTGCATTACAGTAAAGTGATGTACTTTTCTGAACTTACCAGACTGTTCTAGCTGTTCTATTATTTGCCTTTTCCCCACTTATTATGTCCACATTACTGATGATTATTTATCTAAAATCTAAGTGTGAAGATATTTTGTTAAAGCACCAATTGTCAACCCTAGAATATCGCTGCAATATCGATATTGAGGTATTTGGTCAAGAATAACGTGATATCTGATTTTCTCCATATCGCCCAGCCCTAGTAGCTGCACAACAATAAATAACAGTGTCATCTGCATAAAAATGGAAAAATGCATGTTTTCCCCCAGACAGTTTATATAAATGGTGAATAAAAGTGGTCCCAGAATGGAGCCCTGGGGGACCCCTTTACAGATTGATACATATTACGTCAGGCCTGCGTAGCTTGAGTCCTATCAGCGAGGTAGTTGATAAACCAGCCCACAGAGTGCTGAGACATACCTATACTGATCAGTCTCTGAACTAGTATGCTATGGTCAACAGTGTCATATGCTTTGGACAGATCAATGAACACACAGTGTTTTATCATCAAGTGCTTTGACTATATCATTCATTACTTTTATAGCAGCAGTGGTAGTGCTGTATTTTTTTTTCCTGAAACCAGATTGATGCTTGGATAAAATTGACTGAGCATTTAAATATTCTTGCACTTGTTCACTAACCAAGGATTCCAACAATTTGGCCAATGCTGAAAGTTTGTAAATGGATCTGTAATTATTAGGCAAGGTTGGGTCACCTCGTTTCAAAAGTGGTAAAACATAAGCAGACTTCCATACCTATTTTGTTTGTGACCAGTGAAAGATTAAAAAGATGATTCAGAGGTTCAGCTAGGATATCTGCAGCTAATTTCAAGAACATAGGTTCTAAGTGATCGGGGCCCGCAAGTTTTTGAGGATTCAATTGTTTCAGTGTTTCACTGTGACAGGCAGACAGGGGTTCACCTTTTGGCACACATTGACGGACTGGATTTGCCGTGCAGTGATTTACAGTGCAATAAACTAATGTTGTACTTTCTTTCTCTTCTATGTGACTGGATTGTGATAATCAACCACTGGCACCATTACAGGTAAGTGATCTCCTTTTGTTCCTGTGTGCCTATGTGGGGATCTTCAGGTTTTAGTCCAATTATATTTTGCTTGTATTACTGTATAGTCATTATTTGAAGAACAGCTGTATTGAACCTCAATACTGTTTTGGTAGAAACCAAAATGTGTCCGTCCAATAAGGGGACCAATAAGTCAATTGGGGGTGAGCATCATTAGAAAATCTGCTTAGCAACATAGGAAATATTGGATAGGATAGAACAGCACAATGTATTTCTTCTAAAGAAAACATCACATTCATTAATTTCACATTTTCTATAGGCTCGGTTTGCCACTCTAAAAAAAAATAAATAAATCCAGTGTCGGTTCCATTATATCAGAATTTGGGATAGTCGTCATGGAAACAATTGGTCATGTGACAAGGGCTGGGAAGATTGGCAGAACAAGCAGCCAAGTGACAGTACTCTGATCCAATGGAAATCACAATTGTCAGATTGACAGCAGTCTAGCACAATGGATTGGTGGGTGGGCACCAGGTGGGCCAAGCATATTCGGGGGGCGTGCCACCCCTCTAGCCCCATCCCTGAACAGAGTACAGAAAACTGAAGAGACAACTAGTCAGATGTACGGTCTTGATTGCTTTTTCTTTGATCATAATGTTTCTAATATGTAATACAAATTTTGCCAGTTTTAGATGCTATTTTGTTCAGGCAAAGTTGTGTACTGCTGCTTATGTTTAACATTTAACATTGGAGAACTTTGGCTTCATTTGTTAAAGGGAAACAAAACCATCTTGGATTTATTTTATTTTGTATTTCACAAAGTTGGCTATAACCGAGTCACAAACGTGGTGACTTTGACTTCATCACCAATGATTTGTGACTGAACAGCTAGACTTTGAATCAGTGTGACATCAGCCAATCACATTGCGCAAGCGGGAGGGTGTTTGTCAGTCCATATGAGCAGAAATGATTTGTAGTATCTTCCACTTTTTTTTTTTTTTACGAATTTCTTCAGGAAATTTGCAAAAGCCTGACATTTCCTTGGTTTGTCGTATCAATTTCAAATTACGTATCTAAATCCAGATTCCCTGATTTAGTGCGGGAGTTCTACAAAAGGGATAACGCGGGGCCCTGTGCTGGTTTATACACTCACACACTACTTGTGCCTGGTTCTTCAGCAAAACCTCTAACTGTGTGACCCTAATGTGATCCTTATGAACCCCCTGGCAGTCCTTTTGAAGCTGTGCTGTGTATTCATGCTTAAGGGAAGGTTTAAAAAATAAAAAAGCTCTCAGGCTTGGGATGGGCTTTAATTATTCATGGAGATGGAGGGAGAGGATCTGTAAAAGCCTTCATCTTCACTTTTCTTGGCTGTGTGGATCCACAGTGTACTCTGAGTGGTTGGGGTGAGTTGGGGTAAGAAGGCACGTGGTTATTCTTGTAGAATATAGATACCCAACCCGTTCTCACTCCCAACTCGTAAAATACTGATGCTTGGTCAGCGGCTCTCAGCGTCAGATACCGGCGCAATAAGCACCCTTCAGCGTCTGTATGGGACGCACCAGGCAGAGCAGCAACTCTGCGGCGCTGTAAGATGACGTAGTATTAAGAGAGACAACGGTAGAGAGTAGTATGAAAGGCCGACATTTCGCGTAGGGAGGCTAGTTGGGGGTTGGATGGGTCAAACAACACAGGACTTTCACCCAGGAGACCGGGGTTCCCACATGTCACTGAAACGTTCATTTTATAACCCCGTAAAACGATCTTTTCCTAAACCCAACTGTCCCGTTCTTGTCCTGCGTGTCACGTAAACGTACCTTTTTTAGAAGCCCACCGACCATCTTTTCCTACACCTAACTGTGACCAAAGTGACGACAATAGTCCCGACCCAGAGAGTTTAAATAAAGCGCGTTTAGATATGATGCTAAAGGAGACTTGGCGTCAATAAAAAACGCTAAAGGCACCTGACCAAGCGTCCGTATTTTACGCAATTGGAGTGAGAATGTGTTGAGATACGACATGGACTGGCAACGGGGGGCTATGTAAATGGGGTACACCGATTTGCCTTTTTTCTTGTAGTTTCCCAGACAGTAGTAGTTTAGTAGAAGTCTTCATTCAGTCATCATAAAAACATTACTTGTATACATACCACAGTGTAAACTCAAACAGTAAACAGTGACTGAAAGGATTAGGCTGAAGCAAACGCATAAATATGCCTATCCTATGTTCTTATCGATTACATCTACCCACCTCCAAAGGAAAAGGAAATAAAAAACAAACAAAAACAAAGATATTAGTAAAGAAATACGGACATTAACCACATTTGTAACCCTCAAATTACATTACAAACCATTTTCCTAAAAACCAAAAGAGAGTTGAACATGTTTTAATTTATATTGTTCTTTGTTCCAACTATAGAAATGCATCTCCTTTTAATTTCTTTGTCTACTTTTTAAAAAGTTTTTAAAAAATACTTTCATGTATTGAAAAAAACCTTTGGATACAGTATGGAAGTGATTTTAAATTGTGCACATTTCTGGGATTTTGTTGATCCATATCTAAATTGATTCGCCCATCATGCTGGTAGTCATGTTGACATTCTCATGCAGTATTCTGAAGCTGTCAGTAAGCAGCTTGTAAAATAAAGGAAACTATGTAATGCTAGAAGGCATGGGGACCAACTGTTGCAGTGCTGGCAGTGAACTGCAGTATTTATAATATGGGTGAAGAAGTGTAACCGCGACTGGAAACAGGATAAATACTGTAAACACTGCATATATATAACAGTCTATGATATCAGCCTCTCAATAATACTGTTAATAAAGAAAGAGAACCGAAAATGAGTAGGGGGAATTAAGACGCTACCAAGCCGCAGCCAAGCGTACCAATCACAGTTGTTGCGGTCTGCTTCGCCACGACAAGTAATTCAATTATTTGAGAGGTGCACGTCAGGCTACGGTTACAGGATTTTCTGTGGGCGCTGAGAAAACATCTGGTGTTAATAAAGAGCCCTGGCTGTGTAAATGGAAAAGAAACAGAAAGTAATACACAAGCCACAAAACACCATTCCAGCCAATCAGCAACAGGTCATGGAAGGGGGGAAGCAGCATGTGAATGTGCCGGCCGGCCAGTAGTTATCTGTCCGTGAATCTGGGTGGGGGGGGGAGCTTCTGAAGGGGGAGGTTGTATTTGTTTGGCAGTTCAAATATCAACAATCTTTATGCAGCATCGCTTACTGCACCTTTTAAGGGGTGCTGGAATGGGAGCGTTCAGCCCTGTGGCCTGTTATGTAAGGCTTTGGCTGTGGCACTCAGAGATGTGTGGCACCTGCACTGTCCCACTGCCAATAAGCACAGGAGGTTTCATCACCCCGCTGTTCCAAAGGGCCCTTTGGACTCTGGATATTGTTTAGTGCTGCATGCTCTGTAGTTTGCCCAATTAATTTTCTCCTTTCTCTCTCCTTTACACCAACCATCTGTCATCCTCCCTGATAGTCTCTCTTGTTGAAACCCTCTGTCCTTTTCCTCATCCGCTCTCTCCTCTTTTGCTGACTCACTCCACTCTCTGAAATTATAATGCACTGAAATAGCTGACTCTCGCATGGTCTTATTGCACCATTTTGTTTTTATATCAGCTTCTCCTCTGTGATTCCCTCTCCACTGAGACTGTGTCTAATAAGAAGCTGTGAATAAGGATAAGGCGAGGATGCCTTCCTCCCACTGGATTTGTTATTTTAGTTTGTGCTAAAATGCATCATTTGGTTTTATACACAGAGGAAAAGTAGAGTCGCTTGTTATTCATCATGTTACGTCATGAAGCTAGATGTCCTCTGTCATTGTCATAACATATATATTGTTTTTGACAAATGAAGCATTCTTTTTTAAATTACTTTGAGATGCTTAGTTGCTCATTGTGTGAATGAATGAATCAATGAATGAATTGTTTATTTTCATGTCTAGCCGCTTACACGGCGCAACCATTACAGGATTATTCAGACACATTTTAACACTACAACAACACACTTTTCTGCATGTAGTGCAAAACAAAATATGTACATAAAGAGTAAGTATGAAATTTACAATTCAACAAAAAAACCCGATAAATACAGGCTAAATGGTATCCTGACGTCGTCATACTCAGATTCTAGTCAGAATAGAAATCAGAAATTTCTTATAATAATACACTGCATTTATCTATATATTTTTTTACTATTATAATGGTACTGCTGCTACACTGAACATATCTGTACATGTTGTTCATATATTGTTCATTTTACATATTTTACATATATATTACATATTTATTCCGCTCTTATAAGGTAACTGCTAATACACTGCACACATTTCTATTTAACTTATATTACTCTAAACCACCATCTGTAAACCAACTGTACACTACTGTCTACACTGCACTATATTTCTTGTCCTGTCTATACTTGAATAGCACATTGCACTTTTCTGCTCATTTTGCACTTCTGGTTGGACGCAAACTGCATTTCGTTGTCTTTGTACTTGTACTCTGCACAATGACAAAGTTGAATTTAAAAAAAAAATAAAATAAAAAAAAACTGCATTTCACACCAGTCCTTAGCAACTGCCAGTGTGCTTTATATGAATCCTATTTGGAACAGTATAGTTCATTGTTAAAGGCACTCACAAATGACCTTTTTTCATGTCGAGGTTTGAGGACTTGTTGGGATGGAGTCATCCTTCTGCAGTGGTTGGAAGAGACATATTAAGAGCTAGATCACACCGAATTTTCCAATTTGCTTTGTAGGCTGCTAAACACAAGGCTACACACAGTAGCTCTTTGTTTAGCAAAGCCTGCAACAGCAGGAGCACCACAAACATCCTTGCCACAATAGGCAGCGAGAGCTTCAGCTGCTCTCAGTCACTGTGACATTGGATACTATCTGAAAAGAGTCCTCCTTCCAAGCCTCGTTTCACTCTTATCAAATCGAGGTTTGAAAGCCACAACCAGCAACTTAATGAAGTTAATAGAAAGAAGACTGTCTGTGTTTACCGTGTGTACCAAGGGCATAGGTTTTGTTTCAGCATTGGGGGGGGCACGTTCTAACCGGGCGGCGTGGGGATCCTCCCCCAGATAAATTTGAGCGTCAAACCCTTAATTTCCTGCATTCTGGTGAATTTTTATACAACAATTTGTGCACAAGTAGACACTGTTACTGTTTTCCGTCAGATCATTAATAGATCTCAGCTTCATCTTGTTACGCTGGAGAGATGGAGGACCCAAATGCAGAGAGACGGCAGGCAGGAGATGGTGAGAGTTCAAAATGTTTTAATGATAACGAAAAACCAGCAGTACAGAGGCTGGAAAAGCCAAAAAACAAGACCGAGGGATTCAAAAAAGACACAGGCTGACGGCACGGGAACACACACACGAGGGCAAAAACAGGCAAAACAATCTGACACGCGACAAGGGGAACACGGGGGTTAAATACATGAGGTAATGAACTAATGAGGGACAGGTGACACAACAGGTGAAACACATCAGGGCGGGGCAGGACACTCAACAAAGGCGGGAAAACGGAAAGTAAAACTAGAAAAGACAAGACCGGACACAGACTATCAAAATAAAACAGGAACAAACCGACAGGAAACATGAAATGCCCTAAACGCAGACACTTGACCAACACTAAACATGAGGGAGAACAGAATACAGGGATAACCAAAACATACACAATACAGACTAATCAACAAAAGCAGGAAATATACGGAAAATAATGATACAGGCAACAGAAATAGAACAAAACACGCAACAAAATTGTCCAAACCATAACACATCTCACAGTAAAAGAAATACCGAAATAAAGAAACAAAGAAATCAACAACAAAGAAAATAGATCTCGACATTTCCGACCGCACTTGAAGGCAGCTTCATTTGACGGAGAAAGACAGGAAGAAAAGAGACGGGGGGACTGTGCTTTGCAACACAAACGTGCGCTGCAAAGTTTAGATGGTATGCTCCACTAGTAGAGGTGTGGATCTTCACTGATCTCCCAAATCGATTACGATTATCATGTCTTCGATTCGATATCTCGATGCGTCAAAACATTTTTCTATTAAAGCCATATAGGATATTTAATTCATAGCTTTTCAAGCTTCAAAAACAAAACATTCTGCAGTGCTCTAATACAAAATAAATTGGATACATAAAACTACAGCACTGAGCACATGGCGCTTCCTGAATATGAAAAACATAACAGAATATGTAAACAGAAAGGTTGTTAGGCCTACATTAAACTGTAAACATAAATAATCGATTATGGCCCGGCTGATGGACCATAATGGTCGTCAATGTCCACGTTTCGATGCATCGATTATTTGATTCATTTCAACACCTCTATCCACTAGGGTTGTCTGAAATCGTTAGGAAACATATTTAAGGATTAGAAAGATATAAACATGTTTTAACCCCCCCGAATGGTTATTTTTCACCTTTTTTGGGGAGTGGGTTGTCTTTTACAGTTAGCACAGTGGCAAGGACATTTGTGTGTGTGTGTGTGTGTGTGTGTGTGTGTGTGTGTGTGTGTGTGTGTGTGTGTTTTCATAATGGGCGCTCCTACTTTTGAGCATTGAGTAGACAACCTGCTGTGAAAGGCTGAAACAATCACTATGGACCATCTTGCCATGCGTTTACGGAGTGTCTCTACTCCAACTGCTTTGGTGGTTAGAGGCTCTGATGGCGTTGACTGTACACTCTGGTCAAGTGTTTCTGGTGCTTTGTCATAACATTACATTGTTTTGACCATCAGTGGAAAATAAAGAGAACCTCCAAATTACTTCTAAAGTTGACATAAATTCACTTTTCTCCAAACTATTCTTAATTTTGTAGTCTTTTACACACATTCCAATGACTGGGAAACACTGTAAGGCTGGATTGGTCCACTTACTAAAATCACATTAGATGTTTCCATTCATAATGCAAGAATGTCCATGACTGTGATACATTATTGCATAATAGATGCATATCATCATGTGTTAAATCAATCAATCATCGATCATTCAATTTAATCAATCAAACTTTAATCGTATAGCACCTTTCATACAGGTGTAATTCAAAAATGAAAATACTAAAACCAAAATAAATTAGTTGAAAATAGATTTAAAAAAACAAACCGATCAAATGTTGGCATGAGAGGGAATAAAACATTAAAAACTTGAATAAAACAGAGGCCTCTCTATGCTTCAAACAAAGTGCTCGTCAGGCTGAGAAATGTGTTTATATTTGCCCTTTTATTTAGATTATTTTTTTTGGTACTTTTAGGCCTTTATTTGACAGGACAGCTGAAAACATGAAAGGGGAGAGAGGGGGGAATGACATGCAGCAAAGGGCCGCAGGTCGGAGTCGAACCCGGGCCCGCTGCGTCAGGGAGTAAACCTCTATATATGGGCGCCCACTCTACCAACTGAGCTATCCGGGCAACCATTTTGCCCTTTTTTAACAGTAATTGCAATCTTTCCTTTTACCATGACGTAGTCGTCATGTAGTGGATATTATAGAAAACGAGAGATGAGAATAAAAATGTTGAATTACAAAAACCTTGTTATTTACCGCGATTCAAGGTTTTTCTAAACTGTCCAATATTGGTGTTTTAGTAGTGTTGCAATAGGTGGACTAAGGCCGGTGTAAAAAAAATTCTAACCGGTTGATATCAAGCCAAACACTGGACCTGACCGGACAAGTGTACTGAATTTTACCACTAGGGGTCGAACTTTACTCGGCCGTTCCAGAGTGACACAGGTGAGAGAGCCCATAATGAGAGCGTAGCGACTCCAGTCCACTTGGTGGCAGCAATGCACCTCTAAGCCATGACTTTTTTCCTACGGTGTTTACACTGTGCCTCGTCTTTTTAAGCTTGCCTCTTTCGCTGGCTTCAAATCCAAAATGTTTCCATATAGTTTTCTCTGAGACTACATCTGCCATATATCATATCGTCGGCCCCAAAAACCACATGAACTTTCTGGTATACAGACACAATGTGCGCCGTTCTCCCCTCTTACCGCTACTGAAACGTGATCTTCTTCATAGCGCTGTTCGGCAGTTAATAGCTGTCAGACACTAGCGCTGGCAGATATGACAATAAGAAGTGAAAGCTGGTCCTTCCTTTATTTGACGGTTTCCATGACCATGAGCATGGACAATAATTCTTGACCTTTCAAACCTTACCAAATCATAACTCAGGGTCTTCTTCTTGCATTCTTCCATGACAACTGAGCAAACTCCAGCCGCTGAGAAAGTTCGCAAAATGCTGTACAATAAAAGTGCTACTGTTTCCATGAACTTTTCATCAAATATTAATTTCATCAATCCACTTTTTCCACCTCATGCGTAAAACCTTTCTTTGAATTCATGAGTTTTTGGTGTTTTATTTCAGTCTTTTAAAATGCAAATTATAATTAGCATAAAAGCAGAACCAGTGGTCAGCCAGGTGGAATCCAAATGTGAGTTGCGGTTGACAGCCGATTAGCACGAAAAGATCAGTCATGGTCCACTTTCCTCTACCAACAAACGTGCTTAGCGTCTAGACAGCGGTTGACTTTCCTCGGTCGCCTACCTGCACTTTGTTAATTAATAGACTCCAATGAGTTGATGTTGATGGGGTTAGTGTGAGCAATTATCCTGCCAGGGAGTCAGGGGGAAATGGTGATTTTACTGGGTGCAGAAATGCTACCCGGCACTAATGGATGTAGAATTCAAGATAATCAAGAGGCAATCGGCGACAGGAATATTTGTCAGAGAGAGCAGCAGTGAAGAGCTTTGTGCTTCGCTTAGACATCCAAAATGCATCCATTACCCTTAACTATACGAGGTCATTTCTTATGCACTGACTTACAATGTTATGTTCCTTCAGGGCGCATTAATGTATCCCAAGACATAAATGTATCCCAAGACAAAGGGCCTCTTTTAGACTCACAGCTGTGCATGAGGCTTCAGCTGGACTTGCTGCCCTAGTTTGGCTGCATTTTGACACTCACAGACACTAAAATACAGTCAGCACAGGGAG